>JAVJGJ010000059.1:73888208-73902491 GCA_035590215.1 Microhierax caerulescens | reverse complement strand
ACTTGTGCTACCCCTGAGGACCATCCATATTCTGGCTTCAGAGAGCCAGGACCACGGTGCCCCTTGCCTGAGGGCTCACACAGGCACTCACCTCCTCCCAGAGCTGTGAGAGAGCTAAGCTATGCTGTGAAATCTCTACCAGTTCAGTCTTCTAAGAGCAGGCCAGCATTAAGTTCTACTAGGAGCCACCTGAGTTTGTCTTTGTTCTGGTTTCTCTTTGGCTACTAAGCTGACAGGGAGAGCTGGAAGATGGATTTCACTCTTCCTCCATCTTAACTGGGTTCTCATCCAGGGAGGAAAGCACTGATGTTGCTACAGACTACACTCACCTTGTAGTACTTTATGGCCAGCTCAGGTCTCTCTGCTCGCAGGAGGAAGGCCTCCGCTTTCTGGAACTCTCTCTGCTCAAAGGCAAAACGTGCCTGTCCCACAAGCACATCAGCCACGCTGTCTGGGTCATGGGCCTCAGCCACACGCTGTGCAGCATCCCAGTTCTGGTTATGCACAAACCTAGGAGAATCAACATGAGATGTAACAAGAGGAACAGTGAGGAGCAGACCAGTGCTCCAGAAACAACCAGGATGGCATCATACAAGGAGAGGAGATGCAGCAGGCCAGGATGAGGAACGATACATACATCAGCACTGCCTCCTTGGGCTTCCCAGCTTTAATGAATTCTGCTTCAGCCTCTTCAAATTTGCCCTAGAGGACAGGGGAGAATGTGCTTACATGCCTTCCTGT
The DNA here is from genome assembly GCA_035590215.1 of Microhierax caerulescens. NCBI lineage: Eukaryota > Metazoa > Chordata > Aves > Falconiformes > Falconidae > Microhierax > Microhierax caerulescens. The sequence goes on along the minus strand of JAVJGJ010000059.1, from coordinate 73,901,750 downwards.
CCCAATACGATTGCATGAGCTCCTCTGCTCACCATGAGGCAGAGAGATTTATGAAACAAAGATGTGTGTGGAAGCCTGGGGCTCTAGTCATGGAGCCTTTTGGGTGAGCAGTGACTGCAGCCACAGAAGTGCCTGCTGCAGCAGCCCTTAAGGACAACTGTTCAATTACCCAATTGCCCAGAGAACTCCCACCTATTTCAGGGGGTAAAATTACCTCATCTTCTAGGAACATGGCATACTTTAAGTGGATCTCTGGCATCTTCTGCTTCATGGAGAGGCGGGCCAGTTCAAAAGCAAATTCAAAGACCCTGCAATGAAGGAAAAAACGGGGTGAGAGCAGGACTATATGCTGTGAGGGCATGCTTCCATCAAGAGCAAGACATCAAGTGCAGCACAGGATACTGGGAGAGGAGAGAGGGGAATACAACTGCCAATTTCTCCTGTTCCTGACCAGAGAACAGGAGCTTTTAGAGCCCCTACTAAGTGAAATCAGCTCCTTCATACCTGTTGTTAGTGCCAGAGGCCCTTGGTTCAACCCTAAGGGGAAGTCACAAGACTCCCAGGAGCCTAGCAGTGTGGGAGAGCCAGGGGAGAGCAGCAGTGAATGGCAGTGCAGTTGGATGGATGGCCAGATGCAGAGTGGGGCCAACACTCTTCTGGTGGGTAGTTACCTATGGTGACATGAGGAATACTTCCTCCCATGTTCAGAGGCTCTCACAAGGCCTCCCCTGCTGAGGTTAAAGGGAAAACTGCTTTTGCCTGCCCAGCTCCCACTTGACATTTGAGAGACTAACAGGTTGACAGGAAACAGGATACATAAAGGAAGTGGAACGCCTGTGTGAAGATGTACAGGCGGGGTGGGAAGACACACCATATCCTGAACCTGCAGCTATCACGTGCATACAGTTATCTTGGGCCACCCTTTTTTTCTCAGGTCAGGCAGATGGGAGAAAAGCGCTGGGCTGACAGACCTGCTTACCCACTATCTGCTGCATGGTCAATGGCCATCTCCAGAAGTCCAAATTTACTGAGGAGTTTCACAGCTGCCTCTCCACCCAGGCTCTTTGCCCACATATAGGCCACGTGCTTATAGGAGTTTGCTCCCCCATGTGCCTTGGCCACCTATCCAAAGCAAAAAAAGCAGAAGAGCCCAATGCATCCATTTCATCTTCAGTAGACTGACCCACGACTCCCCTCTCACATAATGCCTATCATCATGAGGGAGCATCAAAAACAACTGTTCTCTCCTGAGGAACCCTTCTGTAGCTATGACTGGACTGGGGAGAGTGAGACAAAGGCGTATTTGGCAGAGCAGAGAAGAGACTGCTGCCTCCTCAGCATGGCCCACGCTACCGTTACATCAGCAGAAGTGACCCCTGGCAATCTGTGTCCCCACTGGAGAGGGGCAGTGCTGCAAGGGAGCTGCTACAGAGTGGCTATGGGCAGAGCAATACCTCTGAGGTACAACACAGTGCAGTGGTTCGGAGCAGAGCAGTGTCTGGAGGAAGGCAGTGCTGCAAACTGGCTAGGGGTCAAGCCTTGCTTTTGGGGTGCAATGCTGCAAAGTGGCAGGCACAAGGGCTTCCAGTGCTCTGCCACATGATGAAGCTAGGCAGTATATGCCAAGTCTTCACATTTTGCAGTGAATAAAGACACAGCAGCTCCTACCAGGATGGTTCTGTCAAAGCTGGATACCTGCACAGCGAGATAGCTGTGAAATTGTAATTACCCTGTAAGCTTCTTCCCACATGTCGTTCACTCTGTACATGTTTACTGTGGCCTTCCAGTCTTTAGCTTCTAGGTAGTGGTACTCAGCCTCCTGTAAGCGTCCCTCTGCCTCCAGCTCCTGCAATTAGAAGCAATGAGTTAGTGACGCTTGTCCCTGCTTAGCCGAGTCGATACCCTGCCACGAGATGTACTCACCTTGCCCAGGTGCAGGTGGGTATCGCTGAGTAAGTCCTTGTGGTACTTGGCTACCAGACAAACCATCTCATCATACATCTTACACTTCTTGTACATGGTGATGGCCAAATCTGGTTCATTCACAGTGATATACAGCCTGGGAACACAAGCACATTCAAATGGCTCAGCTGAGGACATGATCAGTCCCCGCAGTCTCTCTGCATCCTGCCCAGCTGGAGCCAGGTCCTGTGCATGCTGCCAAAAGGCTTGACTGGTGTGCAGCGTGACTGCTGTGGGCTGCAAGGCTGAACACTGCTTAGATAGAGCCCTTCTGTCACACCACCATCAGCTGCAGTAGGGCAAAGGTCTTCCCTCCATTATCAATTGTCAACCTGAGTTGTGACTTGCAGGGGGGAGCCTCTGAGCTTCTGTGACCTGGTCTCATCTTGTCCCCCCAAACTGAGGCTGTCAGTCCCGTTGGAGCAGTAACTGACAATGTCAACTCAACTTATTCATACAGGCCAGCAAAAAGACTAAACCCAATGTGACCTCACCAGCTGTAACGCCCCGTTTCGTGTACTAGGCACCCTTGAGATCAGGTACCATGGCATCAGATACAGAGTCGTGTTTGTTCTTATACCTGCTAACCCTGTTGTGTTGTTACTAATCTAGAACCGACAACGTTAGTAACCTGGATGGGAAACACTCTTCTTTTCGTAGCTTATCCTCAGCTGATGATGACAAATCAAATGCAGCACTCTGCAGTGCGGAAAAGCCTTGCCCCTCTGCTACATGAAACAACTGCACCCCACCTGGACCTCCCTTCTGTCCTAGTGGACAAAGATACATTGACAGTCAGTGACTTCTCTTCCTAAGAACTCTGAAATATCAATCTGAGGTCTCCGTGTGTGGACAGAGTACCTCTGCCCTTTCCAAATCCTAGCCCCAGACTCTAGTCCCACACCAGGAAAGGGCTCTTCTACTACTACAGTCATTTTTTCAGGGCTCAGTCTTGCACTAGTACCAAGGAAGATGCTCACCTCTCTGCTTCTTTGTACTTGCCCTGCTTCTCCATTTCTTGGGCCTGGGTTATATAGAGCACAGACACATCCTCCTGACTCATACACTTGATCGCCAGCTGCCAAAAGAAACACGTATGGGAGAAACTACAGCACACTGCACAGCAGTTTCTTGATACATGATACTGAAGGAGAAGGGCGAAACCAATTTCCTTCCCATTACAAACAGGTTTACAAACTAAATGCTCTGAAGAGAAAGGGCAGACATTTGTCACTGTGATCAAAGCACCCCTTGCAGAGTGCTATTTGTGTCACAGGTGCACCCACACACGGCTGCCAAAGTAAAGAAGGGCACAGATAGGATGTGAATACCCAGAGCCAATTTCTTGCTGGCTACTGAACAGCCCTACACGCATCCTTTGGGAAGAGCACTTGTTGATCAAGTGCTGGTGCACAAGGCACCACCGTCTCCTGATGAAAGACATTTCACCAAATGGGGTGAGGTCCCCAGAAGCTTTGGCTTCTGACTCTACCTTGTGAGCCTGTTCCCAGAGCCCGGCCTGTGTGTACATGTCAATGGCATCTTTGGTTTGGTCTCCTTTGATGTACAGCTCCTCTGCAACCTGTAGGGAAACCACCACACTCAGCAGTCCCAAGGGACACACAGAGCAGCTATGATTGTGGTCTGTAGCCTCACCTGATACTCCTGTAAAGCTGCATAGTGCTGGGCAATCTTGAGGTAATATTTGGCTGCTGTCTGTTTGTCCTGCAAGTCCAAAATGTAGATGGCCTTTTTCCACTGCCGGGCTCCCAAGGCTGACTCAATGGCCTTAATCGAGCACCTATCATCAAAACCATAACTCTTTACAGCCAGCCCGCAGCCATCTCCTCCAGCTGAGTTAAGCCAGGGAGACCAAAGTGCTGCTTGATTCTTATTCCTGGGCTCAAGCAGCACAAAGGATCTGAATAACTGGCAAAGCTAAGGGGAAAGAATGAAGAACTAGGACAGCACAGAAGAGTAATCAGGGCTGAAAGACCTTGGCAGAGATGTGGGAAGGCATCCACAGCCAGGGCCAGCAGAGACTGCACATAAGCACCAGGGGCACTGGCAATGTGGGGTCAAGGGGGTTTATGCAGGCAAAACTGCTAATTTAAGCAAACCATATCAGCTTCATGGCTTGCCAGGTTATACTGCTGCTGGTTATACAACCAGCATCTGCACCCACCTGGCTTCAATATAATGGTTAATAGCAGCATCCAGCTGTTTCTGCTGCACCAGATGGTCTCCCCAGGCCTCCTCCAGCTTCACAACTTCTGCGGGAAATGCCAGGCGAGCCAGCTCCACTGCTGTAAAGGGACATGATAACTGTTAGGCTGAATCCAGCAAGGAAGCAGAACTGTGAGGTGAACGTGGGCTTTGGATGGGGCGCAGAGGGACTGGAATGGTGACTGTCTAACCCACTCCAGCTCCAATGGGCTACCCAGCAATCTGGGCCCTGTGGAGAGCTGGACCAACTCCATGCTGCTGCAGTCAGCATGACCAAGGCCTTGAGAACAGAACGCTGGGACTGTGTGTGCAGGTACAACTATATGAAAATACATACACTGAATTAGATGATACATGGAAGCTTCAGAGCACCTAGGCATCTCCAGGCTTCAGGGCAATAGCTCATGTTGCCACCAGGCCAGAGCACCCAGGGTCCTGCCAGGGACGGATGGGGGAAGTAACATATTTAGCACAATACCTTTCAGGAAAGCATTGCCCTTGCAATAACACTCCAGAGCTTTCCGTGGGTTCCCGACCTTCTCAAACAGGTCTCCAGCCTAATGAAAAATATAAGCTGCCAGTCTTCAGAGCCACCATCTCCCCACACACCATCACGTACCCTACCAGTCCCATATACCAAACTTGTCAGCCTTGCCACACAGACTTCTCCATTAGCTATGCCTTCCCCACTAACCAAAAGCATGAGGATAAAGGGAACTTCTAGAAAATACTGCATGTGCTGAGACCATTGTCCTCTCCGCCAATCAACATACCCCAAGTGTTTTTCTAGGGCACCATCTTCTGACAAATTAAGACTTTTTGAGACAACCTCCCTTTTCTGCACTGTGTCTGGTGCAGCAACAGCCTTTTCTATGACCATGGCCCCTAGGAGCTCTGCTATGCAGATGGTCATACAGGAGCATGGGCATGAGCAGTGAAGGGGGAAGCTCAGCCTCTTGCAGCAGGTTTTTACCCTGTAGGAAAGGGTGGTGACAGCCAACAGGGTGGGATGAGGCTCAAAGCTTCTAAAACCTAGAACATAATATAAGAAAGTCCATCCTGGCAGAGCAAAGATTCATTCCCTTCAGTATCTGAACGGTGGCAAAGCACATGTTTAGATAAAGACCATAAGAACAGAGCAAGTATACACCAGTCTTTCCTCCATTATATCTATCCGCCTCTGACAATCTGCATCCTAGAAGCTTCCTGAATTTGTGTCATGATGCCCTCACATCAACATATTTAATGGCTTTTGACAGACTCTACCTCCATGATTTGTCTAATCACTTTTGGACCATTTGTACTTTTGGTAATGAAACATCTGGCAGCAATGAGTTCCACAGTTTTCTTAAGCCTTCAGTTGAAAAGAGTATGTGACAGGTTTGGAGAACCACAAAATTCTCTTGGGTCAAAATGAAACAGTCAGAAAATGCCAAAGGTAAAATGAGACGAAGAAATTTAATTTAAGCAGGGCACATAAAACAGTCCAGTGAGAAGAATTGTTTTTTTCACATAACACATAACTGAACAGGGTAACTCAGAGGCAGCATTATAGATCAAAAAGTACAGACAGTTCCAACAATAACTTGACAAGCTCATGGAACTAAAATCTATCAAGAGCTCTCAAAAAATAATAATAAACCTGTTCAGGTACACTACACTCTGTAAACTGCTGAAACCCATGACAGTACACTAGGAGAAGTGCCACCACACCTACAAGCCTGCCCTGTTCTTTATTTTCCTTTCTTAAACATCTGCAAGAGGCCACTGTTGGCCAGGTTACTAAGCTGTACACTGGTCAGACTCAACACTACTTTCTTACATTAACATGATTATGCAAAAAACACCCTTTTCTTTTAAATCTGTCACCTAATAATAAGTAGTTACCAATTTTTTATGTTATTAGACACAGAGGATAATCACTTTACTTCTATATGATTTTCATGGTTCTACAGATTGTCTTCATAACCTTCTTTGTTTTCCTTCCTTAGCTCTTCCACTTAGATTACCCTTATACGAAAGCTGTACCATCATTTTTTATTCTATTATGAGGAAGTACTGTACATTTTCACAGTGATACCAAGTTTTCTGTTTGATTCACAACTCATTTCCTGTTGGTTCCCATCTTCCCAAGGCCCTCCCTGACTATTACTGAACACTCACCTGATGTTTTGGCCACAACTTGCCAAAGATCTGTGATCTTTTTCCCTTATAACAGTAATTCTAGACCTCACCTATGTATAATGGATGCAGTAGGATTTCCTCTCAAACATAAACTGCAAATTTATCAACACAGAATTACACCTGCTACTTTATGTCTCCGTCTCCCCATACCTCACAGGTGCAGAGGACAGGGTAAGAGCTTTGATGCCACCAAGAAGAAAGCCCAGAGGTGGGGGGGTACTCACCTGTTCATACAGTTCTCCTCTGATCAGTGCCGTGGACACCCTATTGATGACATCCTCATTGGTCAGCAGCTCATCCCTGCTCATGGCCAGCCGTGCTGCTTTGGCTGGCAGCCCTGCCCGCAGGTATAAGTTGATGGCTGCCAGGTAGTCGCCCTGCTCCTCTTGGACCTCCCCAGCCTTCTCTTCCTGCTGGGTATCCAGCAGCCACTGGTAGTAACCCCGCCGCAACTTATCCAGCATCGGGTGTCCCTGTTGAGAAATGCAGCATTGGTTGACCTGGGTAAGGCAAGATGTCCTGCCCATCCTGCAGGCTCTGAACAGCTAGTTCATGGCACCAGACTTCTTGCTGCCCAGTTAGTAGAAACCTCAATGCCAGCCCTGCATAACACTGCATCACCCATGCTTCTTCTAAGCCCTAGATACTCCTAGATCAAATTTAGTCTTCTCCCTTCCTATTCACATGAGTCCATACTTAAGCCAGTGCAACCTTCCCTTCTGCTTAGAGCCCCCTCCAAGTGGGAGTGAGATCCTGACAGGGCAGGTGAAGAGAACCCAGACCCTGAATGGACTCCCAACCAAGAAGACTTATCAACCAAGCCCAGCCCACAGCCCAATGCAGTTATATTCTGTACCTTGGCCTCAGCAACTGCAATGCATTCATCCCACATGTGCAGCTCCTGGTACATGTCCATGGCCTCCTCGGTGGCATTCTGTGTTAGAGAGAAAAGTGTAAATCTGAAGGCTCCATTTAGCAGACACATTGCCATTGAGCTCTCACAGTGGGCATGGTTAGATGTGCAGAAAACACTTGAAAAAATGTACTGTCCCCTTTACATGGATATATATTCTCCCTCACTCTCTTCATGTGTCTCAGGGCAACCCTAAACCTTGGAACGAGAAATATCTCCTTCTATTTCAGGGCAAAAAACTTCCTGGGAGAAGCTCCCAGGAATAAGCAACCTCTTCCTTTTTCATACCAGGGCACAAACCTCCCTGCTCAGAAATAAATAAGACCTTTTCTGTTCCTTGTTCCTTTACTCACTTGTTCCAGGAAGATCATCTCAGCCAGCTTGTAGTTCTTGTCTAACATGGCCAAGCGGGCACGCACCAGATAATGGTCTGTACCATCCCCACCCTGCAGACAACATCAGTTAGCTCAATCAGTTTGTTGAGTGAAAGAACAGGCTCTGGAATGATATACAGGAGGTGACTGCAGGTGGGGTCTGTGTCAGTACAGAAACTGTCACAGAAGTGACAAGACAGGAGCAGTATGAAATGGCTCACCAGAAGAGGAACCTGGCAGGCACGGATGAAGGACTATGTCAGCAGTTTCTATGTGACCAGGTATTGGTCATTAGCAGGATACTGGTGAGCACAGACACAGAAGATAATGTGCATGCACACATTTACAGGAAAGCAGCTGCCCTGCACAGCAGAAAAACAGTTTGACTTACATGCTCTTGAGCTGCCTGGTCAGCAATGGTATTGGTTTCATGCAGAAATCGAGCCTTTGCCATGTTGCCCAGAGCTGCAAAGCACCTGGAAAGAGCAAAGCAGTTAGTCAATAACTGCTTTTTGCCGCCTGCTTTTGGTCCAAGAAGAGAAAATCAGAACCTGAGCAGCAGACCCAGCTCTGCAAGCTGGAGAGGTGGGGCAGCCCTGCTTCAAGAGAGGGATTTTTGCCAAGATCCATGCTCAGATGTGATGTGCCCTCTAGCCCTGCTCTGTGGGAGAAGCCATGGACATGACCCATACTCATGCTTCACTTCCCCAGGCTTCAGAGATGTGCTGAGCTTGTCCATGTCTGTCAGCTCCCTGAAGCCTTGCTATACACTGCTTTGGGTTGCCATCAGCAAAAATTTATGCCACAGAATTATGTTCTCCTGTCCCCAGTTCAGGCATTACTGTATAGGAGGAAAGGGCAAAGTCACTGCCTGGAATAGGGAACAGTTAATTCTCCAGTGCAGTGAATCTTCCAAGCCACACAAAAAGTCCTATTTTCAGTCAGACCCTGGTTTCTGTGAGGGATTCAGCCAAGAGAGTGTTTGAGCAAGAAAGATGTTATAGTTTCTTCCTGTACCTCTCTGCAATGTGCAGCTGTCTAGCTTCCAAAGCCAGTCTGCTTAGAGTCTTCCACATGGCTTCGGTCTCAGTGGACATCTCCAGTGTCTCCAAAAATGCGGTAGCCCTTGAGACAGAGAGATTTGCATACTTTCAGTAACAGAATAGAAGAGCTCTCTGAGGAAAATCCTAGGCTGAGGCTGAAGCTTCCTAACAAGAGTTGCACTGAAAACAGAACAAGCTGGGTGTGACCAGTTCTGAAGAGGACTGTACAACACAGGGCTTGACATATCAGGGAAGAGTTCAGAGACCTAGGTGATCCCTGCTAAGGTCCTCAGAGGCAGACCATCAGCAGAAGGCTGTAGCACTGTAGGGCAAGTTCAAAGTGTTGTGTCTGCAGCAAGTCTCTGGTGCAAAGAAGTCTCTCAAGTGGTAACTGTGCTATGAACATAAGAAATTTTCTTCCCTGGTCAATTGTGAAACCCTGTAACAACATCAGCAGTGTCCACGTGGCTACTATGACTGTTTCAGGCAGGCAGTTTTTACTCCGCACAGCTCATGAACATTTCCATGACACTGTCACCATCCCTGGACGGGCAGCAGCAAAAGCATCTAAGTACTACTTCACATCTGGCTGCTACAGAAGACACACTTATTCACTGCAGTTAAGTGAAAACTGCCTTCAGTGAATGTCTTAGTGTCAACGGGACCAGACTTGCCAGTCTCTTGTGCCCCTGAGTTTGAAACCACAGAGCTGTGAGGATGAAAAAGCTGAATGTCCACTCATGAAGGACTCCACTGCACATTACAGCCAGACCTAGCACCAACATCATGCTCAGAGCCTAAACATCAACTCTGTATAGGAAGTGGTGCTGCTGTAGTTCATGGATTGCTGACTCTCAGTTGCCTGTTACATGAAGGGTCCCACCTGCCATCACCACGTGGTGTATCCAGCACTTACCTGTGATAATCCCCATCATCAATGGCAGTTCCAAACTCTATGAGGTCTTCATCCAGGGTGTAGGACACAGTGTTCACCCCTTCAGATACTATCACTTCAGTCTTTCCATCACTCCGTTCCAAGTCTACAATATCCCCCTGGAAAGAGTACCAGCTATAAACACCTCCAGGTTCTCCTAAAATATGCGGGGTAGCAGGGATGTGAGGACTGAACTGCGACAGCTCTGCTGATTAAAGTTCTCCCGAATGAGCTCACACTGGGAAGACATCACCCTTGTCTCACCCGAGGAAAGGAAAAAGCCACTGAGCAGTTCCTTGTTGTATTAACTATCTTCACCTTCTGCAAGAAATGCCTGCCACAAAGTTGACAAATGAGGTCATATTTTGTCCAGAAGAAACTAGCAGTTCCTTTCTGCAATACCACCCTATTTCCACACACATGAGAAAGAAGTAACAGAAACTGCTGGAGTTAAAGTCTCCAGAGTTTTACCTTCAGAGGAAACATGGTGACTCGCTCTGGAGCATCAATGTTATACCAGATGCAGAGGCTGCTTCGGTTCTGAGCCACCACCACATCACTGCCCGGGACCCACTGCACATAGGAGCAATAGTTCAAAATGGTAGTCTTGGTGCTGCTTTCAATGTCATAGAGCTGCAACTAGAGAGGGGAAGAAAAGGGCTCAGCTGGCATCACAGCTGGGCTGCTAGCTCATGTGAACATTGCAGGAACATCTGAGAAAGTATGTTGTAAACAGATACTGCCAACCAGGAATCAGACTTTTTCCAAGATACACAGCCCAAACTCCTATGCTATTAATTACACACATTACTGTCCAAGACTTAAGACCTTCTTTAATCCTTGCAGTATTTTAAGCTACATGCTCAGATCCTGCCTTCCTTATAGCCAAGCACGTACATATATAAACCAGAATATGCCTTGTGCTACTTTGGTTCCCTCTCAGCTGCAGAGCTGGAATAGGAGAATGGTCTCTTAAGTCCTTCATGCAAACAAACTGGGGGACCCGAAAGGGTCTTCATCTGCAGTTCTGGGCTGAATTGTCCATCCTAGGTAGAGTCCTACTGTAAGAATTGTTGCCAATAAGGTAAGAGGATGTTTGTAGAATACGCTGCCCTGAAACAAACCTGACTGTTTGAAAGATGTAACCTGACACATCACATAACAAAGATGTATGATGCCTCGTAACTTAAAAGTCCCGTGCTGTCTCTGCTCATCATAACTGTCCTCACCTAGCAAAGATGAGAAAGAGAAAAAGAAGAGAGAATCATGCTAATCTCATGACATACCAGTCAAAAGAAAATAAGAAAGTCCCTGTTTCAGTCTGTACCAAACTGGTTGGAGAACTATGTAGACATAACTTAGAAGAATCACAGTCCTGTCTGATTTAGGCTGGTGGCAGTATTTAATGAAGGAGCTGTCCATGTACTCTCTTGAGAGGCCTGAAAAGGAGCCAAAAAAGTTAACAGCAACCTCGATGATGCCACTGTCTCTTGCCGAGACAGTGAATTAGAGGACCCAAATATAAACTGAACGAGACTGCAGAAATGAAAATAAAAATATATATTGCCAAAAGTTCTCACATGATAGGACTTATACAGCTTTGTGGAGATGTATGTATGACATACAAATAGAAGCCTGTTTCATCTGGTGCAAGCTGCAATCGCTGTTTATACCTTTCTGAAGAGCATCAGTGCAGCAGAGCCCAAACAGAAGCCCTTGCTACTGGCAGTGGTTCAGTCTCCTTTGTAGTCAAGGTCTGTCTTTATTGATACGTGTATGGATATGTGAAAGTAACGTCCTAAAGAGCTGCAGACACAAACAGTCCTCTTTCTGAGAGTTAAGAGGGTCTTGATTAGAGAGGCACCCTAATGCAGATGCAGGCATCACATTTTTTGCAAATCCACATTGGGCTGCTCCTTTTGTTTCTCTGAAGTAGCAGTCCTTGTTCTGTGATGGCCCAGAACCAGAACTACAGTCTTTGTGCAAGAAGGACTACCTCCAGCACACTCCTGTGAGAGAAATCTGGGGTAAAGAGTTTGTGAGGTGGCAGATGTATTGCTCTGCAATCTTTGGCTGCAAAGTTAGACTCCAGTTGCTAGCCAATAAGCTTGGCAGCAATGGGCAAGTGAACGATGAGACAGCAAAGTCTGTGTGAGGGATAACAAGCAGACAGATTTAATTGAAGAACTGTCATTCCCAGGCAAGAAGATACCTTTGCACCCCCTACAATCTGTGATGCAATCTTAGGGGTCAAGCTGCCAAAACTGATGAAGGAGGAGCAGCTCAGTGAAGAAGCCTGGGGTTCCTGTCTGAAATGTGAGGGATGAATTCAGTTTCTTCTGAGATGAGGCTGAGAAAGTTCTGAGGGATTTCAACACATGTGCATATATGAACATAATACTTCACCCATCCTTGGACTAAGGAGAGAGGTACAGCCAACATGGAAATATTCTACTGCAGACTAACAGCCCACAATGAGATCTGAACTCCGAAGCAATTAAAACCATCCTGTGATGAGCTGCAGTGCTGTAGCTGGAGTCTGCCACAGCATCTGGGACACTACATAGAAATTCCAGATGTGAATTACACCATTGTCAAGAAGGTCACGTACTCTTCTCAGGACACTCTTGTGACATGAGGAGTAAATGAAATCAAGCAGTCAAGGAGCCTGACGTTCAAAACAGTGAGGAAAGCTTGATAGTGAACAGAGCGGAACTGTAATACAGTTGTCAAATACATCCTGCCTGCTGCAGTGGGCTTCTTCAGCTGTATCTGCACAATTAAACTAAACATGGCTAGAACATGAGGTGAGTACCTGCACATCATAATCTGTAGTGTGAAACCATTACCATGATTTTGGGCATAGTTTTGTCCTGGGCTTACTAGTAATCTCCCAGGCAACATTCAGTCATGGTCTGGGAATCAGCACAAGCCAAAGGCCAGATCGAACAAGCAATGGGGTTGCGACTATGCTGCGCTAGAGAATTAGAGTTCATCTCACAGACGTAAGCCAAGCTGTTGCAGAGAACATCTTTTTATAATTTACATGTTTTAGAGCAACATTAGGGTCCTCACCCAAAGATTAATCCACCTGATGAAGGTGAGAAGGGAATACACTCTTACAGCAGAAGAGTTTGTGATTTTCACCTTTTAGGTGTGATGGGACGGAGCGAGATGTCTAATAACTAACTTCAGAATTAGCTGTGACTCAAAACCAAACATGCAATGCTGCCAGCTCACACAATCTGAACATGGTCTATCTTTCTCAAAGGAATGGTCAAAAAATCATGAGTAATTCAGCTGAGTTTCTTGCCTCCCTCCCTCCATTCAGGCATATCTGTCTTTACTTCTCCCCAGGCATGCCATCTTGCCACACTCCCCAGATGCCCCTGCCTCACCCTCATCTTCTTGTCCCTGAAGAGCAGTTTGTGGCCTGTTTCATTCAGCTCCAGCCAATCAATCTTGCTGTCATGGCTGATAGTGCCAGCATGGTAGCCACCAACGAGGTCCACTTGGGAAGGAAAGAAAGGAAAGTGTGTAAGTACCCAAATGCCCCAAACTGCTGAACATTCAGTGCTGTCCCGTGGGGACCAGGTATCTGGGACATAATTAGGGCAGGACCCCCTGGCAAACGCACTGTGACATGAAAAGCAGACAGCAGTGACCTTTTATCTTGCTGCTTTATCAACAGCATCAACAGCTTTATCAACAACCCTCTACCCTTCTGTGATCATGCACAGATCATAGGCAGCACAGGCAGCAGTATCATCATGCTGAGCTGCACAGAATCTCAGGTCCAGGACACAGTCACAGCCACCCCACAGCTATGTCCACACCAGCCAGCCAACCTGCCAAAAGCAAGACAGCCTGGTCTCTAGCAGGCTGCTGCCAGGCAGAGTGAATGCA
>JAVJGJ010000059.1:73852293-73863571 GCA_035590215.1 Microhierax caerulescens | reverse complement strand
ACCTGGTGCAGGCCATGGGACTAGCTCCAGGAGTGGGAGCACCGGCAGTGACCACATCCCCGCAAGACAGAAGGAGCCAGGAGCGGGACGTGCTGCTATTGAAGCTAGGGTTGTCCCCAGAGCAGTGATGAGCTCTGCAGCACACATCCTGCTGAGCCCACTGAGACCCTGCTGGGCCTCACCCCATCATCTCCTCCAGGCAGCACAGGCTGCCTGCACGGTGCTCACAGCAGCTCCCCCCCAAACAGCTTGAATGCATCGGGGCTGAGCCCTACTATGGAAATGGCAAAGCCACAGCCATGCCCTGGCACCGCGTGCTCCCATAGCTCTGGGGGGCTCACGCTAGCCCATAGAACAGCTCCAGCCAAAGCTCCCTGCCCTGGCTGCAAGCTCTGCAGGCTGGCTGGGCACTGCGGCAGCACTAGTTCCTCACGCTCACTTGTGTCTTTGTCCCCTACAGCAGAGAGAGGCCTTGAAGCCCCTGCATGGCTAGGACGGGGTGCAGCAGAGCCCCCTTATGCAGCAGGGATCCACTCTTCAGCTGTGCTCACTGGGCCTGGCCCCACAAGTAAATAAACCCTCTCGCCACCTGGCTATGACTTCCCTGGCAGCACTGGGGCAAATGCCTGCACTGCCCCATCCCCTTAGTCTCAGGGCTATAAGGGGAGCAGCTCCCACCCGCTGCCGGCAGCCCTCCGAGCCCAGACAGCAGCGGCTGGGGGCAAGGTCTGTCCTGGGCTGGCTGCTGGGCAGGTGGCGGGTGCCACGTGGTTGTACCCAGGCCTTTGGCCAAGCCAGCGCGTAGGGACATTGCCTCCCCACGCACCAGCCCCTCTGCTCCCCTAGGCTTGCCCCCCTGTGCTGGTGGTGTGGCCCCCCACCCTTTCTCAGCTCCGTGGTCCACAGTGGCAGGGGAGCTGGGCCAGGCATGTGGGATGGGCAGGGCCACGCACTGCATGCACGGCTGGGAGCCGGCTCCATGCACATCCCCGGACAGGTGCCCTCGGGAAAGCGTAAGTTCTGATACGCGGATCTTCACATGCAGAATTCCAGGCTGGGCACCTGGTGCTGCCTCCTCTTCCAAGGCCTGCTTTGGCTCTGGCAGGACGCCCAGGACCGCAGACACAGAGCTGGTGCTGCACTTACACCTCGATTATATTGACCGAGGGAGACTTCTTCTATGAGAGAAAAAATAATAAATAAATCTGCTTTAAGGCCTTGCTTTGTTAAGTCCCCCGGGATGCAGAGCCCACAGCAGAGCCCCCAACCTCCCATGGCAGGTACCACGACCAGCAGTCCTCCTCTGCAAAAGGGGCTGCCAGCTGCAGCTGAGCCCTCTGCCCCGAGCTGAGGTGTGGGGCAAGCTGCAGCAGAGACCTGGCTTCAACATCTCCCTCAGGAGACCAAGTGAGCTAACCCCAAACCCCCAGCATTTTGCATGGATGCAGTCTTCTGGCACAAAGGTTCAGGTAGCTAGCTCAGCTGCATCGCCTGGGTGCCTCCCTCCAAGCGAGTCCCTTCAACCACACACTCACCTCCCCAGGAAGCCTTTCTGCCCACTGCTGTGCCACTGTGCCTCAGTGCTCCTGGGTGAACCAGCCCCCCCCTGCCCCATACTCTTCAGCCTCCAGGCCTTGCAGATGGGTGATGACTTCCAGAGGTGGCTGTGCTACGCCTGATGCCCTTGCACAGGAGGTAGGTGCAGGGTCAGAACGCAAAAGGTAAGTGAGGGCGTAGGAGGACGTCTGCCATGGGGCAGAGAACCCACAAAGCACAGAATGACCGGCATGTAGGGACAGATGAGGCCTGCTGAGTGCCAGGCATGTCTCGCTGCCATGCCCCTCATGACAGCTCCAGAGTGTGCCAAGGGACTAAAGGCTGCAGGTGGCAAGGTGGATTTTTCTTTAAAACTGTTGCAAGCACAAGCAGGCACTTTAACTAAAAGCAACGTGCTCACTGAAGAGCACAGCACATACATAAATTCAGAGAAGGTGCTGGGAAAGAAGGGAAGGGGTTCTGGTTGCTGCACATGGGTTTTGTAGCTCAGCCCTTGCACACTGAAGCAGGGCACAGGAGGCGAGTGTCCCCGTGACCACACTTTGTAACAGGGCTCAGATGAAGAGCTGTACCATTGCCTGCTACTTTACAGCAGCTTGGCCCTGAAGCCAGGAGGGGAAGCAAATGCAGAACTTTTTCTTTCCTATGCCTCGTTCCCAGCTTTGTAATTAAGGGCTGCAAGAATGCAGTGCTGTCACCTTCAAGGATGCCAAAAGTATGGTGAATGCAAAAAAACAAGCTGAGGTGCATCAGCCCTGTACAGGTGAACTTCACAAGCAGCAGGAACAGGCCTTCGCACCTGCCTTTGCAGCCCTGTATGAGCAGGGTCAGTTTGGAGTAGGGGTCCAAGAGGGATCTTTTTGGCAAGGAGTAATCAAGAAGCTGGAAAATCTGGAGAACTGGGGCCTTGAAGTCCCGATAGGAAGTTTCTGCTCCTGACATCCACTGGAAACCAAGATGTGGAAGCAGAGGGGCAATAAAGCAACAGAGTGAGTTCCCACTATGGATAGAGGAGGCAGAAGAGACACAAGGGAAAACCTAATGCAAGGTCCTGTTAGAGCATGTGCATCATGGTTATAAATCACTGTCTTTGTCAAGTTAAAAAGGGAGATGTGTCAGGTGCTGAGGAAAGAGTGAGATGAAAGTACTGCTCTCTGCCATCCATAGCTCAGCACAGTACCTCTGTTAGGGTAGAGAAGGGGCTCTGGGGTCCTTCCCATGAACAACTAGTGTAGTGATGGACTGGAGCAGGCCTGAGAAAAGGCAGCCATGGACCAGTGCAGGAACTGTAAGAACAGCTGCCCAGCCTGACCACCTCCTGCTTAAACTGGCAGGAGATAGATCTGTGTATGGGATGAAAAGCTGTGCAGCTTTGGAGGGGCATGGTAAAGGGGCCGTTACAGTGACAGGACAGGCACCACCCCACAATGTGGGAGCCACCCCAGCTGATACATCCTGCCATCTCTTCCAGTGTTCCTCCTGCAATCATCCATGGGGCACACACACTGCCCAAAGAG
The DNA here is from genome assembly GCA_035590215.1 of Microhierax caerulescens. Classification (NCBI taxonomy): domain Eukaryota; kingdom Metazoa; phylum Chordata; class Aves; order Falconiformes; family Falconidae; genus Microhierax; species Microhierax caerulescens. Next base: position 73,860,497 of record JAVJGJ010000059.1, on the reverse strand, counting down.
ACCAGGGCTTACTGCACTCTACAAACCCTCAGTTTTTAGGGAGAGAGCATGAGTTGAGATGTTTCTATTTCTGGAGAAAGCCAGAACTGTCCAGGCAGCAAGGCACAGCAGACATCACATTCCATCCCTCCTGCCAGCCCTCCCCACTCACCTTGCTCCGCAGCAGCCCTCCACTCGGTCGCTCTGGCGTGCTGTGCTCGGAGGACGGCTTTGTCTTTTCCTTGTTGTTGTTGGAGTCGTTATCCTTGATGATGTCATACTGTCTGCAGAAGAGGGCGATCACCGCTGCCGAAAGACGACAGGGGATGAAGGACTCCCTCATGCTGGCTGCCCCTGCTTTCCCTCCCCACAGCATCCCAGTTGGACAGCAGTCAGGCCCAGGGCACACTGGGGTGCAGGTCACCCACAGACTCCACCTCTGTCAGCCTGGACCACTCCAGGCACCTCTGCATGTGTGGCCAGGCCAGTCTCCTTGGGCAGACAAGGCATGGATGCAGCTAAAGCCATCAGGGCACACGTGAGGTGCTTGGTGCCTACAGCTCAGGTCTCTGAGGCCAAAGGCAGATGTTGAGGCACTCACAGAGGGACAGCCCTTGAGGTCAGCAAGCAGCTGAGTGGGTTTTTGGCCCAGTGCTTGTGACCCTCACAAAAGCTAGCCCTTGGCTTTGTCCTGTCTTGCCAACTGACTGGGGGGTCAGCCACTCTGCCATGGTTTTACGGCCCCCATCTCACGCAGCACACATCCTACGCCTTGGGACCCTGGATGCAGGACTCGGGAGCAGTGCTTGGAACCGTAATCGTTAGATGTGTTGGACCCGTTCCAACCACAGTACGTTATCACAGCCACCCGCAGAGTGGACCTGACTTCTCTCTGCTGGCACTCTGACACACCAACCTGCACGAGGCATAAGCTAGCAGCAGACATCTTGTCTTTTCTTCCAGTGCACTAGAAAAGTGGTCAAGGCCAGGACAAGGAGAGATTCCTGCAAGGTGCCACTAGAAAATCCACATTTACCAGCAAAGGAGTAGGGGACAAATGACTTGCCATTCACAGCAGCCGCGTGTGACCAGCCAGGAGCTGACTTACCTCCTAGGTTTCCTTGCTCCCAGGCAACATGCTCTTTGCTAGAGCTCTGGCTTTAATCAGGTGCCGTACAGGAGCAAATCACCCATCTTACACAGCTACTACCGGCCTTGCAGCGATGTTATCGGATGTTGGACAAACTAGCTAAGGCCCAGGTTACACATCAGTTAACATCAGCTGGGATGCTCCCACCCTGTAACTCTCTATTCCTTGGGTCCCACACTGTCTCCTCCTCTTCCAGCACAGCAGCCAGGCTGGCCAGCCCACACGCTTCAGGCCACCACTGCTGAGCAGTGGCTGTGGTTGCTCCTTTTACCCCACTGGCTCGAGCTCCTACAGAGACTCAATGGACTTACAGGAAAGGATGCCAAACCCATACCAGTATGCCTCTGCACTCTTTCAAGCCCCATCTCCTTTGTGGACCCTGGATTGCACCACTGCCCCAGCCTGCTGGAACATTGCTTGTGGCACTCACCTGCCCACATGAGCAGCACAGCCACGATGATGATGATCTCGCCTGTTTGCAGCTGCCTGTCTTTGTCCAGACCTTCCATGGTGATGTCACCTGCAAAGAAGAGAACCCAGGCAGGGCTGGCAGCAGATACCCTCCCACTAGAACCTACTCCAGGACCAGCAACACCTGAGGATCTCAGAAGGAGCTCCAGAGAAGAGAGACCCACCTCCCTCAAACAAGGATGGGTGTGGGATGACATCTGGGCTGTGGAGAAGACATGCAGCCTGTGGTTTTCCCACATCAGATAAGCCATCCTCACCACCAAAGGCAGTCGGGGTTCTAACTGCTTGTTTGGGTTCAAGTAGGGGTTGCACAATGCATGGGAGGAATCACTGAAGTTACTCCCTATGTAGGAACGAGGGCAGGTTAGGAAGGCCCTGAGCTGAACACAAAAGTTCTGAGGGAAGTAAGCCATTTGCTTGCCCTGTTATACTCTTCTCAAGTCCCCCTCTTATGGCTAATGCTGGAGACAGACCCCTGTGCCCAGCAGACACCCTTTGGGCATCATTGCTCTTGGATTCTTGGATCATCTCTCCCACGTGGAGCAGTATGTAGGCAACCCCAAGGCAAGAAGGCACAGCATGGATATGAGTAGGAAAAGAGGCTGGGAGGCTCTGTCATTTGTCCTTCGGTAGCTTGCAGGATGGGAGATCTGAGAGCCTGTCCAACATCTGCTTCCTACGGGCAGCAGCTGAGCAGGCCACAGCAGTTGTCCTGGCCACAGCCTGCTTAGCTGAATAGGGTGCCAAGACCTGGGACAGGAGGGCTGTAAACTGGGGCTTGGGAACATCATCATGGCCATAGCGGACACAACAGCAGCCTGTTACGAGCCTGTGCGTCCCAAGCAGCCTGCTGCTCAGGGCAGCACCTTTCTCACTGGCTGCTGGATCCCTGCCTGTGTGCTGTGGAGACCTTCAGATGTGGTCCCACCTGGGCGAGCCAGAAGGAGCTGCCTCACCTTGGTTGGAGCTGTTGGAAGGGAGGCGGTCGGTCTCCTTCAGGGTCCGGAAGTGGACACGCTTGCTGGCCTGGCTTTCTCCATACAGGCCAATGCTCTGCACCTGGATGATGTAATCAGCATCCTCTGCCAAGTCCCACAGTACGCAGGCCCGGTTGGTTGTGTTCACCTCCCGGATGAAGCGCTGCATCTGTCCATCTTGCCGCTGCCAGAGTGAAGAGCTGTCATCCCCAGGAGGCTGTTCCCAGCTGCACCAGGCACAGGCCCTGGTCTGCAGGGCTGTGCTGGGCACACTGCCCTTACTCCTCCCTTCCCGGGCAATCATCCACCCCTGGGGTGGGCCAGGCTGGCCAGCACTTTGCTATACAACATCCCTGTGTGGCCTGAGAGCCAGGCACCTCCCTGGAGAAGCCACCATCATCTGGGGCTGTGGAGGCAGAGCAAGGCAAGCAAAGAAGGGTTATGTCGTAGTTAAAGCACCATCCTTATCCAGACAAATCGCAGGGAAGCCACTGGAGAGACAGCTACCCCCAGTACAGCCCATGCTCTGTTGCCTCCCACCAGAATGGATGGCTCAGACAGGGCATCCTGGCAAGGACAGCTCAACAGCAGAGGTGTCCTCAGGCAGGTGCCAGAGGAGCTCCCAACTGCAGCAAAAGGGCTGACATAGGAGCATGCTGGTAAGCAGTGAAAGAGGTCCCCAGCCCCCTGGGGACAGAGCCTGGGTACCTGCTGTAGGATGGCATAGCCGATGACCACGTCTCCTTCTGGGACGTCCCAGGAGACCGTGGCAGAGTTTGCCTTCAGCTGCGTCACAGTCACGTTGACAGGGGACGGTGGCCTGTCTGATGGACCGAGGCAAGGCACAGGAAAGAGGCAAAAGAAGATGTCTCAGAACAGGCACTCACCCCTGCACACCACGATGGGGGCCCTCTCCAACATCTGCCCATGGCAGCACGTTGGCCAGGGCTACAGGGAACAGCTTCTCTGGTGAATCTGTCCCCAGGAGAGGAGTGGCAGAGCAGGTGCACAAGGCTGAGCCCCCACCAGCAGCAACACATACACGATGGCATGGTGCTTCCTGGGCTAGTGGGCAGCTACCCACTGCAGGGGGGTGGGGGGGGGGCGCGGGGCAGGTATGCAGGCACAGAGCTAGTCCCTGCCTGCGCAGCTATCCCATGGCTCTGGCAGTCTTTGCTCACTGGCCAGGACTCCTCCCTGCCTGGCTGTTGGTGAGAAATGTGCTCACTGCACACCTCACCCTCTGCAGTGTCCTATAGCAGGGAGGGAGGACACGCTTGCGAGGCATCTGACAGGCTCTTCTCTAAAGGGCTTGCTTGCAGCGGCAGACATAGCCCATTGCTCATAACACAAGTTCCACGTAAAAGGCATTAGCAATGCTGACCACGTGCCCAGGCTACCAGACCCAGCTAAAGACATGAAGGGGCCCCAGCAGGCTCCTTCTGCCTTGCAGACATTGAAATGGGAAATGCATGAAAGCCTGTCATGAGCAAAAAAGAAAGAATTAAGAGTTAGAGACTGTCATGGCAATTTAACCAGTCCCTGCAGCTCAGAATCACATGAAAAGTCTCTGCAGCCTGTCTCAGAGAGAAGAATGACATTCAGACCAGTTCTTCACAAGGGCATTGCTTGCAGATCTGAGGGACCTTCGCTGCTGCTCAGATGTTCACCTGTTGGAAAGTTTACTTCATTCAGTTCCGGCACTAGCAGTAGCAGAGCTGCCTGGCATGACATGCTCCTGCTCAGCCTGGGCACAGAGTAGATTCTTGGTAGGGAAGTCCCATGTTTCTGTAGGGTTCAGAAAGTGCAAACACATCCTACATTAATGCAATTCTTCAACCAAGACTGTGATGGTAAAATCAGGCTCCTCTAAGCTGTGGGGCTGCCCTGTGGATGTGCACATCACAAATGCCTGGCACACCACCCAGAGCTGTGTAGGAAGCAGCCCAGACACAGTATTTATATATCAACTGTGACAGAAAAATGGGGCAGCCTGGAATAAACACACTATGCAACTCAATCTGGCCATCTCAGTCTGCCTGGCATTACTCCTTGCTCTAGAGTGGGGAGGAAAACCCAACGCAGAATGCAGAGCTGACTTCCCCAGCAGTGAAATGCCATCGGCTGCAAAGCTGGCAGCAACACTCAGCCATTGCTATCCTTCAGAAAGCTGGCTTGACTGACCTGTGGTCCCCATCATCACCATTTTGAGACTTCACAGCACCACGAACGTGGCAGGATACTACACAAGTACACAGATCTGCATACAAAGCCAAATCTTGTCTGGAAATGAGACCAGAAGAGCATGAAGACAGACACTGAGGCTGTTGTTCATGTGTCCTCTCTCCCTGTAAACAAGACATCGTCCTACTACAAGCTGCCTGTGCAGCAGAAGTTCAATGCTGTGGTTTATACAAATAGAAAGAGCCACAGAGGGCACCCAAGAACAAGGAAAAAAAGACAACTCTAACACCACCAACCACCACTGTCAGAGTGACAGGGAAAGGTGATTTCTGCAGGTCAGCTATTTAAATGCCTGCATTCACATTTGAATACACCCAACTCCAGATCAAACCAGGAAAAGGACGTGATTCCTGCTCTGAGAAATGCAGGGTTGTGGTTTGTCAGAGGCAATAAAGACAGATGGAAGGGTCGCCCACAGAGCCCAGAAAACACGTTCCCAGAGAGACACTGGAGACGAATGTGTCCCCAGCAGAAGCCTGCCGCATCACCAGGAGATAAAAGTCACTGGAGGCAGCATGAACAAGGACATCACAGGATGCTGCACTTTCTCTTTCAGAAGAGAAGCTGGACAACTAGAAAGGATTCAAAGGTACGCTGAACGTCCTTTGTCCCATTAAGAATGCGTCTCCTTAGAGTTTTGCCAGTGGGAAACTGGTTCATCACTAACCTGTGAAAGGGAGTCTTTGAGCCATGTCCTTATCTGCACACCCTGGTCTCCCATAAGCCAAGAGCAAAACTGGCTGAATAAAGCTCCAGTCCCCAGACCTGGCCACTGACTGGGGCACATGTATACTGCACACGCAGGAGCTGAGCCCCTGACAGATGCAGTCTGGTTTTCCACTACTGCCATGGCCAGCGTGCAAGTTAGCTGCACGACCAACAGCTGAGCTGTAGACACCACCCCATCAGCTAGCAAATAACCATGGCCTTGCACTGTCCCAGGCAGAAGCATTTCAAAGTGTGTGTGGAGGAAGGGCTGCAATGTTTCTGCTAGCCTTCAGGCATAAGAAGAACAACTGCCTAAGGCTACCACTATGTCAGCAAATGCAGTGAGGTCAAGAACAGCCCAGGAACTGCTCTGGTCTGAACCCACCAGCATGTGCCCAAACCACTCTTGGGCACGGCTCAGGAGTTAGCATGAGCCATGAACCATTCCTAGTAGGTAGCAGATGTGCTCCCCACTTTGAAACTCATCAGCCTAGTGCTATGGATGTGACCAGATGGTGCCAGTTGGCCTCAGGACAAGAACAGGACCTGATGCTTCACAGGATACATCTACAGTAATAAATCAGGCAGCTTTTTGCAGCTAACAGAGTGAGAAGAGGTCTGAACATGTCCAAAGGGGATAGTTGGGCTTTCCGACCTTTAAGTGTATGTGAGGAAATTAAAGGCAGGGTCGGCAGGGTCTGACATCTCTGCAATACAACGTCTGTGGAGGGAACTTGTAGCAGGCTCCTTGCTCTGCAAAAGAATTTTCTAGGCTTCTGCAGGGAGCCCAGCCTGGCCCAGCCCATGTTTTCGGGCAGGGGATGCTGAGACATGGCCCTGAGGCTGAGTCACTCTATGATTTGAGAACAAGGGCACTGCACTGATCCATGAGCCATGCTGCTGGGTCCGCACAGGGCTTGACAGTATTGCTTCAACTGTACTTAGCCAGAGCTTACACAGGACCTTCACTCACTGGCAATGGAAGGGCATCCCTGGGGGGATGCCACCCTGGTAACAAACTGCAAAGACAGTACACCCAAAGCCAGCATGATCTGCTGTTACACCTGGAGACATTCCCCAAATGGAGAGAAGAGAGGGCAAGAGCACAGTGCGCATGACTAGTCAGTGCTTCAGGCCTCATGCATCGTACACACACTTTGTGCAGCTCCAGGCAAGCAGACCTGAACCTGTGTGACAGCGAGACCTCAAGGTGTCCAGGCTTTAGTTCTTCATTGGAAAAATGAGTGGTCAGTTTGCAGTTCAGCAAACTGGAGCAAATATGTTTCTGAGCACACAGGATTTGCACACCTAGCAGAAAGAGACAGGACAAGAAGTTTCAGAAGTCAAAACCGGAGTTCACCCTAGAAACACAGGGCAATGTTTAATCCCAGGGATGTGTCAGAGGAGACCCCACTGGAAATTGTTACGACAAGACCTCCAAAGGACAGCTCACACCATAGACAGCTTCGCGTATGATCCCCATGTTAAGCATAACATTCTCCTGCCGCTGAAATCAGAGCGGTTTGATGCCAGAGCTGTTACCATAAAGATCTGTGAGTGCAAGGGCTCCAAAAAAACATACTTCCTGAAGCCAACTACTAAAAACATTCCTGCAAAGCCAAGATGCTCCAACACCCTGCTGGACTCTCTGGGGAAAAGCATGCCACAGCTAAGCCCTGCCCAATGCATTAATCACTAATGGTTCTGCATCATTTGTAAGTTACCCAGCTTCACTTTTTATTAAAGCCATGTCAAGACATGAGCACTGCCACAGAAAGAGCAATCACTTACTCAAGGCCTGGGTGCACCCTTTTGTCCTGCCAGTAGGACGGTCCTTTCAGGCCAGCTGAAGAGGTGGGAAGGGTTGGTCCCGAATGCTGGAGCCAGCAGCGCTGCAGCCCGAGGTGGGGGAGCCGAGCACTGGGCTAGATCTGCCACGCTGCCTGGCTTCCCACGTTAGAGAAGGGGCCAGGCAGATGTGCCTCACCAGCGATGGTGGCAGATGTGGTGCCGCACAGGGACAGGGCACAGCCCCGCTGGCACCCTCCCCATCCTGCTGTGACTCTGGGGGAGGGGACCCCACCTGCCCATCGGCCTGCGCCCTTGGGACCGCTGCTCAAGGGCACCCAGATGTTTGCCCAACTTATCCCTGCAGCAGGGATAACAGCTAAAAATAAGTGGCCCCTTTTTAACACAACCCTGACTGCATTTCTTCCCGAACCCGTCAGGCCCCGGAGGACGTCTTTTGCAAGGAGACTCAAAACACGGCAGAACACGTCTGGTCATCGCAATTCGGCTTCATCAGGAACCTGACAAGGGTCCAAATAAGACAGCAGAAGGCTGCCACTGCCACACGGCCGGGGGGACCAGTTCAAGGGAGGAAAGGCCGGCGGCGCCCTGCGTGCCCACAGCCCTCGGCAAGGCAGGCAGGGACCCGCCGCAGCCCAGCCCGCAGCCCGGGAGCACCGGCTCTCTCGGGACTCGCTGCTCACTGCTGGGGGCAAGGACGGGGCTGGGGGGTGCATGGGACGCTCCCCACCCACCACCCCCCCCCCGCCAGGGTGCAAGGAGGGCACAGGCGGGAGGCACAAGCGGGAGGCTGCCGGTGCCCCCGGGAGAGCCGGGAGGGAGCCCTCCGCGGCCGGCAGCCACGGCCAGACGGCGGCACGGCCGGC
>JAVJGJ010000059.1:73841224-73851657 GCA_035590215.1 Microhierax caerulescens | reverse complement strand
CCCCGAGCCGTGCCCGGCGCCGCCCCACCCTGCCGTACCCCCGCAGCCGCCGGCGCTGCTCCCGGTGCCCTCCCCCGGTAAGCACGGGTGCTCCGCCGCGTGCCCTGCCCCCGGCGGTGCCGGCTCTCCCCACGCACTGTGCTCACGCGTCGTGCCCGGCGCAGCCGCTCCGCTCGCCCGGTTCCGGTGTGGCGCGTCCCACGTTCCCGCGGCTCCGGCCCCGCGGGTGTGCGCTCAGGGTGCGCGGCGCTCCCTCGGGTGTCGTGCGGGGGCTGGCGGTGCGCCCCGTCCCTCTGCCGCCGCCGCGATGGCAGCCGCGCGTGGAAGGGTGGCCGGCCACTGTGCACGACGGCAGCGTCAGTCGCCGGGATCCTGGAGGGCTTCTGTGCCAGGCGGGGCTCGGGCAGGGCCAGCGCTGACTGTCACCTTGCGGTGCCCACAGCAGAACGCTTCGTGGCAGAGTGCAGGGCCGCCCCACGCAGCCCCCGCCCAGGCTCCAGCACGCGGCTGTGACAGGCTGAGGGGGCCCTCAGCCGTCTTCGTGCCCTGCAAAGGGTTCTTGTGCGCCTCTTGGTTCTGCTGCAGGAGGCTCCTGAAAGGCACGTGGGAGGAACCTGTCTCATCCTCCCCGGGTTTCATTGCTCCTTGATGTGGACACTGCAGCAAGGACCCATGTGGCACAGGTGTAGGTGGTGCTGGCCAAAGCCTTGACCCGTGGAGCTGCGGATGCAGAGCGATCGCTCACCAACCTGATCCTTGCAGTGCAGCTCTGATGGTCCCTGCTCGTGCGTGTTGTCATCAATTAATGAGTTTATGCTTGCAAAATTCCCCTGACCTGTGGCCACCCAGGAGCTCATCTGGGCCTTTGGCAGGAGCTGGCCCCAGCAGAGCTCTGCTTGCTCCCCCAGGGGTTGTGCCTGGGCTCAGGGTTCTTGCCAGGTGCACGTGAGAGATGGACACTGTTGGAGATGCACCTGCACTATGGCACTGAATATCTGGTGGTGGGGACAGCCTTCCTTCCGCCCCACCGTGCTGCAGAGCTACATCCAACCACAGGCTCTTGCTCACCTGCTAGAGGCGGTGACACTTTGCAGTATTGCTGAGAGCAATCTTCACTAATTTGTGGGATGCTGGCTATTGGGGAGGTAACTCCATCCTCTCCTCGTCATAGTCCAGGCTGCTGCTCCCTCAGGCTTAGGCGCAGTCCTTTCTGCAGGGCCAGCTGCACGGCACTGCAGCCCGCCGGCACTGGTTAACTGTAAATGCCTATGTTCAGGTGCCCCTTCTTGCCTTCAGTCTGACCAAACTGGTATGGCGTGGGACAGCAGGATGCTGGGCAAAATGAGTTTTACTTGTGGGACCTTCTCTGCCCTTTAGAACTTTGCTGCTGGGGGCAAACTGGAGAAGCAGATGGGCACGCAGAGCTGCTGGGGCACTATGACCAAGAATTGCCAAGGCTGAGCACAGCATGGCTTGACACGCGCAGCAAAGCATGGCACAGCAGGGCATAGCCAGGCACAGCAGGGGAGGGGGAGGGCATGGCATGGCCCATCATTGCATAGCACAGACAGCTCGGCATGGCAGGGGATGATATGGCATAGTATGGTACGGCAGGGCACAGCACAGTGTGACATGGTGCAGGAGGGAACAGTGTGGTGGTGTGTGGCATGATATGGCACGGCACAGCACAGCACAGGCCAGCTGGGCATATCACGGTACAGTAGGGCACAGTGTGGCAGGAAGGGGCCTTAAGATGTGGCATGGCAGGGCACAGCATGACACAGCGAGGGATGGCATAGTGCAGCATGGCATGGCATGACAGGACACAGCACAGCGTGGAAGGCTGCCAGAGCTGCTCAGCAGAAGGCAAAAGCAAGACGTAGGGGCTGCTGGAAGACTGGAGAGAAGCTTGGGGCTGGTGAACTTGCTGGGGCTTCAGTGCTAGGGTAATGGTGCTTTCTGCTGCAGCACCAGGCAAGGAATTGGACCCAAATCACCCTCTATTGCCTTACAGGCAGTAAGGTACCGTATTCTGTGGGCAAGAGGGACTAGAATGAGGAGTCAAGCCAAGCGGGGATCTATGAGCTCCCTTGGTTCCAAGGGGCTGCTAAGGTGGCTCAGCCTAGCTGTGACTCTGGGCAGTCTTGGGGACTCCTGAGGCTCCTCGCTGTCCAGCTGATGTCCTTTGCTGAAGCCTGTGTTGTCCTGGCTGACGAGCACAGCTGGAGCTCCGTAGCAGCTAGACCAAGGCCTGGATGTGGTCAGCCTGCCACAAAGGTACGTTGATGTGTGTGTGTGCCTGTGTGTGCACATGTGGGCACATGCATGCATAGTTCAATGCAATAGGGCCCCTGAAATTCCTTCCTGGTCTCTTTAGAAGGTCTTTCCTAGTTATAGAAGAACTGGTCTGTGCTTTGGGGGGAGCTGTGGAAGATCAGGGTAGTGCTGTTGCCATGGGAAGAATTTAATCTGCGGTAGCAGTGTGCAAGGGACAAATTCCAGCCAAGTGGAAACTGAAGCCTGGCAGAGCCTAGGTTAACTTTGCAGCTGTATTGATACTGTAAAGTCGGTCACGGGGGAAAACCCTCTAAGCCTTGATTTGAAGTTTGAGAAGGTGGACATTCTTTATTACAGTGCTGAGAGCATGGGGGAATGTTTCCTCCAAGCGTGCTCACCAAGTTACTCGAGGGTACGCATTATATACAGCAGAGCACTTGCACACTCATAGTGCATTACACATTCATTTTCATTCACGTACAGGTTTGGTTACAAGTTTGTCGCTTCTAATGCAAACTAGTACGCATCCTCAGACAGCACGACCAAAGTTTTTTACTGGCTACTCAACCAAAGTTTTTTACTGGCTACTCACGCTCCCCAAGTGGGGGTTTGCCCTCTTTTGGCAGGGGGGAGGGGGCTATTTGAGTCGGAGGTCACGGTCTCCTACTGCCACAACTATCTTTGTCCTACTTTCAACCAACTTTTTGTGGATTGCAGCACATTATCAACTTGTGTCCTCTTGTGGCCAGAACTTCCTCACTTGGAGGCTTCTTTCTACATAACTTATCAATGTTCTTTTCACCATCCATTCTTTGTTTCCCATCCTTCCCAAGGCTGACTCAACTTGATTAGAAATCCCTTCATTCATCACTTTTAACAACTTTAGAGAGTCAGCTTGGCCTCAACTTTGTGCACAGATTTGTTTAATGTACAGTTAACACTAAATCAGAGTTTGGTAATTTGGGAGTTTAGACATCCTGTCCCTTATATGGCAAAAGTCTTTCAACATAGTCTGGGACAGATCAAAAGGTTAAGGCCTTTTGCTGAGCCAGCAACCTTCCCTTAACAGAATACTTGGACATAAATGCATATATGGTAGTAGCTATACAGTGGCATCAGTATGGTGGTCTTTTGGCCCTGTCTAGGTTGTTCAGTGCTGCTTTTCAGGTGCTCTGGGTAGATCAGGAGATTACCTCCTTCCCATGCTGAGCTTCATTGTTGCTGCAGTCAACAGTGGCTAGGACAAAGGTGAGTCTTGCAGGAGCAAAAATCATGGACTCAATGATATATCAATATGATCCTAGTTGAAGCCCCTTTACTTAAGTTTCTGCAAGCTTATATACAATTTTAATATTCATACACACGTCACACCTTAATTCTTTTGGTTTCATACACTGTTCACACGCTGCTATACAGATACGAATTGGTTAAAAGCATACAAGTGGTTAGTCCCATCATTAAAATTGTTGACATTCTTGTGGTCATCAGTTCCCAGCTCAGCTCCTGTTTTTCTGCCTACTTAACTGCCAAAGATCCTGTTTTCTTTGTTCCAGGTGTCTTTCTCACACAACCTTGCTGGCCTTGCTGAGCAGATAAAGCTTTTAATCATATCAAGCTGCTAAAGCACCAGCGACTTTTGATAGGCCAGATGTCCCTTTTCTTCCAAATACATTGCCACAGTGAGTCTGATCTTGCTTTTCCAGCACAGTTCTGCTGGAAGGCTCCTTCTCCCTCATGTTGAGGAGGGAACTTCAAGAAAAGCCAAGGGTAGAGCTGGCAACTGCAAGAATGTGACTGCAAGAGGTTTTAGAGGAACAGATTAGTTGTCTCCTCTCTGCAAGACCCATTATCACTTGATCACTGTCATTGTGGCTTGATCCACATTTGGCTGTCGCAGAGCTGGTTGTTAACCTGATGGTCAGTGTTAATATTGACCACTTCACAGCTTGTCTTTGTCACCAAAGCCAAGGACTCTTTGTCACTGGCTGTTCTGTAGCATGGGTTCCTCTGTTCAGGCAGCTCAGAGAGCAGCTGGCATAAATGTGTGCACTGATGTCAAACAGCTTCTGGTCATACTGCAGCTGTAACCCAAATAACCTAGGTCAAGTCCTTCCTCCTGTACACCGAATCATTGGCTTAACTTCATGATTTTTCTATTTGTAATTGACCTCTTTAATTTGTTTTATTTGCATTTTAGTGGATTAGTTATTTTACATGCATACTAAGCTGTTACATCAGCCCCTCCAGTTGTTACCAGCACCATATAGCTCCCTGCTACATGTGTTTGCGTGCTCTAGTGGACATTTCTCAGTATGTTCTTGCTACACATAAGCAGCATGTCTCACAGCCTTTGGAGCACAATCTTGAACACTGACACGTTGTCTAGTTGCTTATCAGTTGCATGGTTTGAATGCCTTCAGCTCAGACTGCAGAGCTGCTCCCTGGCTTGCCCAACATTACTCTAGCCTGCAAATGCGTGGTCAGGTGAAGATGACATGGCAACTTTTAAAAGACATTATTTGGAAAGCCCAGCACTGTAGGCATTAGGTATCAGTGGCTAATGCTGTTCTTTGATAGCAGAAACAGGTGTCGATTAGCACTGTGGGACAGTTTATTCTGCATCCTCCATCCCCTACCCCCCCCCCCCCAGGCCATTTGCAAGGCATTAGGTTTCTTGTCTCCGTTCCCCATGCTCCGGGCTGCAACTCTATTGCTCATGCAGGAGAAGAATCATGCTGCGGTCAGTGGAAATTTATATCTGACCACCCTTGGCCACCACTGTTGGCTGAGCAGCATTCCCAGGCTTCATACACCCACCAGACTAGTTGTCCTGGATGCAGGGAAGGACATGCCGTGCCCCTCAGGGCAATCCTGGGAGGGTAGCAACCATCTCTCTCTCTCCAGAGCCACACCATCCCCTTGTGTGCTGCACTGGGGAAGAGCTCTGTGACTGCATGGGGAGAAGCACGGTTTGCTTTGGGAGCAGAGGAGAGCATCTGTGTCTGTGGGTTTAGTCTATAAATTATAAATATTTAGAGTGCAAACTCTCCACACATATTTTATTAGCATTTCAGTGTTTGGGTTTTTGGCCAGGCAAAATTCAATTTGCAATCACAAATCAAGACCTAATACATCTAAATTGTATTATATGCCTTGCAGTGCCTTGTACTTGGAATTCAGTGGGGAAATCCAGCAGCAGGCTTGAGATCCCATCCTCCTCACCTCTGCAGCCTGGGCTGCAGCCCCCACAGCCCCAGTTCCCTTCAATTTCTCTCCCTGCCTGCCAGAGGAGGCATTGTAAGTCCCACTGGAGCAGCTGATTCACCCCTGGCTACCCCCCCACCCCCCAGAGTGCTCTGCTCACCAACCATCCCTCCTGCCTGCCTGCATTTTGGCATGTGCTGTTGTGCTGCTCCCCTCTCCACTAGTACCAGCTGCCCCATGAGCAAAAGCCACGTGTGGGCAAGGAGCACATGTGCCATATTATGGCAACGTGTCGCATTGGCTGTGGCTCTGCTGCTCAGTGCAGTGGTGCAGATGGCTTCAATGACTCTGTGCTGGCTCCCTCCCATGTCCCATGCACCCTGCCTCGTGCACACGCAGGCAAGCTGTAGGAGGCTCTTTCAGCAGAGAGAATTTCCCAGAGGCTGCCAGTATCTGGAAGGCTTTAAATACACTCATTACTAGTCTTTAGTTTCGGCAGTCACTGAGGTAAACGTGAGGAGAGTTGCTAGCAGCAATGGCATACCCTGACCATGGTGCAGGAGTCTCCTGTACCTGCATGGCATCACCCTGCTGTCGCCTTTCTCTACCCAATACTGAACACACCAGCAAGGGTTCCTAGCGCATCAGGAATTTGCCTCTGTTTGTTTATGTCCGTGACCCTTGGGAGCTGGGGAAGTTTTACATTTATCATATACCTGTGCAGAAACTGCCCATCCTTTGTAGCATGTAAATGTTACTGATAAATGAAACCCACAACGGATGCATGTCTATCCTAAGCCTTAGTCAGCTTTTAACTAGCAGAGGTGAGCATTCACAGATTTATGAAAGGAATTAACATGACATGACCTCCAACAGCTGGGTCCTGACCTGGGGGTCCTGGACCTCTGTGACTATTCCCTTCTTGGCACACCACACTCGTGCCATTATCTCCCCAAGAAACACCAAGTTTATGAACGTCTGTGCATGTCTCCATGTCCTCCATCCTCTCTCTGATGTAGCAAGTCTGTGCAGGTCCTGTTCTGCCTGTACTGGGTTCCAGAGAGCGGCAGCACGGTGCTGCCCAGATCGCAGTCCTGGCTGCCCCAGATCCCTGCTGTAGAATCTCCTGTGGGCAGCTGTGACCTGATTATGCCTATGGAAACAGCCAGCAGCTGCTGCTGTGACCCACGATGGCCTTTTCCAGGTGAGCATCGTCCTTCAGCCGGCTGCAGGCTGGCCTAGAGGAGGGCTGGGGAGGGCACAAATGTCAGATCTACTCCTGTACCCCCAGACCCTGTGTCACGACTGGTCCCATGAGTGCCTATCATGAACTCTCACCAAAGTTGCTGTGGCTGCTGTTCTGCATTGGCTGTTTTGCCCCGTTCGCTGGAAGATAAATGTCCCGGGTATGTTGTGAGGGTTCATTCACATTCATTCAGCCATGTCCATGTGCTGGCTGCTGTATCTTACTTTCCTCCCATGAGGTGGAATTAATTCATTGATCCCTTGTGATAATAATAATGGAGGGCAAAGTTACAGCAAATCACAGATATTTTCTCTAAAGCTACTACAGGAAATGCCCCCATTATCTTCAGCCAAGGAAGGGCTCAGATCCATCACCAGGTTGTGGATATCAACCCTTTGAGACTTTATGAACACTATGACATGTGGAAAGCCCTTCTGCTAATCATCAATTATTACCAATCCTCCTTTTTTGTTCATTTGGTGATGGCATTTTTTTACCATCTGCTGCATAACTGGTTTTGGGGAATTCAGTACTGCCCAAGAACATACATTTATACTTTTGATTATCACAGGTTATTGTGAAGTCAGGAGTTCTGCTATATAATTATGTGCAATGTGAAAAGTAATTTATTCTTTTGGGTTTAGACCAGCTACCCAATTATGTCTTCTGGCACTTCCTAGTTTCTATTGTAAGAAACAATAATTGTCTGCTATGTATACGCACTGCACCATTTGTGACACTGCAGATCCTTATTATCTTTCCCATCTGGTGAATTCTGTTCTACCCTTTTAAGATGGGACAACTAGACAGCATATGGTGTTTGGGATGTGGTGTATTAATACATTGATAATGTTACCATGCAGCCCTTTCCCAGATCATTCATAACACATGAACGCATCGAAGCCAAGAGCCTAGTAAAGCTAAAAAGGGATGTGGCAGGTGTGTTGAAAGCGAAAGCATCCAGTATTACCACTGTCATTAAGGCCCTAAAATCAGCTTCTATCAAAGCCACAGTGGCACCCCTGGGGAAGTTTATTTGTTGTTGCTTGTTGTACAAATGAGGGTGCAGATGAGCGGAGGAATGTAGAAAGCACTGAACCTGGGGCAGGGAAGCTAACCCCAGTGAGAAGACAAATGAGGAGCACTGGGCAAATGCTGCATCTGAAGCTGAACACTGCTTTTTAGTGACCAGCTGCCATGCAAAAGGAGCTGTCATGCACCTGTATAAATGGGCATATAGCCTGCAAGAAGCCTGACCCACGTGGCTCAGATCCCTAATCTTCTGCCTGGTAGTGCTGTTATCTCTTCTGGGGCTTGGTGTCCAGCCAGGGCTTGGGCTCCAAGGAGGGAGAAAAATCACCTGAGAGCCTGTGGTCAGTTTACCCTGGCTGGATGCCATGTGCCCACCAAAGTGGCTTATGGTTAAAGTCTAAGTTAGCCTGCGTTGTTTAGCCTAGAAACTATGAAACTGAGGGGGATGTGCTGACAGCTTCTTTTTATATACCTGACAGCTGCCAAGCATATATGAGGCTGCTGCAGAGACTGGAATGGTCTGTTCTCTGTCTGGGGGTAGGGCTTGAGCCTGTGTGCATCAGTGACAAACTCCTTCACTGAAAATCGTTCTGTATCTCAAAACACAATGGCAAAGCAGAAAACCTGGATATTTGATTCCTTGGCATACACCATCTCCCAAATCTTTGATTTTATGAAAAAATATTGCCACATCCAGATTCAGGCAACTGATTTGAAGAAAAATATTTGCTTTTTTAAGAGATCATAAATATCACTGGAAGAATGAAGCTGACATAAGCTGGTGAGGATACAAATTATCTGCATGAAGAATAGTGTGTAACAAATTAGGAAGTTCAGTGTGGGTGCATACTTTGGGAGAGTTTTATGAAAGCACTAGATCCCCCTGTGTCTTAGAATACTAACTTTCTCAAATTCTAAATTGTATGCAATGTATTTTGTCTTATGCTGCCTCAAATGCAACTGTAGAAAGAATATTTTTAGGCCAGTTGCAGAAATCTGTTAATTATTCATCCTGTAACACATAAACTGCAATTTAAAATTATTTGAAAATGTACATGTGTTCTTTGAATCAATGCCCCATTGAGCACGATAGTCTATCTTAGCATGTTAAAACTGTTAGTAAGTATCATCTCAAATAACGCAATGAGGTTTCCAGTTGCATCTGTAATGGCAATATGGAAAGCACACATTCAAAAAATACTGGATATGAAAGAAAATGGTGTTTCTTTACAATTATGTGATTTCCCTTATTTTTCATCAAGCCCAGCCCAGCCAGCCAGTCAAGGGAGGTGAATGTCCCACTCTACACTGCGCTGCTGCAGCCCCACCTCCAGTACGGTGTGCAGTTTTGGGCACCTCAATGTAAGGACATCAGACTGTATGTGTCCAGAGGAGGGTGACCAAGGTGGTGAAGGGTCTCAAGGACAAGATCACAAGGAGTGGCTAAGGTCGCTTGGTCTGTTCAGCTTGGAGAGAAGGTTGAGGGGTGACTTCATCGCAGCCTACAACTTCCTCAATGGTGTAGCAGCAGAGGGAGGGGTGCTGATCTACTCTCTCTGGTGGCCAGTGACAGGACACAAGGGGATGGAATGAAGCTGTGTCAGGGAAAGTTCAGACTGGACTGGAGGAAAAGGTTCTTCACTGAGAGGGCGGCTGGCCACTAAAATAGGCTCCCCAGGGAAGGGGTCACAGCACCAAGCCTGTCCAAGTTCAAGGAGCATCTGGACAACACTCTTAGTCACATGGTTTGTTTTAAGTAGCCTTGCAAGGGCCAGGGAGTTGGACTCGGTGATCCTTATGGGTTCCTTCCAACTTGAGATACTCTATGATTCATGTACCTAACACTGATTTTCCCCAGCACAGTGCCTGGTGCCTGCAGCAGTGGTCTCTGCATGAGCATCCTCTGGGTCCCTGCCACGGGAACTGCTCAGATCCCATCAGAGACCTTCTGCAGGTCAACACAAAAAGCAGATGAATGTGAACCTGCACCTGGCAAGCTGCTGAAGGCTGGCAGTGCCCGTGGCTGGGGTAGCAGTTCCTGCACAGGAGCCTTCCACCCAGGCCTGTGCACAAGGCTCTTGGTCTGGTGAAGGCTCTGCCCCAGCATTCCCTACCTGCTGCCCTGCAGGTGCCAGCGGCAGCAGAGATGGATTGGGGCAGAAGCGCAAGTCCCTCTTCCTGCAAGTTACAACGTAGGAACATCCATGACAGTGTTTCCAGCCTCTCTCTCCAGGTGCCTTGGATTGCCTGATGCACCAGGCCTGCGTGCTTCCCAGGATGCTGCCAGGTGATTTCCAAGGCTCCATTTCTTCTGCTGAAAATATCTCCCCCACCAAAAAAAAAAAAAAAAAAAAAAAAAGACCGATGCCTCAGCTATTTACAACTTGATTTGACTTGCCAAGATCACATCTCACCCACGTGACTTGCCATTATTTCAGGTACAAGGCTCACCAGGTTGATGGACTTCACTATCAACTGGGATTCAAAGTAAGTAAAGCAGATCAGCGCCATGGCCATTCTACCTGCAAATCCTGGCAGGAACCAAACCTCCCCTCTCACTCTGAGATGTATAAACCCATGAAGGACGAGGAGGAAGGCAGGCACCCAAATCACAGTCCCTCTGTATTATGTACTGAACTGTGAGGCTGGGATACGGTTGTGTAGGTGGTAGGTG
>JAVJGJ010000059.1:73823523-73839209 GCA_035590215.1 Microhierax caerulescens | reverse complement strand
CATACTGAGAGGGGGTTTACAAGAAAAACGGGGACAGACTTTTCCATAGGGGCTGCAGCGATAGGACAAGGGGTAACTAACGGCCTTGAACTGTCCTTGTTGCAGCTGGGATGGAGTCACTGATCTTCTTAGGAGCTGGTACGGTGCTGGGGTTTGGCTCTGACGTGAGAACACTGTTGATAACGCACCGATGTTTTCAGTTGCTGCTGGGTGATGTTTATACCAAGTCAAGGACTTTTCAGTTCCTCGGGCCCTGCCAGCCAGAGGGCTGGAGCGGCACAAGAGACTGGGAGGGGACACAGCCGGGACAGCTGGCCCGAACCAGCCAACGAGGTATTCCATACCATGGGGCATCATGCTCGGTATATAAACTTGGGGGGTTGGCTGACATGGGCAGATCATTGCTCGGGGACTGGCTGCACATCGGTCAGCGGGTGGTGAGCAGCAGCATTGTGTATCACGTGGGGTTTTTTCCTTTCCCTCTGGATCTTATTCTCCCCCTGCCCCCTTTTTCGTTGTAACTGTTATTGTCGTCATTGTTATTATTGTTCTTTCATTTTTATTCTGTTTCAATTACTAAATTGTTCTTATCTCAACCCTTGAGAGTTTCACATTCCTTTCTGATTCTCTTGCCCATCCCTCTGGGTGAGGGGGGAGTGAGCGAGCAGCTGCGTGGTACTTCATTACCAGCTGGGGCTGAACCATGACAAAACTCAAAGGGAGTAGAGTCAGGCTAGATAGAAGGGGAAAATTGTTCACAACGAGGGTGCTGAAATGCTGGCAGAGGTTTTCCAGAGAGGTGGTAGATGTGCCATCCCTGGGAACAATCGGTGCCAGGTGGGACGGGGCTCTGAGCAAGCTGATCTTGTGGAAGGTGTCCCTGCTCATGGCAGGGGGTTGGACTAGACTGGCCTTTGAAGGTCCCTTCCTACCCAAACCGTCCTAAGATTAACAGCAAACATGTTATTTAACCTTACCAGTATGCTATGAAATCTTTGTTTCAGCTTTCCTCCTGATAATACTTCTTCCTAGGATCAGTCCGGCTTAGCTATATGTGAAATTGTTGCACGCTTGGAGCGCTCTACAGCGACAAAGCAGTAAGCGTATCAGAGCTGGCAGGTAACAGCTGGCTGTCAGTTTCCCTTCCCTCCCAACTATACATTTAAGAGTCACAGAAACTCTTTTTCCACAAACAAACGTACAGAACTTGTGCTGGCAGACCCTGCTGCTAGTTTCCCATGGAGAAATCTCTAGCGAGGCCACAGCACTGCGTGGAGCGAAAGGAAACAAAGATGCCAGAGTTCAGAATGGTAAACAGCAAGCGAACATCTCTGCCCGTGGTGGCTACCAGGGAAATGAGCATTAGCCAGTCTCCAAGTCCTCGTTTCACATTACCTACAGATATAAGCAGCCAGTACGCAGCCACGCGTACTTCGGTGCTCAGCCACATCTAGCCAGATTGTTTCTGGCTTTCCCTCCTGGGAACTTTTCTTACTCGGGATTTTCCCAGGAGGCATCTGTGTTGTGTCTGTGTAATGTAATGAAGATGAATTTGCTGTGCATCCATATGGGTGGGCTGTAAGCAGGGGGAAAAAAAAAACCAAAAACAAACAAACTCTCTCATTGGAACAGCGAACTGAAACCTCCCACTATTAACCCACACGCATTTGTTAGTACATAAAATATATTTAATTAAAACCAAAGCATCACACAGTAGATTGATGAAGTTCCGTGCAGCAGAGAGTTCGCTTGTGTCCTGGCTGCAGCAGACACCTGTCTGCACGAGGTGAACAGAATGCACGTTTGGAGGCCAGGACATGCTCCACAGATGCCGATGCTGCCAGGTGATGATGCCCTCAAAATCCAGGCTCTCAACAGGCACAGGTGAAGGATTTGGAGCAAAAGGAAGCGCCTGTTGGGTTCCCTCATAGTCAGGAAGTCACAATGGCAGGTGGCCAAAGGTGCAGTCAGTTGGATACAAGACGTTCAACTCATACGACCGACACGGGAAGAAAG
The DNA here is from genome assembly GCA_035590215.1 of Microhierax caerulescens. Lineage (NCBI taxonomy): Eukaryota > Metazoa > Chordata > Aves > Falconiformes > Falconidae > Microhierax > Microhierax caerulescens. The sequence goes on along the minus strand of JAVJGJ010000059.1, from coordinate 73,837,193 downwards.
ATATAAATACATCAGAGGAAGCTGTTCACAGAGAGATGACTCCATGCGTGGTCCCATGCACGTTCCTTTACACTGTTCTTTTACTTGTAACTCCATTACAAGGGATTCCAAACCCCCTGTTTCTGAAGGTCTCATTCATTCGCCTTGCTGCTTCTCTGGTATTTCATCCGCGTCTCTTGCATAAAGTTTCTGAAGGCTGGTTCTTCATGACTCTCCTCAGTAACTGGGGCAAAAAAAAAAAATCCACAGTTCAGCACTATTTCGGCACTTGTTCTACTTGTGTTACCGAAGAAAGCTAGAGTTAGGCTAGTCAGAGCAACGTGTATTCCAACTGCATTACAAGGCAAAAGAAACAAGCGATCCTGAAGATCGATGGAACAGGGAAAGAACAAAGATAAAGTCCCTGAGCTACACCAGAGACAAATCACACAATGCAAGAACTCAGAAGAACGCTGCAAGACCAAGAGTCACAGGAAAAGGGAAAAGAGCCCGGGGCAGAATCTGTAAGGCCAAAGAGACGATGAAACACACCGTGCGTTAACCGGTTTCACAGGTCACCGCATGCTCCAAGCGTAACAAGTTGCCCGGTTTATGCATGTTACGCACCTATTAAAAGTAATTACTCGCACAGAGAATTCACAACTGAACTTGCAGAAAGGCCAGAGAGCGACAGCGCTGGACGAAGCACTGCAGCTGGGCTTCTGTTACAGATTCAGACGCCTGTATTTAGGCGACAGCATTTGCTGTTTTCTAGGCTCTCGTGACAGGCCCTCCAGTTAATGAGATACAGAGGGTATTTCCTGACTAGACCGGCAGGCAGCTTTCAGAGCAGACCAGACCCCCGATTCCCTTACCTTCACGGTCAATGTCATCGGTATCACTCTCCCCATCGTCATCTTCATCAAGAGTTCCTCGTGTTAGGATCAGCTCAGAGGGACCCATTGCAGAAGCATCGTCAGACCCTCAAAGGAAACAGAAAGGGCTATCTGTACACAAAACGGCACGCTAACAAGTCAGGGAGCTTGCGCCTTGACAATTTGTGTTTGCACAGAAACACAGCAATTAGTACCTACTTTAAAGGTACAGAAAGCTGCTTCTGAACTCCAAAGAAACAGGACAGGCTGCATCAGCACCATGGTCACCCTCATGCAAGGCCGCAGTTCAATCAACAGCAGACCTTTCTCACGTTCCAATTTGACTCTCTCACCTTGTCTAAAGCGTTTCATTACTTTCATTACAGTATGTCCCCCGCTTTATCTACACAGCAGCCTTTCTTCTTCTCACCCCTCTGACTGACACGTCGAAGAGCTAAGCCTGACCCACCCCACAGGACTAAAGCCCCACTCCCCTTTCCTAACATCAAGCTGCTTTCACGCTTTTGCTGTGAAGACAGAAAAGCACTGTGTGTCATCTCAGGGCAGCCTCTTCAACTTCTGCAATAAACTCGATCTTCCTAGTAAGGTACCTGCGAGTGTGTTGTCCTGCATACACACACTGCCCATGTCCTTCCACAAGTGTTCCAGCTGCTCTCTCTTCTGTTTATTTTGAGCTTTCTCCTGTAGGCACAGAGTTACATGGGGATGCTCAGCGCATTGAAAACACCAAGAGGAGAGCAATTCGCCCGATACCAGCAGCCTGTCCCCCAGCCAGAAAGCAGAAGTCAAGTGAGCAGGTCTTACGTTACGACTAAGGTTACACAGAACTTTTGGATAAAGGTGGAAAGCAACCTCCAGCACGATGGACTTCCAGAATGTTTCCAGCAGCATCAGGAAGCCAGACAACTGTCCTTTGGACAGCCAGAACTCAAGGTGAGCAGCGGTACTGGTTTTGGTACTGCACCTCCATCCTTGTTCCAAATTGTCCAAGTCAAAACAGCGCACTTCACTGGTGCAGAAAGATACACAGCTATTCTCAACAAATGGATCTGGAAGGTTACTTCTCATTCTGGACGGAAGATATGTAAATCTTCCCCAATCATTTTCCCACCAATTGCCCAAAGGAATTATTAGCACCAAAAGCGCTGAGCAACCTCTGTTTTACAAAACATCTTTGTTTTTATGAAGATAGGCTCCACCGAACACAGGGGAAAAAAGCCAGACGGCGAGCTTCAGCACAGCAGTTTCTCCACAACCAGCATGAGTAGTAAATGAAATGTGAGACCCTCCCAACACGGAAGCAGATGTGTACATAAAAGCGACCCCAAGATACACTGCCCAGGTGTACAATAGCTCAAAATACTTGCCAGTGTTTTTCTTAGGCGCTCATATTCTGGACGATATTCTCTGCAAAGGGAAATGAGAGTGTGTTCAGGCTGAGCTAGCGCACGAGTTATATTACGTGGAGCCTTGCTTCTACCCCCAAAAAGTTTTCTCTAGGCTCCGTGTTTGAGAGACATTTCAGAAAGACTAACAGGACTTCTTACCCAGGTTTGGAGCCTGAAACCAACGGATGCAAAATCCGTGAACATACTTCACTGAAATAGCAAACCTGTCTCACGCCGCCTTCTGGGTAAGAAATTAAAGCAGCTCGAACGAGGAGTCATTTCAGTGCTACAGCAGCAGATCTGTCGCTCTCCTCTCATCACAAGACACAACTTTCTCTGCCAGTACTTGCGCCTCCCGAGACAGTTCAATGGGATCTCACACGCAAAGACTGTTCACAGGCTTCCACACTACTGCATCCCGATGGGACCTCTGAAACGTTTCTTTACTGAAGTGAGGGGAAAGGGGAAGCGGATACCCTCTTCTCAGAATCGTGGAATAGTCTGGGTTGGAAAGGACCTTCCAACATCATCTGGCCTAACCTCCCTTGCCATGGGAGGGGACATCTTTCACGAGATCAGGTTCCTCAAAGCCCCATCCAACCTCACCCTGAGCACTTCCATCAACGGGGCACCCACAGCTTCTCTGGGCAACCTGCTCCAGTGCCTTGCCACCCCCCATCGCGTAACGTTTCTTCCTTTCACCCAGTCTAAATCGGCCCTCTCGCAGTTTAAAACCGTCATCCCTTGTGCTGTCCCTACAGGCCCTGTCAAGAAGCTCTCTCCGTCTCTCTCACAAGCCCTTGTTATACACTGACAGGCCGCAGTAAGGTGTCCTCGAGGCCTTCTCTTCTCCAGGCTGAGCAACCCCAGCTCTCCCAGCCTGTCCTCCTAGGAGAGGCGTTCCAGCCTTCTGATCGTTTTCCTGGCCCTCCTCTGGACGCAGTGCTCCAACAGGTCCACGTCTGCCTTGTTCCCTGGGCCCCAGAGCTGGACGCAGTGCTCCAGGCAGGGCACCAGGAGAGGGGAGCAGAAAGGGACAAATCACCTCCCTCAACTTGCTGGCCACGCTTCCTTTGATGCTGCCCGGGATACAATCGCCTTTCTGGGCTGCAAATGCACGCTGGCAGCTTACGTGAAACCCTTAACCAGGGTTTCATTATGTAGGCAGCGCATCCCAGAATAATCGTTAGGTTACGAGGTAAAACTCCTCAGCACCTCCAAAGAGCAGAGACACATGTCTGGAGGTGCGAGGCGGGAGCACAGACAACACCCTGGCCAGATACTCCCAGGCCCATCACAGGAGAGCAATCAAACCGCCCAAGACCCGTCTCGACGAACCCTGAGGAACAGGGGCACGCAGGCAGGCAGGGGATCCAAATTAAGGGTCAGAGGAAGGGACACCCCATCCCAGCCCCTCCCAGCGCTGTCCCAGGAGAACCATCAGCCCCACGGTCCAGGTGTGAAACCCATCACCGTGCCTCATCGGGAGCCCTCTGGATCATCCTGCGAGCACAGGCTGGGGGTCTGGCTGCCTGGGGGCGTGGGACACACTATGGGACGCAAGGAAAAAGCACGTGGGGATGGCACAGGGTTTATTATGGGATGTTTAGGGGAGGAACCCAAGGTGGGAAAAGGGAGGCATTCAGGAGGTTTGGGGAGGAACACGTGTGGGCAATAGAGGCTTAAGGGAATAAAAGGGCCTATTTGCAGGTGAGCAGAGAGCAGGCACTATGCAGACCTGGGGGCACGACCAGGCCAGACTAATCGGACCTGGGAGTGTGGAGCTGTAGCAGCCTCCCTGGCTCCAATCCAGCACGATCCATTTCCCTCCAACAAGAAGCTATGGCCTGGTGTAGGTACTTCCAAGCAATCCAAGTTACTGGATTCCCTTTCTAACGTTACAGAGCAGCCTGGCAGCATTTCACGGGGAGGAATCCAGCAAGGAGCAAATTCTCAACTGGTTTTCATCTCGCTCACCTATTCAGCCTGCCAAACTGATGTCAGCTCCCTGACGACAACTCAAAGCTAGATACAGATTTGCTGGCACACATAGCTTTCACTTTTTCACTGAACACTCAGCACAAAAACTCACCACTGAACAGTCCCTTTTGACCGCTGCCTTTCACACGGACTCTTGCACTGGAGTTTATTAGAAACCCTAGACTACTGTGGCTGTGAAAAGTGTACGGTCCTTCAAATCAAAGGAGTGGGCTCACGAATCGGGAGCTTCAGCAAGTATTCACTGGGTCAGGGACCAACGGTTATCACCTTACCTCTCATATTCATCTACAGCTTTAGAAAGCTGAACAAAAAAATCATCCAGTCCACTGCCGAGCACGGCAGAAACACCAACCACCTACAAAAGAAAACCACGTATCAGAACTGGAGAGTAACAGAGCCAAGTGTTCAGGTCACTGATGGATCGTCACAGTGGCACAAGAGAGTGCAGTAATACTTCCAGCTTCAGTCATTCCTAATTTCAACCTCTCTCTCTCTCTCTCTGTATCACACCCCCACCCCCCACTCCGCTATTAAAGTTGGTTACCTCCAGTTTTTTGTTTGGGCGTTGGGGTTTTTGGGGGGCTGGTCGGTTGGCTGGGTTTTTTGGAGGGAGTGGGGGTGTTGTTTGAGGGGCTTTTTCCTTCCTCCCTCCCTTCCTCTTATTTAACTCGGGCACCTGCGTTTTCCTGTCTGTTTTGCAAATTCTACCACAGAGCAGTGAGGGGGAAAAGCAACAGTTAAAAAAGAAAAAAAAAAAACCAAAAAACCCACAGAAAACCGGACTCCACACCCATCCCTATACCTCCAGTCTCAATACTCCACCAAAAACACAGTTAAGGCAATACAATGCCTAAACTTAATGAACAAGGCAGGGCAATCCAAAAGGAAGATCAAGTCTTTCACTGTTCTCAGGCTGAACCTAGTGTTCTAAGTGGTTAGTAGGACTGCTGCAATATCAGTGTACTAGAATTCAAGAGCAAAATAGACCATGAGACCCAGTCCAACTCCCTGAATGGCAAGAGAAGGAGAATTTAATCAGTTCCTATGGCAATATGTGTTCAACATGCACATCTGCTTTCTAATTTGAACTTGTCTGTTACTGCACTTCTGGCTATTTGTTCTGCTTTTATTAAAGCAATTATCTAAAAAAACCCTTTAATCAGACTAGTACTAGCCCATACTTGGTGACCCTTAAGAATCTCACATCTTCTAACAGAAATTCTCCCTCTTTTTCATAAGCAAGCCATCTCAACTACTCACTTTCAAATGGAAGACTTTTTCCAAGACAGACTTGCATTTTATCAATAGTACAGTAAACATGCAATCAAGCAGTCCAAAGGATTTCAAGCGTTAGTCTAGGGACTGTGCCAATACATACTAATATTTATCCTTTCACTGCCCTTAAGTACAAGCTGCCTCCTGCTCTATAATCCTCTGCATATGTCCTGCTCTCCAGTCTGCTGTTCTGATAGATATGACATGTATAACAAACAGTCCATTGGCAAATCAGGACTAGGAAGCACTTTAGTCCCCTACACGACAGCAGCACAATCTCTTTTGAAAGTCTCTATCTTGTTCCCCATAGGGCACTTACACTATCATTCTTTTGGCTAAATTATCATTACCTATCCGAATGGTATCAATTAAGTTTAGTTTTGTTGCCTTTCGTGTAATACCCATAAAGCCCTCTGCTTGCTTCCTTCTCAAGTAAAAGCTGATGAAACCACAATTAGCTGAACCCTTTTAGTGCAGGCTATGGCATGCATCATTAACACCCTCCAATGTCCAGGGCTTCCAGAGAAACCGAATGGATTTGTCCTCTCAAAACCTGGTAAGGGGAGAAAAAAACCCCACTTTTTCTTGTCTCAGCAAACACACCAGCATTTTTGAGTTTGTTTTTGACAGTCTCCCTACATATTGAGTTGCCCAGCTGCACTTGACACTCTCAGAACAAGAAAAATTACCTCAGATGGGAGACACTACAACACAGAATGTTACCTCTTGCCAGCCTCTCTTAGCTTTCCCCTGACGATTAATCACAATTCAGCATTAAATGATTTAGGCTGCCACTCAGCGTGACACGCAACTACGGTTACTTGATGTTCACACCAGCAAAGCCTCACCCCCAGTGCAAGGCCCATCAACAGATGCCAGTTCAAAAGGGCAGCCAGCGCAAAGCCCTTTTACAGAGGGGCAGGCAATACGGTTGAGGTGGGAAGGTACCGCTGGAGATCGTCTAGCCCAACCTCTTCTGCTCAAAAAGCAGGATTAACTACAACAGGTTGCTCAAGATCTTGTCTGAGCGCATTTTGAGTATCTCCAAGCATGGAGGCTCCATCATTTCCAGTGCCCAGTCAGTAAAATTACAGGAACCGTTTCTTCCTCTTCTCTGTAAGCATAGTTCACTGCGTTTCACTTCATGTCTGTTGCCCCCCGTCCTTTCAGCGGGCACCACTGCCAGAGCCTGCTTCTGTCTTCCTCCCACCCTCCCATCAGGTGTATCAATAATATCCTCCTCGAGCTAACCCTTCTCCAGCTTTTAGGAGAGGTAGTAAAAAAACAGGAATAGTCCTACCTTCAGTGAACTGTAGAATTCATCCAACACTAAACTCATTGAACGAGTCAGGTTACTGACATAGGATGTCTCTTGATTCAGGGCGTCCTGAAAAGCCTCAAAGTCCTGCATCCATTCTACTGCAAAACTGTGGTCAATTATGTCAGTCTGGAAGGAGAAGAGAAAATTTTCACAAGCAACAACGATGAATTCTTTCTTTCTCATTTTACACGGAGTGCTAGGCAAACAGTCTATTAAAGAGTTTTGTAAACATATTTTACCACGTGTCTATCCACTACTGTCTCAATATGAGGCATGTAAAACTGATACATTTCATTCCCAGCACCAATGGGAAGGACGAAAACGGGTAAAGAAAGCAAGAAAGCATTGCCTAGGATTACTTGTGGGGTTAGAGACGACAGAACTGAATCCATCAAGGGTCAAAGCCTGACTATTTAGAGCTAGTTTCACTAATTCCTATAAATAACATTAAGTCAATTTGTTGATGAGAAAGTTGCGTTATTTTTTCTCCTCTGCAAATCGTAACGTTCCTTAAATCTAGGTGTTTGCCACTGCACACCTGCCAGTTCCTTGAGATTCTTCCATTCTTATCACGAGACAATTCTAAAATGCTTGTTAAGTTCTTCAGATGCTGTTAGCTTTACTTTTCACTGAAGGCTAAACATCAGATCAAAATGAAGCGTAAAGTTCTGAATCCTAAGCCTTGGGTCCACCTTTCCTTACGTATACTGGTGAAGTCCCATTTCTTCCAGCCTTTCAAAAGATGTTTTTTCTTAAGAGAGAACGTTTTCCCTACCTCTCACGCTGCCTTCTACAGAAAAAGCTTAACAGCTTATTCTAAAATTACTGCCCAGAATTAGAAGGAAAACAGTGTACAAAAAACTCGCTAGGTAAGCAAGCGGATTATCAAAGACAGGCACGGTCTGGGTCACTGGGAAGATGCGTGTGGTTGGAGTACGTCAGACACTAATCCTGCCCGGCTGGCGCGAGGTGAAATTTCACGTTCAAAGCACGGGTCTTCCAGAGGAAGCGTATGGGATATTTGTGCGCGCACGTGCAAAGCCTGCCTTGTTGGGGAGCGATTCCTTAAACACAAAGGACGTCTGTGGGGAAGAGGAAGAGCACTCACACCAAAAATCGAGTGGGATTCTGCTGACACGTGCAATTGCTACCTTTCAAGAGCCAGCTAGCCCTTCAGTTCAAAAGCGTTCCTTTGAGGCTACGGGTTCCTTACACAACAGTGGAGCTGCTTCCTTGGGCTAGTTAAGTACCTGCTTCTGCTCACTGGCAAACACTGGCGTATTTTTAGTGACACTGATCAGGACACCTTTTGTGAAGTTTTGCCTGCTACAATGCATGGGCCTCCTTCCTCAAAACAGGCAGATGTTACACAATTCCCTCTGTGAGTCATCAGCCCGCTGCTGAGTAGAAATAATTAACGATGAAGACAATTGTTCTGAGGAAGCAGGGGACTGTAAGAGCAGGTTCAGTAATGAACTTACCCTTATGCTACAAAGTTAAGCAGCCTTATAGCCTAGGCTTAAGGTGCAAAACATTTCTCAAATGGTTAGGATCATCTCTAGCTTGAATGTTCGGGTGTAACAGCTCATCCCTGATCCTTCATGTGCCTTTGTACACCAGACTGAAGACCCCTTTTAGATTCGCTTTCAGCCTGCAGCTCCCTCCCAGCCTCTCTTTTCTAGAAAACCCATTACTGTAGTCAGGCAAAGACACGACAGCAAAGCGAGCTAAACAGAACAATGTTCCCCTAGGGCACGGAAACCATACTTTTAACTTACTTTGTTCATGACAACAATGAAAGGTAGCTTCGTCTTGTACAGGATACTGGAAGAAGGGGCAGGGGAAGGGGGAAGACACACACAAAACATTAAAAATTAATTCAAATCTCACTAGAATAGAAAACAAGTGAAGCGTTAAGGCAGGCAATACTTGTGCAAAACTGAACACATTTAACCTTCAAAAGACCATTATTTCCCCCCGCATCAATTTGAATGGAATTTTCACCCAGATCCTGCTTACCATAGTTGAACAAAATACGCGCCACCCCTATCCCCCCAACCCTCCACCCCAAGATGCAAGCGCATGCCTCTAAGATGCAAAATCTTCTACACACCCGGTTGATTTTGATTACTATTTTCTATGACTCTCAGATCCCAGTATTTTGACTCTCTTTGCATTTTCTAATTATTTTGACCCAAACCTTAGGTTCCGAGATACTATTTGTCAACTGAGCAATGAACTCAAATAACTCAAAACACCTATAAAGCAAAACTATCTCAAAACATCAGCCTATGTATTAATTTCACCGCATACATATTCTATCATTTTCTGCTCAACACTGATGTCACAAAACGCAGTGTGCAATAAGACACATTTTGCATATTCCTATCACAGTGACACCGCTTCTGACCTTGGTACAAGGATCGATAGCTTTTTTGAAAACCTTTTACCAACATTTACCATGAATTACGACAGCTCTAGATTAGATTAGATTAGATTAGACAGCTGGTCTTTACACAGGTATTTAGTCCCTGGTTTTACACGAGAGAAAGCAGATAAATCCATGTACGAGGAGGGAGACAATAAATCAAGAACACCGTGCTATGCTGAGCTCTGAACAAACCTTGAAGAACCACTGAAAGGATCAACAACAGTAAAAGAGCCCCTAGAATAAAATATTATGTGTTTACACATGACATCCAAACAGGATGGGTTTAGATTGGACAGAAGGAAGACATGTTATGCGATGGGGGATGCTTTGCTTACCTGCAGGCATACAGCATGTTGGACATAAAGGTGACAGGGTTAGTACTGCGAGAGGTGTCCATCACATAAACAACCACCGAAGGAAAAGAGGAAGCCTGGAAACACAAAAGTAAAAGGTATTTTAGTTAGAAATCCATGCTGTTCAACAACCGCTTCTTCCACACAGCCTCACTGTCAAGCCATGCAGCAAACACTTACCAAGGCCTCAGTTATGATGGTTCCTGATGCTGACCAGGTGAACACCTCAATTTGCCCTGGTGTGTCAATAATGACATACCTGGCAAGAAATCACCCCCAACAAACAGTACGGGAAAATTAGTTAAGCACAAGGTCCCGTTCTGACCAGATCTCCACAAGCACACAACGGCACATCACACGATTACTCTGTTACAGATCAAAAAAGCTTTTCCCAAACAGCGACAAGATTTACAGGCACACCTGAGTATCTCCTGTGTGAATCTTGTATCTAAGAAGTACATACTCTCTTTGGATTCTACTAAAGCTGAAGGCACCCACTCGACAAACACTCCTGGCAAACTTTTCTGAAGAATTAACTGTCGTCTGTTTGAACAGCGCGAGGGAAAAAAAAAAGACCATCTAACGGTAGCCATGAATAGCAGAGCTGGAATCAGCAGACATTTCTTCAATGTAGCCGAAGAACGCCTGGCTTATCTATTCTAATTCTATGCCCTTTTCTACAAAAAAATCTATACCAAGGCTGAAAAACAACTAGAAAACACACAGAGACCTTCTCAGGATTTCACATGCTTTTCCCACACTGACCCCCAGAAAAGCAGAACTTGGTAGAACATACTTACTTTGATGCGTTTTGCCTTTTTTCAATAAACTTCATCACCTGGTGGAAAAAGGAGGAGTACGCTCTGTATTTAGGCTCACAACAGGAAACTTTCATCATAATTTCCTAACAGAAACTACGTTAACTTGCACAGCTGCATGAATGTATTAAAAGAGCACAGCCTCTAAGCTTTGCAGTGTGTGAAAATGCCCTCCAGAGGCACGGTGGAAAAAGCTCAGGCACGGCACAGGTCAGAGACAACCTTGATTTGGTCTCTGTTCCAGGACCCAGCTGAAGAAACGGCATAACAAATGCAGTTGTTCCCTACCTTTTTACTAAGGGATTGTGCACTGTCTCGGCCCCTTGCACGGGCTCCCACTTAGGGTTTAAGGGAGCACTCAATTATCAAGTAACCTTAGGAAAACTTCACCCGTTCCCACAAGTGAGCTTCCCGACTTCAGAATCGGGGCATTTGTATGAACGACTCGATAGAGAACAACACAGTGCAACAGAACAAACCACTGAAGAACGTTCTGTACACGTGGCTTCTAAATTTTACTTTTAAAAAAGCTGAAGAACTGAAATCTCAGATATGAAAGCCAGTGCGCTTTGGCTGCTTTGTAAAATAACATGGTTCTGTATGGAGCAAACTCAAACTCCCAAGAAGTAGTAGGAGGCTAACCAGACACAGTGCTCCCCGGAGACTCCAAAATACACAAAACTTCCCGCAGCCTCCCAGCACAGCACCACAGAGGAACAGCCTCGTACCTGGTCAAACCTCGTAGCGAAGAGATTGAGAGAGGTCACTATTCCACCATTTGGGCCCAGCCCGTATCTAGATGCTTCGTTTAGGAAAGCAGATGATTACGCAGATCTCAGAGGGCTTCTTTTCCAATCCTTCTAACAGCTGGCCGTGTACAATGCACACTGGACACCTTGCAGCAAATACACCTAACACACAATTCAGTCTCCCAAGTGATGCAGTAGCATAACAAATACAAAGCGGTCTCTCTCCTGCCCAACCATGCGAGACTGACAAAAGAAAAAGGGGATGTGCCGTTACGTCGCCATTATTCAGGCATTACCGTTCTGGACAAGGAGAAAACACGTATGTCTACACATACATCAAGGCCATCTTTGTCTATCCAAAACCATTTACAACACAGCCAGTAACTCAGAGTTTAACAAGGCCCTGAATGCGCTTAACTTTAAGAATTTACACTTCAAAAGATAATTAAAAGATTTCTTGCACAAACGCATTTTTAGCAGAATTTAAACGGTAACAGGAATGGATGTTGTAAAGATACTCCAAGCGTCAGCTTAAAGACAAAGATTTCAAAATCCTTTTTCATGCATACAGATCTGTACGCTAATTATGTTGTTTAGGGCTGCTGGAGAAAGAGGGGGAGGGGGGGCGGGCCCACAACCACGACCTTATTGCTCTCCACAACTACCTGAAAGGAGGCTGCGGACAGCAAGGGTCGGTCACTTCTCCCAGATAACAAGAAACAGAACAAGAGGGAACGGCCTCAAGTTATGCCAGGGCAGTTTTAGGTTGGATATTAGGAAAAAATTCTTCACGGAAAGGGTGGTCAAGCACGGCAACGGGCTGCCCAGGGATGTGGTGGAATCACCATCACGTTCAAAAAGCGTGTAGATGTCGTACTTAGAGGCATGGGTTAGTTAGTGGTGGGCTTGGCAGCACTGGCTTAATGGTTGGACTTGAAGATCTTAAAGGTCTTTCCCAGCCTAAGTGATTCTATGAGTCTATGTCCAAAGAAACAAAGATTTGCTGTAGAACGTACGTTTCTAATCTCACACGCAAGAAGGACATAGGCAAAACCTCCCGATCATCAGGCAACATTCTGCATTACCGCAAGCCCCAGCACCTCCTGCTGCCTTCAGCATAGGCGTGCAGAAGCGGCAGACTCACAAAACCTGGGACTTGCAATGTCATTACTTCGACAGAAAAAGGATACTGTCTCATGACTTCTTTGTACTTCACAGTGTCCCTGATATCTAGAGGAGGAAGACACACAAGCCGGTTTAGGACATCACTTTTAAAACACCCTCCTCCATCAACGTGCGGAGAGGCAAAAGCCCCTTCTTCTACCAGCAAGTCAGTCTCCTTTTGTCTCGGTAACAGATCTCGCGCCAACAGGAAAAGCCTCCCGAGCAGAATTAATAAATTCTAGCAGCTTTGCCACGCTCTCAACAGTCTTAGGAACCCCCCCCCGCCGTTCCCGTGAAACGCCCCCCATTTAGGTATTGAGCAGCAGCCGCTTGGGCAGAACTTTGCTCTCAGCTGATCAAGGTCAGTTAACGACCTCCAATTTCCTATCTGGCTGTATCACCAGAGACCCGACACCCAGGCAGACACTCCAATTCCTCACCTGACAGCAGGAAACCAGCTATGGTACCCACGCTGCCTTTCCGAGCCTCCGGAGAGGCAGGCTGGCAAGCGTGGGGAAGCCGGAGGCACGGGACCCCCACCGACCTCACGGTCGCTAAGCCCTGTGGAAGGGCTGAACTCGGGGCCCGGCCTGTTGTCGGGCACTTTCTGTAAAACCGCCCATCCCTCGGGGCGCCTGCGGGCAGCGCTTTGGGAGCGCCGCGGGCTACCGCTGTGGCGGCGGCGGGGACCCAGAGCCAACCCGCTCACACGCCCGTGGCCGACAAGGCAAGAGCCCACCGGGCCCGCGGCACAGCGAAGCCCGCCAGCCGACGGGCAGCAGCGGCCGCAGCGGCGCCCCGGGCCCTCAGCGCCCGCACCTCGAGCGGCGGCAGAGGCAGGAGCTCAGCAGCCAGCGCAGCCCCCGCCCGGCCGAGCGGCGTTTCTGGGAGGGGAGAGAAGGAGCCCGGCCGCGCACCCCGCCCCCCCCGCCGGGCTGGCCCGGGCGGCCGCACTCACCGATGTTGGCGGGGAAGGGCAGCCCGGGCACGGCGGGGTCCAGGTTGATCAGGTACGGGGGGCGGCGCTGCCCGTGCAGCTGGGCCGCCAGGCGCTGAGGGGACACGAGGAGGCGTCAGGCCCCGCTGGCCACGGGCGCGGCGCTGGGGGAAAGGGGCCGCCGCCCGCCGCCCCCGCGCCGCCCCTCACCTGCACGAAGGTTGTTTTCCCGGAGCCGGCCATGCCCAGCACCAGCACGCACACCGGGGCGCTCCCCGCCACTGCCGCCGCCGCCGCCGCCATCTTCCCGGCAGCCGCTTGTCCTTCCGGGGCGCGGGCAAGTGGCGCGGAGGCGGCC
>JAVJGJ010000059.1:73788151-73817796 GCA_035590215.1 Microhierax caerulescens | reverse complement strand
ACATGTTGAATCAAATGTATAAAACATGGAATGATACATGGTAAAAACATCAGCATAGCAAGACCACATAACAAATAATAAAAGAACCCCAACACATTTTTTAGCATGTATAAGGTTTGTTTATGGGGGTAGGAGCCGGGAGGTGGTCATTTTAAAAGGGTAAATTTTCATCCCCCTTTAAGGCTGGGTCCAAATTGTGGCTGCGCATGAGTTTTTCATTACGCAGGCAAGCCTTAATTTTGGTCAGGGTGTTAGCCTGAACCTTGACCGGGAGGGTCACGGATCAACTTGTTTGTCTTGCCACAAACAATCCTTGCCATTTTGAAAAGATGGGAGCAGGAGACGACACACTGTGCATGGCTTTGCTGTTCGGCCTTTGCATTTTTGTGATTACAGCAACCATCAGTATGTGTTTCTCTGAGTGCTTTTGGTCATGCTGGTACAGAAGAGTGCAATCTCCTCCTCGCAATTCTTCCCAAGTAATGGAACTCATGGAATACCAAACCGAAGTGTGGGAGATAGTTGTACAAACAAAAGAAAAATGTTAATCTCCAGCAAAGTTACCATGTGACCTGTTATTCATTCCTGTTCATCTTCATCACCTTGTGAAGAAAACACCAAGGACCAGGCACAGAGTATCGTGGAAGGAACAGAAGAAGTTACCACCCCGATGTTTTTCAGGACTGTGCTAGACTCATGAGTGAAGAAGTCTCTGTTTTTCGCATCACATGAGACTTTGCTGGATTGTTATTCTGTTATCCAGTTTCTAGTTCCTGTTTGTTAATAAATTGTTATTTGTTGTTTACTGGCTGTCGAGTAGTTAATTGAATTTTGTGTCCAACACATGGTTTTCAAATTAAATAAAAAGGCTTGGGTAATATATATATATAATAATAACCTATAAAAGAAAACTAAAATAATGCTTATAGCTATATGTTCTACTTAAGTAATAATAAAAATCAATATTATTTAAATGAACTATAAATACTATAGTTTCTTAACACATTCTTTTTTAACATGCATCACTATCATGGCTAGACTATAAGGATTTTGCATGCACTGTCTTTCCGGATTTTTCCAGTACATTCTGTGGCGTTTAAAATTGTGCATGTGCACGTTCAAAGGCATACACGGATCATTTGTGTGGTAAAAGATTGCTACCGAGTGTCCAGATGAAATGCTGGACACATTTCCCGAGCTTGCCACTCCGATAAGTTTGCTAACGGTAGCATTTATGGCACTATGACCAAACGACATGGCCTTGCTTTCAGCGTAATGTTTTCTCACCGTTAGATTGCCATGTCACTTGCTGGGGAGGAAAGGGCTAGAGTGCACATTTCCCTCTCTGAGCATTCCGTAAAGTGGGCTTTTTCAAAACGTTTAACCTATATGGTTCATCATAAAGGGGATCAAAACCTCTTTTTTTTTTTTTTCTTGTTGTTGTTTAGGCAGAGGGTCCATGTCACATGTCAGGAACTTATGGCTGAGGTGGAAAAATAGAAAAGGCGTTACAACATCCTCATCTGTGTTTTTCTGGCAGTTTCTTTCTTTGCTATTTTATTTTCATTTTTAACCAGTCTACATAGTTATATGAATTGTTAATAGTTGTTACTTATTCCAATATATGTGTAACATATATACCTATTAAAAAAAATAAACTTACAATATAACAATGATATACTAAACATCCTATAAATATTAACAAGGCAAATCCTGATGAAGCCACACAGATGATCAGCAGCTTCATATGGGTGTTTCTTTTTTCAGGTAGGCTCCGGAGTCCTCACCTGGAAAAGAAAAGAAAAACAGACTCAGTTCCTTCAAAGGAACTGGAAGTAAATTGTTATTAGAAGGGTGGAGTAATCCACCTGGTGCTGATTTTATATTCTTTTCCATGAGCATCTTTGGCTTTCCAAGGATATTTATTAAGTTCAGTGAGCACAAGAGGAGCAGCTCTAATGGCTGGCATTTCTACCAACACAGGCTGTCCAGGAGAAAAAACTTGTTTTCTGGGAGTACTGAGAGTCTGAGACTTTGGAGTCAAAGTCGGGAGTTTAGGACAAAAGGCATTCAGTTGGGGACATCCATTTATTCCCCAGTGATCATTAACTCGGGTAACTGCATCCCAAAGGCATTCCACCCAATGTGGCTTGTGAGGTTTCAGAAATTGTTTTAGGAGTCCATCAGTATATTCTACTATCCCGTTAGCTTAGGGATAATATGGGGTGTGGAATACCCACCTGATTCCCTCTTCCCTGGCCCACTCCTGTGTTGCAGCACAATCAAACTACTATACTGCAACAAGGCTTTACCGTTGGTCAGATACTGTGCTGTATCTCCTTCCTCTAGAGGTCAGACCACACTGCTCCTCCTACATCGCTTCTGCTTCTTCCTCTCTCTCTCTCTCCCCTTCTTCCTCGCTGCTCCCTCTTCACTGGCTCTTAATCCCTTAACTTAACCAGCCACAGCTGCACCTTATCTACATCGACCAACCCACCACCCCTGAGGCCAGCCCACAGCTGTATATTACCAATGCTAATCAACCCAGCTTCATTCCACTACACTCCTGCACTTTGGCAGCAGTGAAATGACTGCCATTGTTTGACTGAAGGGAATCAAGTTTGGGGAGGAAATTAAACCAAATTTTCACAGCTTGTGCTGTATTTTCCCCAGTCACTCATGGGAACGCTTTGGCTTGAACTAGGCCAGGAATCACTTCACACTTTTAAACTTCTTTAGAAACTTGTCTCTTGTTCAATTTGATCTCTTCATCCTTCTCCGGCTGTTCTCCTTGTGGACAAACAGAACCATGGATCCAGACTCCGCACTCACTTTGTACCAAGGTACGTCTCAGGTACACACACACACACAGGAGTCTCTCACAAAGAACCTGGCACTTTCTGTGTCACTGAGAATCCTGTCTGAGATGCCAATTAAAATGTCACATGCTGGTCTGAGACCAGAGCGTGGTTCTGTCTGTATTCTCAGGAACAGAATGAAGATTCAAAATGGAGTCAAGAGCCAAGGAAATTTATCTGCCCAACAATAAATCTGTGAATGCAAAGGGAGAGAGAGCAAGAGATAAAGAGAGAAAAAGGAAGGAAGGAAAGAAAGGAGTAAAAGGAAAGAGTTCAGAGCAATAGCTACCAGCCCAGAGCTGTGGCATCCCAACAGTCCAATTCGATTCCAAGTCCAGTTGGAGAATGTTCCATCCCATGTTAGTTGGTTCCATTTTTTATGGAGTTGTTACAAGCTGTTCTGCTCAACCACACTCCCCACCCGACAATGGTGTACGTGCCCAACATTCCTCAGGGGCCTCCAGGCACCTTGATCCCCCTGACCCCAAGTCTGGGCACAGGGGTTTGGTTAAGATGTGCAGGATCAGCCTCCCCCATTGCTTCATGGCGTCAGTTGGTTCCCTCCTTTAAATATATATGTGGTGGCAGTGGCGTTATCTTCCTGCTTTAACAATGTATGAGCTTCCTGCCATAGCCAAGTCGAGAAAACACATCTACTGTGGCGATGGTGGGTCTCACAGGTGCAGTCTCATACAACTCCTCCACTCTCCATGGCTCACCTCTGCTCTCCCCCACTCTCCTATGCTCTCCTCTGATCTCCTCCACTCTAATCTCATCTCATCTGCTCTCCTCTGCTCTAAACCCTACTGCTCCACTCTCCTCCGCTCTTCTCTGCTCTCCAATTTCATCTCCTCTGCTCTACTTTGCTCTCCTCCACTCTCTTAAGCTCTCCTATACTCCAAACTCATCTTCTCCACTCAAATCTCCTCTGCTCTCCCCAGCTCTCCCCTGCTCTGCCCCACTCTCCTCCGTTCTCCTCCTCACCAATCAATCCAAGTGTTGGCCATCAGCATCTAACCACCCAGGCCCCTTCCCACATCCAGCTTTTGTGAGAGAAAGCCCCTCACAGCCTACTTTTTTTGTTTGTTTGTTTGTTTGTTTTTTAAACCCTTCCCTTCTACTTCCTAACCCAGCCCTCCTCTCTCTCACTGGCATTAGGGGGAGATTTGTAGCCCTTTCCTGAGCCCAGCATCCCAACAAGGGCCTTACAAACCATATCACAGGGCTGGGATTTCTCACCTCCCTTCAAATGCCAGCCAGACTGGGGGTGCCTCAGACCCCCCCAGTGATTTAGAGGCTGCACCTGTACAGTTTTGAGCACAGGGGGAGCAGGCTTCCTGTGAGAGGAAGCAATGCAGATTCGAAGAGTGAAGAACAGCATTTTCACATTTCTGATGCAAATGCAATTTAAAAATTTATATCTTTTTGGCTTTGCCAGCACCCTTTTTTGTCACATTTCAGATATGCATATGCAAACTCAGTCTGGTGATCAGCTGAACTTGTGCTGTGGATGGGCACCGGACAGCTTGCACCTACCTTTCCTGGGGATGCTGGAGATGGAGAAGGACCAAGGAGGTGGAAGAGCTGTTGCCTTCCTGCTAAAATTATCTGACATGGACTTACAACTACACTTAAGCTTTTAGCAGCGAATGGGTGGTTCAACATTTCCTGCAACATCTCATCAAAACAAATACTGGGTCCATGCTGATGAACCAAACAGCACCCCGGAATATGCATGGGCGCAGGAGCCTGGTGAAACACAGCCCCTGGTCTGGTTTTGGTGTGGGATGAGCAATCCCAAGGAATGGCTCAGGAATGAGCAAGACCAGGGCCCTTTCCCGGCAAACGGGTACTGCCACCCAGATTCGATAGCCAAGAGCATTTCATTGCACGGATGTGGCCAGACAGGGTCATTTGCCCTCAGGGCCAGAGACCAGGCCTGGCATGGGTTAGTTTACTAGCAGAGGTGTCGCTACCAAGGCTGGACATCTATCTCATCGCAGTTAGAGACCACACACTGTCACCCACTCCCTCTTCTGTAAATGTTTTTTTTTTTTTAAATTTAGTTGTGTAATGGATTTCAAATGAGCTGCTTTAAGACACCAGTGAAAGGCTGGAGCCATGTCCCTCTGAAGTCTCTTCGTGGGTTTTGAGTGTTTTTGGCCTGGATTTATTTTGTTTAGTTGTCTTCACCCAAAAAAACTGTGGTGGGGAGCTGCTGGAGAGCAGCAATGCTCCCACTGATGAGAGGAGCAGCAGACCAACCTGAAATCAAGTGCAATGAGTCAAAATAACCCTGTGAAGCACTAAGACCATTCATACCTATGACTCAGATTTATTTTCTTTTGCTCAGATACATTGAGGCCTTTCTGTTGTACTCAGAACTCCAGAAGCTGCCAGTTCCCAGCGCTACATCCCACAGCACCCCTGGGCACAACATCTTTTCTAGTGGACTTCTGAATCCTTGGGAACACTTGGATCCAAGCCTGGGTCCTTGCTGGGATGTGGTTTTGCAAAGCCCAAGCTGGGAATTGTTTGCTGTAGTGGTAATTCCCTCCATATTTTATAAGAAACCCAAATCTCCTGTGCCAACCTGAGCACCACAAATGCTATAAGGTAGGTATGCCCTATAGCCAGCTAAATTTCATCTGGACCTTCTGAGCTGCCTCTGTATCCCCTGAAATGGGCAGAAATGGCCATTCCTCTACTATAAAGGCAGCAGCTTGGATATGAGCAATCTGCTTCTTGCCCTGGCTCCTGGCTTTGGCTGATTTCTCATTGCAGTCATCTTTCCAACAGAGCATGGAGGAGCTGGACCTCCTGGCAAGGAAACGTGGCCATTCTGTGGGACTCCATGCTGGGACCACCTTGTAGGAGCATTGATGGTTGCTTCTCAGTTGGTCACCAAAGAAATGCATTTTCATTTTCCCCAAAGCAAACTTCCTGGGACCCAGCCTGCTCAGGCTGGGCTGGGGAGAGGAGGCTGCGATGCTCTCAATAATCACCATCCTATCCTAGCCAGGTACAGCCTCCACTCCTGCACATGGACTTCTACCAAGAAAGTCCTCCGACATCACTGGAGGGCCACATGGGAGCCAGTCAACATGGGAATGTGGCAGAGTCACCTAAAGAGGGCAGCAGGTCTCCAGTTAATGATGCCCCCTGGTCACCCCAAGGGAAATGGTGCAAGCACAGAAGACCTGCAGGGGGTTGTGGTCACCTGGCTGCTCATCTCCATGGATCACTGAGGGACCCGGGACTGGCCTTTTTCAGTATTGCTCTGTTGTTTAGTCTGGGTCAGCTTGTTTAAGAGATGTTTTTTTCCCCAGCACAGGTTTCTGAGCAACACAGGGGAAACACCCCACTGCAAGGACAAGGCCCCGTAACCATGTGTTTGGCCCTGCTCTGTTTCTGGATGTTGCTGAGCATGCATGTCTCACCCTGCCACAACGGTGTGTATGCTGGGACTGAGGGAAACATGGAAACAGTTGTCCATCCCTGCCTTCAGGCCCAGCCTGGCATGCAATGCAGATTAATTGTCATTTACTGGGATGTGGCACAGGGAAGAATTGACTGCTGGGCATCTGGAATAATGTGGCAGGTGGGGTTGTTTCAGCATAAAACAGGCTCAAGCAACAGGGAAGCTGGGTTCTGGACCATATATCCTGCAGGCAGATGGAGGTAGTATGACGTAGGTGTGCAAGAGGAAAGACAGTGGCATGTGAAGTGCTTCAGGATCAAGGCAAGGGGCTGCAAATATTTAACTGCTATTTGGAATAGTTCTTAACCTTGACCTTCCTCATTCAAATACCATCCCTGTGAGCCATTAAGTTGCTTTCTCAATATTTTGAAAGGCTGGTATTTTTTTCCCTATGAATTTCCAAACCTATTGTATTGTTGGTCCATCCATCAACCCATCCCACCAAATAACTTGTAAACTTTCTGGTGAATTCTAGCTGAGTTTGATAGAGGAGAAGATGTTTCAAAAATGAGGTGGCCGAGCATAGGAATGAGGACACTAAGTCCACTAGAGGAAAAGCCTCACGGTGAGCACCACCAGGGTGTTAAACACCAAAACATCAACAGGAAATCAGATTTCGTAAGTTTTACCGTCATGGAAGATCATGATGGTTTTTACATTGAGGTATCAGTGATATTTTCTCTGTAGTTTTCTCCCATGTGAGTCAACACCAAAGACAAAAGCAGAAGACAGTTGTGCCTGAAGTCGTACCAAAATCATGGTAGGAATTTTCAGCCTGTTTTTTCGTAGGCCAAAAAGGAATCAGTTTGGTAACTCCAGAACTAACTTTGCAAATGCATACATGGAGTTAATGAATTATTCCTCCCTCCAACTCCAAAAAAGTTTCCAAGCCCTGAAGAATTAGAAATCATTTCTAAAGAAAATAAAAACCTTTTCCAAAGATTTGAAGTGTCTCATCTATAATGACTTTCCTTTGATAAACCTGCTAGTCTATTTCATTGCAACGATCCATAGAAGCAAAAAGCATTTAAAATCGCAGGACTGATTATGTAGGGGTTTTCCACCACTCTGCTGGAAAAAGGGCTTGAGTTCCACTGTAACCAAAATATTTGATGTAAATTATTTTTCAGAATGGCTAGTGAACCAAAAATTCCCCTTCCAGTCTTATCTGGCTACCCAGTAAGTCTGAATCTTCACTGAAAAACACGAGTGGAAGGATCTTGGATGGACACCATCTCCTCAAATTTCAGTTAAAAAAATTTTTGACTACCCTCAACTTATTTCCTTCACTTCCTGAGCCACGGATGGGAAAGGTAAGGAAAGTCCATCTCAGACATTTGCTTAAAGTTGGGATGAAAGAATGATGAAGACAGAAACTGCAGCATCCTGCAGTTACTCGGATGTTATATATACTTGCAGTTACTGCAAGAGTAACCTTGTTACTCGCCTTGGTGCCAGAGTCAAGTTTCTGTTCATTTCCATGGCAAGAGCTGGGTGAAATTTCTGGATCTGTAATTACTGGTCAGAAAACACAGTTTCACTTCAGCACTTGGTGGCTTGACAAACTGAATCTGGACAATCAGCTCAGGGCAATTTTTTTTTTTTACTTTTTTTTCAGTCCCACAGTTTGATTTTTCACATTCCTGGATCAAACTGTCCCCTTTTGGGGGCATTAAAATGAAATCAACAAGTGAAATGTTGTTAGATTCTTCTGCTTTGCTGTTATTTCAGTCAAATGAATGAACTATAAAATCAGGCGTTTGCTCCCAGTGACCACTATTCCAGAAAGATCCATGCTTTGGAGGTTGTGCCCATCCCCCAGACAGCTATCAGCAGGATGCTGTTATGTCAGCTGAGGATGCTACCTGAAACTGCAGGACCAAGACCCAAGATTCAACCTTCTCTTAGATAAAGTTGAAGTTGCCTTCCCTCATGTCAAAGAAGAGCTGATAACCAGCCCACCGCCCAGTCAGCCTCAGGCAGGATCCCTGTTGTCCCGTTTGGTGAAGTTTTGATTGGCTTGCCTTTCTGCTTTCTTGGCGTGGCAGAGGCTCTACCCAAAATCCAGCAGGATCAATAGTTGACACACTCTCCAAATGGGCTGGTGGGCCTGAAACCCTGCCGATGAGGGTGTAAATGAGAACGATGGAGCTTCACAGTATTGCACAGTGCCCAAAGACCCTTGAGAACAGGAGGCACTGAAAACCCCAGCAGAGTGAGATCTGAGCTGGTCCCTGCCCACAACGGTTCCAGGTCAGCAGTGGACGCTCAGCCCAGGCAAAGCTTTCTGCAACACATCAAGTAGCTAATTGCTCAAAATAGAGGGAAGGCAGATCTTACAAGATCTTACATCCAGGCTTTAAAGAGACATCAGGATGTGCTCCCAGCTGTTTCCCATGCCCCTCTGTCCCCCTTGCCCTAAATGGCAGCAGCTGTCTTGTACTCTTGTTGCCGGCTATGAGAAAGAACACAACCACTCTTTTCAGCTAAGATTTGAAGCAGAAACAGAACCTCAAATGGAAAGTAAGTTTACAGCACCGTAACCTAGATGATTACAAAAGGGGAAACTGTTCAGACTAGAACCTGACTCGAGATAAGCTCTCCCAAAGGTTAAGCGCATGCAATAAATACCTCCACCCCTGCCATTGGCCCAGGCTGCTCTCAGCTGCGAATGGGCCAATCTAGACAACTCAAGTACCCGTGTTTCTCCTCCCATTTGCAGACCATTTTTACACCCCATGGCTCCAGGGCATGACTTTCAACTCACACCAGCCTGAATGAGAGCGATTCGGGGCATCCTTTGCAGTGGGATGGTAGTTTTTATAGCCCACTGAGCCTTTGCCGGTAACAGTTCTTCTAAGGCAGACACACACAGTTCTGACACTAGCGCTAAATGAGCAGTGTGGTTATACTACCAGCCCTTAATTGCTATAAGTGTAACAAACCTGTTCGATTTGTCATTCAGCTGCTGTCGACAGGAAACCACTAACAGCAGTCAACTGACGACACCAAGAAGAATTAGGGTTTCTCTTTCTACATGCTCTAAGGATTAAAAATTATCATCATGAGCTTATGTTCTTAAGTACACACACCGAAAGGGATTTTTTAACTCTGGTGGACCATTAAGATCGAGCGGGACATGATTTAATCCAAACATAGACGACTCACCAGGTAAGTGCAAATAATTTTCCAGCAATTTTGCTTCATTCCTCTTGCCCGTTTATTGCCCAGAGCTCCACTGGGTGCATCCCCTTACAGTATTTAAAGATTTGGCCCATCTATGGGCCAGTGGTAATTAACCCTTTAAAGATTGGGAGTGGGATGTTGAATGGGCCATACTGCTGCTGTGGGTTGGGACAGGGGGCACCTTTTTCTCTCCTTCTGGCAGCATCTCATTGCTGAAATCAGGGCACTTTCTGAGGTGGGACTGATGTTCTAAGTCAGACACTGACTCAGTGGGCACAGGCCAATCTCTTTCTCTTGAGAAAAAAAAAAAATTAGATGAAAGCCCTTTAATTAGCAAGGGGTGAATGAGTTTCTTGCAGCTGAACTCCTTGGAAAGAAGAGAGAGAGGAGAAAGTGAAACTGGGGACCCAAATCTGAATCTAAGGGGAGGTAGAAGTTTGGATGCTCAGGCTCCGTCTCAGCACCCGTGGGTGCTTCATACAGTGCAGAGAAGGGTTGAGGCTTTAATTCCTCTTCTGCCAAGAGGCATATTTGGGGCTGAGGATCTCTGCTTTCTTTTGCCGCACTGAAGGTGGGTTAGATGGGTCTCCTTGAAGGCAACGTATTATTTCCACCAGCTCCTCCATTCAAGCTGGTAAAACCAGTGGCAGGTTAACACTCGTTTTGGACAAAGCTTCTGGCAAGTTGGAGATTTCCAACAGTTACAGGAAGGATGGATGTACTGCTTCTCCCCTTGATCACTTCCCATCCCCATACACGCAGAGTCAGCACTAAGTCCATAACTTTAATTCCTGATTAGAATTTAAGCCAGACTCAAAATTCCACAGCTCTAACTCTGAGCCTGGCTGTCTCAGAAGCTGCCTTGTTTGCTGTGCCACTTCTGGGAGGGAATAGCAGTTGCAGCACTGTGGGACATTTGCATCTCAGACCTCCTCAGGTGTTTGCCTGGGGCTTTGTGGCCAGCGATGCCTAGCAAGACAATGCGCTTCCAGGTGCTTTGGTTACCCCACTTGTGAAATCAGGGCATTTCTTGCCTTTCTTGCAGGGCTGCTGTGATATTTAATTGATTATGGATCTGTAAAAGTGCAAAATCAGGACAAGATGTGCACATTGTCAGCAGTGAATGTTCCTGCTGTGCACAGAGCACACACATGTGGTCCCTGCTCTGGTACGTGCTGGAGAAGAGAAGGCAGATGGAAATTAAGAGGAAAAAAAGGGGCAGCTGCAGGGCAGCAAAAGCACCCTCATTAATATGCTCCATTAGTCATTTTGTCAAGCTTTAAGTAATTTTTATCGGAATATTTGGGGGCTGCAGAGCTTGTGATTTCTTTTCCACATTTTGGTTTTTCTCCCAGACCTCCTGCAGTATTATCATTATACTGATGCACATTAACCTGTGAAATATTATCATTATACTGATGCACATTAACCTGTGAAAAAAACTCAACTTGTGGCCCATGCTTAGTTTGTTCTGCCAAAACAGAGCTATTGCTGCACCTCGAGGGTTACAAAGGCAAAGGCTGAATTTTCTGATGGAGGAGGAAAGGCATATTTAAGTGAAAATTTTGCAAAGGTGCTACTGATTTTTCCTCATCTGCTTTTCCAATGACTTTCCATGCTCAGCTTAACCAACGTGGGGTGTTCTGGTGCTTGTATACCCTGGGGTCTCAGCTGAGATGGTGTGCTACCTAAGCCCCTGTTAAGTAAACCCACAATATCCCAGGCTGAGCATCCCACTTTGCACAATGAGTTGTGTGTCCGTTTCAGACAAGGCTATCGGCTCTTTTATTTATGCTTCATGACTTTCTTCCTGACTGACCTTTCAGCCTTTAAATCTCTGTGGCAGCTTTCTGAGCACATTAGAATCCTCAAAGGTCTTGAATTTGTGCTTAAGTGCAGACAAGGCTTTTTGTCATCTCGCTCCGGTGTGGAAACAGGTCACCATGGGTTTTGTGGGGGTCACAGCACTGTACTGGCAGGAGCACTTAGGCACATCATTACTTCATCACGACTTGTCTTCCTTCCTTCCCCTCATTCTTTCCATTCTCTCTATATTAAAAGGGGAGTTTCCTCGCTTCTCTTCCATGGTTGACGAGACTCTGGAGGCAACCAAGCATTGACTCCATGTGGGTGAGCTCCCCTAAAATTGTTTCCTGCAGGCCCACGGGGTTCAATCATGGGCAAGAATTTTGTAAGACACCTGGGGCTAAATCCTGCCGGAGCCCTCGGTAGCTCCAAAGTTTTCATTCACTTCTTCATTTTATGTGGTGCAAGTCAGCTTTCTCGTTAGGTTGACATCACATTGCAAGATTAGAAGTAGCTGAGGGGATAAAAAAAAGATGCAATTCCTCCTTGGCAGAGGGCTTGGCAACAAATTGCAGCCTCGGGGTCCTGCTGCTTGTTGTGGAAGAAGTGGCTGCACCACTAGACATCACTGTGAAACTTGAAAGAAAGTACATCACTATACGAAACAGAATATACAGGGTCTCGGTTATTGTTTAAAAGTAAATGTTATGGCACAACACACACAATACAAATGTAAACCAAGCCTCCAGTATTTTGTGCTGAACAAGCCATTTGCTTCTCACAGGTCAGCCTGTCTTCCATAGAAGGGTTAAATCCATGTGAATTCATTTCACTGGCCAGCCAAAAAAATCCCTTCTAAAAAAAACCCTCAAGACACAGCAGTTTCTTGTGTTGCAATAAAAAATAGTTTCTAATTATGATTTTTCCAAAAAAAAGTTGCAACTGAGCAGAACAATGTTTCTGCAATTTTGCAAAGCAAATTTGCCTTTGTTAATGTTGGTTAGTTTTAAGTCAGAAAACAGTGTGGGCTGGCCTATTCAAACTTCCAAAACCAAATATAAATGTCTGAAGGAGGGGGACACAGCTGAGCAAAGGCGTGGAAAGTGTGATCAATGATGAATTTTTGCAAGAAGTAACGTTGCTTCATTTGCCAGGGCGGCTGCAAAGGAGGGTATAAATTTGTCCACCATGGGCAGGACAAGCAGTTGATGGTTTTTCAGTGAAGGAAATCAGTGCTGACCATTAGGAAGTGATGTTAAGGCTGTGGGAATAGTAGGGCTGGGATAGACTGACAAGGAGCAGTGGGAATTTCCATCACTGTAAGCCTTGAGGTGCAAGTTAGGTAGCCTTTCAGATGCATTGTAGGTCAGCAGATTAATGACCCTCTAGCAGCAGTCCTACATTTCTGCCATCCTGTGAAATATATGTGGCTTCTGAAGTGAAATGTGCTTTTCAAAATATCTCTCCTGCATTTCTCCCTCTTTATTTATTTACATAGTCATGAAATTATTCTCTAGATTTGACCAAATCTCATTGATCATTTTTGCTCCTCTGTAAACTCTGGAATGTGTTACTGATCAAAAAGCATCAGGCAGGACTCCTCAGGTCCTGTGTGTCAGGCATGTCGGAGACAGAGCAAAAATAGAAAACACATGGTTTACAAATGAATCCTTTCCTACCTAATGAGGGGAGAAAAGTGAAAAATTATTCAGTTGTCTGGGATGTCTGGTCTGCCTTACTGATGGCTGAATATGCAACACTTGGTGGATGAAGGTTGGTTGGAAAAACTCTTTGTGCCATATCCTTCAAGGTTCTTACGGCCAAGAGGTAGAGGTGATCAGCTCTGTGCCCAGGTCCTTGGGGTCCCAATTTACTACCAGCTGTGTCTTGTACACAGAAGGTCACAACATACCCTTTTCTCAGATTTCTGTGCTTCCCTGGGTTGTGGTGGCTAGTGGTGAAGGACTGTTGGGTCACATGAGGTGTCCTCATAAGAAGGTACACCTCTTATCCATGAAACCATGGGGTGGGAAAGAAAAACCTTGACAAAATGCCATGGGCAGAGTAGCTGCAGGACTTCTTTCAGTCCGGCCAGTTGCTTGCCCAGTACCTGAGCTGTGATTGCACCCACATTTATGTGAATAGCTGTTAACGGTGAATGGCTCGGAACCATGAAGATTTGGGGCAGAACATCTTAAAATATATATGTGTGGGAGGATGATGCTTGAGAAGTGGGCTTTGAATAGAAGTTAAATTTCATCTGTGGAAAAATCAAGGCATCACCTGCGATACGTGATGGAAGGAGGGAGAACTAAGGTCATACTAAGAAAATGGAGAAATTGATATAAAAATTTTAACTTGATTTTTATCTGAAGAGCTTTTCCTGGCTGTCTCTTACGTATTTGGCCTTCACCATTTTAGAAGCACAGGAAGAAGACCGCGGCTGCTTGAGACATTAATATAGCAGACTTGCATGGAGAATTATTCTTTTTCCAGTAAAAGATGCCAATATGCACAGCAGTTTTGTGACAGAACCTTTCTAAGGGTGGTGATTTCCCATGGAATGCTTTTTTCTTGGAAATTTTGGTGGAAAAGTGGGAAAAAACATTCTGTGTAAGTCACTGGTGGGCTGCCAATGCATAACAACTGCACAGAAGGGAACCATGAACGTGGGGCTCTTACAAGAGAGGTCTTAGCTAGGTGATAAGAAATCCAGGTTGTTTAAATGCAATATTGCTGCTGCTAATGAGAGTATGGACACTAGCAAAGCAAGAAACTTGAGGAAATAGGATTTTTTGTAGCTCTGATGCAATAGAATTAAACCAGATCAAAGATGAGGTAACCTGAGAGTGGATCAGCCTCATCACTTCTATGCCATAAATAATGACTTCTGCAATAGATCTGCTGCAAGATTTGGCCTTGTTCTGCCACATTTCTATCACTTTTGAGCACCACAGGGAAGTTTAAATATTCTTCTAATTCTGAAAGTCAAGCTCATCTTCTGTTTTTGAATAAGGCATTAAAAAATTGTGGGTTTTTTTTCTTTACTAGCAAAGGGAAATAATATTGAGGTAGGGTCTTGGCTTCTCCAAGCAGCTAATAGGCATGGCATGAGCAGTGTAGAGGAAGCCTGGCAGGGAGGACTGGTATGGGTAGGAGAGAAGAATCAGCACCGTCATGTCCAGCATGGACAGGCTCTTGGGAGCAAGGACCGCAACCTCCTCCAGCAAGGTTTTTTGTGAGGGATGATCCTGCCTTGGGACAGAGTGCTGTGTTCATTGCTTCTCCACTGGCTCTTTTGTGCAAGCAGTTGTACTGGTTCTGGACAGTGGAAATTCACACTTCCATGAGGTCACCTGAAAAGGTGTCTGTTTTAAAATGTTTACCTTTCTCCTCATTAGACCTCTTCTATGTGAGAAGAAAAAGAAAAAAAGTCACTTTCTCCTGCCAAAAAGGCTTTTCCTAAGTGGGGCCAGACAAAATCTCTTTGTGGTCCCTACCGGCAGGACATCCCCCAGTTACCATCCGCTGAAGCCACTGCTGTATTTTCATCTCAGTTCCCCCCTCTTCCCAGTGATAGCCCTGCAATGCCCATGGGTTTCAAAAATAAATGATGATAGTGAAACAAGAGGCAGCCCACCACCACCCTGTACTCAGGGTGATCTGGTACCTGGGACTAGACAACGCACCTGTGTCTGAGTGTCATCCCAAACATGGTGACATGTTTAGTAGTAAATCAGGGGAAAAGGTCTCTTGGAAAGCAGAGACCCAACAGGTGGGTCCCCAGCAATGGGACTAGAGTTTCCTAAACACATTCCAGGAGCTAGCCCAGGATGGGGGCAAGGGATTTGGACAGAATCATAGAATCATTTAGGTTGGAAAAGACCTTTAAGATCATCAAGTCCAGCCATTAACCCAGGACTTGTGAGTCCATGACCAAATTTTGAAGGGTGGGAGAATGAGCCCTGATGTTGTCTATTTTAATAGTCATGATGCTGCCTCAGAGAGTTCACAAAGTCTTAAGTGCTCAAAATGGAGGCTGGTGGGTCCATTATAGTGCATCAGCTTCTTCCAGAAGCAACAGTACATTGCATTAAATAAGCTTTGAATATACTAGAGGAATAGAAACAGGAGGTTCAGATGGCGAATTAGGCTACTCATTCTTAACAGGGAAGAGAAAAACATGGTCAGACCATAAAAACAAGATCTGGAGGGAATGAGCTGCCCATCTTTCACAGCAGCGGTATAGGGAAGCAGCCATGGGGGGCAGTTTCAAGGGGAGAGGTGTCTTCGTCCTTCTTGGTGGTTTCAGATCAAAGCTGGAGTCACCTCTGCAGGCAGACATTAACAGGAAGACTTTTGGTTCCATGTGAACTGGATAAAATGCAGTGGGAGTGGGTGGTGCTGCAGAAGGAGGCTATGTAGTGAGCCACCAATGTAGATGTCTGGCTGTGGGGACATCCTGGTGGGCTGTGGGTCATCTGCAGGGAGGCTGCCACATTTTCTGGTCGCTCTCTGCATTCTGTGGACTGGTGAGCCCGGGAGGTCTGTCTCTCTTACAGGCAAACCTAAGAGCCCATGGGCATTTACTGCATGGACTGGACCTCTGTTATCCATGCATATCTTATAGGGAACCAGGAAGGGTAGCAGAGGCAAACCAGCTTCAGGATTGCACACTTGTATAGAAGCCTACAAAGATACTGGAGAACATCTGGGGACTGATGTATGAAAGCAGGGTGGAAACCACTGCCAGACAGACCCTACTCCTCTGGGTGAGATTACAGCCTGTGCTTTCAGGTCAGGGAATTGGGGGCAGGTGGTGACCACCTGGGATGACCTGGGAGCTGTATATAAGACTTTCTCTCTTTTTGGTGCCCTTTTTCACATACTTTCTCAGTGGTCTCCCTCCAGCTGCTTTCAAAGGACATCCCTGAGCTGTTACTTCATGATTTCTGAGTAAGCAAATTGCAGAAGGTCACTATCTGCCTGGGCTTCTTGACTCCAGGTCTCATCTCATGGCCATGAGATGCCCAGCCTGCAGGAAACAGAATAGGCACAAGGATGAAGGGGTGTGCCCCAGGTGACATGTAGGGGCACAGCCAAGATATCTCAGATACCAAAAAATCCTCCCTGGGATGCAATAGGCAGACCACACCATATCTAATCCTTTTTATTTTTACTTCTTGCTTCTGACCTGCTGGAACCATGGCCACTGCTGGAAGGGTCTTTGCAGCAGCCCGGCTGCAGCTGCTGGGTTTCCCCACTGTCAGCATCGGGAACATGTCTCAGATCAGAAGCAGTCTGTCTGGAACTGCCATGCTATTGCCCTGTTTCCCAAGATGACTTGGCAGCCGCTAGCTTACTTTGAAGCCTTTGTAGCACCTCATGGTAGGTCCTCTTTCCTACCTCAGCAGTGGATGAAAGCATCTTTCTAAAAAAACAACTTCCCTTTTCATAGGAATAGGAAGTGAAGCTCTTAGCAAAGAAAGGTCAGGTACCTCAGCTACATTCTCCACCAAAGGACAAGCCCCTTCTCTAAAGCTCAAAGCACTCCAGCTAACCCTGAAGCAGTCCTCTCCTTCCCCAGCCCCAACCCAACCACCTCCATCTCTCTCCCCTGCCCTTAGCTGCAAGAGAATTGAGCAGGCAAAATGCAAGCTGGCAAGGGAGAAGTTTGATGAGTCTGCAAGGGCTTCCTCATTTCTCTATCTCCTTGGTATGCAAACAGCAGACCTGACTCTGCAGGACACCTGGCTGAGGCATGATGGGGTAGGTGTCTGTTCTGGTTGTCTTCAGAGTCACCCTGTTCTGATCCTCCAGGGTAAGAGGAACGAAGCGACCCCCGAGCACTTGCAGACCCCCGCTTACAGCCCAGACAGCCTTGTAGCCTTCCATGGGGTTTTCTTCCTTTGTCAGGAGCACAGAGCAGTTGCAGAGCCAAGGCTGAATTCCATGCCATGAGTCTCTGGGGGTTTACTGTGAGGAGCACTGCACAGCCCCACAAGCAGTGCTGGGCCATCAGGTGTGCACGCTGGAGCAGCTGCTCCCATCTCACACAGCATCATGTCCTCGGCCAGCCTCGTCTTGTCCTTGGGTCTTACAGCTGGTAAAGATCCTCCGCTTTGACCTCAGCTTAGATCTGCCCCCATGAAGCCTTTCCTCCTGTAAACAACATTACCAGCATGTGGGCAATGTTTAGGTTGTGCATCGTACTCAGCAGATGTCAGCTTGTGTTTGTCCTTCTCAGTGAGAGCAGCTGAAGTACAAATTATCTGAGGTCATTCCAGCCTCGAGTTGGCCAAGACCAAGAGTCCCTTCCCTCCTGCTGCCTCATGCAGTGCAAAAGTTACCCACAGTGGTTTACACAGTGGTTTTAGGGGGCCTCGTCTCTGCAACAGCTTAAGAGAGTACATAGAAAACACCTCAGAGAAGCCAGAGCTTTATGCACCCTATGGGAAGCCTCAGGAGACCGCAGAAACAAATCCTGATTCTTATACAACATTTATATCCTAAGGCAGAGGTGCTTCAGCCTCCCTATCGAATGTGCTGAGGCAGAATGAGAAAGTCACTTCCTCAGAGACACTCACAGGCCCTTGTCCAGGTCTTCATTCGTTAGCCCACGCTGCTACGGTTGAGTAGGTTCATAGAGGGTTGGGGCTCACTGGAACAAGATGCATTTCATCTGAAAAAAAGGCCTTTTTTTAATCACAGAAAGGAAAGATCATTGCAAAGCTGGTTTGTTCAGCTGTTTCGTAATATTTGGGGGTTTGCACACTGGAAAATACAACCCATTCACAGTCGTTGTACCTGTTTTTAATGACAGCTGTTAATAGCCTGTGGGTTTTGCTCGGTTTTGTGTCTGGATTCTCTTTGGATTTCTCGCCTTCCTCACTGCTATTTTCATTGGACAAGTTGTCTGAGAAGTGCAACTCCCACCCCCTCCTAGATGATCATTTTTATGTTCAAAATAGAGCAAGGAATCCTTGGGGGGGAGAAAAGAGTCAGTTCTGACACAAAGACCTGATTAAAAAAAGAAAGCCCATTAAAAGCATTTGCAAAATCAGGCTGCTCCTGCAATCTGGGGGTGTAACAGCCAAAGCAGTCAGTCCCATGGATGGTGGGGACGTGGTGGGAGCCAGAGGTCTCTAACAGAGAAATTCTGCAAGGCCCTCAGCCCCATGGAGCATCTGTCATGGGTTGGACCAGTGGTTCGTCTGTCCTCGGATCGTGTCTCCAGGAGCAGCTGCGTAGGAAGCAGGCAAGTAGGGAACATCCCACCCCCATCCACATTCCCCTGAGGGTGGGGAGAAGCCCAGCAAGCCTCCTTTTCCTCTCTTCCATCCCTCCTTCACATGATGATCCCCCTTGCCCTGTTTCTCTTCCCCAGGATCTGTAGGGTAGAGAGGTGATGGGGGCACTACCCCACGGCAGCTAAGATCCAGCCCCAAGGGGTGGTTTGCAGGGATGCTGTTCCCTTGGTTTACTGCAAAAGGAGAGGAGGACAAATAAGTCCCAGACATGCACATCCTGGTAATCCCATCCTTCCCCATCACTCCAGGGTCTGGGGGGGTAAGGGAGGGTATATGTGTGGGGAAGGCTGGCCGGAGCTGTTGTGAGTAGGGGAAGCACTCTGACATCCAGTAGCTATTTCTGACATGAGGCTGGAGGTGTCCAGCTGGGAAACTGGAGATGTACATCTTTCCCTATAGCCCTTTGCCTTGCCTGAGGGTGGTGGGAGGGAGCATCGTTCCCTCTGAGACCTGACCCAAGGAGGGGATCTCTGACATCAGCCTACCACCAGCTTCATTGCTCCTCTTGGGATATGGCTAATGGGTCCTCCTAAATGCTACCCTCTTGCTAGGAAAAGGCAGCCTCTGGGATGCAGGGCCTCCAGGAAGGGCCTTCTCCAGGACAGAAATGTGGGTGGCCACATGTAAAGGAGTGGAGGAACACCCCATCCACCTCCTTCTGGTCCCAGGGCTGTGAGAACCAGGACCTCCCCACACCCCTACAGACCACCATGATGTACTCTCAAAGCGCTGTGAAACAGCGCATCATGGATTCTGGCCAAGCAAGAGTGGCCTGTGTCCACTTCCGTAGAACTTAAATGTCAGACAGGGATGGCCTGCAGAGAAGATTTCTCCCTGCTGTGCTCCAGCTCATCCATAGTCCATCCACAAGTCTGGCCTACATGTGTGTTGTGCAGCAGATAGATTTCAGTCAAAACTTGGGCTGAAATTCCAGCCACTGAAGAAATTGCCACCCAGCAGTGCAGTTTTATGACAAAACTTCCCACACCTGAAGGACACCAGAGATGCTCCAGGAACCCAAAGAGATGTACCTGCTTCTCCTGACCCCATCTTCCTCCTCCCTCTCTCCTCCAGTGCATCCCACCTCCCTGTTCTGCAGGGCCTGAGGTCCTGCAGAGCCATCCCCAGCAGACATCCCACGTAGCTGATGCAATGCCTGGGGTGAGGTCATGGAAAAAGCATGTTTAAGGGAGGTGGGATAAGCAGCCTGCCATCCTGCTCTTCCCCGCTCCGGGACCCTGAGCCCTGACTCTCTTTCCTGGCCTGCAGCCTCTTGCTGAGCATCTGCCAGGTTCCAGCAGGGTGCAATGCTCAATGTAAGCAGCCATTTTTCCTCCAGACAGATGTTTTCATTAGCGTATGACCACTCTGGCAACAGGGAGCTGTTTTCTACTTCTGGAGAGAGCAAGAATCTTTTATTATCTTTTTTTTTTTTTTGTCTTTAAACCCTTCCCCCTCAATTAACTTTTTGTGTCTGCTTAAACTCAGGGACCCGAAAATCTGTGTGCTGCCACCCTGCAGCCTCACACACAGCCTTCTCCCATGGGGTGTCCCAGCTATTCAGAAAGGCCTGAAACAGCCAGATTTTCTGCTTGGTTTGTTTGCTTGGGCCAGGTTCACCTGCAAAGCATGGCCTAAGAAAGACAGTAGATTCAGGGCAGACTTAGGTTGCAATGGAGATGGCAAGCTGACTAGGATTGCAGCGAAAGAACCCAAAATCAGCCAGCAGGCTCCAATCTCATTTCTGTGATGTGTAGCCCTCGCCCAGAGGTAAATTGCAGGAGCACATAGCTCCTGGATTTGTCCTCCACCTGCTGAGGACTGGCAGGGGACAGATGTTGCCAAGACCAGTTTGGCCACACTGGCTGTGCTCGAGACTGGGACCTGCAGCAGCAACACTAGCACCTCACCAGCATGAGCTGGTCCTGGCCTTCATGATCCTTCAAAGACCTTTTACACAGGCCAAAGCATTTGAAAGAGGCCTCACAATGCAAGCACAAATACAGCTTGGTGTATTTATCCAACAAAGACCAGGATTGGATGGGATCTGAACGTTGCTGGTAGGATATTCCTAGTTCTCTAGCAAGGATGCAACATGCAAGCCAGGCATCTGCTTCATTCCCCAGCAAAACCCATGATGCTTCTTGCTTTGGGCTCTCCAGCTCTTCATGGGGACTTTCTGCATCGCTGTAATTCCTCCTTACACAGCTTTTGGCTATGAAAGTCCCCCTGATGTTAGCTGGAGAGCCAGCACTGTGTGTATCATCACAGGAGATCTTGCTGCCCTCCCACATGCAGGGAGGGTCTTCAGCAGGACTTCGGCCACTCTGTCTTAGAGGACAGTGGCCATAGCCTCCACCTTCTCCCTCTGAGAAAGACCTTCTGCATGGTCAGTGCTGTTTATAGCACAGCACACTCGTTTGTAGCCACCTGCTAACCACCTCCTAGCAACAAAGCAACTAACAATTTTTAAAAAAAGACATAAAAAGAACTTGACCAAAACCCATTAAAAGTAGAAAAGAGTCACAGCAGAAAATGCTTCAGTAGCAAATCTTCATTCCTTTTTAAGCAGCTGATCTCACCAAGATCTTCAGTATTTTTCTGGTTTTGTGTCTTGCAAAGCAATCCAAGGGTGCCAGGTCAGAAGGTGCATTAAAAAGCTATTTTGTTGAGGAAAAAGAGAACTTATTGCATCTGGGATGTTCCTAGAACTGGGGGAAATTTTTTTTTTTCTGAAGTTTTTGCTTCTCACTGATGCAAAAATACAAATTTGGAATACTTAAATTATTGTATCCAAGGCAAGTTGATTTCAGCAATTCTTTTTGGAAGGGGGAGGAATTGCAAAATAAAATTAAATAAACATTTAAAACTGCCTATATCTGCATTTTCAAAGTTGGGTTTTTTTAGAATTTCTAATGACATTTCCTTTTAAAATGTGGGGTTTTTTAACAAAAAAGACATTCTGGCATTTTAAAATGAAGTGAAATACCTAGTCGTGGTGAACTATGAAAATGCTTTGTGGGACCCACTCTCAACTCTGAATGGAAAGGGGGCTCATTTTGTGATTTCACTGGGCTTGGAGGGGTTTTTTGGAGCTGCCCTCACAGTGAAACACTATTTGCTTTCTTGGGTCTTAACCTATTTTTCCGTGGCACAGTTTCGTAGGGGTGAGGCAGGTGATGAGCTAAGACTTCTGCTTTTCTGCTAGATTCTGTCTTGTTTTTTTCCCTGTACCCACCCATGCAATCCCAAGGCCACTTGTCTGTGTCGTCCACATCCTTGTTGCAGGAGACATTGCTGCATTTACATCAGAAACAATTTTTGAGCTCTTTTGCTCTAGTAGCGGAAACCAGCCGACCGCAGTAACTGTTGTGCCCATGGTGCAGGGCTGCTTACCGTAAAGAGATGGGCAAATGTTTGCAGGGCTTGGATTAGCCCGGGTACCTCCATCCCACCCTCTGATCTGCTGCAACAAAAGGTATAAGTACATCCAGCAGATCCAACTTGACACCATCCTGTTAGCTTTAACCTACCCTGGGGGCACTCAAAACATGTGGAGCATAGGGGCAAGGCAGGTCTCCAAACCTGTGGTCAACAAAGATTTGCGTCTACCTTTACTGGACCAAGTTCAGCTTGATGGGTTGCCTCTGTAGGGTATGTTCTCCAGCCCTTTTTGAAGATGGGCAGGTGATAGGACATTTAGTCACATCCTCCCCAGTCCACCATGAAGACATTGCCCAAATGCCAGCAGAAGCACTCCTGGAGCAGGGCCTT
Source organism: Microhierax caerulescens (assembly GCA_035590215.1). Lineage (NCBI taxonomy): Eukaryota > Metazoa > Chordata > Aves > Falconiformes > Falconidae > Microhierax > Microhierax caerulescens. Next base: position 73,795,381 of record JAVJGJ010000059.1, on the reverse strand, counting down.
GCGGTGGGATCTTCAGAAGACCTCCCCTTCACTCACTGCTGTGGGCACATCTGTACCTGCATTCAGCTTGGCTAAAACGTCACCTTAACTGCCCCTCTAAAGGTTACGAAAATTACCTTCTGTCACCCTGCACATGGGGCACGCAGCACATTTTAGAGGTCCTATACCAGCATCCAGTGTTGCTGCAACCTGCGTGCTTGTCCCACGTGTTCAGAGCTGGATGCCACACAGAGCTCACTGTCCTGGCGTCTACTGACTTCTTCAGTCATCTTCTTTGCTTGACTCTCCCAGGAAGACCTCTGTGTCAAATACTTTTATTCAAAACTTACCAGCAGCTATGCCGGCCTATTTTTGCCAAAGCTTTTCAAGCATATGGAAAGCTTTTGTGTTGCCCTAATTTTTTTTTTTTTTTTGGTTCTGTTTTGATTGCTGTTTACTTTAAAAAGAACTTGTTTTACAAATTTTCTTGTTTTGAACTTGAGTAAAGTTGAGGAAACATGTTTCCCCACACTCAGTTATTGAATAGAAACAAACACTTTTAGATGTGAAAAACTGTAAATTAACAAAAGGAAATTTTCATGCTTTTCTGAGTTACTGGTTTCTCCCAAGCACTCCTTTCCACTGGAAAAAAACCAAACCAAAACAAACAAAAAAACCAAAAACCCCAAAAGAATCAAACAAACAAACAAAAAAGTCTGGGAGAACTACTTTCCATTACTTTCCTCAGAATTATTTTTTTGTGAAGCTAATTTTAAAGAAACATTACTCAGAAACAGAAACACAGCAGAACAACATATATTCTACATTCAACTCAGCCACCTTTTTTTGAAAAAGAAAAGAAAAGAAAAGACTTTTTAAAAAATGAAAACTCCACCAGCTGTGGGCTGGGAGCTTACCAGCAGTTCTCTGCATCTGACGACATTTGTCTGCTAAACTGTTTTGGGAATTTGTATAACATCTGCCAGCATGAAGGATGCTCGTGCTGGCTGCTGAAGGCTGCAGAGGCAAGCTGGAGAACGTGACCCATAGATTTAATAGGCACTGTGACTACGCAGAGCTGTACTAATGTCTTTTGTGCATGGGTGGGAGCGAGTGACCTGTGTGGGAGACTTTTCACTGGTTCCACTTCCCAGCTGTGCTGGGACACACTTTTCACTGCTCTGCGCTGCTTTGCACCATGCATTTTTGACATAGGCGTGTGGGGAGAAAGCTTAGCTTGGACAAGTGTGCAGAGAGGTGTTCCCAGTCTCAGCACGGTGCAGAAAGGGTTGCAATGTCCCCCTGGACACGGGAGCACTGTCCCCTGCCAGAGGAGCTGGGATGGCCCCAAGCCCTTGATGGGACTTGCTGAGGTTGACCTTCCTCCATGCCCATTCCCAGTCTGTCCCAACAGTGTTGACACTGGGAGCAACTCGAAACCCTAAAACGTGCAAACACCATCTATAGATGGTCCATCAAGCCTCTCGCATGATCAACCTGGTGACATGACTGCTGGTCAAAGCATATTGCTGCTTTGTGCTGTCCCCTAACTGCCAAAAAGGCGGCAATTGCCACACCTGTATCTCCCGTTTGAGAGCAGAGTATACCAAAGACCCCAAGATGCTCCAGTGAGATAGCAACAAGGACTGTAGATAGATGTCCAGCATGTAGGTAGGCTTTGTGCCTTTCAAGACTGGTAATGAGTGGTATCTAAAACCTGTCCATCTTCCAGCCTTGTCTTAAACCATGACTTAAAATGATATCTTGCATTTCCTTGGGTGAAAAGGGAACTCCAGATACTTTCACTTACTATCCTGGCAAATAACACCATTCAGAATCAGAAATCCTGGCACAAAGTTATCTTCCACTAATTTGCAAGTGGAAAAGTGTGAAAAGCTCACTTAATAAATCATGCGCCACTGCATGACAACCAGATCTCCTAAGCAAAGCAAACCCTGGTTGCAATCTAGAGGGGAGGCTGCCAAATTAAAAACAACTTGCTGCAGGAAATGCTGTGGCTGATTTAGTGGGCGAAACTTCCCCTCCAACTGTGTTGTCAGTGCCTTGAGCGGTGCTGAGACCTGGTGACAGATGGATGAGCCATCTGTAAACTCAGGTCAAAGAAAAGCTCAGAGAAGTTTGGATGCTGAAAAACTTTTAATTGGAGGGAAAAATGTGTATTGAGCTATACTGAGAGATTTCACCAATTCCTTCCATTTTGCTCGCTTTATCAATGAAAATAAAAATGAGGCAGAAGGGAAAAGATATTTCAGAAAAAATAACACCTCAAAATATTGGGATGGCTCTGTTAGAAACCTCATTTCAGAGTCCCAGTTTTTGAAATATTAGGTAAGTGCTAGAAATAATAAAACAAAATTGCTTTACTGGAGTATTTTTTTCCCACAAATCTGGTTTGCTGAAAGCTTTTAGGAACACATCTGTTGGAGTCCTGACTATCACGACACAGTGCCAGACTGACATTTGGGGAACTGACTAACTACGTTGGTCCCTGGACCTCCAGTTCCCAGTACTCCACGTTCATTGCAGACCTTGAGGTATTTTGTCAAGGTTAGGAGCCAGTGTGTCTTTGCTCAGCTATGACTGAGGTTTGGGTTGTTTGATGGTGGTGTTTTTTTTTGGGTTGGTTTGGGTTTTTTTGTTTTTTATTTTTGTTTTGTTTTTGACATGTAGCTCACCTTTCAATGCCTTTGGTTCAAAGCAGGGTCTGGGACAGACTTTGGTGCTGGACGGTGTAGGTACTTTATATACTCATGCCAGCAGCTCTTCAGCAATGTTGGCTTCAACTACTCCCTGCTTTTTCAGGGGGTTGAGGAGGCTGAGTTTGTCATGGTTTGGCTATCCTGGTTGCCCAGATCCAATATTATGCTAGAATTATTGGCCAGAGCTGAGATTACATTTCTGGGCTGCAAGTTAAGTGAACCCTCGAGCGCAGGTGTGGAAACCCTGGTGTGGACCAGAGGATAATCTGTGGAAAGGCTTTGATTCACTTGTCTCTAGTGATCTTTGAGGTGTCCAGGAGGTCTGACACACACATGTGGGGTTGGGAAACATAATCTACGACATATGGGAGATTCATAACTTGTGAGAACCCCAAGCACATCAAAAGGTACCAGAACATTGCACATGGGCAACTGAGTCAAGCACTAGGCTCACAATTTACAGGCAGGGTGGGTGCAAGCCACATTGTATTTGACTCCCTAACCTTCTTGCAGTCCTCCAAAGTGTCTCATGAAGTCCCATGACTTTATGGACAAGCTGAGTGTGTTCCCATTCTGCTTAAGCATGAGGAACAGTGGGACTGGTACCATGCAGGTAGCTACTACTGCTGTGTGCTGCTCTTGCTGCATGGGAGGGATGTGACCTACAGAAAGCTCTGAGCAGCATGAGTACATCCACTGAGCAGCACGACTCCAGCTCATTCTTGGCCTGGGCACTATGTGACCCTCTTGAAGCAGTTCAGCACAGGGTTATCCCCCAGGATCTCCCAACCCTCCAGCAGTACATGCATGCGGCATCACTCACCTCTGGACTAAGTCTGCTCAGTGCCAGCTGGGGTTTTCTGCATTGGAGTGGGGACATATCCAAAACAGTAATTTCTGCCCATTTTTTTTTTCCTGGTGACTTACAGTGTCTGTCAGAGCCTTATCTGCAGTGTGAAAAACAAGAGTTGTGGGGGAACAGAAACCAGTGAGGTTCACAAGGTCCAGGGTAGTAGGAAGACTGTAGGTAGGATGATTTTAGACTCTCTCTCCACTGTCCCATTGCCCTGCATTCTCATCTTCTCCACTTTGTTTTTCATGAATGAGAAGATTGGTTTTTCCCTCAGTACCTGCCCCTTTCCCCAAGAGTGGTCTCATTAAAAAGTAATTTCTGGTCTTCCTTCCAGGATGGGATTGCTCGGGAGCAAAAATCAGCTGACCTCCCATGAGAAACACGCTTCTGGAAGCAACCCAAAAACCAAGAGCAAAACCCCTCCGGCCCTGCCCAAAGTAAGCTTGCAGTTTTGTGTCCTTTCATGGGATCCTCAGTGAGTGCCTGGAGTGATGCAGGCCACGCTTGTGTGTGCCAGCAGGAACTTGAGTACTTCTATTTCCCCAAATTCGGTCACCAATTGAGACATGTTGCTCAAAGGGCAGAAAACAAATATTTATGCCAGGCTCCACCTCAAAACATGGGGTGAACCGTTCAATCCAACCCTTTCTTTCTCTGGGTTTTTATTCTGTCAAAAAGGGTGACATTTTCTCTTTGGGGATATGTTATGGCCATAAATTGTCTGAGTGGGCTAGGGATGGTGGTGCTCGGAAAGGCTCTGCTTTGTTGAGCCTGGCACAATTATTTGCATGGGTTGGACTGGAGAGCAGGGCAGGAGACGGGGAGAAAAGAATGGACGCAAGTCCTCCGAGGTGATTGCCATACCTTTTAGACAGGGCTGCTGCCCTCAGTGCTCTGCAACCCTGGCTGGTGTTGCTGACTTGCAAACGGCACAAAGATGTGCTAGATTCAGGCTGAGATTCAAAGCTGCAAACCGCAATGGAAACTTTACCATTAAGGAGGACAAGAGGTTCACTGAAGAGGGTCTATAACTAATGTGTGTTGGGGTAGGTCTGGGAATCAGGAATCCTGAGCATCTGCTACTTCCTTTGAATCCACATGGCCTCTGCTGGCGTGGACACAGATCAGTAAGACACTGGGTCAGCATTTAGGAGACCTCAAATGGCAAACTCCTTGTTTAAACTGTGGAAATTGCTTTGCCTGTCTGTCTGATGCTGCACAGGGGACATGAAGTTGTTTTTTCTTGCCCTTGTCAGCACTGCAGCCAGCCACCAGCGCAAGAGAAACTCTAGGTACAACTTTTATGTGAAAACCATCTGAGCTCTTGAGGTCTGCGAGTGGGGGAGGAATTGCCTGTCATTGTTTTTAATGACAGGTGAAGGTATATTTTTTACTTCTTTAGTTTCATTTCTGAGTTTTCCTGTGGTTATGAAGTCCAGTTTTCATGACAGCAGATGTCAGATTGACCAAGAAGATGTCCTTTTCCTAAATCTCCTTCTCCCCAGCTCACTGGAGAGGAGCTGCTCTCAGTGTAAACATAGTATCGTCAATCACCTTCTCACGCTTTTTTTTTTTTTTTTTGGCACAGGCACTAAGCTCTGCCATGCCAGAAGAAGTCCATATTTCCTTCAGTTAAATTAGGGCAGAGGGAGAGCAGCTTCCCCCATCCACCCACTGCTGTTAAGCAGGAGTCAAATGGTGGTGCAGACAGAAAACACTAGATGTTTTTAATCCAGAGTCTGTAGTTAATTCCTTTTGCAGGGGTATAAAAATACCTGGTACTGGTCAAAGACCCGCTACAGTCATTAGGCACTGTACCTTGGACTGATCACAGGGCTGCCGTTTGTCGTTGGGTAGAGGCCAACAGAGCCCACGGGACCATTTCCATGATGTTAAGCTCTTAGCCCACAAAACAAGGGGGTTGCATCCCAGCTGCTGATTCGAGGTGGCCTATGGCCAGTTAGCCACCCTCAGGCTCGGGACCAAACCAAACTAGAGACCATGTCAATGTTTTAAAAGTGTGCCTAGATAAGTTGCAGTACCTTGCTGCTGTTTAATTTGTGGATATAGTCACTGCCTCCAGTCTTTTGAACATGTCCCTGAGCAAAGGATATTTGATGAGCCTTGGGACTACGATGGCAAAGAGTATCCCTGGTTTTCTGCTTCAAATAATATTGCAATTGTCATTTCTCAATAGGGCCATTCATGTCTCATCCCCCATTGATCCAAAATCTGGCATCAGTGAACAAGAGTTATATAGACCAGGGTCTCAATGAGTGGGTAGCAGATTTATGCTTTTATTCAGAGGGGAGCCAAGGGTTATTCAAGCTGATAGGACAGCTACGAACACATCATAGCAAAATGTGCTAAAGCCATCACAACGCATACAGAGCCAGATGTAGGGGCTGTTATCTGACTGCACTGGGCTCCGGATCAGACTGCCACTCCTCCGTGAAGCTGAGAGTAGGTCTCCCTGCAAACACAGCAAAATAATAAATGTCTTCTTTGTTCTTTCTGTTTCTACCAAAGGGCAGACAATTTATCAACATCTCTCATCTAAACCAAGCCTCTTTACAAGGTAAGATTCTTAGCTCAATTGCTGTTTTCTTTGCCTTCCCACGGGGTTTTGCAAGGTGGTGGTCCCCCAACAGCAGGTCTTAAGGATGAGCCCTCCTGCTGCAGGCATGCGGTTTCTGTATCTTTAGCATTGCCAGGCAGGGAGGTTTATCAGTGTGTTTTGGAAGATGCAGTTTACATCACTAACTCTTTGTAGCTGCCAGTTTCCCCTGCTCATCAAAGAAATTAAGAGGGAAAAACACTCCTTCATTGCTTGAGGAAAGTGAGATCTGAAACATCAACTGCATGAGACTTCTCTGTCTGCTGCCCTGTCTGCAGCATGATAAATTGTGGATGCTATATCCAGCCAGTTGAAAATTTCAGAGGAAACAGTAGTCACCAAAGAGCCCAGAAAGGCTGTAAAGAGAATGAGAAAAAAGGGAAGAGTAAAATAAGGTTGCACAGAGCCCCTGCTTGAAGACTGTTTGTTGGCTTCATCCACCTCTGCAATTATCTGCCGGTCGCAGATGGCGTTTGGTAGATGATTGCCATTTAGCAGGAAGCCCTTTGTTACCTCTGCCCAGCCTCCGACGGAAAATTGCATGTATTTCTGTCCAAGAAGTTTTTGAAGATTAAGGATAGGGAGAGAGATAGAGAGAATTAGAAGGGGTCAAAGAATAGAGGAAACTTGGAACAAAGCAGCTAGCAACATGTAAAATTTCCTTACATAGGCAAAAATGTAGGATGAGGGGAGACGGGGCCTGAGGAAAGGAAAGAGCAGGGTGGCAAAGAACGACAGGATGGTGGAATGACAGAGCTGAGTCTCCTTAGGTGCAATGGATGATGATGGAGGGTCTCTGCCACAGGGCAGACAGAGGGACTCCTGCAACATCAAAATATTCTTCAAATTTGACAGTTCTCGTGGAGATCAAATTAATGGGAGGTGTAGCTCTTCAACTGCATGTATCAGGGTGCATTTACATGCAAGTACCATTTTCCCAGAAGCCATACTTTCTTTTGTGAAATTGTTTTCATGGCACGTTTCCAAGTGGCTGTACTCTCTTACCTCCACACTTGAGCAGCCATCACCAGTGTTTTATCAACCTTCTCACTCTGGTGAGA
>JAVJGJ010000059.1:73771527-73788051 GCA_035590215.1 Microhierax caerulescens | reverse complement strand
CTGGTGAGAAGCACAACAGAAGCTCTCTTCAGGGAGGCTGCTTTTACTTCTGCTTCGTGCCAGAAGGCAGAAGTGGAAAGATGCTAAAAAATGCATTAAGTACTGTGTTAGACATTTCCAGGTCTCAAAAATATTTCAGTTTGTTATGTTCAGTTCTAGTTTTGGAGGAATATTCATACTGACAGTCTGGAGAACTTATCTTTCTCTACTGGTGCCTGAGTTTCCAGAAATGATGCTATGTCTGACTTTGCCCTGTGTGGCAAAAAGGGCTGAGAGGAACCATGCAAGATATTTGAGACAGCTGAGATACTCTCATGAAAGAAGGTAATTCAAGTGAATTGATAGAGAAGGCACCAAATCCAGGCAATTCAATCATATAAAAAAATCAAAGAGCTTAATTATATCCTCTGGGAACACTTCAAGTTCAGTCAGGCAAAATTACTGCCTATGGAAGTGTGGCATGTAGTATAAAATCAAACCCTTTTTCTTCCTTGTGTTCTTTTTTTTTTTTATATTCCTTGCGTATTTTTTTTTCTGATCTCAGTGTTGTGCAACTTGTTTCAGTTTCAAGCTTTCACACCACTGCCTCAGAAATCATTTATTTATTTATTGTTAACAAAAGACTAATTCCTCCTGACATTATTTATCTTAATGGAAGTAACACAAAGGCAGGCAAATAGTGCATAACTCTGGATTCAGCTGCAATTTTGACAGCATCACTGATCCACTTTTCACTTGGAGTGGTTTCTTCCATCGCGTGAGTCTCTCATTCCTTTTAACATGGGTCTTTAAGCCCTCACCATGATTTACCTTTAATCCTGCACCTCCGAAGCCCCCAGTACAGCAAAGTCTTGGCCCATGGTGGTGGCCACCAAACACAATAGCTCTATTGCTACAGCTGCTGCTATTTGCTTGCATTCATAGTGTCATAGAATTGTTTAGGTTGAAAAAGACCTTTAAGATCATCAAGTCCAACCATTAACCCAGGACTGCCAAGCCCACCACTAAACTGCATCCTACATCTTAAATCCCTCCAGGGATGGTGACTGCACCACCTCCCTGGGCAGCCTGTTCCAGTGCTTGACAACCCTTTCAGTGAAGAATTTTTTCCTAATAGTTAATCTAAACCTCCCCGACACAACTTGAGGCCATTTTCTCTTGTCCTCTTGTCCCATTGGATAGATAACACATAGCAGAAAGATAAAATAACCCCTACCCTTGCCCTGCCAGCTGCTCACAGCTGGATTTATGTACCACTGGTGGAGAGAGCTGGTCATTTTGGGTGCTTGCCCTCAGGTATTTTAATAACCTGCAACTGCACAAAGAATCAGTCTCTCTGCAAGATCATTTCTTCTGATTAAGGAACTGCAACTTCTTCCACCTTGTTGCTTGCTTTTGGCTAATTATCATCTGAATAGGACTGATTTTCAGGGGGTGGGACCTTAGTGTGCTCTGGAAATTGAGGTCTTTTGAGGCATCTCAAGATTAACATCAAAGCTCTCAGTCATGATTTTTATAGTAGTTTCTTGAATATGGGTTTGAGTTGAAAAGAATGCTGTCAGAAATGTGGTTTTCAGTCTAACTGAGGAAAGGAGGAGTTGTTTCTGCTGAAAAGGCTGACTTTTCAATAAGAAATTATTTCTTAACAAAAATGGGCATTCCCAATCAAAAGCAAGAGAGGGAAGGAAGATGAGAGTGAATTACCCAAAATGTTCTGATTTTCTAATAAAAATATTAAGAATTTAGGTCTGATATGATTTTATAAGGAAAGCAGACATTATCTGCAAAAACATTCACTGTGCCAAAACACAAGGCAGAAAGGTATTTGGCAGAAAACACTCTCACAGTGCAAGCCTGGACGACCCAGGAGGCATCTCCCATGCTGTCACATGGGGCTTGCTGACCAGCTGGAGATGCCACAGTCTCAGCCCATAGTTTCCACATCTCCACCAACGGGATCTAATGACATTCCTCTTGGTGACAGCAGCAATGAGGCCCGTGTGCCACCAGCAGCCAGGTGTTTTGAAGTCATCCTTTGCTAGCACACATTTACCTTGGTGAGCCAACCCATGCCATGCTGAAACAGAAAGCTGGACCCATTTGCAGCTGCAGTAACTCATAGCTCAGAGCACCCAGCCGGCCAGCACATGTCCTGGGAGTTGGCATTTACCACATGACCATCCTAGCATGGCTCTAAACCAAATGCTGGTTGTCTGGGGGACCCTGGCATGGTCTCAGCCTGACTCCATAGCCATGAGACAGTTGCAAAGACCTTCCATTCATGATGGGGTGGCGGTGGGAAGACTGGTTGAATCATTTCTATTAAGCCATCAAACTGGCACTCAGCCTATGCAAACCAAGCTGGTATCTAACTTTCCTGACAGCAGCTCTGAGCCAAGATGTATTTGGCTCGCAATCAAAGTCTCCGGGCTGCTAGCATTATCTGCAAAGCAGTCACTCCTAGAAGCCCCGACAGCTTCTCTGCTGTAGAGTCACTCATGACCTAACTTGATCAAATAGCCCAAGAAAGTATTATCAATGCTGTTTCTCGGTGGGATGACAGACTCAGAGACGGGAAGAGTCACTTTCATCATGAGACGGCAGGTCTTGCTGGCGTGAGCAGAGAGAACTTTTCTTCTGGCTCACTTAAGTATGCAGTGTTTCTCAACACGTATTTTGAGAAGGGCATAAGAGGTGATCATAGTATTTTTTCAGCATATTTTTGTCCCTGCTATATTTGCTTTTTCTTTCTCTCTCTCCCCTTTTTGGTTTTGGGGTTTTTTTTTTTGTTGTTGTTGTTTTGTTGTTTGTTTGTTTGTTTCATTTATTCATGCTTACATCAGCTTCTTCAAGATCAAAACTACATTTTTAATTTTCTTTTCTGGAATACCCAGCCACTCTGTGCTTGAAGATGTTTACACATTTGCTTCTATTTTTCAAAGCAAAAGTGTGACCACTACATTGTTTTACTTTTAAGAGGAGCAGGATGGTGCACATGGATGAGCATGTTTGTTGCGGACACCTCGCAGTAGGCCCATGCCCAGAAACCTTTCATGTCAGACAAGCTGTGTGATAACAACTTTTTCAAGGAGGCAACAAGAGTCTGGGGGCATCACTAATGCCAAACACTCTGAGATCCCCCAAGGGGAAGCCCCCAGCCATGCAAGCTATTTTTAGATTTCAAAGCATTCCCCCTTGTGACTGATCATCCTTTTCCCAGTAGGTCAGAGAGAGTGAGGCTCTGCTGAAACCTCTCACAGATCTCCAAGTTCCTCCTTGCAAGCCCGAAAGGAACTGCTCAGGGCTCTGGTTTACAAAGCTGCATTTCCTCCCATGCTGACCCCTTCTCCTCCCTCCTTCCCAATAAATTACCAGCAGAGCAGCAGCCAGGCCTTGCATGGACACAAAATCCAAGTTGCCCCAGAGACATGTTATCTTGCGATGACAAAGAGCCAGTCTGGCTGTCTTGCTGGTGGCATTATTTGAAAAGGTCACACAGAGACTGTGGCTTGACAGTCTGTTTTGAAAAATGCTAATAATAGACTGTCCATCACTACCGGTGCATTAATTAGGCTGTGTACAAGCTAAAACCTTTCTGCAGCAAATGCTCTCCCTTATTTTTTCCCCTTCTTTTTCTTTCTTTTTTCTTTCTCTTTTTCTTATTAATTTACTTTCTTTTTCTTTTTCTTTCTTTTTTTTCTTTTTTTCTTTTTCTTTTTCTTTTTCTTTTTCTTTTTATTTTTATTTTTCTTCTCTTTTTCTTTCTCTTTTTCATTCTTTCTTTTTTCTTTTTTCCTTTTCTTTTTTTCCTTTTTTTTTTTTTCTGTTCCACCATCGTGTTCTGTTTAGAGTTTTGTGGTCTTGTGCATGAGCTGACCCTCTTTATAAAGTTTGATCTGCCTCAAAATAGCTGCTCATTTCTGCTTCAGTAGCTGTGAGCATACAGAGCACATGTGAGCAGTTGCACAACCTCTCCGAAAGCAGCACCAGCACAACCTGGGCATATGCAAACAGAGCAATTCAGCTCCAGCCCCCAGAGATCTGCCCCAGGGTGGGTTAACAGCCCCGCAGCACACATACCAGGCGGCAGCTTTGCCATGCACAGCACGGCTCGCAGGCACCAGGGGTTGAAAGTTCACTTTGCCATATGAAAATTTAGACTCGGCCAACACGGCTGGAATAAAAGTGATGTGGTAGGGTAGGGGATGGGGGTGCAGACTTGCTCACAGCCTTGGTCCCGCTGGGTTGCAAGTGAAATGGGAGGCACAAAGCACTGGTTTTGTGATCTGCAGCATGCAAAGTGCATCGAGGCCAGGGAGAGGAAAGCATCCTGGAGCATCCACCAGCCCTGTGCGAATTTCAGCTGAGCAGAGCAGCCAGGCACTATAGAGGTGCTCAAAAGTAGCAGTGTTACTTAAAAGTGGTGCCACATCTGCAAGGAATAGTGTGTAAAAGGGATGGCAAGATGCAGGCTAAGTCAAGAGCATCTAGAGGGAGTGTTAAATCCTAGCAATGGGCTCGAATAACAAAAACTGAGATGACTTTATACCTTTTTCAGTCAAGAAAGCCTCATCTTTTTGGCTCAAATTCCAGAGCCACTCTGGGAAATATTGCTCCATCAGTTTTCATTTATTGCCATGCAAAACTCAGGCCAAACACTGACAGGTTATTTATGACCCTTCTTATTTCGCACAAACCCCTTTTTTTCTTGTTGACACACTGGGTTTTGTGGGTAGGGGGGGATTGGAGTACCTTAAAAACACACACAGAGAGGAAACACTTGGGTGAATCAGTGTTAGCCCCGGAGCAGAGGCTGGGGTTGGTAGGAAAGCAGTGTTGGTGGAAAGTCTGTTTTATGGGGGATGAGGGTGTGACAGCCCCCGTGTGCAGGGGGGTGAAATGCCCTGCCACATGCCCAGGTGTGCATCACCAGGGTGATGTGTAGCAGGAACAGGCTGGATTCAATGGCACTACTTCTTCTTTCAGATAACTTGATTGTGATTGCACTGTATGATTTTCCTGCCTCAAGTAACCGTGACCTGCAGCTGGTCAAGGGCGAAAAACTCCAAGTCCTCTCCAAGTAAGTGGGGGACAGTTGGGCCTGTTTAACCTGGAGAAGAGAAGGCTGAGAGAGGATCTTATCAATGTCTACAAAACCCTTAAGGGCGAGTGTCAAGAGGATGGGGCCAGGCTGGTGTCCAGCAATGGGACAAGGGGCAACAGGCACAAACTGAAACACATGAAGTTCCATCTGAATATGAGGGAAGACTTCTTTCCCTGGAGGGTGATGGAGCACTGAGACAGGCTACCCAGAGAGGCTGTGCAGGCTCCTTCTCTGGAGGCATTCAAAAGCTCCCTGGACATGATCCTGTTCAACCTGCTCTAGGAGAACCTGCTTTAACAGGGGGTTGGACTAGATGAACTCTAGAGGTTCCTTCCAACCCTGGCCATTCTGTGACTCTGTGAAATGACCTGCTGCAAGAGGGAGATTCAAAGATGAACATACTGAGGCTGGGAAAGGGGGGGGGGGGGGGCTTGGGGTCAAACACCAATTTATAGCTCACCAGAGCTGAGCCTGTGCCTTAGTTTTGCTCTAGTGTGACTATGGGTACCTTCTTCTCTCTGCAAACTGGGAAAGGTGACAGTTTCATGGGTTATAGACACTTTGGGGTTGGGTAGCATCCCAGCCTAGATACTACTGGGACCTTCTTCACTGTTGGTGGGCACAGAAGTAGTATATAAATAACAATAATCTAGCTCCTGTTCCATATTTTGTGCTGATCATGCTTTGGCAAAGGATGTGGGTTGGGCGTAGTCAGAGGAAAGGACAGAACTGAGCCAGAGAAGTGGGTGGTTTCATTTCAACTTCTCAAACTCACAAGAGAAAAGACTGACAGTTCATCTGCCCAGACCATAACAGGGCAGAGGTGGGATTGGGTGTCCCAGTCAACAGACCTTGTAGGGCTGCTCCATCCTTGAACTGCTCTGCGAGGTGGCCTCCAGAGGTGACATTTCTCAACCAGGCGCCATGGGCTGGGACCTGTGGGTCAGGGAGATGGAGAACCCTCTGGGTACAGATGGCTGCTGGCTGAGTCAGCAGTGCAGGAGCAAAGCAGTGGAGTGTCTGGCAAACAAAGGAAGGAGCAAAAAGAAGGACCCGCAATGTCCCTATGCAAAAGGCAAAATAAACCCATGGTGACCCAGATTTCCCTTATCTCACCAGGGGTGCGTAGCAGAGGTTTGGGTCTTTGGTCACCCTGTGCTTCCTCTGCACTCATGGAAAGAGATTGTCACCACCAGACACCAACAGCCTTCAACCTGGTGGTGGCCCTAGGGAATTGAAAAGTACCTGTAGAGTGGATTAAGGAGCCCTACTTTATTGTCAGTGCTCAGGAACCCCAGGAACCATGCTGTCCTCGCAGCCTTGGCTTGTCGTGAAACCTCCAGGAACTCATGCTTTTTCTTCTGCTTGCTTTGCAGTGAGGGGGACTGGTGGCTGGCAAAATCCCTCAGCAGCGGGAGGAAAGGCTACATCCCCAGTAACTTCGTTGCACAAGTGGACAGTTTGGAAGAGAAAAAGTAAGTGTGAAAGCTTAGGAATGGTGAACACTGCTGCAGTGTCCCATCTCTCAGCAAGCTATGGGAACAGCTTTACTTGACAGCAGGAAGGTGTCACTGCTGGGCTGGGCAGCAAGAGGTCTTTCATCTTCTCCAACAATACTCCCCAAAAGTTCAGGAGAAGTTTTCAGCACCATATGGATGCAGAGCAGGAAGGATGAGGTTGTTGCGGGGAAAGTGGGCAAACACTCCTGTCCCATTGCTTGCACCCACCACAGAAAACAAGGATTTGGGGAGGAGAACATAAAGGTCCTATCTGCACTGGTAAATTAGCAGTGCCAAGGAGCATCCCCTGGTCCCACCAGGCCAGTCCACCCACACACATAGTGTTAAACTTCCTCAGCCTCCAAGAAGGTATCCATATGGAAACTGGGAGTCACTCAGGAGAGTGTGCATTGATCCAGGTCTCAAATGTGCCAGGGATCACGCCAACAATTTAGCAGGGCAGACAACTGAGTGCCAGTGCCCACTCACAGCACGGTGCTGTTTGTTTCATTAGCCCAGATGCAGACCTCATGTTTGGCTCCCTGCAAAGAAGATAGTAAGGAAGACTTGAGCCAAAAGGGTTTATTTTGCCTATAATATAAACAGAAGAAGAAGAAATTGTTTCCATGACTAATTTGCCTTTATGGCACTCAGCTATAAATTATCAGACCTGCTTGCAATCTCCTCTTGGAGGGAACCAACCCACATGGAATTCAGCAAATATTTAGCTGCACACAGAAGTGTGGTTAAGACATAAATGCTCTTTGTATGCAAAGGGTGCGCTTAAATGGCTACGGGCACCCTATACTCAGCCTCCAGCTAACGTATCTGCTGTGTGCACAGCCTGCCTGGGCGCTGCTCAGGGCTCACCCACTCGCCAGGTGAGCCACAGGTCCCTGCGTGCCTCAGAGGCTGTGTTCTGGCTGAGCTTGCACTTCTCTCGTGGTACAGGCTATTGCACATATATATCACCTACTCTCTGCACTGGCTGAATTGCTAGGCTGTGAAACAAGCCTGAAGTGACTGAAATCTGGTGTTAGTCTACTAAAAACAGTCTATTACTGCCACTTGCCAGCAGATAAAAAAACTATTTTCTGATAAAAATAACGCTCCGTTTCAGAATGTAATGGTAAAAAAAGATTAACTGGGAAATTTTTGATTATTTTTTTTTAGAGCTTTTCTTTTTCAAGCAATAAATGTGCCTTTTCTGTCTCCCAGGTGGTATTTTAAAACTCTGAGCAGAAAAGATGCTGAACGGCTGCTGTTGTCTTCTGGTAACAAAGTCGGCTCTTTCCTTGTCCGCGAGAGTGAAACCAGCAAAGGTGAGATCCACGGAGCAAGGACAGCCTCTCATTATTGCCACAGCTTGGAAAACCTTTCAGACCTGACTGCAAAGTTTAGTTGTGTCAGCTTTTCTTGGGTCTGGATGGGAAAAATAATACTTGCCGGGATCAGCAGTAGAAGTGAGCTGGGGGGTTTGGAGGTCAAAGATTTGCTCATGATGCTACTCACGTGTGTAGTTTAGGCTGTGGTAAGAGTGGGTCTTGTCACCACAGTTCATGGCAGAGATGCAGGAACACAGCTAATCAGGAAAGGCTTTCCAAAACAGTGTGTAGGGGTTTTCTTTTCCTTTTCCTTCCGAGGGAACGTTACTTTCTTTGGCAGATGGAAATTCTTCTTCACACTCTTGAAGAATCTTTTCTCCAGTTTGCAGCAGAAACTTGCAGAATATTGAAAAAGAGTCTTTTGGTGGAACATTTTCCCAGAGGAAACATTTCCCAGAGGGAATTCATGCAAACCAGAACTTTTGGAAGGAGGCTGGACTTCATCCACTTTCCTTCCGTATGAACATGTCTGGCTTTTGAAGACATGACCTGATGAGGATGGAAAGGGCAGAGCATTGTGGTCACTTCCCTTGGGCAGTGGATATGGTTATTAGCAGTAATACTTTGCTGTGTAATTGCAATTGCTTTGTTCTGTGCTGTTAATTTGTAGACAGCCTGGAAGCTAGTTTAGGTTGTCCCATGGGAATTTCATATTGTTTCTTTCCTACTTTTCGCTCCTTGCATCCTCTGGGCCAGCAGGTGTGTTTACAGCATGGATGAAACAGTGCTCATGGTGGCCCCATGGTTCTGCTCTGAACCTGCTCCACAGCATAGTTCAGGAAAGTGCTTCAGTCTTGCAGTGTTTTGGTTTCTTTCCTGTGAAATGGACAGTTGTCTTTCTTTACTACATGGGAAAAGGTGGTTTGTGCCTTCCTGATAGATCAGTATAGACTTGGAGAATCCCTCTGAAGTAAAATTGGACCTTCTTTCCCTTGGCTTGTTTCCCAAATGCTTCTGCAAGGACCAGGCCAAACAGTAAGAGTGAGAACAGATAGGCAATCATCCATTTTATGAGTTCTTGCCTACAGTAGCATCTCCTCCTTCTTCCTTTCTTGTCTCCGTTTTCCCTCATTCACATGGGAGGTCTCTAAGGCAGTATCTGTTCCTTCTTCCATGGCTACATCATTACCAGTAAATTAAATAATGCCAGAGCCTGGATGTGACAGCTGGATCATCCACACAGTCTCTGTGCAGGTTTTCTCCTGGCATCAACTGGGAGCCATTCTCCACAACTAATTTGAGTGCACTCACCCTATTTTGAGGCTGAGAGAGTTTTGTGGTGACCCCAGGACTAGAAAGCATGCTCTAGCATGGTGTAGCTTGCTCACAGATGTAGTCTGAGCCCTGGCTGTGTTGCAGACCTGGACATTTCAGCCACCTCCAGCAGCAGGATTTGACAGAGTCAAACTGGAGTGCTGGTCTTGAACTGGTGTGATATTTAGTGTGTTAAGTGGGGCAAAAGATGCTCATCTTCCTATAGCTCTCTTCCTCAGCCACCAGGCAAGGGTGCTGTGCTAGCATTATAGCAGCCTTTTTTCCCCTGCCCCATCACTGGGCTTACCTCCACATGTCCCTACTGAGCTGATGCCAAGTAGGAGGGCTGCATTCCCTGAGGATTTGCAGTTTTCAGAATTTTTAGGGAATTTTCAGGTCAGGAAACATCAAAGACGTTTGTTTCTAAGCACTTTGCTTGTCACTTGCTTTGCTTGTATATTGGTTTCTCTGCTACCTTTGTAGTGCCTTCGCAATGATCAGCCTTGGACTAGTCATCACATGCTGTTCTTGGTTCTCCCTTTCATTTGCTGGGAAATTTGGGTAGCTGGCATGACTATACATTGCACCCAGGAAGCGTAAGGAGCAACACGTGCTATACACAAGCCCAGCAGGCACTCATGTGTTGTATCTGAAGGTCTGGGAAGGAGCGATGTCCACACATGGTCCTAGTCTTTGTGGCATCTCTAGGTGCCACACATGGATGGGATCAGAACTTTCCCTACACTTGCTCCGGGCAATTACCCCCTACTACTGCTACCCACGAGCTGCAAATTCAGGATGAAATAATTCCCTGCAGTCCTCTGGAGTGTGGGTGGGTCTAGGTCACACAGGGCTTGGATAGAGGTAGTGGAGTCCTGAGATTCAAGGAGAAGTAACCAGGCTGGACCTGAATTTAATGCCCTGTCTCTGCTGTCTAGAAGCAGACTTAGCTGGAGAAGTGTGATATTCTGCATTAGCAGATGGGGAGTGTTCCAGTCCGTGAAAGTCCCATGTTAGTGCCAAATGGTCAGAGATCAGCTTCTGCTCTGAAATGTGAGTTCCACCTGTGCTTTTCTGATATCATGTCTTAAAATATGGCTGCTGTTCTTTCAAACACCTCATCCTCTGAATCATCCTATGCCATCAGCTTCTACCTGAATACCCTGTGTTTCAGACTGCCTGAACAGCCATGGTGACACCATTTGATCCATCTTAACCAGAGCTTCCTCCTCTCTAAAGAGAAAGGAAAAGGAGAAAGCCCCGCATGTCCAAGTGTGCTGTGAAGCCGAGTTCATTAACGTAAAGCACCCTGTGACCCACCACAGGATGTCCAGAGCAATGCCATGGAATTAACCCTGCCCTTCGGACCCTACAGATTCTTCCTGTTCTCTGCCTACACTGTGTAGATTTTCGTTCACTTTACACATCATCCCAACGTTTGACCTTCAGGGCCAAGTGCTGAGCTAAGGGCAGTATCCCCATGCACTGGAGGGTGGTTGTCTCATACTGGGTTGTCTCAGCCCCAGCGGGACGCATTCTGCACCCTGCCTAAGGGCTGCAACTACTCACAGCTCATCCTAAGCACTGTCTCATTTTGCTCATGGTTAAAGACACAGAAACTGTAAACCTGAGGGCTTCTCTTCCACTTAACAGTTGGCAGAGGCTGTGAAAGGCGTGTTCCACACCCCGGGAAGATGGGTCCTTGTCAAGGCAGTGTGGGAAGCAGACCAGCAGTGAAATCATCAGTGGAGAGCTATGCTTGCTGAAGCTGCTGGAAATAAACAAATTTTAATAATCATTCTGAAACCTGCAGAAGCACAGCCGCACAGCTGTGCCGAGTCACGAAATCCTGGCTTGCAGCAAGACTGCTGCACCTGTGCTCCTGGCAGGAGGGACTCCTCAGAGCTCAGCTGCTGCATCCAGCTGAGCTCCTGGGCTTCCCATTGGGAAGGAGTTCAGAGCCTGATGAGACCTATAGGAACAGGAGATGCCACATGTGGTGGGACTCAGACTGAGATGCAGACACCAAAATGTAGATACCACACATGGCAGTTGCCTCAGCTCCCACTGTAGTCCCTGGGGCTTGATTTGGTTGCCGAATTGAACAACTTAGAGCCATCTCCAGGTGCTCCACCAGGAGCTGTGGTTTTGCACCTTACCTTCCAAGCCCATGCAGATGCCCCAGAGCATCTCAAGCAGTACCAGACACCTGCTCAGGTGAATGAATCAATGCTTGATATGTTATGAAGTTGAATCCCACCCTTACATCTTCTGTTACTCTGTCCCATACAGAACTTGCCACCCTTTGAACAGAAAGGAACCTGAGACCCCTTGTAGGAAGGTCTGGGGATCCCAGACTTGGAACAGGAGGGTCTGACACCCAGAGCTGCCCAGGGCAAGATTTGGTTGTGTTCAAACTGCTCTGAGCTGGTGTCGAGTGCAGGTGTGGACCTCTGTGTGTCAGCCCAGGTCTGCGCTGGGATGCGATGCAGGACTGTAGGACAGGCAATTGTCCCTTGTGGCTGAAGAACCAGAACTCCTTTTGGCCATCCTGGCTATCACCAGGGGAGACCAGGAGTCCTTCCATCTGTATGGCTCCACGTAACATTTTTAATTTGCTGCTGTTACTGGGAAAAGAGAAAATTTAAGCTTTTCAGCCTGAGTACTTTGCCTTTACACTGCAGCTCCCCAGGGAACAGTAACCAGCCATGTGGGATGATGGTGAAAGCTCTACCACACACACTTAAGCAAACCAAACTCCAACATAACTTGAAATACAGTCGTTATCTCTAATGACAGAGTAACAGGTAGTAGGCAGCTGATGGATTGGCCTGGAGGGTGCCCCGGAGCCCCCGTCATTGCTGCATGCTGCACATCACTGGTTTGAAAGATGCAAGAGGGTTTAAAGAGGTCTGGAAATGAGGTCCTGCAGGAGAACAGGTGTTTTGGGTGCAACCACGCTAACACACAGATCAGGTCTCCTCTTTGCTGCTGACTCTCAGCCCCCAGGCATCCACTTGCACACATGTTGGTCGTTAATTCCTGCTCTCCCTTCTGCAATGCTGTCTGTCATCAGCGTGGCTGGGCTCACCCCATGTTTGGCTCCTTCCTCCAGCAAGCCTGACGTTGTACAAATCCCCCACATGCCTAAGTCCAGGCATGCAAAGCACCCTACTGAACTCGTGCCATAGGAGCCCAACTCTGATGGGCTGCAGCCTGGCCTGCACGTGATTTCAATCACTTTCAAATTCAAATAAGGTCATCATCCTCAAAAACAACAATAGAGGTTAGTAATGACGATGACGACGATAATGATGGTGGTGATGGTAATAGTGATGATGATGATGATAATAATAATGATAATACTAATGATACTACTAGTACTACTACTAATAATAATTTGTAACTTAGGGCCACATAGGTACCACAAAGGAGCCAGAGCAGAGCTGGAGCCAAGTGCTAGGGATGTGGTCAATCAACTCTAGCAGGACTTGTGCTAAGCACTGTGGACACAGCTCTCTGCACCCACCAGGGACCAAAGATCACTCCCTGGGAAAGACATTTTCAGCTTTCAGTGACCTTTGGCCACTGGGACATGGAGTGCAAAAGGGAGCCATTCCTTTGCCCTTTCCTTGAATTTTTTGGTGCCCCATTGAAGATGCTTCAGGAATATTTCTCAGATGTCCAGCTGCAGGACTGGTGGAGCCAAAAGCGCTTTTCAGTCTGTCTTCTGCCTGACACTCGTGGTGAAGGAGTTTCAGAAGAACATCCTCTGTTGAGAAGGACCCCACCACACCAGGGCTATGTGTTTCCAGTCTTGAGGTTCCCTGGCTCTGTCTTCCTGAACATGATGCCACAATATCTTATAGTCTCTTCAGAAAGGGAGTCTCCCCAGAGCAACCACTAGTACTCGGAAAAGTTTTAGACTCTCCAAATTCTGCTTGTAAAGATTTATAATCACTGCAACTGAGAAAATACCCACAGAGGTGGCTTTCTGTTGCTTTTTAAAAATTGAAAATGGTTTTCAGCCACGGTGTAGGGAACTGCTGGTGCTGTGGTGAAAAAACACCAGACAGTGAGAATTATATGTTAGTAATCGTGTCCCTGGCTTGTAGAATTAGGGTTTCAGAGTCACTGTGGAAGGTTCCAGTTCTGCTTATGATCCTACATGACAGATACATAATTTTTAACATATATAGCCTTGGCTTTTCAAACATTAGAAAAGGCAGCCTATCAACCCCGCGTGATGTATTAGACTTTTAAAAGCCCAGCAGGCTTGGAACAACTTTCTCTGGAAATAAAATCCAGACAAAAGGAAAAAGAAAACCCCACTGCTAAGCTGTATTGAAATTTATAGGGACATAGTCTGGAAGCTGCTGCTCTGTAGCAACATCTAGTGATGGTTTTGTGTGCAAAAAACCCAGCCCCATGGTTTAAATTGTGAACCTGCTCTAGGAAGAGGATAACAGGTTGGAGTGGTAGATCACTGAGTAGCTCCCTCAAGGTCAAAGGTATGTGAATCTGGATGTGCATGTCTAGATGTGGTTTAGCCAGTCACAAGTTTATGGCTGAACAAGCGAGTTCTCCTGACTCTCCCTTCTGTACATCCTTCTATACCTCCTGGCTGAACCACTGACCTTGTCACAAGGGTTATAGGGGATAAGAGAGACATGGGGACCTTGGATAATGCTGAGAAGGGGCACATATCTCTTGACCTTATCTCTCCCACTAACCGAAATTCTGGTTGTGCTGGTGGGATGGTTCAGCTCCTTGCCCGTCCTGTGTTTCTACAGACTGGTGAGCCTGCAGTCAATTGTTTCATGCAGATGAGATGACAGGGTTGGCAGAGCTCAGATGGGAGATAGAGAGCTATGACAAGACCATCATGACCAAAGGAGTGTCTGATTGCTCTGCCTGGAGGTGTGCTATTGATTACCGTATTGATTCTTTGGGGCTGTTGGCCACAGCACATGCACGTCTTACTGAACAAAGCCTTGGCAGGCCCAGTTAAACTCTGATGAACCTTTATCCTCTCCACTTGCCTTGGAGAGAGAGGTTTGTAGCTTTGCAGCCTGGTGTGGCTTGACCTGAGAAAGCATCAGCAGGAGCTGGCATGTCTGCAGGTGTCTGCAGCTGTAGGCAGCCAAGGAAAGAGGAGGTGGCTGGTCCCTGAGTAGGGTGCTGCTTGTCCTCACAGCTCCTTCTTCTGCTCATTCTCCAGGTGCCTATTCCTTGTCTGTGAGAGACAGCGACTCTGCTCATGGGGACATCATCAAGCACTACAGGATCCGCTCCTTAGATGGTGGGGGGTATTACATCTCCCCCCGGATGACTTTTGCCAGCCTGCCAGAGCTAATCCAGCATTACAGCCGTAAGTTGTCTTCCCTAATGAGTATGTCTGCTAGCATGTGAACAGAGGGAGAACAGAGTGGAGAACCACTTCATCCACTCTCATGGGCCAGGTGTGCTCCCCCAAGCAGGCCTTGGGCACCTTGTTCTGTTTTTCATCCTAGGGCATTGTGAGGGTGAGCTCTGCCCACAGCCCTGTAACTAGGGAGTATCTCCCATCAGGAAAGGAAAGAGGGAATGCTGAAGGGATGTGCAGGAGGGATGTTTCAGAAGCAGCATTTGGACTAGCTGGGCAAGAGAATTTGCTCCTCTATGGCTCCCTTTGAGCTTTTGCCTTTCATTTGTTCCATTCTGGGTGCTTTGATCCCTGTAGCTGAAGCATTTGGGTGGTTGTGGATGTTTCCCATGGGTTGACTGGCATGTGTAGATGGAGGAGGAGGTTAGCTCTGGCATCACATTGAACTGTCCTGTGCTTTGTCCTCATGCAGAGAAAGGGGATGGCCTGTGCCAGCGACTCACAGCTCCCTGCATATCCCTGATTCCCCAGAGACCCTGGGCACAGGATGAATGGGAGATCCCACGGGAGTCTCTGAAGCTTGTGAAGAAACTTGGCAGTGGGCAGTTTGGGGAAGTGTGGATGGGTAAGTATAATTCCCTCCGCTCCACCACCCCCCAACCCCTGATCCAGGAAAGAAATACATAAACAAAGGAGACGCAAAGCCCTTTTTCCCTAAGGCAAAACTAGTCTGACCATGGGGATCCTGACGTATGAACACATCCTTATGGGTGCACACAAAGCAGTAGGTGCCGTACCGCTGGGAAGGAGCAGACAGGTTGTGTTTGCACAGATGGGTAGTTGAGCATGGGCTTCACGGGCTGGATACATGCAACGGGTGCTGGAATAACTATATATTCATCTCCTGAGACACATTCTCATTCTTCCTGGGAATCCTGGCCATGACTGTAGGATCCTAAGTGACACACAGCAGGGTACCTGGGTGACACTATCCTACTTTTTCCGCTTCCTTGATCCATTTTATGACCCAGATACAAAACCCTTATGCCTTCCTGCCCACTGCTAATCTGTGGGAAAGGAAATGGCTGAGCTCAGCCTCCTTCGCTGTCCTCATTGTGGTTGCCTGTTGCCTTGGCAATTGAGATTGTGGACAGGACCAGACTGAGCTGATGTCCTGACTGCAGAGTCCTGGCTTTTTCAATGGCATTTGCAGTATTTGAGAATCCAGCTGGCAGGAGGCCCCAGGCCTTTCACCCCAAAAAAGCCTTGCAGGATTGTGAGGACTGCATGAGGATGGGCTCATTGCATGGGCGTCCACCACCCAGAGCAGGGATGATCCTTGATGAAGCCACATGGACTGACAGTTGTATCGTGTCTCTCCCTTCTCCTCTCATGCCTGGCTGGTTGCTCAGAGCCCGCTGGCACTGAGGCTTACCATGCATTTCTTTGAAAGCTGTTGCTGTGCCTTTCTGCTCCCTGATCCACAAGCTCTTCTGCTCTGTATTGCACAGCCTGATAGAGCCCCTAGAGAGGCTGAAATTCCTCAGTGCATCATTATCTCTCTGCAGGCTATTACAAGAACAACATCAAGGTGGCTGTGAAGACCATGAAGGAGGGCAGCATGGACCCTGATGCCTTCTTGGCAGAGGCAAACTTGATGAAAAGGCTCCAGCATAACAAATTGGTCCGGTTATATGCCGTAGTGACAAAGCAACCGATCTACATTGTGACAGAGTACATGGCCAATGGTAAAGAGCCTCACTGAGTTTTTTGTTGGGTTTCTGCAAAAGCAGGTCAATGAGCCAGCTGGTACACCCTGTGCATTACACTGGTGGGGATGAGGGCATTGCACTAGATCCGTAAGCAGAAGGACTAAGTGATCCAGGAGTTTTTGTTTGTAGTACTGGAGGGGACTTT
>JAVJGJ010000059.1:73729798-73745660 GCA_035590215.1 Microhierax caerulescens | reverse complement strand
TCTTTTTCTTTTTCTTTTTCTTTTTCTTTTTCTTTTTCTTTTTCTTTTTCTTTTTCTTTTTCTTTTTCTTTTTTTCTCCTTCTTGTTCTTGTTCTTTTTCACTTTCTGTTTCTTCCTTTTCCTCTTCCTCTTCCTCTTCCTCTTTTAAATTAGTCTTAATCATTCCCAATGATTTGGCACAGCACCAGAAAGTTTGTCAGGTTTAGCAGCCTGTGGCACAGACCAGGGGGACATCACTGGGGCCAGACATCCTTAAACTGGCTTCACATCCACAAAGAGTAAACCTTGGATCTAGACCCTTAGTGTCTGGATGGGTTTGTTCATGAGCATCTGTAAAATGCTGCTGACATTGACAGAAGAACACCTTGAAGAGCACCTCCACTTCCATTTCTTTCTCTTCTCCAAATGTGGTTGCTCAGGTGAGTCCACCCCTTTGGTCTAGC
The DNA here is from genome assembly GCA_035590215.1 of Microhierax caerulescens. Classification (NCBI taxonomy): domain Eukaryota; kingdom Metazoa; phylum Chordata; class Aves; order Falconiformes; family Falconidae; genus Microhierax; species Microhierax caerulescens. The sequence goes on along the minus strand of JAVJGJ010000059.1, from coordinate 73,745,217 downwards.
AGCTCCAGGCAGTGATGGAGTAGCTTTTGTTCCAGCTGCCCATGTGATGCAGGCAGCACACCTGCAGTTCCTTCACCAATGACATGCAAAGTCAGTTTGTCTCAGACATCCTGAGATATCCTGGGCTGGAGCAGAGGCAACATGGGGGCACAGAGGCAAAGACAGGCTGTGTGGCACCTTCCTATCTGCCATACTTCAAGTCCCTGAAGAAGCTATCAGATTAGCATGAAAACCATGAGGTTTTACAAGCATTGCTGAGTTTAAAGTATCTTTTTGCCTCCTAGAAGATTTCACTTTTTCTCCACGAAGGTGAGGGCTGGAATGACTTCTGAAGCGGAAAGTGTAGGCTCATCAGCTTGTGCTGCAATCAGTGGGATTCCCAGAAAGACTGAACCAACAGTGGATTTGCAGCAAATCTGTGATGGGCAACATCAGTTCAAGGCAGCTCCTCAGACTGCTGGGGAGGAAAAGCCCAAGGAATTATGTCTTTAACCACATCTCTAGCAGGAGCCAGATCCTGATCCCTTTTGTGGTGTCCTCGTCTCTTGTTCATTCCACCCAACGAGCTGCATTTCTTGTTATCACAGGTGCTTTTGGAATATTTCTTGGTTTGGATGGGTTTGTTTCCAGGAGGGTTAAAGGGACAAGCAGTTCCTGTTTTGTTCTTTGGGAATAATGTTCATTGCAATCAACCCTCGGTCATAAGACACAGGAAGAGCAGTGAACGCTGGGGTAAATGAACAAAATCATGATGTTAAAAATGCAGAGAGATTGCCAGGAAACACTCGGAGGATATCTAAAATGCAGCAGGGGAAATGAGATGGAAGCAAGGTCTAATTTAGGGATGAACTATGCAATTTGCATTTATTATCCCCCCCAACTCCTGCCCCTTGCCTTCCCTTTGGCCATTTTTAGATCCAGAACCTTTTTTTAGGTTCTCAGACATTCAGGATTGTTTTAATACTTACTCCAGCCACCTACAGGAAAATGAGCCTACGTGATTTACTCCCTGGCCAGAAAAAAGAGGTGGATGAAATCTGCACAATAGAAACATACACCCCCACCATCTGGCTTGCTCAAAAAGGTGGTATGAGCCCCATTGCTTCCAAGTCCATGTCTAGGGTCTCCCTCCAGCTGGGGGAAAGCTGACTTTCTCCTGGCACTTCAGATCTTCTCCATGTACCAAATTTCCAAAGGCAGGAGAGCTGCAAAACACACAGCTGAGCACCACAAATATTTTCCAAGATGTTCTTGCAGGTTAGGTTTTGCTAGTCTGTATTTGCCACCTTGCACAAGAAGCTGTGTAAATCCCAGAAGACTGTAGGGAGAGGGAGCCTGTGCAGCCTCCATCCCCATCATCTTACTGCATTGACACAAATGAACAGACAGCAGCAGACTCCACCTGTGCAGAGGAGCACCCTAAAGGTGAAATGCACAGCCAGCCTTCCCCACCCTCGGTTAGCTTCATGGTCTATGAGTCATTTTTTGTTGCAGGGTTGGCCAACTTCAGAAGGCTGGAGAGGAGGTCGTGGCTTCTTACTGGGAAACAGATGATTTCAGCCTCGATTTTCTGAGCCTGAGAGGGGCTGTGAGCTGAAATATTTTCTGCTCTTCCAAACAGCCCAGCCGTGGGGCTCTCCTGTACCTTTGTTGCAGTGTCACAGAGAGGGTATCCACTCTGGGACAGTATATGGGAACATGGTGGGGATGGGGACACAACCCCCTCTCACTAGGAAATCCCTCAGTAGCCTTTCAAGAGGTAATTGCCTATTTGCAGCCAAAACATGAAGGCTTTACAGTTTTCAGCCTTTCCTTCTGGTGACACCAAAACAATTTCTACCGTAAAGGAAGGAAAAGAAGACCCAAAAAAAGCATTAAGAAAACTGAATTCTCAGCCTTGCTGTATCCCCATTTCCCTTCCAAAAGCATTTCAAGTGAATAATTTCTGACTGCTGCCACTGCAGTGCCATGGGCAGAGTGAATGGAAGCAGCTGAGACCGGCCAGCTCAGTGCATGCAGGACCAGGACTTGCAGCTGGGAAGAACCACTGGGCACCAGTTCATGTTGCTCTCAGATCCCTGATCACTCATTGGCAGGCCCTGAAAAGACATGCAAGTCGCTGCAAAGAGTCTCACTGATTTGGGGGCAGGGGATGGGGTGAAATCAGTGTTTTCTCATAAATCTGGACAACGTGTATATCACTTTAATTGATGTCGAACTTTCAGCCTGACATGCTTTATAAACCCTGGGCAGCTTTGATCTCCTTGTCTTTGCCTATAAATGCAAGGATTACAAAAACATTCCAAAAAACGTCACCAAAAAATGTCTTTCACCGAGGTACTTTGCTCCAGCAGATAAGGCTTATAAGCAAAGAAACCCCAGGTATTAGGAAACAAGGCTTTTCAGGAACATACTCCAGGGTGGAGAGAGGGGGGCCAAAGCAGCTGAAGGATATTGATGCTTATGTTCCCCTTGTCATTATTCCACGATATTGTTTATATCCCCGGGATGTGGATAAAGGTAGCTGTCACTTCTGGCATGGCTCTCCCTGCTAGGAGATTACAGCGAACTGTGGCTGACACTGCCCAACGTTGCATTGACTGACAGCCCCTGTGGCATGGTTACTGTCAGAGCTCTCGGAGGGCTGGGGGTGCCCGGGTCTGTGAGGCATGGGGAAGGGGAGGGGGGTTTCCAGAGAGGGGTGGGCTCTGCTCGGCCTCCAGCACATCCCCATACAGGAGGAGGCAGCTCCTCTCCAGGCAGGGCTCAATGGTGCTGACAGAGTTGAGGGAAGATATTTTACCATCCTTTTCATCTGTATCAGACTCAAGTCCCAGACGCTGGGGTGCATCGCAGGTGTTTCAGTGCCCTGCTCCCAGGGGATGCTCGGGGATGCAGATGGGCTGGGGTCCTGCCATGCCTCCTCAGAGCAGGGCAAGGGGAAGTCTCTTTGCATGGGGAGAAGAGATGGAAATGGAGAAAGTAGATGTGAAAACAGAGCAAGGGAAGCTGTAAGACTTGGCACGCCAAGTCAGGACTCAGTTGCTTATTAAGACTAATACATTTCTCCAGGCCACTGTCCCCCTCTGTGCTGGTTGTCTAAATTCCCTTTATATTCCCATTATTCCCCATGGTAACTTTAGATGTGATTCACTTGGTCAGACAGAGGCACTGGGAATGTCTGAAAGGACCCGAGATGTCAACGCAGGGTCAGAAGATGCGGCACAAGACTCACACCCATCTGAATGGCAGCAGGATCTCCAGTTAGAATGCCCTGAGACACCCATGTGGCAACCAAATCCCACCCCACTATTGACAGGGGCCACCACAGCTACTAGCTCCACGCAGCAGCAAAGACCTAGGCTTGGAAAGCTGGATGACTGACCTGTGGACGCTGAAACATGGGTGTCTTATATCTGCAGACCAAGAGCCTTCCCCAGTCTCCTTTTGCAATGAGAACCACTCTTTGCAATCCCTGGGAAGTGGGGAAGTGTCTGAACCTTTGGGGAGCTCTGTGGAGTTATGGCATTATCTTTGAAGTTAGCTGTGAAGTTATCTCCCTGGTGCTGGGAAGGTCTCAGCTGGAGCACTGGACCCCCTCCTGGGCCCTGGGCTTCAAGGAAAAAAGGGGTCAGGCTGGGGACAGCCCCAGAAAAAGACAAAGAGAATGACTAAAGGAGTAGAAATGACAGATTAAGGAGGAAGCACTGAAACTGGTTAGTCTGCAGAGGCACTTGAGGAGTGACATTCCCTCATGAGACGTAAAAGAAGAGAGGGAGGAAGGGAGGGAAGGGACTCTTAATGGCAAGGACAGGGAAGCCTAGGAAGGAGAAACTGTCTGGGAAACTCAATGTCCTTCAGAGCAGCCTCTGACAAGGGTAAGCAGGTAGATACAGCTGCGCCTGCGTTCAGGCAGGAGGATGGGCGAGATGCCCTCAAGGAGCCCCTTTCAGTCCCACAGCACTTTGACGCTTGCTGACTAGGGCTGTGCCAGCTGCCATGCGGTGTGACTTGCCCCAGGTGTCTCAGGACATCTTGGGATGGAGCAGGGAACAAGACCCATCTCTGCGGGTGCCCACACCAGTGTCTGGCTGCAAGGCCACCCTCTGTCTGCCTGCATCTGTCAAATAAGCTGATTAAGACATCTGAGAAAAGCAAAACCCAGAGACTGGGACTGTCTTTTGATGGCATTACTTGGATCACACTGTTTGAACTCTAACGGGCTTTTTCAATGAAAACAGGGGCAGGGATTTCCAATATTTGCCATATTTCACCAGGACATTTTCCCCTTTCTGACTTTGTAGGCTTTTATTTACACAAACAAAACCCCTGCAAAAACTGGATTTTGCACTCTCCATAAGACAGAGGAATGCAACTACACTGCCTACATGATGGGTTTCGATAGGAACATGGGTTTCCAAAAAAAAAAAAAAAAAAGGAATTAGACATTATGAATTAAATGACATCGTTAATTAACATGATTTAAGATGGCAGACCATCTAGAAGGGACATTAACTCTCCTGCTTTGGGGTTGAAAGCAAGCTCCAATTTTTACAAGTCCAGATAAGTCTTCCTTAAGAAATGGGGATTTGGCTCCTAAATCAATTAGGCCTGCCAAGTCTACAAAGGGAAATTTATAACTGAGCACAGAATTAACCCTAGACCTTGCAAACTGTATGTCAAGCTGCTGAGCAGTGCCTCTCACCTCTTTGCCTACTAGAGTTGCACGGCCCAGAGAGAAATCACTTTGCTGTAATGCTGTCAGAGACCAAAGCAAATCTGATGCTCCCAGACATGTGGAGGGCACAGGCCTTGACCTGTGGTTGTAACCATCTGCAAAGAAAGGATCCACCCATCTGAGCATGAGAGGAAACCAAAGCATGCAACATCACTGGTTTTCTGCTAACTGCCTCTTCGCTGGACCTGAGCTGGCTGCGTGCGGAGCCCTGGCAAAGTCCAGGGTTGTTCTAAGATCCACCAGCATGGTCCTGAACTCAACTCTATACACATCACCATGTCCTCGTGAAAGACTGAGTTGGGAACCTTCAAGGAAGCATGTTGGACCACTTTGTCTGCCGGACATCATAACCACAAAGACTGGCGAAGGGCACACATGTTGCAGCTCATGCCTACATGATCTTGTAGCTATGTCTTTGAGTTTGTTTTAAAGCATCTGGTGATCTCTCTTCTAGAACAAATGGGTCACTCAACTGTCACTTGCAGCATGGAAACACAAATCATGGATTGTCAGCTAGTCTGGCTTCAAGCCTGATTTTGGAGCCACTTCTTCCCAGCCAGGCACACAAAACTTGGTCAGCCAGGGCCACGAATCCAGATCCTGAGTCATCTGCTTTGACTTTGGCAGCTTGATTCCGTTGCCCATGAGTAGGCAATAATTAACATTTTAGATGCCCTCAGCCTCCAGCTGCTCTTCAAGACCTGCACAGATCATATCTGTGTGAGAGCAGATATGTGTAAATGTCTCAGAAAAAAAATGTCTTGGGGTTGGAACTAGGTGAATTAAGGTCCCTTCCAACCCAAACCATTCTATGATTCTGTGATAAACCCTAGAGCATCTCAGAGGACACTAGGTACCTACATGTGTGCAGCTAAATGGATGCTTCCATTCGAGCTAATGACCTCTAGGATCCCTTTCCAGTCTCTGCAGACCCTTGCAGACAAGCAAGCATGAATCATTTGACCTCTTTGAGATGACTGCCTTGGGCTGAGAGAAACTGTGCCTTAAAAGTGCCTGTCTCCCTTCGCTGACTACAAAGCGAGCTCAGGGTGATTAGCTCAGCTCTGGATGTTTACAGTGCATATGGCAAAATTTGACCAGAAGACTCTCACCCTTGGGCCTTTGCTATTCTGCATGTCCTTGTGTCCCTTCCAAGGCTGGGTTTCCAATAGAAAAAGGGAAAAAAGAATGACAAAGAGGCCCTCCCACTCTGTCTGTGCTTACATCGTCCTTACACTAAATGGAGAGGATCTTAATAGGATATTTAGAAGAGGTTAACTCTTCAGAAGCCTCCGTCTCTGCCCTACATCCTGGACGCCTGCCAGAGCAAAGCCAAGGATAACAAACCAGCTTTCGTTCAAGTATTCTGAGCCAATTAAAAAAGACAAATTAGTTTGGCCTTATCTCTCCCTCCCCCTTCCCACCCGAGAGACAAGAGGGGATTCACGGAGGAATGTTTCTTTTCTGTGATGGCTCTGCCTCGCTGAACTCTTCAAGGTCTATGATGGATGAAAGCTCTCTCCTCCATTATGCTTCCGACAGCCCTCTAGGTCCTAATGGGACGGGGGGTAGGGGCAGAGGTAGGGGTGCTGGAGTGGCAAACCAGGGAGAAAGCTTTACATGGGGAATGAAGGCAACGGAGCTAACGGACATCTCTTCCCCATCCAAGCTCAGCCTGAGGATCTCTGCAACCTTGCAAACTCAGTGCAAGTTAAACAAGAACTACCCTGTGTTATCTGTTATTTTCTTTTGTTGCTCTTCCTTCCCCTGTGTTTTTTGACATGCCGATGCTGTGTTTTCCATGTGCTGCAGGCAGAAACTCTGGCATGGCCTAGGTATGCCAAGAGGGGGGAAAAAGATTGCCAGGAAAGGCTTTTGGGAAGAACTGTCTGGTTCAGTTCTGACCTTTGCCATGGTCTGAGTTCATCTGCATGAAAAGCAGGGCAAAAACGTCTGAGCAGCCGCAATGAGTCAGAGCAGAGCTCTATCTGCTTACGCGCTCTTTCCCAACCCAGGCCACTGAAAATGTTTATGGAACGGGTTTGAGAAGCGGGGCAAGAGGAGTGATACATCAGCAGGCTCAGCTGTGCCGTGGCCACATGCTCACTGCATCCAGAGGGGGTTCAGTTTGGGTACGCCAAAAGACTGGGTGCTCCACCTGAACCTTATCTGGGTGAAGCAGCATCCCTGTGCTCGGACCACAAAGACACTGCCCTGTGCAGGTTTATGATGGCTTATGTTGGCACTAGCCACCTGGGGCCAAAACTGAGCCAAGGATCACGCTAACAATATAGACAATTAAGTTCCAGGATCTGTGCTTGGCACTGTTTGATTTATTAGTAGAGCTGTATGTCCTGTGATGGAAAAGATCATCTCATTCCCAAGAATAGAAACCCACTTGTTCTTGTTATTCATGATAATGCTGAGCTCTTTTCATCCCACTCTTGCACTGCCTTTATTTCACAGCTGGGGACACACATGATGAGGCACTGCAAGGAGGGGAATTTAAATCCCATCTCACCTCCCAAACCAACACTCTACCCAGTAGTTAGCTAAATTTGCCTCGCTTGGCTAACTGGTTACTGGGTAAGGCAGGGACAAGACCCAGCACATGCTGCAGATAAACCTAAAGGAACTCTGTCCCCACTCCATGGGATTTGGGCTGAAGAAAGCCAAAGCATCTAAACAGTTAAGAGAATGAGACTCCTTGGTTTCCATCCATCTCAGTCTCCTGGACCTTTCAGGGATTTTGCAATATTCTGCTTCTGCAAGTCTAAGAGAAACACTCCATAATGTCTTCACAGTAAGACTGTGTCTTTACAGAAGGAGTAAAAGAGACTATAGAAAGATCCTGGGGAAGTTTTCAGTCCCCTTTGTGCAATGTCTGTTGGGAAGGAGCTGCATGCACTTGACTTTCTGCTAATGCTGTCCAATAGTTGGAAATGTGGAGAAATAGTAGCAGACCAGGAGGTATGGGGACAGCAAGAGGATGGGCCCTCAGACAGAAAGGATGAAAATAAAAACAAGTCAGAGGTCTATGGAGAGCAGAAGATGCTCGTTTGCACTTTGTTAAATCCACATGATTTGGGCTGAGAGTTAGGTTGGAAAGGGAAGGGGGGAGCAGCGTTCTCCCTTCTTCCTATTTAATCAGCCTGACCTGCCACTGCTATTGACTACCAGGATGCCAGAGAGGCCCAGATTTCCCACAGCACAAGCACGTCTCAGGAAACAGCAGCACAAGACTCCTCATACCTCACCCCACTACTTGCCTCTTCCCCACCACCACTGCTGCTCTGGAAGGACATCATCACAGGAAGGTTATGTCCTGATCTGCATCCTTACATCTGCCCTGCAGGAACCCTGCATGCAAGAGTGGTTGGGATGGGTAAAACCTAGACTAAGGAAAAGGGCTCACAAATTACTTAGGAAGTTGTAGCCATGTAGAGCTCCTGGAGACGGCAGAAGTGCACAGTTGGGGTGTGTGTGTCACACTATATCCTCTGTAATGACAATTTTTTAAGGACCTTGTCTGTGCATAGCATGTGCAGCAGCAGGGGCTTTGCAGAGATGACGGCCAGCACCGAGCCTTCCCAGGGCATAGCTGCCACTATCCCCGATGGGTGAGGTGCCGGGAGGGTTTTCTAGGAACCACTCAAAGGATCTGCGGGGCTTGAGGTCAGTGCTGCACATCTTCACGTCAGTCCTGGGCACAGTGTAAAAGACTATTGGAGGGACAGGAGCAGTCCCTCGGAGGGGCTCTGGCCTGGCTATACATGGAGCTGGTCTGTGCGAAATTCCACAGGGTGGAACATGCTGTAATTACGCTGGTGCTGTCTTAATCAACAGCAGCACAAACCAGTACCTTCCAGTTCTGCGGTGAACAACAACTGAAAAAAATACCTTGTGCCCTTGAAACACGGAGTGTGCAAATGAAAGTTTAGTCTGAAGCTCCACTCCTCTGCAAGCTCAGCCCTGGCCTTGGAAAGGGGGTGTGCACGTGGGCTGCTGGGAGAGAGAAACAGTGGAAGAAAAAGCAGGAAAGGGAGAGGTGGAGGGGGAGATGTGAAAAGGGGAAAAGAAAGATTTAGGATAAACATATCCCAGCTGATAAGAAATCAGGGTCAAGACAGGAGGGGCTGGAAAACCTGCTCAGAAGGAATGAATGGAGAGGCTTGCTTTTCTTCAGCCATGCAATGAAAGGCATCAGGGCCTCTTTATATGCAAGACCTTACAGCACCTCCCTGCCATGCAGAAGGCTGTGTGCACAGAGCACAAAATACTTGAGGTCCCCCACAGTTGGGATCCCACCTCCAGCCCACATGGAGGTGACCAGTCTGACTTCCAAAGGGTCTGGGCCACCACTGGTTCTGTGGGTGTCAGAGAAACTTAGCAAGTATTTCCCTAGCACGGTATTTCCATTGTCATTTCGGTATAAAAGTCCTGTGCTGGAAGCTGAGTATTTGTGAGAATACAGGGTAATCTCCATGGATCAAAGGGTCATGGGAACAAGAAGGATTTAGTAAAGAGATCCTGCACGCAGCAAGATAGGATAGGATTGATGGAGTCCAACTACAAGGCAACAGATCAACAGGAGCAGAAGAGGATCTGCGTTGCAGACCAGAAGCTGAGCATGAGTCACCTGATGCAAAGGAGGTTAACTCCGTGTTGAGATGTATAAACTGGTGCATAACCTGGGATACAGGAGGTCCAGACTGCTCAGTGTTGGAGCACAGGGTCCAGCCTGGGGCATCACAGGGGGCTACAGGAGCAAGCTGAGGGAATGCAGAAGATAGTAACGAGGATGAGCAGGGGAGTGGAAAACAGACAATGAGGAGCAGTTGAAGGACATGGAGTGTTCAGTTCAAAGATAAGATATAGGGTAAATGTGATATGTAGCTCATTTGCCTGTCTAGGGAGAGAGTAGAGAGGAAAACCAGTGTCTCCATCACCAGTGGTTTACAAGAACAGGCTGCACAAGGAGGAAAGGTTACGGAGGTCTAATCCAGCCGAGGGAGGATTGTTTGGACTGGCTGAGTTTTTCAGGGGCCCCCACCTGTTACAATATCCTTCAGTCTTGTTCTCTTTTTATTCCTCTGATGCTCAAGATTTCCTCAAGATTTGGTCAAGTCACCCTCCTGATGGTCACACCTGGCATCCAATAGTCTAAATGATGTTTTTAGACCCTATTTAACTGCTGTCAGCTCTTCCCAGTGAAGATCCATCAAAGAGCTTTGCTCAGAATGGCAGGCAGAGCTTGAGAAAAGCATTTTCCAAAGAACACATTTGGTGAAAGTCTGTCCCGCAATTCTTGACCCATGAGAAAATGGAACATAGATAAGGAAACAGATGGGGATGAAACATAACTTTAAAGAAAAAAAGAAAAAAAAAGTAAATAATTAAGAAGAAACATAATGAGTAATAAAGAAAGGACAAGTCCATTTTGAAGAGTTGAAGTACTAAATCACACAGCCTTCCTGTCTGCTTATGACCTGCCAACCCAGCAGGATCAGGAGTGTAATAACACCAGTATAAAAGCACAAGAAAACATTTCCTGAATTACTCCAAGTTTTCCTGGTGAATATTAGCACTCTGCTTTCTCCATCACCTTGATTGCTGAGCCACTAACCTTACCCTGAGCAGAAGCTCCGTGACTATGAATAAGGGCTGTGCCCTCAAACTGGGAGGAAATCTTACAGTTCTTAGAAACGTTTATTGAACTGGCCAGTGAGTAGGTGCCAAGTCTCCCTCAGCAGTCTTTCCAGGTTTGCCGAAGCAAATACAGCTGGAATATCCAACTAGCTGCTGGGTAACAAAAAACAAAACAAAACAAAACAAAGGGTGCCCACATCCTTTTCCTAAATCCTTCTTCACTTTTCATGAACCACAGCATTCATGGCCCTCGTGATCTCACCTCCCATATAGCTCAACCCATTACATTTCAGCACTGTATGACATTCAGGTGGAACTCCTGCCCATAACTCAGCAGCTTGCATTTGGCTAAAACATTGCTTCCAGAAAGGCATCTGCTTTTAATTTAAAGGTATCCAGGGATGAAGAACCTGGGTAGCCTGGTGACTAATTACCCTCATCAGTAACTACAAGCCTGGGTGGTTTGGCTCTGCTTTGCAGCCATGGGAAGGCCATTTTTTGCTAGGTTAAAGAGACCTTTTGCATCAGGCATTTTTCTCCTCAAATAATTCTTCTCCAGTCACCTCTCCATCTCCTTTTCTGATAAGCCAACCAGAACAAGCTTTCTGAGCCTGTCATGCTAAGGCTTTCTCTTCACTCTTCAGATAGTTTCTGATATAATAATACTAACAAAATAGTAGCCCTTTTTTCCATGCCCTTTCTCATTTTTCAGTATCTTCTTTAAAGCAGCAATATGACTTTCCCAGTGTTTAACAGCAGCCTGTCTCTGCATTCACAGAGAGAAGACCTCTCTGGTTTAAGCTGTGTGGCCTGCTTAGAAATGACAGGAAAAAGAGTCAGGAGGTTTTATCAAGGTAAAGAAATTAGGCCGTTTTCATCTTTGCTTTTCAATATTTTAATTTATTCCTTCCTCTTTACAGTCAAAAACTATAAAAAATATTTGATTACAGAATCTATATTTGGGGAAACTCATCTATCTGGGAAGGGAGGTGTTGATTTTCACCTTCATTTTCTGAAAAAAAGGTGGGGAAGTTTCAGAAATGGGAATATTTCCTGAAGACTTTTTTTTTTTCTTTTTACCTAGCTATACCAGCCAAGGAAATAAAGCCAGGCACACCCGTTGGCACTGGCCCACAGCCACCCACACCACTGTTAGCAAAGCCTTTGCCATGCCTTTGCCCTTGACCAACCAGCAGCTGAGCCTCTCAACAAGGAGTTGAGCTTCCCAAGACCTAACTGGAAGGCATGACCTGCGTGAGCAGGGATGACCTGCCCACAGCAGCACTAACCCTGGGCTGCAGGGGTCTCTAGCCCTTCCCCTGCCCTGGCCCCCAGGAAAAGCTCGCTCGTTAACAAAGGAGCCAAAGTGCAGTATTGTTGGGTAGTGGAGAGAGGTGAAGGAGGGGGAAGTGTTGCTCAGATTGAGACTGGTGTGGATGTGTTAGATGAGCCATAATGCCTCAGAAGTGTGGCTTTCTTTTCAGGCCCTCGGTGTAGCTACCCTGACCAGGTCCAGGACCTCTTTGAGGCAACACACATCCCACAGAATATTGGAAGTGGGACCCCACATTGTTTTGGGACACATGAAAGGTCACCACAGGCCAAGGGGTGCTGGGTTGGATGGGTAGAGCTTTGCACCCTCCTATTCTGCAGCCAAGACAAAACCCATAGAGTGTGTAGAAGTGAGTGTCCCACCTCTTCTCCAGCAAAGCCAATGAAAGCACACAAAATCAGAGCAGGGACAGAGCAACGCTTCCCCAACACCCTCTTCCAGCCTCTAGCAAGTTGCTGTCACGTGACATCCTGAGCTGGATGAGCTGATCTCATGTTTAATGGCCCTAGATAGGCTGTTTTTCCTCCACCCAACTGCTGCTTTTCTGAACGCACATGAACCTCTAGCTGGGCTGGAGTTCCTCTTGCTGGGTTTGATCCCGCGCCCTGGTGTCATGAGGCCAAGCTTCTTGCAGGCGTTACATTTGAGGACACAGTGGGGGCCAGAGGAGCCCTATCAGCCTTACCCACCGCTGAACTCCTGCTGACACCGAAAGGAGCCAGCCAGACTCCCCGGGATGCTGAGCGCAGGGGAACTGCGCAAGCCACATCCCAAACAAACAGGAGGGAAAAGGCAGAAATTGGTCCGTGTAAAAAATGAGAGGGGGAAGTAAGGGGCAAAGTGAGAAGGGAAATGTCTGATTCATTATGCGCTTGTTTTGCTTTTGTCTTCTCCAAGGAGGAAGAGGATGGAGCGCAGCCGAAGACAGAGACAGAAGGATGTTTCCTGGCCCAGCCTGGGAGAGGATCAGATAATGGGCAGATAACAATAGAAATGATGACTGAGACAAAACTGCAGCCACTCGCTGGGCAGAGAGCAGCCGGTCCCACTGCTGGCAGCCAGAGGCTGAAAAGGAAGAGGCGAGAAGTCAAACAGCTTCAGTGCATGAACTGGCTCATCCAGGTAGGACCTCTGAGAGCCAAGACCCTCCAGGATTGCTGCACCCCATTGCATGAGCACTCCCACAATTTTATTTGGGGTCTGAAGGCACAACAGCAAATTCAAACCATAGATGTGGCTGGGGATGGGCAGCCACCATTTACCATGACTCTTTCTGCCCACCATGGTTCGTGTTTCTACTCTTACTTTCCCTTCATCAGCACTTTGGAACTGCCAACTAAGCACTCTGTTTTGAACCCAGGTCTGTCAAGTCTCTGTCGCAGTGGGATTCCCACTAGCCTGATTGGTGCTGTCTTGTATAAAGGGGACATAAATCAAACTAACTCCAAAGGTCTTCTCAAAAAGACCTGTTTTGCTTTCTCCATTGCAAGTAAAATGTACTGTGGTCTTCACACATCTCCAGGGGTCAACATGCAAACGTAGCCATCCGGGGTATGCAAACACAGATGCAAAAACACTGACAGGCAAATGCTGACATCCCAGGCTGAAGCCTGTTGGGTATGGATGAAAAGTACTGTTGTTCATGTCTGAATTAGTGGCAGACAGGACACACTACCACGCCTGAAGTAATTTCCAACACCAGATCTTAATGGAAACTGTTGCAAGATGCATTTGTACGTGCCACTCACCTTCTCCTCTGGGGAAAGCATGTTGTGTGTGAGTTCTCCTGCAGCTGGAGAGCCATGTCCAGCTCACCCTAGACAATGATGGCTCAGAGGATGATGCTCCCATGTGTGCAGAGAGTTTGCCTGGGGTTAGTATTTGCAGTTCATTGTAAATTCCTCTCGTCTCAAGGATAAACTGAAGGGATGCAAATGAGTCCTGAGTAGCTTTTTGGAGCTCCACAGAGACTTCCTACGTATAACACAGAAGCCTTGAGTCTGACTCTAGCTATTAAACGGGAGTTTAGGGATCTGTAGCAAGACACATGATTGCTTATCCTTCCACATCAAACAAGCCTGCTGAGCTGACACCAGAGCTGCCTAGCCAACGGGGTGATGGATGTGCAGCAGACACCTACCTAGAGCCACACAACACAGCCTGGTGTGAGTCACTCAGTAGCTGAACCCAAAGTCCAGAATCAATGTCATCCTCTGCTCAGTCACACTGTGAACCAGGCACTAGTGAGACTGCTGAAGTATGAGTCATACTGGGTTCTTATTAATAACACATTAATTATTGTGTGGCTTTTACAAGTGGCTATACATACTTTATGAGGATGTATCGCAGCTACAGTTTCTCTACCACCCTACTGGGCTTGAGCGAAGCAGAATAGGAAATGAGCAAGTTCATTATAAGCAGTGCAAACCCAAGCTAGCACATGTGCCTGCAAACATCTTCCGATCCTGCCTCCATGCACAGAGCCAGGCGAAAAGAATAAGCATGAAATCTCAACAAGGAAGGAGCAGAGAGCACTTGATGCAGTCCAGGCCCCTCACACGAGGGAATGCTTCAAGAGGTAGCTACAGTGGACTTAAAAATACCGATGCTGCTGACTTTGGCCAATGGATGGTTGTGCAGCAGGGCTGCCATATGGGCTGGGGTAGCCAAGTGAAACCAGGACATAGTACTCAAGGATGATGCTCAGGTATGGCTCCAGATGGCCTGTGCTCTGGGCTGATAACCTCATTGCTGCTCTTACTACTGCTGAATAGGCTAAATCTAACACACTTAATCCTACCTGGATGTATACCTCATGTTGCTGTGTTAACATAAATTCAATGTGCTTCTCTCCTCCTGTGTAGCAGCTGAAGTGACTCTGTCCCTGTTGCTGTAATGGAGGTGGGTCCTGAGGTTTTAAAACCCCAGGAAGCAAGGCCTACAGGGCCACACAGTCATGTTACTACTTTGTGCAGGTAGCTTCATTAGCCCTTCCCATTCAACCCCAGAAATTTTGTTAAGCTATTGGTCACCTAAGGATGCTAAGTTGCTGGCTGTTTTTTTTGAAAATAGATGTCTAGAGATGTGAAAGAAACTGGGGGAAAACAGCTACAGTGGGAGCTCAACCAGTATATCAGCCAGGAAAAAGCTGCCCAAGAAAGTGCTGTTTGGGATGACCCACACTGCAGGACAAATCTGGGCTCACCCTGCCACCAGCAGCTGGGCCAGTCCAGCTGCAGAGAGCCCAGTCTGCACATTCTGAGGCTTGCAGAAGGAACCAGAAGGAACGTTTATCCTAATGAGCAAGCCCTTCTGTTAAAAATATTGCCAGGAGGGGAGGAGCAGAAATTATGTTCATTAAATTGCTGGCTGCAAATAGTCTGCTGGTAGTCTGCTTGGCTTGGGCTGGTAGCCCCCCTCCACCACCCAGCCAGCCCTCCCTCCCTACTCTGTGCAGGAGAAGGGCTCCTATCTCCTGAGAATCCTGATAAACCCTCCTCTCGCGCCCTCCCCTTCCCCCCCCTCCCCGAAATAAAAGTGAGCTGTCTTAGTGCTAGGATGCAGAAACCACTTCCAAGCCAGCATTACATCAACATTGCAGCTGATAAAGGGATGCACAATGGAGTGTTAGACTAATAGAAAAACACAGCTCAGATAAGGCAGGCTCCTGATAGCCTGGGCTGATGTAAAATGCCATTC
>JAVJGJ010000059.1:73694298-73714629 GCA_035590215.1 Microhierax caerulescens | reverse complement strand
ACGGGCTCTGAGCTAGTCTCCGGCACGGCTGTCTCAAGGCTACTTACCACATGTGCTTTCCATGCCACGCTTCCAGGCCCGGGAAGTGAATGAAGATTGTTCCTGGACCTCATTGTTTACTTTTAGGCAAGCATCAGAATTAAGACCAATTTAGCTGCCCATTCTTTTCCTTTTCTGTTTTTTTCACAAGGCTCAGTCTAAACATGCATCTCAAGAAAGAGACCTTTTTTATTGCCAAGACAACATGTGATAAGGAAAGATCATCTGCTGTCTGCAAGAAAATCACTTTGGTGGGGTTCAGAAAGTGGTCCCAAGGGTCTGATTCCAGCACAGGAACAGCCCCTGGAAAATATTAAAGAATTATAACCCCAACAATAAGGCACTTTCTTTCATAGTTTTTTATTTCATAGCAATAGTCACAGCTTAAAGATAAGAACAACATACATTTTGTTTAACTAGGCTCTTGTTCCTTGGTGTGGGGCTCACCATGAACTGGCATCCATCAAACTCTTTTGTGATTTACATGAATACCTGATTCTTCTGATAAGGGGGAGTGTAAGTCAACACAGTTCTGTTGTAATTGGGTGTTACCTGTTTAGATACTGAACTGCTATCTCAGCATCAGTTCACAGGCAAGCTCGACTTTACCTTTCCTTGCTAGGTGCAGAGAGAATGTCTCTGGGTTTTGCATTGGCCCCCAGGAGCTGCAACAAGCTGCCTGGAAGCATGTTTTCTCTCATCTAGTGGAGGTGGCCACAGGAGGTTGTGGATGCAAAGTCAATATGCATTCAAGCAGGGATGGGAAAAAATTGCAGAAGAAAAATCCCCAGTTAAACCCAAAGTCCCCGCTTCAGGTTCAGCATAATCCTTGGCCATAGGCTGGTGGGACTGTATGGTCTAGCAAAGATGTACTGCCATATCCTTATTTTGCTGATGTACTTATTTATCTTAGTAATCATCATTTCATGCCTATAATATAAAAAAAAAAACAACCGATGTGTGTATGATTGCAGCAATCTCTCACTCTCAGCACACCAAGACTTTTTTGCACTAGATGATAGAGATACTGAGACATCTCAAAGCCTGAGAAGTTTGCAATATAAAAACAAACCAGAAAAGGAGCCATGAAGCTGGACTTCTCAGAAGAGAGACCATAGCTCCTACCTTGGACCATACCACCTTTAATTAGGTGCTGGTGTCCCAGGAGGCAGATACTTTACTTCAGACAAAAATGAGAGTGCCTGATCTTCCTTAACAAGCATAACTGGAAAGGAAAAAAAAAAAAAAAAAAAAAAGACCATAAAGAGCCTGAATCTCTCCACCTGAAGCCTCTGATGGCCAGAGGATTGAAGAAATGAAATGCAAACCACTAACCAAAACTGCTCACTTTGGACAAGGCATATCCCAGGAGCCACCCCATGTTTGCTCTCTCTCTGCCTGACATCTTTATGAGAGCTGAGCTCAGGAACCTGAAGTGGAGAAGCAGGATGGCAGTGGGCCATTAGATCTTCCCCATGGATGTGGACCAAGCCTCTTCTGCTTCCACCTCAAGTTTTAACATCAGACTACCACACTTACGATTTCTCTGGCCTAAGCCAGGGCCCTACCGAAGTCCCTGGAGCTGCAGAGGTGTAGACAGTGGCACAGGACTGCAGGGAACTCTCAGGAGAGGCTGGTAGAGGGGCCAGAAGACCACCCACCAGCAAGATGCAGATTGGGAAGATCCCATGCAAGGGCTGTGAAGGGATGTTTGGCTCTATCTCTCAAAACAGAAAGTGAATCTGGGTGATTTTGCCAGCTCCTAGCTGCCATGATCCAGGAACGTCCAATGCTCTTTTATTACACCGAATTGTCCTCTTGGTGTGAACCCACCTGATCACATGAAGGTGCAGCAAAGCTTTGCCATGGAAGGGCTGTTCACGGCAGATCTCCCCAAACCACAGTGATAACCCACGTGCTAACTCTACACCACTACCCAGATGGAAGGAACATTGCTTCCTGCCAGCAAACACTCAGGGATGGACAAGTGAGAGGAACAGCAGAGTGGATATGGTTTTCTTTCCAGAAGTGGGATCCAGGTCTTCAAAAAGAGTAAAACTCAAACCTCAGTCCCTACTCAGCCTTACCAAAAACTGCTGAATGCAAAGCCTTGGCCAGGCCCCCCTTACCCAAGTGTGGGGCTCCAGGGCACAGTACGTCACACGCCACCTGAGACATCATCTTGGCCACGCTTGGCCAAGGCCCCTCTCTGTGCAGCTAGCTACAGGTTGGGTGGGCACCTCCTGGCAAGCAAAGACTGTGGCTCTGTTGGCCTCAGGTGTCCTCAGAGGGTGCGAATGTTTGATATAAAATGCTCCAGCCTCTGTAGTTGAAAAGGCAGCTTGTTGTATTGGCTTGTTTTTATGAGTTTAAAAGAATTTCTTGGCCACCAAACTGCTAGAAGGCAGGGGATTTATGGTGGCATAGTGAAAGACGGATATCTAGATGTGTATATATATAAAATGCTAAATATACTTTTAGCACTGGAGAGCTGAGATTTAAAAGGCTATTTCCTGGCTTAGTCTAATTATCTCACTAGACACTTTCCTTCACACTAAGTGAAATTCTACTGAATTAAAGACCCGCTTCTCCTCTTATCTGCTGTTCCTGTTATCTAACTCCAAGGCAAAGGCTGGGAGCTGAAAGACAGCCAGGGCATACCATTTTACAGCTCACCTTCCCACCAGAGAAGGTTCCCCTAGGCTTGCATCAAATACCAGGAAGATTTGTTAAAAAACAGTCTGCCATTTTCAACCCAGCCATATAGGGGGAACCACAATGGGAAAGCCACAAAATACGTCACTTTGCTGGATATCGATTTTTTTTTAAGGGCAGTCTCCCAAAATCTCCTACAAACCCCAGCGAAAGGGTTGCACGATGACCTCTGTGGAGCCGGGAACATCCTTTTCATTAAAAGGTCCAGGTCCATTCACATGTGCAAGCCTCCAAGGGTGTCATGAAAAGGGAAAGAATAAAATGCACCAACTCCATTCATTATTTACTGTCACTACTTGTTTCTGGCTCCTGAAACAGATTGGGTGCAGCTAGCAGGAGCCAAGAGACCGCAGTGCCCTCCTTGACTTCACCACATCTTGCTTAGCCCTGGGCAAGTCCCTCCACTTATTTTCACCTCTTTCTCCCCCTTCAACAAAGTGTCTCTCTTGGTTATAAAGATTGCCAGTTTTGGGGGAGCAGAATATATTTGTCCAACAACAAACACAACTGAGGCTCCTACTTCCAATTGATCCTCTTCATTCCCTGGTGAGAACAATACTAGTGTTTAATCAGGGCAGCCCTTAATGAAGAAACCTCTTTTATCCTTGGATTTCTCATTGAGTCTTGTTCCAGAGTTGTGGACATACTTTTCTCTCCAGGGTTCCTCCAAGTCCCGCCTTGTCTCAATGTATCATAAACCTCTTCCACACTTCTTTTTTGTGTGTCCCAGGCTTTGCAACTGAGTTAGCTTTGCCAAGAGATGCACTCCTCACTCAGGCCAGGCTTATTAGGTTTGCGTGGCCATTGTGTGATGTGTCCATTCCCTAAATTAAGAACACACTGCTAGGCACAGAGGGGTTTAGAGCCCTTGAAACCAATTAGCTACTGTCCATTTTGCTCACATACAGGTTCCTTAGATATATCCTTAATGCAGGGTTCTTGCAGCCCACCTCCTGGCAGCATCCTGCTGTCTTTGGTAAAATCAAACAAAAAAACCACCAGCAAAATAAGTCCTTTCTCTTTATACATCCTTCCAAGAAGGGCCCTGCTCCATGGTCAGCTGGGAATTGCAGCAGCCTCAATGTCAAAGTATGGAATGCTGACACTGGGTCTCAGGAGAAGATGTTGTTTCCAAGTTTTTTCCAGAAACAGACAAAGCAGCAAAAGTTTAGGTCTATGGCAGACTGCACAAACTGCAGTTGTGCCACCGTGAAGTTCTGCCTGTAGAGAGGTGTCAGACTGGGTATTGCCACAGGTGAAACACGGCTGTGGTTGGACATCCACTGGGGAACACTATGGGGGGCTGAGATGGTGCTGAATGCCCAGGTGTTGTTACTACTTCTTCCTCCTTTTTTCACCATCCTCTTGCACAGCCAGTGTTTCCACGTAGACCAGGAGGCTTATAAATGTCAGGAACTGGCTAGTGGCAGATCCACTTCTGAGACAGCCAAGAGGTCTGGGTGTGAAGTGTGATCTCATGCCCAGAGCAAGGAACAGGCAGAGTTCTTCTGCCTGTCCTCCCAGCCCTCTCCCTCACCCTCTGGGGAACTTTAGGAAAGTCTCCTGCTTTGATTTTCCCTCCTGTAAAGCAGGAGGGAAATCCGCTTCCTCTGAGACTGGCTAGTGAAAAGGGATGTGCAGCATCATAAAGTGATGATGATTAGAATGATATGCCTCTTCCCATTTGAAACAGATACAGATCTGGCCCAATAATTCCAATAATCCAAATAAACACAAAAAATCTTGACCTCAGTATCTTGAATACGCTGATCTGATTTAAAAAGAAACAGAAACCTGGAGTTAAGAAGCAGGTGGGTTTTATCACCTCTTTTATTATTTAATTTGGCTGGAATGTCGTTCTTTCTTTTTAAGCTGAATGAACTTCCTGCTGACAGCAACTCCCTCACTTTTTACTTTCAAACCAAAATTGACAGGATTTTAGGGGATTTTCTGTTTAAAAAAACCCAACACCTTCCTAACAGTAGAAAGTGTGTTCAGCTGCTGTCATGAAAAACTCTGGCTAAAACCACAGTATCCTTCTGGGGAAGTTACACTACGTAGAGTAGTTGCAGCCCTGAACATTTCTGGTCTCTCCTGCTCCAACAGGTTTAGATGTCTGCATAAATTCAGGCTGTGATAAGGAAAACTTTAGGGCTCCTGAGACCGGGTCAGCATCCCTGCACCTACCTGCCACAATGCACCAATCAGGGCTTGGACCTCTTTATGGTTAGGGTGAATCAGATGGTGCGCACCTTGGCCAACACCACCCAAGTGTGGTTCGCCACCCAAACTCCAGGAAACTCAGCCTCTAAGACACACAAAACAAGGTACAAAACCTTGCCATGGTATATGTCTTCCTAAAACCAAGCACTTGCTCGCACACTGACAGAAGATGAGTATATACAGCACCGCCCAGCTGTACCTCCCAAACAATGGGCTGGACCCCACCAACCTTCACTCACTCAATTCAGCTCCGAGCCAAGCCTTACAGAGGTTTAGGTGACATGGCCTTCACAGACACGTGGCACAGAAAGGTTGGCTCACATTGTTGTTGTCCAGCTCCCCAAGAAATAACATCACCAGCAAAACATCCCGGCTTACTCGGTTTAGGTGAAGATGTAAACAAATGATCATCAGCATTACCTCAGTGACAGCTAAGCAGGGCCAAAACTGTGGATGCCCAGTGTTTGCTAGTAAAATTCTTTTTAAGCAGGAAACATGTGGCTTTCCCTCTAGACAAACATTCTCCTGAGCAGCAGCATGAGAGATGAAACCCTCATCTAGGACAGCATAAACTGGAGACCTTTAAGACTTTTCTGAGAAACCTTTGATTTTCCCATAAAAAATAATACAGTCACTTCTTTGCATTTCTTCTAGCTCATCACATGGGCCTGTCCAACCAGCCATCATCAACGCCTTTACCTCCCTCCTCTTACCCTCAGGGAATGCCACCACTTAGCCCAGAAGTGAAGGACCCCAGCTGTCCCAGGAGACCCGTAAAGCAGAGTAGCAGCCTCACAATGTGAATAGAAAATACAGCAGGCAGCTACGTATTTTATGTAGACAAGGCATATTGGGGACAGTTGGAGCCTGGATTTTGTTTCTTCACGTTGTGTGGCTTATGAAGGTTTTTTTCTTGCTGCAGCAACAGCCCGTGCTCACTAGAAGTAACCTCTGCATCTTTTAGGTGCGTAATTTGTGGGCTCTGGCAAGTGAACAGGAAATTAATGAAGTTGAAATGAAGAGGAGCTCCCTCTTCTAGCCATCTGATTAGTTATTTTGATTTAGTGTAATACTGGCAGAGAGCTCCTGATCTAATCACAGGAGACTGCACTTCATGATCCAGTTACTGCAAGGTTTCTGGATGTCCGTTTTGCTTTGATGGGAACATTTAGATGTGTGAGCTTCACAGGGGCTGGTCAACAGCTCTCAGCTCTGGGATCTCATTTTCATTGCAGACCCAGTAGGAAGGGGTGCATGTTGGTTGTCTCAAAACATCACCTCATAAGAGCAGGTTTCTCTTTACAGGAAAGCTAGAAACCCTTCATTTGGGAGGAGGTGGGGAATAAAATTCTGTGATTTTCCTTAGAACAGAACATCTGCTTCACCTTTAGCCAGTCTTGCAGCCTGTCCATAGCTCAGACATGCCAAGAGCTCCTGGCTGAGCATTGCTTCTAGCCAGGGTCTATGAATCCTGATACCTGGTACCTATTCCTGCCCTTACCTGCAGGCCTCCACACCTTTGCGACATCTGGTTTGAAGTAATCAGTAAAAGTAAACACTATCCAGAGAAACGTGCAGCCAGCACAGTCACATAGTTTTGTTTCTTAAAAGGAAGCTACAGACACAGAGATAACACTGCGCGACTGTTTTCCAACAGCCGCCTTCTACTCCACGAGTACACTCAGTGAGGGGGGGCCAAGACATCTGCTTTGCACACTGATTTTCCAGTGCTTTCACCCAAACACCACCACGCTGTACCCTCAGCCATCTTTCATGACCTAAGGTTGCCACAGTCGCCCTTAAGGACACACAGACCCCCTCCTGACACCACTGGGCAGAGAAAGGAGCTCCCAGGGTCTGCCCCGTGCAAGACTGCATCACCCCACCGACTACCAAAGCCTTTCTTGCAATGACACTGCCCAGTGTTTGCTCATGTCCTCGCATTGTCCCCAACCCCGATAACTTCTCTTGTCAGCCTTATCGTCTTATCGTCACAGCGGCACTGCCAAGCCATCAGCCCTCCAGCTTTCTCAGGGAGGGCCACCAAGCTCTAGCCACTGACAGACCTATCCATAAGCCCATTCGGGATTGTTTTGATCAGTGGCCTAATCTCTGTTTGCATGGTTGAATCCCTCCCTCCCTTGTCTGCAAGCTGGATGTTTGGATGAATGTCCCCTCGGCTCGTGCCATCTCAGAGCCTGGCTATGTGGAGAGCACGTCGCAGTCAAAGATTCACCGTTGGCACTCCATGGGGCTTTACTCCCTTTATTGTAGCAGATGGGCAACTGAGGTCCCAAAGGATGTGCAGTGGCCTTTCCAAAGCCTCAGGACAACTGAGAGTTGAGCTGGGGTTTCCCAAGCCTTAAGGACATCCTTCTCCAACAGTGCTGTAAAGGACCAGCCAAGTCAGGGCATTATTGTGCTGACAGCCAAACACAGGAGCCTTGGCCAGAGACGCCTTTCCATCTAAAGTCCTGGTATCTTTTGAAGACATGACCATTCCCTTGGCTTTATTTACTGAGCAACCCTCTTCCAGTCAATGGAGCAGAGATAAGCACAGGTAGAGATCTTGATGAGATCAGGACTCATCTGACAGAACAAGAACAGGGTGGAGAAGAAGAAAGAAAAAAAGTAAAAGTAAAAGCTCTGTGATAATCCAGGCTCCAAACCAGGCCAAATCTGAAGGGTAGACTTCTGCCTCAAATATTTCTATTGTTTTGTGTTTTTTTCCCCCAAAATGGAATTTGGGCTCCAGTATTGAACCAGCAGCAGAGAGGAAAAAATAAGAGTGGGGGAGAGAGAAACCAGGAAAAACTGCTAACAATGTGGAAATGCTCACATGAAAAATGTGAAATTGGCTAAGAATTCTGGAAAAAAAAATAATCACCAACAGAAGATGTCCTCATCTTCCACCATTTTTTAACACTGGTGGTCAACTGTATACAAGGGGAGGAAAAAAGCCCCATTTCTTAGAAGGATGACCTGACCTGGAGGACAGCTGGACCCGCTTCAGATGCTTCCTAGTGTGTCTAAATTATTGTCAGTAACCAACAGAGAGGGACAGTTCCTTCACCTGAGAAGCACCTGGAGTGACTGCAGAGTGACATTAAGCCTACATGACTTGACCAGAGGCTCCAGGACAGCTCGCAGCAGCACTAAGGGAACTGGCCACAGCATCCTTAGGAACATCAAGTAAATTATAACAGAGCCAGGCCTGGGTCTTGGCCAGGTGGCCACATCCAACCTACTAAACTCCAGCTCCCAACTCAGAGTGGTAACAGCCAAGCCACCTCATGGGAATGGTCTTGGCATGTCCCCACAAAGGGTTTGGGACATGTGTGTTTGCTTGCCCCTGTGGCTGGTGTCCAGCACCCTTGCTCCACTGTGGCTAAACCTACTAGGAGACATCCTGCCTCAAAATCTGCCAGGAGACCCTTAGCAGAGAATCGCAGAACAAAGTTGACCCACAGCTGTTCACTGCCATCACCTCCTGATCTCTGCATTTAATGGGACTCTACCAGCTTCAGACTATGGGCCCCTGGAAAAAGGGAAGGGGACTAACCCTGGAAGATTAAGGGGCATGAGTGTGGTTTCACCAGCTTTCACCAGCTAAAACTCAGCCATGGTCCTGCCTGCAGTGGATGTGGTGTATGTATAACTTGGGTTGATCCTGTTCAGCTGAGGATGAAAGTGGGACATCCATTTTGCAATGCACAGGAGGAACATCTAGACAGCAGAGGAAAGTGGTGGATCTGAGAGATTTCCATGCTTACAAACAACCCCTGAATTTTGCCCCCAGCCTTGAAATTCTGAAGAAAGTAGAGATGGTGAGAGCCATTCTCCAAGCATCTCCCCTGTAGCCACAGCACCTAGGCTCCATCAGATGTCAAGAGCTCTGCATGGTGCACTAGCTCAAAAACCTCTGATATGGGACTGAAATCCCAAGGGCAGACAAAAAGCGGGAAACAGGACAGGCACAGCTAAGGCTCAAAGATGCTCTTCACAAAACTGGCCACTGGAAAATGGAACATTTTAGGGTACCCTCAAAAAAACCCTGTGATTTATTGTGAACGGGATATGAAGATGTGCAGAACAAACCGCAAAACCTCTGTTCCTAAGCGCATCTCGCCTACAGCCTTGAGGCCAGGGATGATGTGACCCAACTACAACGCTGAGATTCGCTTAAAGAACAGGTGAGTGAAAGAAACATCTGCAAGGGGTGATGATAGAAATGTTCATCCAATGCAAACAAGTGAGAAAAAAAAACACCAGAGACTTCTCTGTTATCCTGGTATTTGTGATGGAGAGGTGCAGCTCTTCTATTTTTAATAACATTTTCCATGGAAGATGAAAATCCAGGAAATAAACAGTTAAACAACAAAGATCCCATTGGGTATTTGGGGTTTTTTTGTTTGTGACTTTGGGTTTTGCCTGCAACAATATAAAACGTAACATCTTTTGCCCATTCTGTGTTTTTCCCACTGCATGCTGTCAACAGCCAAGGCTTTTCAGGTGTGCAGGCGTGCAAGAAGAAGACAGAATTTTGAAAATGTTCTTTCTTCTCTCCCTCTAAAAAAAAAAACTAAACTCCCCCCAAAAAAAAACCCCAAAACCAAACAACCACGACTCTGGAAAGAAGGAATACATTTTTACTGCAAGCTAAGGAAAATATTTCAAAAAAACTTCAGCTATAATTAGTAAAGCCCATCTGAATTCATGCTCCCATTATATAGCCCTTTCAGGAACAAAACTTCAACCCTAGGTGTAGGTGAAGACAATTAAAAATGATTAAAGTTCTTGTTTATAGCAGCTCAAGCCTAGCTTTTCTTTATATTGAGTTTAAATGGCAATTCATAATGTCTTCAAATCTTCTTAAAACAAGCATACCAGCCAAAACCAAACCAAAAAACTGAAAAGTGAAATTCAATTAAATTAAAAATTAAAATAAAACTGAACAAAGCTATTACACTTCAGAGTTTTGTCCAGCCAGAAATAAAAAAAGATTGAACCTTCCAGTTTGCTAATTTTGTATTTCTTCCTCTTCCAGATGAAATACAAATGATATTTTTCTTGATTTGGGGAGGATTTTCCACTGAACCAAAAAATGCATTTCCTAATCAGTTCTACTTCTGATGTGTGTTTTTTCCTTGAGTGAACATTAGACGTACAGCTCTACCACAGTCTGTGTGGAAAGGTGCTAAATATTGTCCTTTTGGCATGTCAGAAGAAGACAGTAAATCAAAAGTATGTATTTAGCAGAGGAGCCCTCCGTGGGTGCATGCAACCATTTCTCCATGCTGGTTTACGTATCTTTGGGTGTTAACAACTGGAATATGCTCCGATGTCCCACTGGCATTACAGTGAGACTTCACAGCTGTTCTGCCAAAAATCCATAATCCTGTGTTAAGTAAGGCACAGGACTAAGTGCTCTGTGAGAGACGGGTCCCATCCTGGATCTGCTATCCCCCACAAGCCCTTTAATCATCCTTTCCCTTGTCTTCCCAGATATGAAGATCTACCTACCCTACAGTGTTGTTGCGAGGCTTAACTTGGTAATCTTTATAAAGGGCCCAGGGATCCTTTGTAACAGAGAAAAGAAATGGAAAAGAAAAAAGAAAAATAAATGATCCAGCCTTATTCTGGTCTCATATGGCCGAGGAGTGATTCCCAGGGAGCTACAGCTGATCGATACAAGCAAGGCCAAGATCAGATATCCCTCTTGGAGGTACCATGGAGAACACAGGGGCCATCCCTCATTTAGCCCCTTGGGTACCAGTAAGGGTAACACTGCAGTGACACACGTTTTTCCAGCCCATGTAAAGACCTGTGCTTTTGTGATGTCTTTGCCGCTACGTACTAAACCAAAGTCTGCTTTGTCCCTCGTACTTGAAATGCTGTTGGTACGTCTTTTCACCAGTGCAATATTACCCTTAGAGTCAACCATGAAGATGGTGGCCACCCAGATGGGAGGGCAAAGGAAGACCTCTGCCTCTGCCCAGCCCCTCTGAAATGTCAGTGAACCCTGCTCACCCTAAAAAAGGTGAGATCTGTCAGGCAAAAGCATACTCTTTTTTTTTTTTTTTCCCCTCAAAGATTTCAACTGGTCTAATAAAAGCTACTCCCTCTCCCTGCACTCCTGCTCCTCCTTTATTACTGGTTTTGCGTTACTGGCAAGAATGTTAAGCCAAAGAAATCTCAGACTGGTTACAGGGCAAGATACCACCAGCAGGTGCAAGATGCAGTTCACACTGTCCAGCTCAAGCAGAAGTTTCACTTTCCTTAATAACAACATCTCCCAGTACCTTCCTTAGGGCATCCATCTAGTCTCTGGTACCTGGCCAGGGTAGGACAGCATGGAGCTGAGCCTGTGCTCTCCTGCAAGCCAAGAGGTATATACACCTACCCAAAGCACTGTCTGTTCAGCCAGGTAGACTCCAAATTCAAATAGCTGCACATATAAGCATATCAGGCTTTATCTAAACCTGTATCTAATTTTTTTCCACCTGGAACAATAGATAAATTGGTGGATTGATGGACTGATTGGCAGACGACAGCTAGAATTACACAGACATTCAAGTCCAGGCTCCTCCTGCCTCTGACTGTTTTGTTGGGGTTTTTTTCCCAGTAAAAATCTTCAAAACTCAAGTAATGCCCAGGAGTCCGCTTCTCCCCCTCCCACACTGCCAGCCCCAGGACTCACAGCATCCCTCCCAGTTTGTGTGATGCACAAGAAATCAGAGCTGCATCTGTCTCCGAGTGCATTGCCTAACACGTATTACTGTTTTATTAACAATATCAACACTGTATTATTGATCTAAGAATGCATTAATGATCTAAGAATGAGGGCTACCTAGATATAAATTTGCCAACATGCCTGAGCATTCTTTCCACGGTGTGCTGCACTGCAGTTTTGCCTAACGATAACAATATCATTTCACGATAAAGTGAACTTCCACATTACGGGCCTTTGGCGATTACAGCACGTTGCGTATTTCCTCTCTTTTCCCCACAGGTGACAAAATGCCACCTTCACTCGAGACTTTCCACCCTGGAAAACAGTCCTAGGTTGGTGTGTAGCTTCAGGCTGAGTCTGAAAGCCAACGCCAGGTTGGTTTTCAGCAGATTTAAGGGAACATCAGCTCTGCGGTTGTCCAGTCACGCCGATGCATCAGCAATATCGACACTGGTGATATTTTTCTTTACAGTACAAACCCAGAGGCGGAGAAGCAAAAGAGCGAGCAGACTCCTCCTGATGGTAAAGGGAAACGGGAAGTTTTATTTGCACGGCCATAGGAATCTCAGCAGCATAGCCTGAATTCCTGCTGCTGGGAGTGAAGCCCAGGAAGGTTGCAGTGATCAACTTGGCTGAAGATCAGCAGCACAGGGGGTGCTCTGAGCAGCTTTTTTGTGGGCCATTTCTGGAGTGTTGGGTGGACATTAATTAGGAAATAAAAAAATGTCCACGGTGGTGTTGCCTCTACTCCAGAAATTGTTGTGTGGATCACGCGGAAATTAGATACCATCCAAAGGACTGGCAACACCTGGAGATTAACAACTATTTAATAGCACCAGATCCACTTATCCAGCCTCTGATCCCAAACATCCCCAGCTCTGTGGAGCACAGTGCTTCCCACATGCAGTTACTCTAACACCTAAGGGTGCCTGAGGTTTTTAAGTCCCCAGTTCCTGCAGGAGTTCGGGTCCCCTTTCCTTTGCAAAGCTGAGGCTGGGGGATTCAGGGGAGGCTGTGTGAACATCGCCTGGGTCCCAACCCACTGTCCCAGGCTCAGGGAATTTGTCTGTGACAGATCCAGGTGAAGAGAGGAAGATTCTAGAGAGTTCCCAGCTGACTCCAGTGTCCCTTGCTGGAGAACACTGTCAGCCTTAGGTCACACACTCACCCTGCGCCAAAGGGTTTTTTTCCTTGCTGAAAGAAAAAGAGAGAGTTTTATGCCTTTTTTTCCAAGTTTTCCATTTTTCGAATTATCAGTGTTTTGTGGGGTTTGCCTGTTAATCTAATCCAAGGTCAAACCAACCTACGGTGTTACCGCTCAGTCCTGCCAGCACCTGAAAGTGTTTGTCCTTTGCTCGTGTGAGAGAATTTCACGTGGATTTGGCACTTGGAGGTTCAGTGCTTGGAGCCCTGAGTATTGATATGGAAAACTGCTGTTCAGCTCTGTGGTTTCAATTCTGGTTTTCTTTTCTTCACACCCCCCCCCCTTTTCAGAATAGGTGGATTAATTCAAATCCTGATGTGTCAGTGCAGAGAGGCAAATGTTTTTTTCCAGCCCAGAAGGAAATTGGAGATGAAGCCTCCATCCCAACACCACATCTGCCACACAGGGGCAGAGGATTTGGGTCAAGACTGGCCCTTTCTCATCATATCCAACCCCACGGCTGCAGTTGTCACAGCCCAGCACCTGGTGTGTGATGCTAGAAGGGGGAGCAGGGGCATCCCCTCCAGGTCCAGCCCTTCCCTTCCCGGCGGCGACTGGGCTGGCCGGGGGGCTGACCCCAGCGCCGGGGAGTCTGGAGTGAAGCCGGCGGCCGGCGGCCCGCTCCTTGCCGTCAGCCCACACCTCATCAATAGGGGCTGACAACCACGGCCTCGCTGCCCCGACGGCACTGCTGACTGCATGGCACGGCTCGGCTCGGCTCGGCATGGCTCGGCACGGCTGAGAGTCAGGGCTGCAAGCAGGCAGCCCCCTAAGCTGGGTTTGCAGGCTCGAGGGTCTGAGGTGTGGGCAGCTCCATCAATCCGGGCTGTAGGGAGAGCAGTGGGTTCAGGGTACAGGCAGCTACGGGGCAGAGGTGCAGGCAGGGCTGTGGGTCCAGATGGAGGCAGTCCCAGGGTCTTCGGGGTACAGGCAGCCTACAAGTCGGGGCACAGAGAGCCTCATGGGTTGGGTTGCAGGCAGCCCCATTGATCTGGGGTGTAGGCAGCCCCATGGGTCAGGACACAGGCAGCCCCATAAATCCAGGGGTCACAGGCATTCCCATAGCTGCCCTACAGGTCTGGGGTAGCAGCAGCATCACTTGTCAAGGGGTACAAACTGCCCTGTGGGTCTGTGAGACAGGCAGACCCGAGGGTCAAGGCAGCCATGGAGCTGGGGGGTCACAGGCAGCACCACTTGTCATGGGTTGTAGAGAGTCCCACAGTCCTGGGGGCACAGGCAGCCCCATAGCTGGGGTGGTACTGACAGCCGCGTGGGTCGGGGCTCAACGCACGGACCCATAATGGGTCAGCGAGGGACACACCAGTGCAGCCGCAAACAGAGATACAGTGACAGGTAAGGTCATACAGTGAATAAGTGTAGGCAGATAGACACATAAGTGAAAGAGACATAGATGCATGGATAGCTATGTATAGATAAATATATAGGCATTTTGGCAAGTAGGTAGGCACAAATAGGCAAATAGACATAGGAATGACTGGAAAATTACATAGACATATGGCTAGATGGCTAGATGGGTAGTGATACTGACTGGGGTTCTGCGCTGCCAGGGCTCCAGCCTATGCATTTACAGGCAGTTCAGCCTTCTGCCTGCTGCAGGAGGCTTTTCCAGCCTCTCCAGCGTGGGAAGGGGCTTTCCATCACTACTGCTCTGACTGCTGGACAGAGGCGGATGGGGATGCTGTTACTACCTGGGCCTGAGTGGTACCCAACAGCCATAAGGGTGATTTCATAAGCAGGTGTGCTCCACACGTATGGTTTTATTGTCATTATGTCAAAGCAGCATGGTGCTTTGACATAATGACATTAAAACCACACGTGTGGATGGTGGTGTGAGTGGGCAACAGGGACTCCAGGGCTGACACCCCTCCATCCACCCCCGTCGTGTCCCCCCACCCCTGGAGGTGATGCTTACCTATTCATCCCTGTGCCAGCGGCCCCAGGGGATCCCCCCACCCACCGGTGACATGTGCCCACCGCACAGCCCCTTACCCCTGGGGGAAGCCCTCTCTGCGCTGAGCTTTCACAGGTCCCTGCCAGTTGAGAGGCTCTCAGACTGGGAAGTGCAGAGCCCTGATATCTGAGGCTCAATTCACTTGATTTTGGCAGTAAAGCTGAACAGGAACGTAGCAAATTGATCCACACGGTATTTTCAGTATACCCTGGGACATCTCTGTCACCTGCAGCAGGGATCCACCACTCACATGCAGTGGCACAGACATGCGTGGCATCACACAAAGGTACACATGTTCACATCATGTAGCCCCGTTTCCCTAAAGAGCCTGGTTCCACATGGGCTTTGAATCCTGACTCTCCCCCAAAAACCCAGCACTGACCCTCACTGCTCAGCCTCTCTCCACTCCTGCTGCATCGGAGCACAAAGCACCCTGCATCCCACAGCTTTGTCCTTAAGGAAGTCATTTGTATTTATTTCAGTTTGGGGGGGTGGGGGCGCACAGGGAAGAGAAAACCAAAAAGCAATAACTTAATATTTGGGGGTCGAAACAATTTAGAAATGCCTCTGGAACATCACATGATGCTCTTTGGACACCCTTCTTCCAAGTGGTAGTACCTGGTCTTTGGGAGCGGGGGGGGTAGGTGCATTTTAGGACCACTGTCATCCTGTGAACAGATGTGACGTTTGTTTAGGAAAGTGTCTCTGAAGGTGTGGCAAGGGCCTCTGATAAACCGGGGCACGGGTGGTAGCCAGAGCCAAGCCAGGACCCCTGCAGCTCTGGGGGTTTCCTTGGGCCGGGATGTCCCGATAGGGGCAGGGGGGTGCAAGAGGGTGCCAGAGCAAGGATTGCAAGGCTAACGGGGGAATGGGGAGAGCAGGAGCAGCCCCCCCGGGAGGGAGGACTGATTCACACTCACACACACCCACACACGGCACAGTATTCCACTGGGGTTTAATGCTGGGGAGTCACCCCCTGTGCTCCGTCTCGGCCAGACGGGGGCAGGCAGGGGCGGGGGGTGGGTGGGGGTGGTGTTAGCGGCATCCCCCCCCCCCCGCCCCTACATCCCCAGAGCCCCAGAGGCGGGTGGGGAGGCGGGGGGAGGTTGGTGCGCTCCGCCGCGGTGCCGCCCAGAGATATCGCCGGGCTCGCAGGGAGCCTGGACATCCCCCTCCCTCCGTTGTCAGCCCCCCCACCCCGGCCTGATCCTGCCCCCAAAGCCGGGGGTGCATCCGTGCACCCCCCCGCCTTCCATCTCCCCAGTTGCACCGGCTGCTCTAATACAAGACCGCGCCGTGCAGACCCCGCGGGCTGCATCTCCGTAGCCCCTGTTACCTATCGATGGATCCCTATAGGTGTATCCCGATAGGTCTATCCCTACCGACGTATCCCGATAAGTCTACCCCTATGGATCTATACCGCCCATAGGTGCCACCCAGCCGAGGGCACCGGTGTTTTGGAGCCCGGTTGCCCGCCCTTGCGCTGCCCCGGGACGGCGCGTCCCCTCCCGCAGCCCGTAACGCCCAGACCCGCCGTACACAGGACATGAAATAAATAAAATAATATATTAAAAAAAAAAAAGTTCACCCCCTCCCCGTGCAGGCTTGGCACAGCAGCCGCCGGCTGCATTTAGTCCTTTCACTCTGCCAAAAAAACATACTGTTTGGATTGTTGGGGGGGGTGGGGGTGTGGGTGGTGGTGGGGTGTTCTTCTTTTTCTTTTTTTCCTTTTTTCTTTTTTTCTTTTTTTTCTTTTTTCTTTTTTACCCATCGTTGAAACAAATTTTTAGTGATTTTTAAAAAAATTCAATTTCCAGCAAAGTTCTGCGGAGAAAATTTTAAATAAATCTTTCTCCTCGCTCTCCCCCCCAGCCCCAATTCCTAATGTTTGGCGGGGGTGGGTGGGTGTATTTTTAAGTTCCCTGCTACTCGCGGGTGCATCTATCAACACCCGGAGTTTAACCCTAGAACCGCCAAGGAATTCGATACGGGGAAGGCGGGGGGGGGTGTGTGGGGGGGAAGAGCCAAAGCAACCGGCATCGTATAGATTTATTTCCTCCCTGGGGGAGAAGAGGGGGCTGGAAAGGAGAGTGGAAAGGCCGAGAATTGTTCCGTAGCGTTATTTTCACCCAGATTTCGTTAACGGCTTCGCTTTGCGGGCGAGCGCGCTCCGGGATCGCAGGGGGTAAAAAAAATAATTAAAAATCCCGCAGTGCAGAGCCGGTTTTGTTTGTTTGTTTGTTTGTTTGTTTTTTTCTGTCGCTGCGCTCCGCTGTGTCCCATCCTCTGCTTTTCTGGGGGGATAAAAAGTGTCCCAAATTCATCTTCTCCCTCCCGGCTGGGGTTCGGCTCGGCTCCTCAGGGCACTCGTTTTTCGGGGTGCGCTCCCCGGGATGCGATGCTCGGTACCAAGGACCGGTATTTCCCCCGCGGAACGCGGCTGGATCCGGCCGCAAAACCGACCTCGAGATATTTTTTTCTTTTCGTGTTTTTTTTTTTCCCCTGGAAGAAGCAAAGCCAAGGCAGGTCCTTGCAATAGGCTCTGCTGCTGGGGGAGATGCTCCGGCGGTTTTAATCGGGTTTAACTATTTGGGATTTTTTGATATTTTTTTTTTTTGCTTTCTTTTTTAAGGAAAGGGCTGTTATTTCAGTAGAAATTCGACGGAGCTTCAGCAAAGAGAGAATCACCAGGGGGTTTGCAAGGCGTGGAGAGGGCGATGCGTGTCCAAAATGCCGGATACTCTGCTGCTTTGGAGAAGAAAAAAAAATAATAAAAGACATTGATATATTTAATTATCCTTTCTTTCTGTGCATGCCAATAGCCCTATGATCAACAGCGTATTTCTATATATACCCGTGCCCACAGCGTGACATAAATTACGCTGGATATTCAGGTATGGGAGTACATATAGGCATGTTGATAAGTAACACGTTCCCGTGTCCAACATGCATTAAATCCCATCTATACGCAGTGTTTGTATCGGTATGTATATAACTATACACTCATTATTACATACCTATTTCCCCCGTGTGCTTTAAATACAAAGATCTGCGAGGCACACGGCGGCACCGTTGCTGATGTTTCCCTGGGATATATTTCTGCCCCTATCATTTTATTTCTATACGTGCCTATAACCGTCTTCGTGCCTATATTTGTGTATCTGCCTGGATTTACCTCTAGCTGCGTTTTATTCTAATGTAGCATCCCCACCGAGCTAGAGCCCCCTTTTTGGGGTTTCCCAGCCACGGAGTCCCTGTGCCCCCCCCCTCCCTCCAGGTGCTCTGGGGGAATGGGGGGCTGTGGGGGAGAGAATGGAGTGATCCCGCTCCCCCC
Source organism: Microhierax caerulescens (assembly GCA_035590215.1). Classification (NCBI taxonomy): domain Eukaryota; kingdom Metazoa; phylum Chordata; class Aves; order Falconiformes; family Falconidae; genus Microhierax; species Microhierax caerulescens. The sequence goes on along the minus strand of JAVJGJ010000059.1, from coordinate 73,696,409 downwards.
CAGTTCTCCCTTTGCCTTCTAGAAGCCCCTGCTTCAATAAATCGCTCCCCCGCCCCGCCTTTCCCCCCCCCTCCTGCCTCCACCTTTTCCATACAGAGATTTTTATTTTCCTCAGAGATTATTTTTATTTCCAAACCCCAAAAGCCACTGCCAGCCTCCCCCCACACAGCTTCTCGGCCAGGACCCCCCAGTTTCCAAGAGCATTCCTGGAGCTGGAGTGTAGGAGATATTCAGGGTGTGAACATTATTCCCGGGGAGCAGGGCTCGGGGATGCCCCGGCAGCTCTCAAATGAGCCCCTGGAAGAGGGGGGCCGGTGGGGGCTGACCCCCCCTGTGCCAGGGTGTCTCCCCCTCGTGCTGGGCCTAGACAGGGCTGTGGTCAGGGGGGGCATCGCTGGCCGCCACGGCCACCGCGCACTCGGTGCTGTCTCCTGCCTTCCTCAAGTGCCCATAGAGCCGCTCCTCGAGGCCGCCCGCGATCTTGTCCATCAGCTCCGAGCCAGAGCCCAGCCCCAGGCACCTCCCGGGGCCAGGGCAGTCATCGTCCCCGGGGGGCTCGGAGCCAGCCTTGGGCTCAGGGACCACCTCTCCGGGTTCCTCCACGATCACCTGGATCTCAGGGTCGGGCAGTGCTGGGGCAGGGGGGACCCCGTCAGCCGCCTCCGCCGCCTCCTCGTCGCCAGCGCTGACGATGCGGGGCAGGGGGCTGTGGAAGCGGGCATCCAGGGGGTAGTTGGCGCTGTCCCCACGGCGCAGGGGCGTGCGGTGCCGCTCCAGCGCGGGGTAGCGCACGCCGGGGTCGCTGTACTGCTTGGCGTGCTGCCACTGCTTGCGGAGGTGGGTGCGGGAGCGGTGTTTCCCCCGCAGCGGGGACTCGTCGAACTGGGGGTCGTGGCGCACGAAGGCGTTGAACAGGGCGTCTGTCTTCTCGTCGATGCTGTAGTCCCGCCGGGGCAGCGCATCCCGCCCTGGGAACATCTGCCCGTAGGGGGACCAGGCCAGGGGGCTGTGGGGATGGGGGGGTCCCCCACCCGCTGCGCCCCAGGCCATGCTCCCCTCTTCCTCCTCCTCCTCCTCCTCCTCTTCCTCCTCCTCCTCCGGCTCCCGGCCCTCGAAACTCTCGAAGATGGTACCTTTCCGCCCTGCACTGGTGAAGCAAATGCGCTTCTCGGAGGCCGTCTGGTCCTTGGGGGGTCCCTCCTCGCCCCCCCGGCTGGGCGCCTCGATGGAGGCGTAGCCACTGTCCATCTGCAGCAGCTTGCGCGTGCCAGGCTCCGACTCCTCCACCTTGGGCCGACCCCAGAGCTTCTCGTCGGGGCCTTCGGCCTCATCCAGGGAGGAGGAGGGGCAGGGGGGCATGCCACCAGCCGAGGAGATGCTGTCCCCGCCGTCACTGCGCACCGAGTCCTGGTCGTTACTCCGCTCTGAGGAGGCGTACAGCTCCAGCGAGGCGCGCAGGCTCCAGATGTCGTGGTAGGCGCCGGGCTGCTCCGGGACAGCGGCCTCGCTGGGGCTGCCCGTGCCCCCCTCGGCCGGCTCTAGCCTGCGGGACCACCCCCAGCATCACGGCAGGGCCAGGATGGACCCAGCGAGCAGCAGGCGGGGGCAACACCAGCCCGGCAGCCACAGGCTTCGCAGCGGTGCTGTGGTGCCACACGGTCCCCCATGCTGTCCCCAGCACCCTGCCCATGCACTGATCCACCCTCCCCATCACCGGCTTCCCCTGGACCCTCACCCCACACCCTGCTGCCCACCCCCCCCACCGCCCCACCAAAGCTGCATGAAGGCTGGAGCCCCCCCATGCATGGGGGCAGCGTGGGGTCCCTCGGTCCCTTCCCAGTGCCCGGCTCGCCCATCCCCATCCCCTCTATCTACTGAAAAATACCTGCCGAGAGAGGGTGGGGGGCTGGTGGGGGAGGGCAGGAAAGGGCCGCCCGCGGGGTGGAAGGCCACATCATCCGTGTGGGCGATGTACTGGATGATGTCTGTCTGGTGAGGGTCCCAGTCCTCCTGGTCCATGCTCTCGCTGGCCGCCCGCTGCCGCTGGAACTGCCGCCGTTTGGGGGACCCTGGAGGGGGCACAGGGCAGGGCTGGGGGAGACGGTCCCATC
>JAVJGJ010000059.1:73679407-73691747 GCA_035590215.1 Microhierax caerulescens | reverse complement strand
CAAAGAGGTGATGGAGGGAGCCCAGTGGGAGAAGCTAAAGCCAGGCGGGAGCTAAATCTCTCCTCCGGAGGGACCTGGGCTTCTGGCTTGGGGTCTTGAAGAGGCGGCCAGACCTGCTGAAGGTGGGAAGGTGGGCGGTGGGGAAGGGGGGGGGGCGGTGGAGGAAAATTGCATCTCTGGTGGTATTTTGGTTTTGGCTGGAAGGCTGTAGCCCTGCGAGACCGCTCTGGCCGCTGCTGACCGCAGGGGAAAGCGAAGCCTGGGGGTTTCTCACTCGCTCTGGATTGTGGCCGGGGACCCGGCTGGGGTTTGGGAAGGCCCATCGCGAGATGTACCAGAGTTTAGCCATGGCAGCTAACCCCGGCCCTCCAGCCTACGAGGGGGCAGGTGGCTTCATGCACAGCGCGGCCGCAGCGTCCCCCGTCTATGTGCCCACCACGAGGGTCACCTCCATGCTCCCCAGCCTGCCGTACCTCCAGAGCAGCGGCTCTTCCCAGCAAGGCAGCCCTGTCTCCAGCCACTCCATCTGGACTCAACCCGGAGCCGAAAGTGCCGCTTACAACCCGGGATCTTCTCATCGTCCCATGTCACCTCGGTTCTCCTTCTCCACCAGCACCCCTATCCCTGCCACCTCTTCCCGGGAAGCTGCGGTGGCTTACAGCGGCTCCTTGAACCTTTCTGCTAACGGGAGGGAGCAGTACAGCAGGGGGTTCAGCAGCTCCTATTCTAGCCCCTACCCGGCTTATATGAGCCCTGAAATGGCCACGACCTGGACTTCTTCGCCCTTCGACAGCCCCATGCTGCACAACCTGCAGAGCCGAGGGACGCCCGCAGCCGCCCGGCATGCCAACATAGGTGAGCGCAGACAAGGTTGGGATAGGGGAGGGAGGGTTGCACCCCACTGTCCGTCTGTCCCCCCAGTTTTTTTGTGCGTGCACCCTGTTTTGGGTCGGGTGAGGAGGCAAGAAGGGCAGGAGGGAGAAATCCAGCATATTCAGGATGTCGCTGCCGGAGCCTCCTCTCTGGTTGCAAAACGGCCATTTCAAGTTATCCTCAAGGACCACAGTTTTCAAAAAATAAATTTATTTAGGGTAGGTCTGGAGTGGCAAGAAATGGATGTGCTGAGCTCCTGCGCAAGGGGCCTGCTGGGTCTACACATAGCTCTGAGGGAATTTTAGGGATGGCCACGGCATATTGCCTCAGGTGTAAAATAGGGAAAAATTATTTGGAAAATAGGGAAATTAAATTTGGCCTGTGAATCCCAGATCTTTTCTTGGGGCTGTTTCATGTGACATCTTTTTTTTTTTTAATTTTTTGAAAGGTCGGTTTTGGCTAGAGAAAGAGAAAGTGAAGGGAAATCTGGTGCTGGGAGGGGAGAAGCAACAGAGAAGGAGAAAAAGTATCCACATCGATTATCACGTTTCCTGGGGGGCTCACAGGCACATCTGACTGACCCAGCCCCGTATTTCAGTGTCTGCTTGCCCCATAAAATCTCAGCCCTGATCTCGTGCCGATCCTGTCCTTAGAGCCTTTCAGTTCATTATGTGCCCCAGGTCCTACAGCCAGAAATCAGCCCTAATGGCTGAAAAAAAATTATTTTTGTATTTGGTATGGTGGAAGAAGGAGAAAAGGGGAGAGAAATGCGGGGCACACATTTGTATCGTGGTTGCATAAACCCTTTTTTCCACCCCGCCTTCTCTCTATGAAGGTATTTCTGTCAGCTTCAGGGTCCGGGTTAACAAAGAAAACGACTCAAATTTGTCTGCAAATACATTTTAAGATTGCGTTCTTTAACCTGAATTTTGGAAGGTAATTTTCCCATCGTGTCTAGCAAGATTTACTTTATCTTTAGTATTATTTTAAGGCATTACAGAAAGGCAAGTTGGGCGCTGGGGAAGGCTTGGCCTTGCCAAAGCCTTCTGCTTTTCTTTGGGCATTATGAAATTGCTTAAAATGAGAGGCAGATTACCTTTAAGGGTAAAGTTTTGGCCAACTAGGCAAGTTTTTTGGGAAGCCATGAGAAGGTAGAAAGCATAGGGAAAAAAAGCAGCATGAATCAAATAATCGATCAAATAATAATTGGATATTTTCAACAAGGACATATGCGCATTTGTATCTGACTACTGTGCCATCTCTTCCTTTGGGGGGAAAAAAAAATCACCTTTTTACAGTGGTCTCGGAAGGATTCTTAGTAATAAAAATAACTTAAAGACAAAATAATGCAAATGGAGAATTGCAGTTGCAAAAACACCTGGCAGATTTTAAGGTGCCAGAGATTAAGCATAGTGATTTTGGGGTTTCAAGCCCTGTGTTACGCAGCGGTTTGGGTTGCAGGTCTCACAGCCTGCATTTTGGTGGCAAGAAGTGTTTTTTTATCTGGGCCCTTAAATAGCACCAGGAAGATGGGATGAATTGAACCAGTCCAGAAAATATTAGCAGTCGCTAATGAAGGAGGAAGGAGCTGGGATCCTTTTCATCGCCAGGTCCTGATTCGGGTGCTGGATTCACAGTATCATCTCCAGCATCGCCAAGGGCAGCACGGCAGAAACCGGGGGATTTATTAGTGTGGGTCTAATCATGTCTTTGCCTTGAAGGTGGGAAAAGTACTTGGGTTTTAAATAAAAAGTGCTTGGGTTTTGGTAAAAAAAACCAAACCAAACAACAAAACACAACAAAAAACCCCAAAAATCAACACAAACCTGCTTGAGAGCTGGCGAGTTTTAAATTCAGGATGAATTTAAACCCGGGATTTTTTTGGAAGGCAGATCCCCTGGCAACTATTTTAAAGGTCCAGACCTTCTCCTTTCCCTCTTCTCCCTGAGTTGGGACACAGCCGCTGCCTTCGCTTCTTGATGGCGGGGCAATGCTGCAGGTACAGGGGGGATTGTATGAAGCGTGGAAAGGCTGGCTGGTGGTTTCCCAGCAGGGAGAAGTGGGGATTTTTTATGAGCAAAGGTGAAAAAGCCCTGATGGGCTGAAAAACTGAAGGCACTGAAAGATGCAGCAGGGGGGTGACACACACCGTCATGGGCAGACCCACTTGAATAACACATCCAAGCCTGGCTCGGCATCTGAGCAGTCCCTGGCACAGCAGCGCTGACTCCTTCCTTTGCCATTCCTGAGGACTAAAGATATTTTTATTCTCTGCACAATGAGGAATCTCAAGGTGGAAATGCAATCCTTAGTGCAAGGCTGTGTTAAACGGAGTGATTTTTGCCGCACTCTCATTTTCTTCCAGTGATTTTGCTTCCTGGAGAACCACCACCTTTGGATAGCGCTAATTGCAGAGCACCCCTGGGATCTTTAGAATTTTAATTATTATTGGTTTTTAATAATGAAGATCAAGTCTATGCAGGTGTAGGTGAATATGCAGACACAGATATGCAGTCTAAGCAAGTGGGCATGACATTTTTTCCCTTTCTGTAAAGCAGTACACCAGGAGAAGAAGTTTAGTGAAAATGTATTGAAAGAAAATGATCCTTAAAGAAATAAATATCTTCTTGTTTTTCCCTAATAAGAGGAATTTTGGCCAGGGTTAAAACGTGCCAATGCAGCTGTGCGGTGTGAAGCACTGGGAAGGATGGGTGGGTGAATCACATGGGCCGATTTGAAAAACTTTCCCTGGTGTGAGTTCAAAATGCCAAATCTGGGCTTTTCAGGGTAAATTTGGTGAACGATTTCATTACCCTGAAGGGCAGGATCAGACCTTGTGGTCGAGGCCGTGAACTTGCTCCAGGCATTGCCTGGGGTGGGGTTACACTGAATTCCCGACTTAATGAGGCATAAAAAGGACCCGCTGCTACATCCCCATACTGGAGATTTGCCTGCCAAGCACCAAAAAACTCCTGAAATCTGTCCCAAAATTGGCAGGGTCGGGCAGCCTGCCCCTTCCCCCTTTCCCAGGCCGAGGGCAGCGGGGATGGAGGGCAGCACCGGAGCCCAGGCGCGTGGACTCACTGCCGCTTGCTGCCTCCTGGATGTCTCCAGGCTGGGGATGGAGGGCCACATCCTGGTTTGCCACCCCCCTACCCCCTGCAATTTTGCTATTTGTAAAAAAGCAGCAGTTTTTTTTTTTTTATTTTGTTTGTTTGTTTTGTTTTTTTGTTGGGCTTGGTGTGGTTTTTCTTCTGTGCCATCGAAGAGGTTGATGTGGTTGGGATTAAGTGGGGGTGAGGGGCTATGGGTATTTCTGATGGGTGCTTTGCATTTTGTTTTGACTAAGACCAAGTCAGGGTTCCTCAAGCAGGCACCGTTTGAGCACAGCAGCAGCATCTGGGAAGATCAAAGCCTGGAGCAGATGCTGGGTTGGAAAACGTCTTCTCTGCTGCTGGTGGGGGAGAGATTGTGAACCAGATCTTAAGCTTTCCCATAGGGATGCTAAGAGATTTGCCCTGTAGCATCCCAGAGCTGGCATTTCCAGTGACTCATTGGCATCTGTTACAACCCTCTGCCCTACAAGTGTCCCCTGATCTTCCCCATGCGCTTAAGGACAAGGTGGCTGCTCCCCGTGGGGTGGTGGGTGATGAGGGGAGCCCAGCACCTCTGCTATCCCTGCCCACAGAGAGATGGGGCCATAGGATGGAGGGATGGGATCATAGGACAGAGGGATGGGACCACAGGATGGAGGGACGGGGCCAAAGGATAGAGGGATGGGGACACAGGATGGAGGGATGGATCGTAGGACGTGTCTTGCATTTTGCAAGGGACCCTACATCCCCCATTTTGCAAGTGGTTGCATTTCTCACTTCGGCTCCACTGGCCAGGGAAGCTGGCCCAGGGCTTTGTTCCCCCCTGTAGGTTTCAAGCCACCTTCTGCTCTCCTGCCTAATTTAATTGTCGCTGGTCAGTCTGGGATTTGGGATGAAACCCACAGAATTGTGGTTTCTGATCTTCAAGCAAGATCAAGCTCAGACACACAACTAATTATTACCCTCCCAGTCCCCAAATAGTATATTTTAAATTGTAAATAAAGCAACAAGAAGAAAACAACAACAAAAAAATCACGGGCACTATATGGCCCTTATTAATAATACAATTATTTAATCAGAAGTTGCACTTTATTACCGAATACAAACGCATGTTGCATAGAACAGCCATGGTGTAGTATATAATATATTATAAATGCTCATGGATTTTTGTAAAGCAGTAAAACTTCAGGCAGTGGATATTGGCACTGAATCTAAGACGTTATTAAGCCAGGATTAATTATTTTTCTCCTCTGCAGCTGCACTCATGTACGTGTCTTTATCCCTGCAAGAATAACAGCAATAGGTTTTTTTATGAGACAGCTTATATTTTGCTCTCTTCATATTGATTTCCACCAGTTTTGGGGGAAAGAGGCAAAAACCTTGGGAACACATGTTTATCAGGCAGTGTTTCCCAAAGGAAATTTGGGCCCGATCCTGCTGCCTCTGTGCCTTTCTGATGTTGGAGAAACCTTTGCTCAGCAGGCATAGAGGGGCTCCTCAAAGCTGGTTATCCCAAAAGCAGCTGCGTATTTTGAAAGGGCAAACCATCTCACTTGGAAAAATTAAGGATAATTAAAAAAACCCTCAAACACCAACAAAGCACCAACCAGCAAATAAAATCCCAAATTGGGTGAAAAAGCAGAAACGCAGTGAGATGAGCAAGTTTTTGTGCCTGAAGGTCGGCAGCCTGTTGCTGCAAGGGGAGGATGTGTTCAGGGGCTCCTAAAATAAAGGTGGAAAAATGCAGTTTTAAGGAAAAATGATTTTTTAAAAAATTGATACTGTAGTTCCAAAACCTGCAGAAACCTTTTTTTCTCATTGGCATAGGGCTCTGGGCTGAAATTTTTGCTCCTCAAGCCCCACAGAGCTTTGCACGCATAGGAAAAAAGGGTGCAAATATATAATTTTTCAGAGGTTTTGTTCCCAAATTCACATGTCAGCCCAGCGTGTCCTTCCCACCCTACAATTTCCTTACTGCAAAGGAAATGCAAAAACGGGATATTCAAGGGGATCTCCCCCTGCTCGGTGATGCTGCTGGGGGTCACGGGGCAGAGGAAGGTCGGGGGATGCAGCTGAACGTCGTGGGTCCTTTGAGGCTTTTGCAACCCTTATATAAAAAGCTGTGGTGAAGTGTCTGCCTCCCATTTGGGGCTCACCACTGCCTGCGAAATCTGGTGGGGATCGGTGTCAAGAGCTCAGACCGTGGGCTTAAAGTGGCCAGGTTTGCTCATGCTGGGGAGGGCAGGGGCAGAAATGCAGATTTTTTTGCTGGGATGGCTGTGCTGGCCCCGTGTTACGGGGACGTGTGATCACCCAAAAACGTAATTATGTCACCAAAGCCCCTCGGCTGTAATGGCAAGGTTAGGTAGTTACAGGTACGGCTTGCTTTGGCAGGGGGGATGTGTGTAATTATGCCTGTGGGACTGCAAAAAGGGAGATTGGAAATGCCAAATATTCGCCTTGTAGATGGATCCTGAATTCACGTTGCTGTCTGGCAGGAAGGTGTAAATACGCCTTTGGTGTGTGACTGTGAAGTGCTGCTTAAATAACCAGGGAAAGAGGTGAGAACGTGCTCTTGCCTCTGAAATTAACTCAAATTATAAAATCAAATTTCATTATAAGGGTGGATTGAATTTTTTTGGTGGGTTTGTTTTTTTAGGGGTGAAGAAAAAGACCTTGCAGGTCCCCTTTGTGCGACAAAATCCTTGCAGCTGTCTACGATAATGTCCAGCATTATGGCAAAATATTAAAATCTCTCTGGCCTTTACAAGTATTCCCCACATCATCGGTCATGGTGACCGGTCCAAGCTGTAAATACATCTGTAATGACAAATTAAACCCAATTATCTGCCATGCCTGAGCAGTGAGGTCTTTATACACGGGTGCTTACACGAGCGTGACAGCACTTGAAAATAATTTGATCATCGTCGGCTTCGCAGGGGCTGGTAAAGTGGCATTAAAGGCTCTTTTGAAACCCCCCATGTTTCTGCCATGCTAAGCGATGCCGTTGGAAGGTCTCATATGACAGAAATGGTTGGGTTTTTTTTCTCTTGCCGTTTTTCAGAAGGTTGCTTGCTGCAGGGTATGCTTGATTTTGCAGCATTCCCCGTGCTATTGCACCCTTTTAAACACTCGGAGCACTCGGTGGGGATTTCTTTTTCAATATGATAAACTGGAGCTGGATTTTCTCATCTCAAAAAAGCGCAGGCGAGTGGGCAGGCACTGGATCTGCTTGGAAGGAAGAGCTGGGCAGAGATTTTCAAAGCTGGACGTAGATCTGACCCTGCCATCTACATTGAAATTCTTCAGCTTTCAGGTTTTGGCGAGGTCTAGATTTTAAAGCTGAGTTTGGGGCAGTGTCAACTGGAAGTGAAAATATTTTTTTATTTCCATGGCATGCTCAGCGCTTATGTTTTTCTCAATTACTTGCTGGCACAGAGGGGTTTTTAGCTTAATTATATGGACACCTAAATATAGGACACATCCTTTGCTTGAGCGAGGGGCAAAGTTGAGTCCTTCCCACGTCTTTCTGCTGTTTTTTCTGTCTTCCTAAGGCAAATGCTGCTGTATCACCCAGGCAAGGTTTGCAGGATCAGCCCTTCCAATCCCACCCCTTCCCCCAAACAGATTCAGCGTGGACTGTGAAAAAAATAAACCAAAACCCAACCTCCAAACCCCCCTCACTTTTCTTGCTCAGAGCTGAAGCCGTTTCTGTTTTAAAGCAAAATGGTGTTTGCCGGGAGCTGGTGCAGGATCAGGCCCATACAAGAAGCTTCCACAGAGAAGAAATGTGGTTCCCTGCAAATTATATGGGGCTGTACAGGTTTTTTTGGGGAGGCGAAGCCCCAAAGGCCAGTGGGACCTTTCTTTTTCATTTCTGGAAAGTGGCCACTTGGCTTTTATGTTGCAGCATGTAGAGATTTCTGCTTTTTTTTTTCCAAATTATTTTTAGTGACCGGTAGAGCTGGTGAGCCTCTTATCGGAGCCAGCTGGGCTCAAACAGCTCATGCTGGCCTTGGGAGAGACTCTGAAATTCATTTTGTTTGTAAAAGAAGAAAAAAAATAATTCATGGAAAGTCAAGCAAAAAGTAAGTTTTCCACCAGAGGTGGGGTGAGGGCAGCTGGATGAGGGATGCGGCGGGGCTGTTCTCCTGTCTCCACCAGGGACTGGTACTGGACGCTTCTGAATCTGGGATAACAAAATCACTGCCTGGAAATGTTTCCTCCTAATCCTTGGGAATTAAGTCGGTGTCTGCTGGGGGAGCATTTCAGGAGAGGTCCCGCAGAGGGACACCGCTGCCTGCTCTTGCTCTTCTTCCCAAAGCTGGGCTGTTTTCCTGCGGTCGATGCTTCCAGCCGCAGCACAGCGTGTTTACGGGGTGCTGGGGTAGGGCTGCTGCCTGTTGCCATCAGACTCTCCTAAAAGGTTAAAACTCAAGCCCAGCGGAAGTGGTTGGGGGCAGAGATGGGGCAGCAAGGTCAGAAGGAGACCAGGCCGCTCCCTTGGAGTAAGATTTTGCCAATTCTTGCTTTTTTTTTTTTTTTTTTTTTTCACCGCTCCATCTTGCACAGTGCTCTCTGGCTATAACAATATTTAAGCAAGTTCCCAGTTGTCCTCTGGCCTCAAGGGCTGGGGGAGTGGACTATCTTCCTGGGCTCTGCAAACATCTCCAAACAGTTTGGGAGACACCTCCCACTTGTCCGCTTCTCAGCTGCCTGCCTCTGGCTGCTGCCAGCCCTCCTGCTTCAGTGCACCTCGCTTCTCCTTCAGGCTCCAGCTTCCCGAGTCATGTTATCATACGCCAGGCTCTGGTTTTGCAGGAAGGCAAGAAACAGTTTTTCTGGACAAGAGAAAAGCTGGGAAACCCTGATTCCTTCATGCTCTAGAAGACAAAAAAACCCCAAACTGATATTTATGATTTAAACTCCCGTGAGTTTCCAAGCCAGGCTCTTTGGTTTGCAACCCAGGGAGACATCGTTATTTAACATTCACGGCTTGCAGCACAGGAGCTGTAAAAAGTCAGTGAAGCGATGAGCCCCAGACATCAGGACTCCTCCAAATAACATGTTTGGCCCCAGATGCCTGAGATTATTTTGGGAAGGGAGTGCTGGCCCCAGGGGCTGGCTGCTCCAGGGACTGGCTGCTGGGAAGGATGCTGAGTTGGGACATGCCTTGGTGATGTGGAGCACAAGAGGGGCAGCTGGCTTGTGGTGATGTCTCCTCCTCATGCTTCCCTGGACTGGGAGGATGCCTTGAATCCTGGGCACAAATATTACATTAATTTCTCTAGGGGCTTCCCATGTTTGGTCCTTCGTTGCTTCAAGGGGCAGATCATTGATGCTGTGATATACCCTGACCCTCTGGAGGTGGAGGTCTGGCCTCGAGGTTTTTTTTCTCAGTTCCCAGCACAAGCAGGGCCACAAGCAGGAGGGTGAAATCCCCCTCACGCCCACTTCCCTTTGCCCCCAGCCAGGGAAGGGTCTTGCTCTGGCAGGGCTAGCTGCCTGCCCTGCTGCCTGACCTCCCCAAGCTTTTCTATTCCTACGCCAACATCCCAGTCAGACTCTGTCACCTCCCTTCATGCAAAATCAATAACAACGGGTGAGCAGGTTAATTATAATCACAGAATAAACGCCGTGGTCTCAAAGTTCACTTAACTTCAGCAGCATTTCAAAACGAGCAGACGATGCCAAGAAATTTTCATTGATTCCTCTGGGGCAGGTGTGGGAGTTTGAACCTGTCCCCAAGTTGATCTTGATTCAAGACCTACTCAATTTTCTTCCTTATCTCAACTTTCGCCTATCTTATAATGCCTGTTATTTTAGATAAAAAGTCCAATCAATTGAGTTAGAAAAACTGCAAGTTATACGTTGCCCTGATAAGTTCGGTACCTGCTGTTTCATTGGCCTGGGCTGCAGTTTCTGTGCGAACTGACCTTTGAAGATGCTTTATCGGCAGCCGGAGGAATTGCTCCATCCTCCCACCCTGCCTGGGGGCTAAGTTGACTTAACGTTCAGAATAACTAATAAAAGAGGAAAAGAGAAGGGCCAGGGGTTAGACAAACTGACTGCCCCCTGTAATGTGATGAACTGTAGTAAACACCTTTGTGTTTGTCCCTGGCTGGTGTCCCATAGGGAGGCCAGGATCTGGCCTAACTTATAGTGGTGTAGATCTTCTGAGTGGGATTTGTCAGGGCAACACCTCTGAACTGGAGTCAGAGTCTGTGTCTAAATTAGTGAACTAAAGAAAACTGAGGCAGGGCTTTGGATATGCACATGATCCTCAGTATTGGTTACTGCCGTCATGCTCAGAGAGGGCTCAGACACGCGGAACCATATATACCATATGTATTTCTTACATTCCTACACATGGTATATATATGTTTTAAATATATATAAAGGGAGTCTTAAAATATGTATGTGCATGTGTGTTATATTTCTGCACGTATATATAAGTATATATATACACACATGATTCTATATAGGTATGTTCTATATAGCCATAGAATAATAGTTCTAATAGCAAACCCAGAGATAACTGATTAGAGATGACCCCTAGCTTGCTACAACAGCATAATTCAGGACATGGTATATGTGTAAATATACAAATATATACATTAATATGTATGTACATATACACTTACACATGTATAATACACATGCACACATATGGTAACAATAATACAATTAATTGTATTCCTACAAGCAGGATTTTGCCCATTTGACACAGATAAATGTCTTTCCATCTGATCTGTGCTAGTCTGGGGGAAAAAAAAAGAAACAAAACCAAGAATTTTTCAGTTTCTGGAGTTGCAGGGTCATAGAAATGCAGATTGGAAGACCTCTAGTCCAGCCTCCTGCTTGAAGCAGTGGCTGAGGTCAGCTGTGGCTTTACCTTTTACCTTTACCTGGATGAGGCTTGGAAATACCCAGGGATGGAAATTCCCCCACCCCTTCATGAAAACACTTTTCCTAATGCCCAGCCTGTGGTTTGTGCTGCACCCAGTTTTGCCTTCTCCACCCCCTTGTGCCTTCTCCCACTATGGGAAAGAGTTTGGCTCTGTGGTCTGGCATACATCTGGCTAGCTGATGCCCTTGTAATGATCCCAAACAGCACCAATTTCCCTGGGCCCAGAGCTGGCTCTGGCTTTGGTCCACCTGGGTGCTGGTAGTTACTCCTATAGCAGACAGATGGTCACCGTCAGACAGACAGATGCTGCACTAGGATGTATGACCACAATCCATTTGGTTCCCATTGTTTAAGGAGTTTCAGCTCATCATCTGCTCTGTAGGAGCCCAAGCGGACCAAAAGCACGTGATGGCTGTGTCATCCTTGATGATGAACTAGTGCCAGATGCCCGCCGTGGCAACCCAACAGACCATGCTCTTCAATTGTTAGCACAGCTCCTGGCATGGTCCAAGCACAGACCATCTGAGCCTGACCCAAGCATCTCCTGGTGCAGGTCCTCAGCAGCAGTTTGGATGTCACCCCTGTAGATTGGGGTTTGAGAGCATCTGAACGTGGCTAGACTCTGTTAACTGGGCTTAGGGTCAGGGCTCACCAGTTACCCAGTAACTGGCCTCAATTCACCAGCCACCCAGTAGCCATATGTCCAGTTCCCATGGCTCAGCCAGGGAGCAGCAGCTTGGCATGCCTCCACAGCACACCTGCTTGCAGTCCCCTGTGGGCACACCACACACAGCTGCACATGATGGAGATGACCCATTGCCTATGTTCAATTCAGAAATAGCTGCCTAGGTGAGATCATGGCATTGAAAATCCCAAACTTTTCTGATCCTCTACATTTTTTTCCCCATTGTTCCTTTCCCTGCAAGAAGAGCCTCTGGTAGGCATGTCCATTTGGAGATGGGCCATATTTCAAGGAGGATAATGCTGTAGCTGTTTTTCCTTTGTCAAAAGAGAGAAAAACCATTTCCAGGTGCCTCCTGCCAAGCAGACCCCAGGCTGTGGATAGCCTCATCTTGGCCATTCCCTGGCTCTCCACGCTAATCTAAGATTTGTTAAAAAATATTTGGACAGTCGATAAGCAGAGGAATCTCCTGTTTATCAGAAGAGCCTCAGATATTTACAAGTGTGAGAACTGTAAGTAGAAGTAAGAAAGGCGAGGTCACCTTGGTGGGTGGGATCAGGAATGCATCCCAGCAAAAGAAAGCAGACCTTAGAGTTCACTCACACACAAGTTGACAGCCAGCAGAAGTTGCTGGTGGACACCAGGTTGCTATCAAAGCGGTGGCCAGCAAGTGCTCCAACCCAAAGCAGCCTACGTTCTCGGGGATGGCTGCATGCCTGTCTCCTGTGTAGCAGACTGTCTGCCTTTCGCATGTGGGACACAGTACTTTAGTGTGGGGGT
>JAVJGJ010000059.1:73652291-73679286 GCA_035590215.1 Microhierax caerulescens | reverse complement strand
GGACCTTCTCCTGCCCCTTCCCAAACCAGGCAGTTCGTTTGAATCTGCTTTAGAGGAACCCAATCCATCTCCACCCATCTTTCCTCCAACCACTGTCTCCACATCTATGACTGTGGCCTTTGAAAGTGGTCCCGTTGCCCCCTCCAGTGAGGCAGGGAAGAGCCTTTGCTCCTTCTCTGGGGGAAGAGGAGTGTCACAAGATGAAAAAAAAAAAGCCTTGCTCAAGGGAAGCCTATTGCAGAGCCAAGGCTGAACTCAAAGCCAGGCCCAGCATTTGACCAACCTTCCTCTTGATCCCCTCTTGCACATGCTCTCAGCCGGTCCCTTGGCTGCTTTTAACTCCACCGTCCTTCAAACCAGGGAAAACATATCCATGAAGGAAAGGAGTATTCTTGGCTGTTGGCAATGGTGTGTGCCATAGACCTTGGCTTGCCGCAGGCAGAGGAGGGAGCTTTGCAGGGGAGGGACACAATGTTCCCTTCGCCTTGACATGAAACATTTGGTCTGGGAAGGGCTGCACAGGAACAGTCTTGCTGTGGTATTTCACAAAGCAAGGGGAAAAAAAACCCCAGATTTCTTTGCCTTTTTGAAAGCTGTGTGTGGCTCAGCCAGACTGTAGGGTGAATGTTTCCTAAGCACTAAGCAGGGTCTTTAGGTTTGCAGGGGGAAAGCTGGTCTAGGCAGCCAACAAGAGCAACCAGCCATTTTCTCCACTGCAGATGTGTCAGATAAACCCCAAAATGTTCTCGGGACAGCATGAAACCATTTCAGTGAAGCTGCACAATGATGTGTTTTGCTTGAAACCGTGTTTCTGGCTAAGCAGAGGGATTTTACCTGCTTCTCTGTTTCCTGCAGCTCAGCAGTCACTCAGGTGGTGCCTTCTGTTAATCCAGATCAGAGGAGAGGAGGGCAACACTCACCAGCAACCAACTTAGTGATGGGCACTACTCAAACAGGCACTCTCCTGTTCTCCCCATGTCTAGGTCCCAGAAGTCTCTAAAATAGTGGGGCCCTAGATGAATTTTCCCCAAATTCTGTTCAGAGGGGAAACAGGCAGAGAAGGGGGTGGGGTGGGGGGGTGGGGGGTGGGAATGCCAACAGGCAGAACCTGTATTTACAGAAACATCCTTGGCTCCATTAGCTGAAGGGTAAGATAATGCACGTCAGCTTTCTGATCCCAGTCTATGTGTCAAACTGATGATGTCCCTGTCGAAAAAAGAAAGTCTCACTGACAGGTTTGTTTTTTTTTTTGGCTACAGATCTCTCCTATGCATAAATTTGGGCTCTTTTGTTTAGAGTCCCTCCCTGCCCTTTCTACTTTCGTCTCTCCTTGTTTTTTGATGCTGTCTTCCTTTCCAGTTCAGCCCTGCTCTGCCATGGTATTGGACCAACCAGCACTTTTAACCGCTGTGATCTGACCAGAAAGCTTTTGCTAGGCTTCTCCACTTGAAACTTCAGCTTCTGCAGTCATGCAATTCATGGGAGCATCTCAACCCTTTCAAAAGAAATAGATGTGACTTTTCAGCCCCACTAGCTGCAGCAAAAGGCTTATTAAAAGGACCCCTAAAGGCTTGAGCTGTAGGAAGGATTTCCACACTGTCACTTTTTAACGGAAACCATCTTGGGATTTGGGATGAACCATCCTGAGCAACTGGGAATGGCAAATCCTGTTTCCCCCTGCTGTGCAGTCATGTCTATGCCTTGAAGAAGAAGGTGATGGTGTCTTGGGTGGAATCTTAGGATGTCCATATGTCCAAGGGGCCAATGTCCTTTGCCTCAGCTGTGAGTGCCCCTGAGAATCCATCTGGGATTCACGTATACACAGGATCGTGGCTTTCACCTCTTATCATAACAAATTGTTTTAGGAATCTGCTTCACTGCAGGGAAAACTGCTCTCAGGGTCTGTTTAAAGCCTGTAAGTGCTTGGCCGTGTTTGAAGAACAGCTTCTCCTTTATTGAGTTGCTTCTCTGGGTTGAGAAGACACTTCTGCAGGGGGAAATGTTGATATCAAGTGTCCCTCCAGCTGTAAACAAAACCAGTGCTGTATTAATGGAAGTCTCTTTCCATTCTCCTTCACCCAGAGGGAGTGAAGGCAGGAGGGGGCTGGAGGGCAGAAGAAGGTGGGTGACCTTGTTGTTGTCTGACCAAAACTGGTGAAGGGAGGGCTTTTTTCCCCTTCTAGAAGTTAATTTGGGAACAGAAATTTGGAAGCTGGTTGCTGGCTCTGAACTGAAGGATTCAAAATCTCTCGGAGGTGCTTTTATTGTTATTATTCTTTTGGGTCCTGATCCATCAGGCTCGCAAATTCAAGATGATCTCTCCAAGGCTAAGAGATTTAGGGTTGTCAAAGAAAAGCCTGAACAAACCCAGAAGGTCTGGACCTAGGAATGGACATACTGTCAGACTGGCAGAGCTGGGGTTTGCAAAGTTGCTGGGAAGACCCAGGGAAGGCAGTTCAAGCCACTCTTCAGACTCAAGCCCTGGGCAACCTCCCTATGAGCTGACTTGGTTGCAAGAGGGTATCTTATTCTCCTGCTTGGGAAGGAAAAAGTACTCAGACTTCAGGTGGGCCACGTCCTTTGTCAGAGATGCTGTCATGTCCTATCCATGCTGGATAAAGTGTCTGTAGGTGTGGGCTGGCTGGAGGTGCTCAGATCTGCTTTCTTGTTAAGCCCTGCATTGTCCGTACCAGTTGATCTCTGTAGACCTGGTGGTGAATGTGAAGGACCCCTCCCGATGACTAAAAGCCATGAAGGGCCATATCCAAGAATGCTTTTTCCCTACCAGACCCCAGCACCTCACTTAGGAGTTACTCCTGGCTCCCTGGGGACTGAATGTCCCATTGTAGAAAGTATTTCTGACATTAGCATGCTCAAGGTCTCACCCAAGATTAGGAGGCTGTTGTGCAACACACAAGTGACATTTCCTGCTCTGGCAACCTTGCAGTCCTCATAAACTCTAGGTGTGAGAGGGAAAAAAATCTCCTTTTACACAGCAAGCTGATGACCAGGATAGGGACAGGACCCAATCCATCCTCTCCACCAGCTGGGTCATTCAGCAAGATTTCATGATCTGCTCTCACATGAGAAGCTCCTTCATGGACCAGAGGTAGGATCTTATGAAGAACTAAATAGAAGGCCATTAGCATTAGGCAACACCAGGGACACAGCCCATAAAAAGTACTGAATGATCCCAAGATAGATATTATCCAAGATAAGGGCTCGGCAAAGGCATTTGGGGGTGCTATACGTTCGAAGGGGAAGATGAAGCCATTCAGCACACTGGAGGCTACTCCAGCCATGGGCCAGTGTCCTTCTCAGCCTTTCCAGCAGACGTTATCCTCTCCTCAACCCTGTCCCACACTGGCCATACCTGGCTTTGGAAGAGGGAATGAATCTTTCCAGCAGAGAGGCTATTACAGAGGTCGCCAGACAGACCCATAAATCTCCATTATCAGGCAGCGGCTCCTGTGCCACAAAACGGAAATTATTGCCCTGAGTGCGACTGGGGGAGCCTTTCCTTCCCCCCGCATTGTTCAGGGCCCTCCGGGAGTCGCTCGGGCAATTTGCTGCCTGAATAAATGTTTCCTTTCCCGGCTGCTAAGTACAAGGAATAAGTGTCAGAGGATCTCATAGTGCCGGGATTTAGAGCTCCAGCCCCGAGACAGAAGCCAAGAAAACACTTTGCTGCTTTTTCCCGGGGAGCCTCTTTAATCCCCATTATTAATAACAATGGCAAATTAAACGATTAGTGCACTTGAAGCCCAGTGACCTCCTTGCCTAATATAGCTCAGCCTGCCAGTGGATCACCGTTCCTGTGGGCTCTGAGCGCTGGGAACATTTGAGTTTCCTAGGTCTTGGACACCCATCCACATCAAACTGCATGGGCTGCAGCTCTTCAGGTGACACTTTCTCATTATCTTGTAGACTTTCAGGTTTTCAAGAGCAGCTGGGCTGTCTCAGCTGTGTGGCCAGAAGGTCAGCTCAGAAAGCTCCTCTTTGCAACTTCAACCTTGGGCTTAGTGATGCTGTGAAATTATAGTTCCTCTTTTAGAAATAAATCCAGTCTCTTGCCTTCCACTTCTCCGCTGGGGCCCAAATGCCCTTTGTTCACTAAAGGACATGCACTAAGCCTACATCATCTTCTCTAAGCTGGTGTTCAGTGGTGTCCAAGACACATCCTTTGCTGTCATTAAGCATACTTTGAAGATGGAGAGGATAATTGTCCTCCAGGTGAGATCTCTTGAGGTCAAGGAGCTCCCTCTGCTCTGACGGGGCTCCAGGAATGGTTTTAATGAGGTTGCACTCTCCAGATGTCATCTTCTGACTCAGCACTGGGTGGTGCATGCAGGGGACGCACCTATCTGATATCACCCCATGAGGGCTGTGATTAGGGAGAGCCACCCATTGCGTGGAGCGTCAGTGTGCCCTGGGAACAAAGTCTGTTCCTTCTCCATCTCGAGCACCAGTGATTCCTGTTTGTTAGCGTCCACAAGGATCACCTTTGCCTGCAGCTGAGAGGAGAAAACCACACAAACGCTATACTTTGGACACTTAAACCAGTAAAAGTCCCTCAAGAGAGAAGCTCCAGTCCAAATCCCATGGAAACTGAAAAAAAAACACCAATCAAACCACCAAACACATAGTGGAGAATGTAGCTCAAACAAATACAGATGAAAAAGGAGAGCAGGTCTCAAAACTGCTTTGTACCGGTGTTTTAGATGTCTGATGATAAACGAACAATGAAAATACTGCAGACAGTGGGGCTGGGTGTCACACAGACTCTTAGGAAATAACACTTAATATTCAGTAGCAAATTTGATTATTCTCAGAAAATAAGAGACTTACACTTTGCCTTGGTTCATCTCTACATCCTCTGTTTTCTTCTAAAAATAGAAGTGTACCTATGTGTGATATTTCTTCATATTACACCCATTTTGAGGGAGCTCTTCTTATTCAAGAGCTAGTTCATTTATGAGGGACTGTTAAGAAATTTCTCTTTTTCTCTGGTTAAAAACGTTCAGATTTTTGTTTTCTGGTGGAAAAATCTGCCATTTTTTGGATGATATTTTGGAGAGATGATATTTTGTGATTAGCCACACTCACAACTCGAATTGGTCAGGAGTTTTAGTTGTTACCTTTGGACTACCTCTGCTCTGCTAAATTCTCCCTGGATTATGTCAACAACTTTGTACTGAATTATTTTCAAAGAAGAAGGGGTTTTCTTATAGCACAAAAATTACTGTGAAAATAATTTGGCTTTTTCTTTGGAAAATGATAACCAAAAGCTTCAACAACTTTGAGATTAAAAAAGTAGTGAAATGTTTTCCTTTCTTGAGATTTTTCAAGGAAATGAGTTCTTTCCTGACCAGCTGTTCCAATCCTTTCTATTTTCAAAGGAAATTTATTTCATCTAGATTTTGGCTGTGACTCAATTGTGGTTTTAAAGGGGAAAGTGAGGCATTATGGTTATGGTATCACTGAATCCATGTGTACAAATATAACCTTGAGGGATTGCCATCTTTCCTAAACCACCAGAATTGCTCAAAGGTAATGAGATTTTCCTAAGCTGCTGAAAAGGTGCTGGATTCCTTATTTTCTGTCTCCAGAGCCCCTTGGGTACACTCATTTACTGTTTTCTATCATTTCTCCATGGGCACATGGTGTAATCCCTTGCCATTTTTAGCCTGGTTTTCTAGAGAGAATAAGGCTCATGTGACTCTTCTTCTCTGAGTCTCTGTTTACTGGTGCTACTTTCGTAATTTTTTAATCTTTTGCCTGTTTCATGGTTACTTAATTTCCTGCAGATTTTCCAAAAATAGTCTGGAGAAAAGAGAAAATAAGACTGATGTTTGAACATAACCCTTATTAGATATCAGAGAATCCACATGGGGTCAAGGCACAGATCGGCAAGAAGCCAGATTCTGGGTTTGCTCTTTAGGGAACCATTGCCTTCCAGCAGAAAGCTGAGATACTCGAATAAGAAGCAGGCGGACAAGCACAAAATGTAGCAAGATACATAGTCAGATTTTAAGAGTTAATGGGGTGCCGGTCTATAATGGCTGAAGGTCCCAATGCAAAGCTCTTGCTGTCTCCAAACATCTCCCGTGCGCTGCAGTTGGGAATTTTTTCAGCAGCCTGGCTTATTCCCAACCTATGCTAAGTAATGGAACCCTTTGCTGTCATTTGTCATCTTCTCCTCCCCAGTTATTTTACCATATAGTGTTCCCCTTCTGTTGCCTATAAGAGAACATGTCCATGTGCAGGAAGGAATGGTTTTGTAAGAGAAGAAATCCATCCTCAAGCTGAACTCAATAGCTGATACTCTCCAGGTGGGATGACCGTCATCAACATGCATATTCAAGGGCCAGGCCATCTGGATGCAGCTATATTTACATCTCAGGAAGGCCTATAGATGATGTTTATATTTTCTTAGGCAAAGTTCTTGGTCTCTTGAGGGCCTTATACCCAAGGGTGAGCTGACCTGTGTCTTTCCAAATGGCTATGCAGTTGAGGCGTGCTTTGTTGACCTCTGCACCGCCTTGCAGATGATATGGACCTGCCGTAGTCAGAGGGATTGGACTGGCCCAGCCCAGGGCAATTGTCCTCACACTCACATCACAGCTGCAGCCGGGCCCCGGTGGAGGATGAACCAGGAACATGGTGGGTGAATGCACCAAGCTCTAGAGAATGACATCAAGCACGATGGAAATCTGCATCAAAAGCTCAGCCTCTGACACACATCAATGCTCAATGATGTCTGTTAGCTGACAGCCTGAGCTGGGGTCATTCGTGCAGATTGTTGTAGTTCAGGAGATGTTCATCACGGTGAGTAGGTCTTAGGCACGTGAACATCTCTCCCTCTTGGCTCTCTGCAGCCGTTACCCTCTGCAGAGGGGCTGGGTGGGAGCTGGCATGGGCTGGGTGAGGAGAAGTCCTGTGGGGCAGCAGAGCACATGGCACAGCTTTCCCTGCCCACACCCCCTTGAGCCCCGCTGAGAGATGCTCAGGCAGCTGTCTGATCTCTGGGCAGTTCTGCTTTGTGGGTCCAGGCTTGTGGTTGTCCATAGTCACAGGCAATTTGTCTTGACTCTAAACATGGCTGCTCACCTGCCCCAATCTGTTTGCCCTGGATACGTCCATTCTTGGAAATTGGATAACATCAGAGCAGAAGGGAAGTTTTCTATTTCTGTCTCCTTGTCTCTGTGTTCCTGCATATACCTGCTGCCGCAGAAGTCCTGCAGCCCACAGTGTATGGCAGGGAAAGGGGTTCCTTTTCCCAATAATCCCAGGAAGAGCTATTTCTTGCAACCTATAAAATTTGAATGTGTGTTTTCTTGAAATGTCACTTCTGGGCTAAACTGAGAACCAGACCAGAAACTAAATGTACAGCTGCCTAATTAACCAACTCTTTTCCCTTCTCTCCCATCATGGCAGCAGAATTTTTTGATGATTATTCAGAGGGGCGAGAGTGTGTCAACTGTGGGGCCATGTCCACCCCACTCTGGAGGAGAGATGGCACGGGGCACTATCTCTGCAATGCTTGCGGGCTCTACCACAAGATGAATGGCATCAACCGGCCCTTGTTCAAACCTCAGAGGAGGCTGGTAAGTCATGATCACACAACACATGTGGGGCAAGGCTGTGTGCAGGGAAGAAGCAAAAAGACCTCGGCTAGGTGGAGATGCCAGGGGTGTTTCAACTCCTTGGGTTCCCAGCTGCCTAACCTAGGTGGGTTTGGTCCAGATTTCTAAAATAAGCCAGACTGTCTTGTGCTTGGTACACTCCAAGACCTTGTACTGTCCTGACCAGTTCTGCAGACAGCCAGGCCGCCCAGTGGAAGGGGTTTGTAGGACAAAGGGGCAGTACTGTGGTGTCAGTTTAGCAAAAGCCAGTCTTCGGTTTAGTATCCCTGAAGGCGGATTAAGACAAATGGAAACCCTTTTCAGCTCCACCACACTACTAGTCCATCTTCTCTTACCCTCAGGGTCCTTATTGCCCAGTCACTGCTGCGTGACCCCTCGCACTCTATGGTGACTGGCCACCTTTTCTGGATACCCTGCTCATGGCTCCACTGGGTGAGCTGAAGCAGAGCTTATGGGGCAGGTTAGGGCACCCCAAAGCCTAAAGGGTCAGGGCATCCCAAGGTCTGTGGGGTTAGGATGGGGTATGCATAAGGGATGGGAACATCTCAGTGTTGATATCCTCCTGTCTGTACCTGCTGGTTTTGTCGAGGGGTTGTGGGAAGAAGGTCTCTATAGTCTCTGCTGCAGGGACATGGACCCATCAACGACCCCAGGCAGAAAGGAGCCAGGAAGCCATCCCTGAGGGCCATGTTTCCCCTACTCCTTGTCTTCCATGAGGCTCTATCCCCAACCTGCCCTGTCCTTTGCATTGCCTGTCCTCAAACACAGATGTCCCCTGCAAGTGTCAAGAACGGCACTGGTGGCTTGAGCGCTGCCACCAGACACAGCCACCCAGCGCCCTCTCGTGAGAACCCCTTCCTAGACCCTGCAGTGACTGAGCCAGGCAGCGGCTGCGCCCTGGCACCCAGGCCCTCGCTCCCTTTCACTTACTGGTTGCTCCATGTTATCTTTGGGTACATCTGTGTAGTCAGGAATGGCCCGTTGGGTACCAGGGATGGTCCTTCGGTGCAAGCAGCAATGCAGGGTGTTAACTCTGCACAGCCTTGGGGTAAGGCTTGGAAAACCCCGCGAGAAAAATAAATGCATGAGCTGTACAGATCTGTACGTGCACTTTTGTCACGTGGCTGGGCATCTGGCAGGCTGGAAATCTGGCAAAAATGGCCAAATTCCTGCTTTTTCTTCTAGAAGAGACTTTCCATGAAGAAAAGGACAAGTCTTTGGTTAAAATAATTCCAACTGGTCTACATAAATAAATATATTCAGTACAAGTGATTGGGTTTAACCTGTCACTGTGTAAGGCCTTTTTTTGGAGACTGAGATATGCCAGATGGCCCTGCAAGGGAAGATCTTTGCCTTTACTGCAAGCTCTCCTTTAAGCTCTTGGTCCACTTACAAAGTCCAATGATTAAAGCTAATACATGGTGAGGTTACAACTAAAGGAGTGTTAGTTTTCTCTGCACCGAAGGGTTTTTCCAGCCTTCAAAGTTGTAAGAAGTACTCTAATTTCAATTTTTATTGTTCTGCAGCTGCATATTAACTGATCCTGCTTTATAATGAGGGAGAAGACACAGAGAGAAAGCTGTAGCAAAGATCACAGAGGAAATCCCTGGCAGTTGCCAGGTCCTCATCTTTCAGGCTCTCACCCCATCACATAGCTGCCAGCTATGCAATTCAGGCCTGCAGAGCTGGTTAGATGTCCAAGACCTCCAGATTTCCTCCTTTTTCCTCCCTATAGGCTCCTCTTCAGGGACCTCAAGAACAGGCATCTTCACACAGCTCTGGTACTTCTGTTCAGTCCCCAGTTTATCAGCAAGCAAAGAGGGAATTTGAGCCCTGCCAATCCAGACTTTGTCCTCAACCTCATAAGACCTGAGCTTTCAGGATGCTGGGAAGAGTCAGGGAGGTGTGGAGGATGTGGCTTTTTCTTCCTCTACCTCCCACTCTGCTTCCAAGTTCAAAACTCGTATTTTATATGGTTTCAAGACCATTGTGTTTCTCCTGTGGCATTTTGGGCCGGGCTAAAGTAGCTCACCCAAAAATGGAATTTCAGAAGGCCTGTTCCCCACACTGATTCATTAGTGGGGTTTCCTATCAATTATCCCTCTTTATCTTTAGGAAGATGCTGCTGCTGGAAGCACTCTTTTTCTTATCTCCCCCTCAAGCCACACGAGCAACATCACACAAAGCCAACAAGGAGTATGTAACATTCATATTCTTGGGATACTCCGTAATGCTTGGAAGGTGAAGGGCTTGGGAGCCTGAAAGGGCAGGAGGGTCTGAGATCCAGACATCTTAGTGTAGGTGTATGCACATGCAGTGGGTCTCTAAGCAGCTACTAGATCTGCTGGAGATGTGGGGGTCTGTTCAGGTGATGTCTCTGGCACCATCTGAGATGCCCCAGGACAGATGAACTGTCTGTGCAGCACTGGCAGGCAGGAGGCAGTGGGAAGTCAGCGGAGCAGAAGCTGAAAGGCAAGAAGGGAAGAAAAAGCCACTTGTGTTATCCACTGCAGCAGAGAAGTAAGAGAGACGAGAGGAGAGGAGAACCTGGGGCATGCTGGAGTGAGCTTGTTGGGATCTGAGATGATGCTGGTGGTGGCGGTGGAGGGCTGATACATTTTCTTCCTCTGCATTTTCTTGCAGTCGGCTTCCCGCCGCGTTGGCCTCTCTTGTGCCAACTGCCACACCACGACGACTACGCTCTGGCGCAGAAATGCTGAGGGAGAGCCCGTCTGTAATGCCTGCGGACTCTACATGAAGCTCCATGGGGTAACGCCTTCATTGCTCTCTGCTCTCTATGGGGAGGGTATCAATAGCACCAAGCTGGGGATTGGGTTTCTTGTGCAACACTGTGTCCTCCTGGAACTGTTTTTCCTGCAATCCCTCTGGGCTTTAGTCCCCCTTAACGTTACACCGAGTTTATACTGGCAAGGGATGATGCACGCAGGGCATTTTTCACATACCAATTAGCTACGCATTGCATCAAAATCTTAAAACCCAATAAAACAAAGCTCAGGTTCTTCCCACCTAAACTCAGTCACTTTAGTGAAAAAATCTGAGTCAGAAGCACAAAGAAGGGCTGAGCTTCTCCACACAGGGTGTCAGATCCCAGCTCAGATTTGGTTTTAGACTTGTCATGGGACTGATAGATGACTTCTCTTGCACGGGTGTCCAGATATTTTCCTGTCAGTGGGGGGGCTTCATGTATCTATGTCATGTCTGATACATCTAGAAGAGTTAAGAGTCCAAGGTGTAGCAGGTCTTCAAGATAAACAACTCTAGTCCTTTTCCCATCAGCCAGTGGCAATAGGGCCACCCCTATGATAAAGACAGAGGCCTTCAACACCCTGGTGATTGCTTAGTAGCAAACCCCATTCTGCTTCTCATTGGTTCTCCTAGGGTTTTTATACACCTCCATGCTCTCACTGGTGTCCAGTGTTTCAGAGTGGAGAGACAGGTCAAAGCTGGAAGACAAGGTGGATGAGGGGAAACCTTACCTAACCCAACAATTCTTCCTAGAAATCCCTGAGTGTTTCTGACTCTGAGGGTGACTACCTTAGTGGGATCAGTTCCCAAAGGACATCACCCCACACTAGCTCAGTAGCTTTCCAGAAACCAGGCATTAGCAAGAAAGACATCTTCTGCTCTGAGTTAAATAGGAAATTCAATAAGATGAGCTGTTGTTCCCTTCTGGCCTTAAAACACTCAAAGCCTATGGTGTGAAAAGCCTATCTATTCCCATTTGACTGCCTGTCTTTTAGCTTTGACATATATCTTCACACAGCAGTACTGACCAGTGGGCTCCATCCTGTTGCTTTCAATTAAATCAGCTGGTTTTCAGAGCCTACAAGGCAGAGCTGGAATCATGTTCTCCTAGATGACCTTATGGACATAGAGAAACCAGTGTGCTTTTATATTTGGGTCCATAGGTTCCAAGGCCTTTAGCAATGAGAAAAGAGGGCATTCAGACAAGGAAACGCAAGCCAAAGAACCTTAACAAGACAAAGACGCCAGCAGGTAAGTGTTGAATGGACGAGTTTATTGCATGTGTATATGTGTGTGTGTGCGCTTGTGTTTCTGACCATCATGTACTGTGAGTTAGACACTCAACCACAAAATGGGCTGATTCTTCAAGAACAGGGGATGCCTGAAAGACTTTCAGCAGTAACAAAGCCCTTCCCACTATTTATTTTCTTAATTTTACCCACACTAATTTCTTGATGGGTGGTGACAGCTCTGTACTGAAAGGTCTTTGGAAAGAGCCTCTTTGACCATCTGCTTTCTCACAGGTCCATCCAGCAGTGAGAGTCTTACCCCGACAACCAGCTCTGCTAGCAGCAGCAGCAGCACCATGCCCACTGAGGAAATGC
This sequence comes from Microhierax caerulescens, assembly GCA_035590215.1. NCBI lineage: Eukaryota > Metazoa > Chordata > Aves > Falconiformes > Falconidae > Microhierax > Microhierax caerulescens. Next base: position 73,667,270 of record JAVJGJ010000059.1, on the reverse strand, counting down.
GCCCCATAAAAACAGAACCTGGGCTCTCATCTCATTACGGGCACCCCAGCCCAATTTCTCAGGTACAGAGGGGAGATGGTGGCAGTGGGACAAAGACGGGAACTAGGGTGGTAGACATGGTGAGAAGAACGTCCTCAAAAGCTCTGTAGAAAAAGGCTGCCTCTTTTCAACCCAGGGGTCTAGGAGTTCACAGTAAGAGATCTATTCTCTGGGGCGGGCAAAACCCCACATTCTTGTCACCACGTCTACAGCACAATACAGCTTTTTAATGATTGAATGGACCACAAGAAGTAGTAGCTTTGTTGAAAACATGAAATTCTTTGTAGCTGGGCAGCTATATAGGTCCTATAGCAAGAAAATGCTCATTCCCTTTTTATGATTTGATTTGTCGTGAGCAAGGCAAAACTTTGCAATATTACCTTACTTTCACTGCACTGGCTGTCTGTGTGTGTAGCTATATGAGAAATGCAGTGTTGAGGAGCACGAACTTAACTGAGTCCCTGTGAAGGCAGAGCAAGCCAGGATGATGGCAGAAGGCCACAGGGTGAAGTGGTGTGCTCTGTTCTGTACCCACCACTAGATGTCTTGAGATCAGCACTGCATCCACACACAGCAACACCCAGCTCTGGCAGCTGATCTGTGTGTGGGTTTAATAACTATGTCCTGATTAACCATCACACAGCGTGACTAAGAGACGGCGGTATATGATAGCTGGTCTCCTTTTGGGTTCATACAGAGAAGTCCGGTTTTCTCCCTGGAGAGAAAAATATGTGGCGGAGTGTTGTGCTGGACTGATCTTGCACCTGCAGCACTTGGCAGCACTGTTAGTGGGTCCTGCAACCCACAGGAGGCCATCTGAAAACTAGGAGAGCCCCAGGCCAATGAAATTTCACGCCTCGGGTGGTAAAATGATAATTTCTAACATTTAGAAGACAACAAGATGCCCTGTATACAGCAGTAGGGTCTGGAACAAGAAGGAAAGAGCCTGTCCAAAATATCATGCCTAAGCTCAATCTGCAGCTCTACAGCAAATCTGCATTACATTACTTGTGTTATTACAATAGCAACAGACCCCCATAAAGGGATTTGTATGGTTGTCTGTGGTTTTGAAGCTTTGTTCACAGGTGTTTTCTTTTTCCATAGGCATTCTCAGTCTCTTCCATGTCTGGTCATGGATCATCTATTCACCCTGCCATTTCAGCTCTGAAGCTTTCCCCGCAGGCTTACCAGTCAGCCATCAGCCAGTCTCCACAAACCAGCTCCAAACAGGACTCCTGGAACAGCCTCGTGTTAGCTGAAAATCATGGGGACATCATAACTGCATAACCTGGTCTTCCACCCACGAACTTCAGGCTGATTTGCTTGAGGGATGAAGAAGATACCATGTAATCATCAAGTCAATGTTGTTTCCCACCTCCCCTGCTTTCCTGCCTTCTCTCTCCTTGTGAGATGTTCCAGCACAGAGGTAAAGAGGACTGACTTGTCTGAGGTGTAGGAGAGCTCTTATGAAACGAACAGAGAAGACTCAAATCTCAAAGTAACTAATAGATTTGGTGCCTTTTTTTCCCACTTTAAATGAGCCTCTCTATTTGATTGTCATCACCTTCTATGAAATAGCCAGAAACACAAAGATGGACACAGTTCTAAAGTGGGTTTTTTTAATTATTTAAAAATATCTGGCATTTAAGACTTAGACAATGGTGCAGCAGAGACATTTTTTTTTCTTCTGTCACCATCCGTTCTTTTCCTGACCAGAAGAAAATGCCACCATCTTCTTTCTCATTACTCAAATACAGTGATATTCCACCAAATGGAGCTAGTTCCAGAACAGTTTGTTGAACAAACTTCATGAGACATGGTGTGGTGGCTTTAGTGGATGTGATATGTTCTAAGGCAGAGAAGAGAAGAGACCCTCCCACACACATCTTCAGCTCACACTTCTAGAGCATTGTCTTCATTTTCCTAGATGGTCTGAAAAGCTAATGAATGTCTATTTAATAGTAACTCCTTTCCTATTTATCATTACAAAACCATGGGACTTGTTTCCAAAAGGTTGTTGGCCAAGCCTGGAGAAGGTCTGTCCAAAGTCAAAGGGGGATTTTGGAAGGAGGAACCTTCTGGAAGCAAGTAGAGGAGACCCACATTGGTTATCAAATCCTGGAGAAAATTGCTGGGCTCTTCCCTTATGGATAGCTACAAGACAGGCTTAGAGATTATTTAAGAGCACAGTAAGTGAAAGACGCTCTCTTAACGCTGCTGTGCCATCGCTTTTGAGACAGTTAATTTAATTATTCTGCATAGTTTTGCATTGGTTTTGATGTCATTGATGAAATCTGATTGTCCTTTCTTTTCGGCTGTACTGTGAGTGCCTGCTTTCCACCTAAAGGCTGGGTCATGACCATTTCCCAAATCTAACCCTTTAGGATTTCACCTTTTGCAACAAGCAAAGGCTTCAGCCTGTGACGGAGGCAGGCAGGGGCCATTTTCTTTACCAAGCATGTGCATAGATTGCTTGCCTGCAAGAGAAGCATAACTCCATTCATGCATGAGTATTAAGACTGGTGTTTTTTCTTGCCCATAAGGCTCTCAGCAACCAGAGGATCCTAGCAAATGGAGTTGGAAGAGATGATGAGAGCTCACTGACTCATTCCCTTTTCCCAAAGGGATCAATTCTAGCTAACCTGGCCTGGACTGCTCTTTCTCTAGCATGTGCTTAACAAACTCCAGCACTGCAGATGCCACAGCTCTCCTGTGCAGTCTAAGTGCTTCACCAGATGCTTGCCATGACATTTTCATCAACATTTCTGAGGAGGGACAGCTTTGCCTGCCCAGGCAGAGAATTCCTGGGAGACCTCATCCTACAAGATTATCCACTCTTGTTTCTGTCCACTCCCAAACTCTGTTACTACTCTTGCCTTCCCAGCTCCTCTTTTCCTCGTTGCATCCAGGACTCCAGAATGGAACTGTCAAGTGAAAATCTAGAAGAGGGATTGTGCATCCCTCCCAAATGTGCCATTCTCTGTCTCCAAGTGTTTAACATTCCTACAAAGAATGTTTCCGCTCAAACACCAAGATGCATGGCCTGGTGAAGAGGAAAGCCATGTACATGTTTGAAGCAAAAGAATGGCATTGTATTGTCTTTGAACTCTCCATTTTCCTTCTGATGGTAGAAAAGCTTCTTTAAGGAGAAGGATTCAACTGGACTGGTCAAGATAAAGACTGGAACCGGAGTCACAGCACAGACCTGGACCCTTCCACATTCCCTGTGCTCCGTGTAACTCAGATTTGCAGGGTTTTGGAGGGTTGACAGAGCCTCTGCACTCCTCAGAGTAAATACCATGGCAGGGATGCCATGTTAAAGGCTGTAAGGTGTTTGCACCAGAGTTTCCACTCTGTCTTGCTGAGTTAAAGCAGGGTCTAGCCTCATTAGTGTTAATTACAGACAAGGAAGAGGCATTCATGAAACATGAATAAAATTAAACAAAATCCTGTGATTCTGCTCAGGCATGGTAGGCTGCAGAGAAGAGGCCAGAAACAGCATATAAAAATACCAATTTGGGGTGAAAACATGAATGCATTTCTCCCCAGGCATGCAGGTCTTTAGCCAACCTCCTCTTTGAACTATATTCCTTTGTAAATGGCAATTCAGCTCTCTGGAATCTGGCTGTGAATTCCTGTCTGTAACAGAGAAACATGGACCACAAAGATGCCACTTGGCTAATGTACATAAATGAGATACCTAGAACTACCCTGGACAGCCTGAAAGGGTGAGGAACAGCTGCCCTCCTGGAGAGGAGTTAAAGTCCAGACTGACCACAGGTCCCATTTCTTGTTCCATATGGATGCTCCCAGAGGCTCTGTCTACCTTGCCTTATTACTGTGCTCCTCCTCCTACCCTCAAAGCCAAACTCCCTGGCTGAATTTTGCTCCTGCCCCTAAAACACACTCTGAGATGCCATAAAGGAGTCTGCTTGCAATGCAAGAGAGGAAAAACCCTGCAGGACATAGGCCTGCCTTATGCTCCCTCAGGTTATCTAGAAGGCCATGGTAAAGATTTGTTAACTGGTTCTCAGCCTTCCTCAAAGCCTTAAAAATGGTTCTTGAAACACAATGAGGAGCATTTACAAGGACCCCTGGGGGCTGTGAGGAAACTTGGCTCTCTTTAGTGGTAGAAATTAGCTCTTTTATCTCCCCTTCTGCACCACAAGCAGTAAAAATCCACACACGCCTGGTTGTCTTACTCTTTTCAATCACCCAAAACTATTGTAGAGCTGTGGTCGGTCTAGGAGCATTTGCCATGTCCTGGCCAACACCGATACCAAGATGGTGGGAGGCTGACCTCTGATGGAGCACCATCCTGCTAGGTGCTGTACAAACACACCATAATAGATGGGTCCTGTTCTACAGAGCTTGTAATAAGGGAGTTACAGAGTAATTTAAATCAGAAGGGGCTAGACCAGGTTTCTCAAGGTCCAGTTCAGTCAAGTTTTGAACATCCCCAAGGATGGAAATCCTACAGTCTGTTCCAGTGTTTAACCACCCTCATGGTGGAAATGTTTTTCCAAATTAACGTTAGATTCCAATGAGTAAGAGGGAAGGGCCCAGTCCTGCAAAACACTTAAACACATATATAAATGCCTTTGCAGGACTTGCTCCCTTAGAGGTCATCGCTAATCACACATGCAAGTTTTGGTGTCGAAAGGCTTGTAGCACAAGGTTTGGTTGTGCCAAACGAGACCTTCACAATGTCTCAGCAGTCAGCAGAGTGAGATGGGCAGACAAGAACTGGGGCAGGGTGCCAGAGGGGTAGAAAGGTCATTTAACCATTTCTAAGTGTCTTTCCCCTTTGTGGAAGTGCAATATCTTGAATCACTTCAGTTATTCTTTTGTAAATTGATCAGAAGAGATCCATATTTCCCTTGCAACCTTATGAGCTGGCTGGAGAGGGTGCCGTCAGGAGGAGCTCAGGAATATTGTAAGGGAGCTTTAAAACCAATCCACAACTCTTAAAGTAACATTGAAACTGTGACTATGTCAGGGTGGTGGTTTGTTTTGCTTCTGTTCTCCCCACGTATAAAGTTTGAAGCTTCCTGGGTTAGCTGGGAAGGTCCCATGGACACAGACACTTACTTGTAAGGGGGAGAGGGAAACCAACTAACTGAACAAGCTGTAATTATTTAAAGATGTAAAAAAATATATATTATGAAGTAGTATGGCTACCAATCCACATAACTTTACACCTTTAGAAATAATGGAAATAAACCAATGATAATAAAACCAGAAGGCTGCTGCTTGACTCTTAACTATGCTTGTGGGCTTCTTGGCAGGAGCTGGGATGATCACATATGAAGTGCACCTGGAGAAGCAATGCTGCAATGGGTCCTGTCCTAGGGAGCTCATAACAACAGAATTACAGAGTAATTTAAGTCAGATGGAACTATATCAGGTTTCTTAGGGTGCTGTTCAGTCAAGTTTTGAGTATCCCCAAGGATGCATAACCTACAGCCTCTCTGGGTTCCAGTTCCGGTGTCTGACCACCTTTACAGCAGAAATGTTTTTCCAAATAAACATTAGATTTTGATGAGGCAAAATCATTGGCAGATGGACTCAAAAATTGACTCATTGCAAGAGACTGAACATTCTCAGCTCTGGAGTCACACACAGCCCCCTCATAGGTAGGAACTGGATGACCAACACAGGATGACAAACACCAGAAGTGACAGACCCAGCAACAGACCAGCAATTCAAGGCCAGGCTGGATGGGGCTTAGAGCAACCTAGTCTAGTGGAAGGTGTCCCTGCCCACAGCAGGGGTGGTGGAACTAAATGATGTTTAAGGCCCCTTCCAACCCAAACTATTCTATAATTTTAATACAGAGGGGTGAAAGCACCCAGTATTTTTTCATGCAGCAGATAATCCCCCTAATACAGAGGAGAGAAGGAAAAACTCTTTAGGACACCTAAATACCATCATGACTTATCTTTTTAGCCTGCTCACTAACACAGTTGGGTGTAGTAGGCTATTGCTCAGCCTAAATTCTTTCAGCTGAGCTCAGAGGCACCAGCCTTAAGCCCAAATCACGTTACCAACAAGCACTGTACTTCTGCAGAGGGTGGAGGTGACTGAGCACAGCTCTCCCGCAGGTAGGCACCCAACCTTCCTCCCAGACCAACCAGGCCCTGGACACCAGTACAACTAGAAGAGCAAGCACAAACAAAACCCCACCACCATCAACTGAGGAGCTCCCCTGCTATTTGAGGGGGAGGAATGGGGGTGGGTAGGTCCTCCTCCCCTATAAAAGTGGGTGAGTGAGAGGGGTTTGGGTTACGTTTGGGTCAGGTAGGTGTGTTAGGGAGTAGGTCAAGATGCTGCGGGAGGTGGTTGTGGGCAGGGGAATGGGTATGGAGGAACAGAAGGGGGGTAATAAAGTAGGTTAGAAAGGCTATGTGGTCTCCTCCCCAGATGCATGTACACAGTGGGCTTGGGAAGGTCAATGGTTTGAGGGGTGGATGCAAGAATGTGGGGCTTGGGGGGAGTGCAGTGGCTACCCCCACTGCCCTGGGGAGACATGGATGAGAACAGAGCAAGAGCTCTGGGCTCAGTTGTCTTGGAGAGCTGTGAATTGATGCTTGGCTAAATGTGAGAAGATGGGGAGCTCTGCACCCCACCTAATAATATATGGAGGGTCTGGGCTGTGCCTTGAAATCCTTGCAGGAGCCTTGGACAGGAGTGTGAAGCTGTGGTGGGACATCCTCTGCAGCAGATGTGTGGCTGCAATCCCTGTGTGCAGGTGAGCTGGCAGCACGGGTGTGCATGTAAAGTTGTGCTGAGGTACATGAACCTGGCAGCCTCGTCCTTGTTATGCTCCAGTGTGAGTGTTTGGCTTCTGTCTGAGCACAAGGACTGGAAATGAGCCCACATGTGGGGATGATTTCTCCTGCAGTGGTACCAGCTCACGTGGTTTGCTGGGACAGGCTCTGGGGTGCTGTGGTCATACTCTTTGAGAGATGGGTGTTATGATCTGCAGAGAGGGCTGGGCTTGGTCCCTCCTCGTAGGGGGACCATTTTGGAAGAGACTGTAGTAGGTCCAGAGTAAAAAGGTGAAGTAGGGTGAACCAGAAACAGCAGATCCTGGTTCTTTTGATGCCCTGGGGTAAAGGTTAGGCTCTCCTCTGGAACAGGAGCATTACTCGGCTGTCCAGAGTGGTTACAGCAGGGGGAGTATGGGCATTAAAACCTTTCAAAGTACTTGGCACTTGCAGTCTCTCTTGACAAGCTTGTTGTGAACTGAGTGAGCAGCAGTCGGAGCTGTGCAGCTTTGCAGGTGATGAGCTTCCTTGGGGTCTGCGCTCTGAGCTGTGAGAGGTCCTGGGGCTCATTCCATGCTGCCTGACATGAAGCCAGTGCCTGGATAGCCAGGAGGAAGACCCAAAGGGCACGGGGCATGGACAGACCCCTTGGGTGACCTATGTCCAGCAGTCAATGCTGCTCCCAGGGATCCAGATTGTAGCAGGAGCATCTCTTTAGCTGATGACCTGCAACAGGCTTTTGCGTAAAGTCTGTACACACTATAGCTTTTTTGGGGTGAAACTGGAGCAGATCCTGTGTCCTAGGTGATGCAGGAATGAAGCTCAGACTTTTACTCCTGGTAAAGCTAGTTTGTATGACTTGATGTTTTTAATTTATATCTTTGGTTTCATGTCTTGGATCCAGGTAATGTTCCCTGATGTGTTTTCCTCTTGAGCTCTTCCAAAAGGGATTTGATTTGGGCTGGAGCACATGAAGGCTTTTACAGCCATGCTGCCTTGTCTGCTCCTGTTGAGGGTATGTCCATATATGAATGCTGTTCACAGCCCTGTGGAGGTAGCTGCTGGCTTAGATGCCTCTTCTGGGCTAAGATCTTCGGTGCCCAAGGATTTCCTCTGGCTGTGGCAGGAGCATGTGGCACTGAAGGCTTTGATTTCACAGTCTCTCTGAGCTGATGCAAGTATGGGCTGCTGTATCTGAGCTAGGTCAGACAGTGGAGAAGCCGAAATGCTAGCATGAGGTGGGAATGCCTCTTCTGACGGGGTGTCCATGCACAAGATTGCTGTTGATTTTCACATCATGTGCTCTGAACCTTGCACTGTGTGCTGTGGAGTTTGAAGCAGAGCCTCTAGTCAGTGCTGGTCTCTGGGATTAGTCTGCAGGGAGAATTGGCACAGTGGGATGAAAGCTAAACTGCTTTCCTTGTCCCAGAGCCTGTTTTCTTGTACACCCAGTCCTGGCAGAAGTCCTCAGAACCGCAAGTGACATGTGGCTGGGATTTCATGCTAGAAATAACTCCTTATGTACTGGTGTGACTTCCTGGAGGGAGCTACAGGATGCTGTAGGGATGGTGCTGCTTCATCTCCCCTTCATCCAGAGTCTTCTGGTCCTAGGTGCTGCTAGTAGTGTATGAATGCTCCCTAACTGGCCTCATGCTGTTGTAGTCAGTGGGACAAGCAGCTGGTAAAGCAAGGGGAGGGGATGAGTTAACTCCAGTGCTGATCAGGGAGCAGCGCTTGTTGTGGTGGCTGTATTGGGAAAAAGATGGCTCGCTGGCCTGGTTTAGTTCATTAATATCTATGTAAGGTTGTGTTTCTCCTTTGTACTGGACATCAAGGCTGTAGCTGAGGGAATGGTTGGAGTCAGCTAAGCTCTTGTTGTCAGTGGAGAGAGAAATGCTAAACAGTCTAATTTAAGGTCCTCTATGACTCCTGGTGAACCTGCAGTAAGAAAGGACTTCAAGAGATCCCCAAGCCAAATTCCTGCTTGTGGGGCAAAACCCACCATTAGAGCAGGTTGCTCAGGGCCTTCTTTGATTGAATTAAGGGTATCCCCAAGGACAGAAATTCCTTCACCTCTCCGGGCCTGAAAGGAACCTGTTTCTCTTTGTAGACTTTGCCACAGGGACTGGAGGAAGAAAATGGGAGTGAGGAGATTGTGGCGAGCTCAGCCTCTGATTTTGTGTATTTCTGAGTTGCAACTTTCCTTCAAGTTCAGGGCACCAGGTGTGAGAAGGACCTGCTATTCCCTCAACAGTTGCAGGAGATGCCAGAGGGCCCATCAGTGAGGAAGTTCCAGCTGCTGACCTCCCCTTTTGTGGGACGAGTGGTGGCCAAGGTGGGGGGAAGCAGCAGGAAGATCAGTGTGAATGACCTGAATGCTCTGAGGCTCCAGGACTCTCAGGTGAGCTGTACTTGACATGAAATTATTGGTCCATGACAAGTCTAAGGCAAACCACCATTGTCCTGGATCTGGGTCACGGAAGGTGCACAACCTGCAAATGACATCAAGTTTGTGTTTGAGATGGGCTATTGGCTTTGTTTATAGCTGCTAAATGGGTGCAGTGCCTGTTTTGGAGTACCATTCTGTGTTACGAAGTCTGGGATCAAGGTTACTGCAAGGAGAGGCTGTTGCAGTGATGTGGCTAGATATGGAGATACCCAAAATTATTTGCAGTTTTGAGTCAGTCATGCTAATTCTGTGCCTCTCGAGGGATGAGGAGTTGGTATTGGTGAGGGCTGTTTGTAGATGAGTTGATTTCTTCAGTATGCAGATGTCAGAAGCAGCAGCCTTGTTTCCCTCAGCTGTGAACTTGCATGATTGCTTCCCTTATACCAGAGAGCAGGGTTTCACCTCGCTAGGTTGACATGTCTATGCTGTGGGCACTTGTGAGATAGTCACAGTGGGTCAGTCCTGCTGGGGACTTCACTTGCTTGACACCCCCCAGGTAATGACTTAAACTTGCCTGACCAAGTGCTGGTGCAGCCTCACCTCTGATTACACGATAGTCTCAGCTGGGGGCACAGATGTGAGCTGCTCAGCAGTCATTTGTGGCCAGGCTGTGGCTTCAGAGCCACCCTTGAGTTAGGTCACCCTAGCCTGAGACACTTGAGGCCAGCACAAAGTGGGGAGGCAAATAGGAAGCAGTGATGACAGACTTCAGAAACCTGCGTGTCTCTCCTAGTGTGTCTCTGTGGCCTGACAGGAGCCTCTGGTAGAGCTTCACACTGGAGTGGCATTTGAACACTTTGCGCTTCATGTAGACAAAGAAGGGATGCTGCAGCTCTGATGGGAATGGCTCAGATGATGATAAATCCTGTGTTTGGGGTGGGGTGATGTGCCTTCTATCAAAAGGAGGTTGTAGAATATAGTCACTTGTATGGAAACAACCAGAGGTTATATGGATCCTCAGTACATCCCACCTTTTTTCTCAGGTTCATGGGAAGAACTTGTACCTGGCATTTGTGGCATCTGAAGGTCCCTTAGGACCAACTGCAGAAGAGACAGTGCTGCAAAGAGAGGCTTCTAGTGGGGCAAGTTCTGCTCAGGGAGGGCGAGAACAGGTTTGTGCTCCACAGACACATCCCCAGGATGAGGAGCTGCAGGAACTCCAGCCCTCAAGACCTGAAGTCCCAGATGCAGCAGAGGGTCCAGGCAACTGGCTGCGCTTCCATTTTGGCTTGTTTGGCAGCGTTCGGGCAAATGAGTTCTCAAGAGCAAAGCAAGCCAATAAAAGGGGAGACTGGAAGGACCCTGTACCCAGGTATTTAGTGGATTCCTCACAAACTATGCTTTTTCTCCTTGCCTCTCATTAAGGAGAGACACTCTTCCGTCTCTAAATTTGTGTAGAAATGCTCTTAGCCTTGTCTTTTCTCTGGTAATTAAGTAGGCATGAGAGATGGCATGAGTGGGGGTGTTTAGCCAGGGAATCCACAGTGCACTTGTGGGATGCATGTTGCCTGCCAGCCTAGGGATCGTAGTCAAAGACAGAACTTCTAGGATGCCAGACTGAATCATGCCTACAAAATGCCAGTTTATCCCAATTACATGTTTTTTTTAAAAAAGCCTTGGATAAATAGCATGCATCTAGGGCAGCTGAGGTGATGCTGTTAAAGGCAGCAGTGCGTTGAAAACAAGGGCTACAGTCTGTGTCCTAAGTCCCACTGGAAGTGTACTGAACAAGGTGTAAATATTGGAAGATTGTATGGACTCTGCTTTTGTGAGCCATTTAGTCTGAGTGGTTAATAATGCACAAGGTGGGTCTGGCCCCTGTGTATGTGCTGTACTCCTTAGGGACAAACTCCATGCCCCTCCATCCTGCAATCTTTTGAAGAATTACTTTATTTCTATACAAGTAATTTGAGAGAGGTTTGTGTGCTACTTTCATCATCTGTTTCCCTAACATGTGGACCCTACTGCTTGCTGGAGCCCTTGGTCATCTGGGTTGCCTGCTGAGGAGAGCCAAGATGTTGATACCTGTCCCTGTCTGCTGCTTTCTCTCTGCTAGGGACCACAGGGCAGCAGCACAAACAATTGTCCACAAGCTGTGTGCGTTCACACCCAAATTTTTTGGCTGAGATCATTAAAGATGTTACTTTGCTTTAAGGTGGTGGCCTGGTGTGTTGGAGTGCCTGCTGTCACCCTGTGCACACAAGTGCAGTGATAAGCTGCAGGGAAGCAACAGCTGGACTAGGGTATGACCTTTGATTCCCACTTGAACTGTGGCAGTCCTCCTGCCTGAGGAGGCCTGGGGGACTAGTACGTCAAGATGTCTCCCTGGGTCTCACGAGAATGAGTAGGCATGTGTGAGGGCTGATGCCTCACTGCATTCTTCTCCCTAAGTTTTTGTCCTGTACAGGCTTTTTTCTCACCTCCCAGTAGCTTTTCACTCCATTGCTATGCTGTGCTCTCTTTCTGTGCAAGTTTCTTCAGCCAAAGCAAGATTCAAATGGTTCAGGGATGTTTCTGATGAGACTTCAACTTCTCTGTTTCTCCCAGGCTGGTTCTGCACTTTGAGAGTGGAGGCTTCCTTGTTTTCTACAACTGCCAAATGCAATGGTGCTCCTCTCCGAGGGCCAATCCTGCTTCTGACATCCTGTCTGTGGAGTTCCACCGTGGCCAGGCACTGGATGCCCTCCGTGCACCCAATGCCATCTGCTACACCCTCTTAGACCAAAGATATTTTTCAGGGCTGGGTGAGTTCCAGGGCATAGTGGAAGAGCAAGAAATAGAGGAAGGTGGGTGGGATGTCTCCAGATGCAGACCTGCATGTCTGAGCCTCTTTCTCCCTAGCCTTATGGCTTCTGGGTGATCCAACTGAGGATATGTGGTCATCTCGCTGAGTTCAAGACTTGCAGTCTGTAGCCACTTCAGATACTTGGGTGCACCCTGTAAGCCCAGTGGTGCAGTGCCCAGTGAACTGTCTTAGTGTGGATGGATTGGCTTGTACTTGTGGAAGAAAGGAAGGTCTGCTTAAGGGTAGTGGGAAGAGAACATCATCCAGTCCAGTCGCAGCTGTAAGTCTACTCTTGTATGCCACCTCTGATGGGGGCAGTGGCATTGTTAGCTGTGATCCTTGAGGCAGAAGTCATAGACTGGAGCCATAGGTTTACATAATCTTGATAACAAATATCCTTATTGTCTCCTTATTTCTGACCCTTTCCAGGGAACATCATTAAGAATGAGATCTTGTACCTGGCCAAGATCCATCCGTTAACACAAGGCTCTCTCTTGGCTCTCTCAGATCTGGAGCATCTGCTTGACTATGCCATTCAGTTCAGCTCTGACTGGCTGCACAGCAAGCTGCATGGCAAAAGGCTGCACCTTCAGATCTATCAGAAGGAGCAGTGTCCCCTCGGGCATACAGTGATGAAAAGAACCCTTGGACCCCCAGATGGCTTTAAGAGACTCACATGGTGGTGTCCTCGGTGCCAGCCTGCAGTGCTGTCAGGGGATAGAGATCTTTCTCCAGTCACTGAGTGACCTGGCTTAGTGTTCCTCCTTTCCTGGAGGGTGTCTAGATGGTCTCTGAACTATGCTTTTAGTTGTCCTGAGAAGGTTTTCATGATTTCTTTTGAGGCTGTTGAGTTTGCTCCTTAGGGACAGTGAGTTGGCAGAGTTTAAGTGCTTAGTGGAGGTCACAGGAATTACTGCAGTACTGTGTGCCCCTGGGTGCAAAAAGGGAAGCAGTGGTACACGACTACCCTTTTTGTCACAATGATGCAATGGTGCAAATGGTTTGATCAGTTCTGAGGAGTTCTGGTCATCCAGTTCAGACTACAGTGAATGGAAAGTGTAGGGTGTCGAGGAGACAATTACTGTGGTCCAAAGTGACCTTACCCCTTGACCCTGGTGCAGGTACAGTGGCTTATGGTGGAGTTTGCAGAAAGGAGTATATCCCTCTGCCTAAATAACTTGCTATTAGATAACCCTGCCTCTGCTTGTAGCTGAATACCTGTGTGCTGGGCTGCAATTAGGTGTAGTTAAAAGTAGGAGCTGTTTGTTCCCTCTGTCAGCTCTTACAGGAACAGCTGCTTCCTCTTGGGGGGAGAAAATAAACCTTGGCAGTGCTTGATGGAGCTCACCTCTACCCCCACAGGTTTCAGTTCTGTGAAAAAAAACTTCCAGTTCCAGATTTTGCTGTTGAACACAGTATTTTTACTTTCTTTTTTTTTTTATGATAGAGATTGCATAGAACTCATGATCTCCAATGTAACTTGAAAGCAGGAAGGCTTGGAAACAGAGATGATGTGGTCCCTCCTTTGTGGAGCTGTGTGTCTATGCAGTAGGCAGGATCTGTTGCTGTCCTCTCTCCCAGGATCTGGGTTTATTTGAACAGAAGACTGTTGACTTCTGTGAAAAATAAAAGCTTGAGTTAGAACCACTGGTGATGTTTGTCTTAAGTTTGGTGTGTCTTTTCTGGTAGCTCCCTGATCTAAAAACTGAGATGTACAGGGGAAACTACAGTGTTTGGTGCTGCCCTGTAGAGGATGGTACCTGCAGCTTTCCAAGGCCATGTAAGGGTGGCTCAGCCGGAAAATTCTGTTCAAGAGAACTGGATCTAAAGGTGGATTGCAAATCAACTGGGGATGCTGGAGTTAAACACCTCAGCAGTAGGCTGCCTCCCAGGATAGACTTGGACAGCCTCTCCCCTGTGAACTGTGAGGCCCTTGAGTAGTCCTGGGTTATGAGACTGCAGAATAATCCAATTAATGGGGTTATGGTGCCAAGGAAGATGGTTAATGTCACTTCTGAGCATGTCCCACAGTGTTAGCAAAGGCCTGGGAATGAAGCATGGTATTTCCAGTGCCCTTCGAAAACAACCCATGGAGCAGCCTGAAAGCTGAACCTCAGCCTTGAGGGGATGAGATGGCAGCTGGGTGTCTGAAGGGGGTGCGGGTGCAGGGCGCTGCTGGAGGCCTCGGGTCCTGGCTCGCAGCAGTGGAGGGTGGCCCCAGAGAAGTGCCACGGGGAAGAAGGATGAGAGGTGATTTAAATCAAAGGAATACATAAAACCCTGCCTCAGGTGGGGGGGGGCGGGGCAGGGTGCTGTGCTTTCCCCGGGCCTCGGCGGGGTGGGGTGCTCTGCCTTCCCCGCCCCCCAACCACCACGGGCCTCAGTGAGAGAGTGGGCCAGGCCCCGTGGCGGCCGGGCCACGAGTGGGCCGCCCGGATCCTCTCGCCGTCGCCGCGTTTGGAGCAGCTGTCCAATTACCGCCGGCCGGCCAGCGTCACACCAGCTCCGTCGCCTTTCTATTGGCTGACGCTCCCCTGGTGCGAGCGCGTCTCGGCCAATGGATGCCCCGCCGGCCCACCGAGCGATGGGACGAGCGGATTGATTGGCGGCGGGGAGGAGGCGGTGCGGGGGGGCCGTGGCGTGAGGGGCGCCCAGGCCGCAGCGGCTCCGCATCCCCCGCCGAACCCCATGTGAGCCGCCCCCGCGCCGGGGCCAGGGAGCGGGGCCATGAAGAAGGATGTGCGGATCCTGTTGGTGGGAGAACGTGAGTGCGGGCCGGCCGCGGGGCTGGGCGGGGGCCGCGGCCGATGACGATCGCGCCACCTTGCGTGAGCGGCTGCGGCGCGATTTGAGTCGCCGTCAGCACCGTGCGAACGGCAATCTACCCGCATGGGAAGTACGGATTACCGCGTTCGCAGACGCGCTCGCGCCCACCG
>JAVJGJ010000059.1:73633059-73650841 GCA_035590215.1 Microhierax caerulescens | reverse complement strand
CGCCGCCCGCCTCCAACCGGCCCCC
Organism: Microhierax caerulescens; assembly: GCA_035590215.1. Classification (NCBI taxonomy): domain Eukaryota; kingdom Metazoa; phylum Chordata; class Aves; order Falconiformes; family Falconidae; genus Microhierax; species Microhierax caerulescens. The sequence goes on along the minus strand of JAVJGJ010000059.1, from coordinate 73,650,816 downwards.
GGCTCCCCGCTCTGCCCGCAGGACTCGCTGGGATGCGGCCTCCGCACCTGCTACCGCTACCTCAACCAGACCAGCCGCAGCTTCGCCGCCGTCATCCAGGCCCTGGACGGAGAGCTGCGGTGAGCGGGGGTGGGGTGGGGGTGTGGGAGTGGGCTGGTGCAGTGGGCCCCCCCCATGCTGGGCTCCCCCGGGAGGTGGAGGGTGCAAGCCCCCCCCCGACGCTAGGGCTCCCCGGGAGGTGGTGGGTGCAATGCCCAGCCCAGTACTGGGCTTCCCTGGGAGGTGGTGGGTGTAAGGTCCCCCCTGACACCATGGCTCCCCGGGAGGGGGTGGGTGCAAGGCCCCCCTTGCACAGGGTCTCCCCGGCAGAGCCAGCCGAGCGGTGCTCTGTGCAGTTTCCCGGTTTGCCATGTTTCTTTAGCTGAGCTGGTGGAAACGCTTCCCCTTCCACCCCTGTGCAGCAGATTGCCAGGGTCCAGGGCTGAGCTGGCAGGGAGAGCCTCCATCCAGCACCCAGCATCCAGCCCCACCCCCGCAGCTGGGCGTGGGGTTTCCCACGTCCCAGCTGGCTGTCAGGCCTGATTCCCCCCGCCCCCCCCCAAGCTGGGTTCCTGGGCCCAGCAGGCCTGGGGACGGGCACCAGCAGATGGTTAAACTCGTTGCTTGGCCGTGTGCTGTTTGTGACACCCTGGGAATGTGTCCCCGGCGGTGCCAAGGCTGGCGCTGGCCTTCAGGCTGGCTGGAGGGACGTGGCTGTGCCAGCGGGAGGAGGTGAGCAAAAACCCAGGGGCTAACTGAGGGTCTGCGCACTGTCTGGAAGCAGCTGCCTCAAAACCTAGGTGGGCACTGGTGGGGGACTTGCTGCATGCTCGTTTTTTTTTGCCATACAAAGTTTGCTGACCCATGCAGGAAAGCGTCGGCTGGTCTTAATGATCGCTGTTGTACCAGAGGATGCAAAGCTCAACTGGCCTGTGGCCTCGTGCATACTTATACATACATATATATATATATATATATATATATATATGTGCTTTATATAATTCCTTATATTCACACAGTAGTTACTGATTTCAGTGTGTAGATCTCTCAAGTTAATCCCAGAATGGGTTAATCATCAAAATTACGGGTTTGTGTAAATTGTACTGGATGTGTCTAATGCTGCGGTTGCAACTCTGTTGAGCAGTTGCAGGCGCCAGCCTGAACACTGGGTTATTTTGGGGGTTTCTGAGCCCTAATTTGGCATTTCGGATGGTGCCCCAGAGTTGTCCAGTGTTTATGAAACAGTGTCTGCAACCAACATGTTTGACAGGAAAGGCAAAGAAATTCAGCAGTTTGGCTGGGGCTGAGTGGAAAGGTACAAGTGGGGCCAAGAATTAAACTTTTTTTTCCCATGCTCAGTGTATTAGATAATGTAGAAATTAAGAAAAAAAAAGAGCCAACCAATAAAACACCTTGAAAACTGTTAGCAGTGTTGGCATGTGGTGTGCTTACCTTGATCGTCCTGCAGTTATCTTTCTTGTCTCTCTTTTCTGTTCTTTAATTCTTGGAATTGCAGCTTGCTGGGATCAGGAAGGCTCCCACCCCTCAGGGCACAGAAACTTCTTCGTGGCATCCTAAAAATGCTGTTGCCAGATCTTTGCAACCTATGGCTGTGTGAGGGCTGCTGCTAAACTGCAGCTGGCTCTGTAGTGGAGCAGAAGTAACTCATCTTCAAAGAGTAGTAGCTTCTCTGAAGAGTTCAGGGACAAAAGAGGGAAATGCAAAATAGGTAGAATATAGAAACAGGCAAAGCAGCAAACTTACCAAAGGCATCAATTTTACTGGATTGTGTCAAAGAAGTGCTTTTATTGATGTCAACCCCATTAGGGGGTTAAACTGAACCTCTCTGGTTATGGACTGCTTAATATTTGCCTCTGTGCTTGCTGCTTGAAGGACCTGGTGGTAGGATTCAACATGAAAACAATTGCATCATGCTGAGAAAATGCAGCACTGCCTGGGGTCTGCTCCCCAGCACCCTGTCCTGTGCCACAGCCCAGTCCCCTCCCCTGCTGCAGCTTTGTTTGCAACTTCTGTGGGGTGAAATCTCCTTGTTTGAAGGCTGGGGAAGTGTGAAGCTCTTGCTCCCTGGTTCACATCCCTACTCTGGGGAGAGTTTCTGTGCATCCCCCAAGGACTGTAGGAAAACAGAACTTCTGGATGAGCGCTTGGAGCCGTGCTTCCTGCGCCAGGATATTTATTGGTAGTTGAGCTAAAATGTTTCGTTCCTTCATGCTTATGTTTTTTGGCCCCGTAAACCGTGTGTTTTGCTGGCGAGGGCCCTGCCCAGCCCGTTGCTCCATGATTAGGTTGTTTTCTTAGACGGTGGGAGGCTCAAAACTGCAACTTCATCAGCAGTTGAGCCAACATCCTAGCTGGTGGTGGTGGAGAGGAGTGGTGAGCCAACATCCTAGCTCAGGGTGGTGGAGTGATGAGCCAACATCACAGCTCGTGATGAGCCAACACCGTTGCTCGTGGTGGTGGAGAGGAAGAAGGGGATGCTCCTGCCTTCCCCTGCTGCCAGCCCCAGGGTCCTGCCTGTCCCTGGGACCCTTTGGGATCCATTCCTGTAGGTTCAGCTGCTTTGTGGGGCTGACAGAGGGTGAATGGTGGCAAGGAGAAGAGAGAATCCCTCCCCTGGGAAGGGGGAGCTGTGCCTGGGACAGGGCTGGAGCTTGAGCCCTGAGATGAAGCCAGGCTCCCCCTTCAGAAGTGAGTGCTTCCATTGTATAAAGTAGAGGTACTGCCCGAGCGTCCTCTTGCCAGCTTTGCTACATGAGTTTTCTGGTGAAGACTGTGGCTTTGGTTGGCCCCTGCCATCCCCATGGATCTCAAGTTGGAGCCCCGCTGGGACCATGGTGCCTGGGAACCTTCCAGAGAAATGGGGAGCTGCAGGCAGACCACATTCACTACATAGTTGTTTTTATTTTATGTTTCATAGAATCATAGAACGGTTTGAGTTGCATGGGACCCTTAAAGGCCAAGCCTCCTGCAATGAGCAGGGATGTCTTCAACTAGGTCAGGTTTCTCAGAGCCCTGTCTAGCTGGACCATGAATGTTTCTGGGGATGGGGCATCTACCACCTCTTCGGGCAACCTGTGCCACAATCTCACCACCCTCATTGTAAAAAAATTCTTCCTTTGATTTGCCCAAAGCACCACAGAGCTAAGTTCGGCGTATGCAAACTAGGGATGCAGTTAAGGTTTGGATGCAGAAGTGGGGTTAAATAAGTATTTTAATTATGCTGGGCTGTGGACTTGTTGCTAGCTCTTCCCCTGGGACAGTGTCAATGTGAGAGGTGCTTCTGAGATGGCATTTCAGGTTCTGCTCTGACTTTCTTGGTTGCTGCGGGTAGAATTTGCTGCTGAGAGGGGGGCAGGGAGTCCTGGGCACTTGCATTGTGTCAGATGAACCTTTGCAACCCAGTTGAAATGGAAAAACTCAGTCTTGTGAAGAAACAGGAGGGCATGAGAGAGCTGCTCGTGAGCACTCAGATGTGTGGTTTGGTGGATGTGTTAAATACCCTTCAGTTAAGCTAAAAATGTGAAATTTAACAGTATTGGCTCTAAGAACCAGTCAGTTTTCCCTGGCAACTTAATCAGCGCTTGCACATTGTCATCTTGGGAGAGCAGCGCTTTCACCTAGCGATTAGCATTTAAGCAGTCCAAGCTGGTTTCCATTTGTTAAACAATTAATAAATGCATCATCCTGTTGACATATCACTGCTCGTTTAGCACTTGGGGTTTGTTTTATGTAAATCCTGGTGTTGGAGCCAGTATTTCTCGCCATCAGGACTGTTGTTGCGCCAGCTACGGAAATACAGAGCCTGGCTGGGGAAGGCAGGGGCGGTCAGGCTGGGAAGTGGCTTTCCAGCAGCTTCCCACTGGGGTGCTGGGACACCTGGGCTGGCTCCAGTGTCTCGTGCACCGAGATAGAAAATACGGGGTGGTTTTGGCTCTAAGCTGTGAGTCTTAACATTCCTGTTGCACAGTGAGGCACCCCCTTATACCCCCCCTCCCACCAAACAGGATGAAAGCATGCTGGGTGCAGAGTACAGGAAAGCCAGGAGAAAGAAGTACACCTGCTTTTTTTCCCCTTCCCTGTTCTGTATTTGCTTTTTCCAGACGAGCTGACCTCAGGCTCTGTCCTCTGGGTCCTAGCGAGCGCTGGCTTTGCTTGCAGGGTTGGATCTTGCTTGCAGGGTTGGACCTGGCAGTGACCTGTCCTGCCTGGGGAGACCTTACAGGCCTGTCCCTTCCTCGGTACTCATCTTAGCCAAAAGCCATGCCATAGTTCTCTGCATGAAGGAAAAAAACTGGGTTTTCTAACCCAGCTCAGGCATGCTGCAGCTTTTGCAGTGGTCAGCCCATAGGGAGTATGTGCCGAGGCGCCTCTGTTGCTCAGAGTGGAGGTTCAAGGAGATGATGAGCAAGGTAGGTAGGTGGGAAGTGCTGCTTTTGGTGCTTTCCATCTCTAACCTGCTCCTGTGACCCTGGGATTCTGAGCAGCATGTTTCTAATTTGTTTATGTTCCTGCACTGCGGGGGACAGCCACTGTCCCCAGATGAGGGCTGGGGAAGCTGACACCCTGGATCTAGTTGAAGATGTCCCAGCTCATTGCAGGGGAGTTGGACAAGATGACCTTTAAAGGTCCCTTCCCATGCAAAACGTTCTGTGATTTGATGGAGTAGGGGTGATTGCATGTGGGCATCCCTTGACCAAAGCTGATTTCCAAACTAGGAGACGCTGGGGTACAACAGTGGGAGCCAGGAAAGTGCCCACGTCACCGCGTCCTCTTCTGCTCAATGGCTAAAGTATTTTATCGCTTGAAATGTGAAAGTGAGTTGTGCTGGAAGTGCTCACATCCTCCAAAGGCACCAGTGACCTGGCAGCGCCAGTGTGTGCCATGTTGAGCTTGGAGTGCATCTGCCAAAGGCTGTGCAGTTCGTCTTGGCTGCTTGTCCTGCCTAATAGGCAATCCTAAGTAAGGGATTTTTGTTTTTTCTTCCTCCCCGCTCCCAGACATGCTGTCTGTATATTCTACCTAGTTCTCCGTGCCCTGGACACTATAGAGGATGACATGACCATCAGCTTAGATATAAAGGTCCCGATGCTGCATGAGTTTCACTCCTATCTCTATCAACCAGAGTGGAAATACATGGAGAGCAAGGAGAAGGACCGGCAGGTGCTGGAAGACTTCCCAACGGTAAGGCATCCATCTCCTTGCTTCAGCTGCCTTGTGTCACCTTTGTGCGCATGGTCGTCTTTCCACGTTACACCTGAGCTTGCTGAGCTCGCTGAGTCCCTGGTGTGCCCGTAGCTCTTTCAAAGAGCTCCATCACCTGCACGTGGGGCTGGATGCAGAGTTGGGAGGAGAAACCCAGACATTGTGCAGCTCTCTGTATGAGCCAGTTCCAGCTCTAAAAAGTGGCTTTTTGCCTCCGCTGTCAGAAGAGTAGATGACCGTCACCTCATGGACAGTGGTTTGGATTTGTTGCCCAACACTGCATTGCCTGGGTTGGGTGTCCTGTGATCCCTAACAGGGTTGGGAGAGGAGGAAGGCTTGTCTGGCATCTGGCTTGTGGATGGGCTGGCATTTGCTGTGGTCCTGCAGGATCTGCCCTAGAGCTACAGGAGTCTCCATGCAGATCTTTAACATGCTTATGAGATACAAAGCTCCCCTCGCTGTTGGTAACAATATTGCCCAAAGTCTTATTCCTCTAAGGATCCATCTTAAAGGAAGCCACAGAGAGTCTGTATCTCCACTAGCAAGCTGAAGCAGTATCAGAACCTATTCTTTGACCTGGAGGCCGATGGAGAAAGTCTGGCCATGTCCAAGCCATTAAACTCTCTCAGGACTCTGAACAGCATGGCTGCATCGCAGACTGTCCTTGGGAAGTGTTTTCTGACCCACGCGACTTCCCAAGCACTGCCTGGGGATCGCTTGGGGTCAGAAGCACATCAGGGGCCATGCTGCTCGGGGGTAGCTGCAGGGGGCTGAGTCTGTACTTGATATTTTCAAGCTGCTGGTGCAGATGTAGTTGTAGGACCTTGACTTTGTGCTGGAGGTGCTCAGGATGGCAGGCAGCAGAGCTGAAACAACGATGCTTATCCTTGGCTTCTGCCAGGTTTCAGCCCCAGCAGAAGCAGTGGGGTGGTGGACCTTTGCTGTGCCGAGATGCAGCATCTGCCAGTGCCAGGTGAACCTGCAGAGTGGAAAGAGGAATCTGTCTGGCCAGTCACCCTAGAGGAGATGGACCATTAAGCCTCCAGCTCAGGGAGATGCTGTGGTTGGAAGGCAAGGCTGGGCTCTGCTGAGCGGGGATGCAGATGTCTGGTTTCAGTGAGGGCACAGGGACTGACCCTTGGCGAATGCTGGAGTTTTGCTGATGCTTGTGTTGATTGGTAATAGCTGGGCTTATTAGAAGTTCTGTTTAAGAGAAAGTGTAATAATTACAGTGAGGAGCATTTCGTTTCTGAGTAAGTTCTGTTTTGTTTAGCTTTTAAACATTTTAAATTTATTAAAGCCTTACCAGGCTTTCCCCAGCAGCAGGGATAGGGTGATTGTTTGGAAAACTGAGATGTATTGTAAATTTTGATGCTCAGCCTTGGGATAACAGTGGCTGTGCCCTACCTAGGAGGGGGATGCGCTATAGGATGTGACTGTGTTGGAGGATTTTTGGTGTATAATGATAGAGGTATAGTAGGTGCGTGAATGACTTGGTACTTTAGAAGAGCTTTTGAGAAGGTGTTTATGGCACTTAGTTGTTCTCTCTTGGTTTGTATGTGTTATTCACTGGGGCAATCTGAACTCGCGTTTAGGTATGGTTTTAATAATATTTGGCAGAGGTGTACTCGCAAGTCGTGCTTCTCTGGGTAGTGGATTGAAGCCATTGAGACAGAAGCAGAGTCAATACGCTTACGTTATAGACAGAGTGAGGCACAGGGCAAGGACGTGCCAGCAGCCGTGGATAGTCAGGAGGAGAGCCTGGGTCTGCAGTGGTGCCTGAGCAGCAGTTGTTCAGACCACTGTCCTTATCAGACACACACGCTGGGCTGGCTGCAGTTACCCACGGGTGGAGAATAAAGCTTAGTGCAATAAAACATGGTGCTCCACAGTTCTGGGAAGGGGAGACTGCATTTTAAATTTCTTTTCACTGCGAAAGCGATTGAGTCACTGCATCGTGTTATTGGACATGCAGAAGGAAGCTTTCACACTTTCTGTGTTGCTTTCCAGTTGTGCAAAGAGTGTCCTGGCAGAGCCAGAGCTGGAGAGGGCTCAGGGGAACAGGACACCAGAAACCTCCTTCGTCTTTTCCCATGGTTGAAATAATGGAGTGCTCTCACAAATTATAAAAAAAAAAAACCCAACAACCCAGCTCTGTGTACCAAACATAGCTAGTTTTGTCCTGCAGCTCCCAAACGATGCCAGTCCAAGGCCACAGAGCCTTCCCAAAGATACTGCTGTGTCTGATCTCTTGCCAGAGACCATACATAGCGTTTAGATTGAGAACACACAGCCTCTCCTGTAAGGGCCTTGAAACAACTCTGGTGGTTGGAGTTGTCCTAGATCTCCAGCCAAGGCAGTATAAGAGCCTGGTAAACAGTCTTTTTCTGATTTCTTAATAAATGTTGAGCTCTGCTGTTTTTTCCTGACTTCGTTTCCTCCCCCACCCGCTCCATGTTCGTTTGTGCTGTAGATCTCTATGGAGTTCAGGAATCTGTCAAAGGTCTACCAGGATGTGATTTCAGATATTTGCCACAAGATGGGCGTTGGGATGGCGGAGTTCTTGGAGAAGAAGGTGGATTCTCAGCATGAATGGGATAAGGTAAGTCAGCCCAACCTGAACGTGAGTAGGGTCCGCCTTGTCTCTGGGGAAAGATGAGATGGAGCATCCCGGTGGGCAGAGGGTTCAGTTGGAAGAGGGAGGCTGTGTGGGATTGGGAAGGCTTTAAGAGTCTGCTGGCCCTGTGGTTAACAGGAGGACAGTGCAGATTGTGGTTGTTGCCTACCACCACGTGTTTTGGGTCACCCATCACATCCACTGTTCCCCTGTGGGCAGTTCATTCAGCTGCTGGAGGCAGAGTGGCAGCTTGATGGGACATCCTTGGTAAGGTGTTTGCTGGGCGTGGGAAAGCCAAGACATCCTAGGGAGGGCAATGAGAACTTGCAGAAAGTGCACTGTCAGTTACTTCTGAGCATAATTTTTTCAGAACTTGCTGTGGGAAATAGGCAGCATTTTGTAACGACTGTTCCTTTTATCTTGTTTTTTTTCTGCCCCTTCCTTTCTTGGTGCCTCACAGTATTGTCACTACGTTGCTGGCCTGGTGGGGATTGGCCTTTCCCGTCTCTTCTCTGCATCAGAGCTAGAAGATCCTATTGTTGGGCAGGACACAGAGCTGGCAAACTCCATGGGCCTTTTCCTGCAGAAAACCAACATCATCCGTGACTATCTGGAGGACCAGCTGGAGGGAAGGGAGTTCTGGCCCAGAGAGGTGAGGGAAAGCACTGCCTTGGGGTGAGCGTTTCTGCTGTCCCTCTTTGGGAAATGCGCTAAGACTGAAGGTGCTGTTCTCGCTGCTCCAATACAGTGAGTTGCATCCTCTCATTACAAGGGTTCCTGCTGGAATTCCCTTTGAAATCCCCAAAGCCAGGGGTTTTCCCACTGTTTGTTGGTGTCCCTTGACAGTCTTTCATACTTCTGTCCAAGGCCTATAATGGATGGAGCCAACCATCCATGCTTCCCAGGACACCTGCCTTGGGAATGCATTAAAGGGTGCGCAGCAGAAAGGGACAGCTAAAATTGCATTGTCTCTCCTGTCCCTATAGATCAAAGTTAATAGCAGAGAGACATGGTGGTCGCCTTTAATTTTATTGAAACCCTACAGTAAAGCTGTGCTGTGTGAGATCACTACTGTTGGTTGTACATCTTCTTGATAGTAACATTTCTTCTAGTGACAGCTGGCTGACAAGTTCCACATCTATCTATAGCTGTCTGGGTACAGATGTGGGGACAAGGTGATGACTCCTCACACCACCAAGAATTTGCTGAGAAAAAATTCTTCCCCCTCTCTGTTAGGTTGTTAGGAATGAGACAGAATAAGCCTGTGTGACATGAGGGTACCAAGTTGGTTCCTGAAGGCAGGATTCAGTTCTGCCTGTGCCTGACAGATGTTTGTCTGCTCTTCTTCAGGCTTTCCAAGAATTTTTTTCTCCCTTTTCCATGTGGCTCACCCGTCTTATAGAGTATTTCTTGACGTGAGCCTGATGTGTGACTCACCTTTTCCTTGCTGTAGCTAGAGAAGATGTGGAGATGAGTTGCATCTTTCTTCTTTACAGTCCCTTTGTATATACAAAGGCCACTGTCACAACTCTGCAGCCTGCCCTTACTTCTTTTCTTTAGCCTAGTAAGCCTCAATCCTTCAAGGCTTTTGTGGGTCTCTGGCAGTTCTTGTTGCTCTCCCAGACCTCAGACTATTAGTGATGTCTCTCTTATGGCATGCATGTGCCCTCCAACTTGCGAGTCATTATCTTGATGTTTAGGTTTGGAGCAGATACGCAAAGAAGCTCTCAGATCTTGCCAAACCTGAGAACATTGATATGGCTGTCCAGTGTCTGAATGAGCTCATCACCAATGCCCTCCACCACGTCCCTGATGTCCTCACATACTTATCCCGCCTGAAAAACCAGAGTGTCTTCAACTTCTGTGCTATTCCCCAGGTGAGTTATGTTTTCAAGTGGTTCTTCATCATCTGCAGCCCAGCTGATGAGACATTGGAAGTGAAGGAGGTTATATATCATGTTGGTATCAGCTGGTTTTACTCTCCATCTCTTCTATCTCTTCTTTCTGTCCTTGTACCTACCATTTCTGCTGCTGGTGAGATTGTGACTCCACTCCAGAATGTCTTGCCATTGATTTCACTAGGGCCAAGGTTACTCCTTTGGCAAGCTCCCCACAGTGCGGTAAGGGCTCTTCATGTTTCTCCTTAGGTGATGGCTATTGCTACGTTGGCTGCTTGCTATAACAACAAGCAGGTTTTCAGGGGTGTAGTGAAGATCCGGAAGGGACAAGCTGTCACTCTCATGATGGATGCCACAAACATACAAGCTGTCAAAGCCATCATGTACCAGTATGTGGAAGAGGTAAGTTGAACAAGTTCGCTTTGAGTGCTCTCTGGCTGGTTCCATCCTCATTCCTGATGTGGGATTGGGAAGACATGTGAATCTGTTAATCCTTTCGTAGGAATCCTAGGATTCAAGGAATGCTAGGATTCCCAGAATCCTAGTTGGTTCAGTGCTGGCACTGGTTTTGGCCTGGACCAGGCTGGCTGCTTGATGTGTTCCCTTGAACATACCCTTGGTCTATGCCTGTGTTGAGAGGCAGAGACTGAAATCCTGCCGTCCTTCTGGTGGAGACCCAGAGGAATCAGGGCTTCACCTGGGCTGGGCAGGCACAGAGGCCCTTCCCCACAGCACACTTCTGAACAGGTGCCATTATCTCCCCATGGGCTGCACCAGCGAGCAGTCTTGTGTTCTTTGTGTCTGTAGTTGCAGCTGGCAGCATGATGTGGTGGTTGTTTCCTTGTGCTCCGTGGCCAACAGTAAATAAAAGCAGATCTTCACAGGTCGTTAAAGCAGTGGGACTCCCAGCTTCAGAGTATGGTGGAGGTTAAGACTTCACGTGGTGGAACAACTGGTGGATGGTTTCATGGGGGGGAGGGTAAGAAGACCCAACCCCAAAGCCCAAATCCAGTGAGGGCTGTTAAATAAAAAGACATTACTTCTGCACCAGGGAGCCCCTTGAGTTATTAGAGCTCCCTTTGTGGGCTGGCCAACCCCATGGCAAGGGACAGTGACACACCTCAGCACCTTAGCCCAGAAGAAGGTCTCTGTGCACGCTTCCCGAAGAACCATGCAGACAAGTATCCCAAAAGCCATGGGGTTTGCAGACCACAAAGAGAAATCCCCAAAGACCATGGTGTTATCTGATGGAGGTGGCAGTCACACCAGCTGCTGGTCACCACTGGGGTGTCCTCACTGTTTTGAGGTGGGATGTAGCGAAGCGGCAGGGGGCAAGGACCGCTGGCCCCAGCAGCACCACCTGTGGTTGAGGGATTGTGTCTGGTCGTGTGGTCCATCTGCCATCACGGGGTGCCCTCAAGAGGCTGCTTGGCTTAGTGCAGTGCTCAAGGGAAGCAGGCCCTGGCCCCATCCAGGCATCCCTTGCAGCTGGTCCTTGCTCCATGGCAGTCCACCACTGAGGTTGCTCTTGAGGACGTGGTGGCCCTTAAGGGTTCCTCTTGCACCTGGTGGTCCTGTTTGTCCCCTTAACCTTGAGCAGGAACTATAACTACTTCTTCTTCCCTTCCCAGATCTACCAGAAGATCCCAAGCACTGACCCATCATCCAACAAGACACAGCAGGTCATCGCCTCCATCCGTGCCATGAGCTTGCCCGGCAGCCCCATGGCGTCACGCCACCACTACTCCCCCATCTACCTGTCATGCGCCATGCTCCTGGCCGCCCTGAGCTGGCAGTACCTGAGCACCATCTCCAAGGCCACCGAGGAGTACGTCCAGGCGGGCGAGAACTGATGGGCAGCAGGTGGGCGGGGGGAGAGATGGTTGGCAGATGGGCAGTGGAGGCAGGAGACTCCTTGCCCCCTGCCGCTGGGGATGGTCAGGCACCCGAGGTGCCACAGGGCCTGGGCCGGTGATGAGGATGGGATGCTGGTGATGAGGATGGGATGCCGGTGAGCTGCAGCCCCAGGGCAATGGCGTGGCATTGCCAGACTCCGCTCCTCACTGCCCTTGCCATCTGCTTGGATAGTTACAAACACTAATCGGATCGGTCTTACTGTTTGGAGTTGATTTTTTTTTTCCCCTGTCCTATTGGACAGTTTATGTGATTTTTTTTTTTTTTTTTTTTTTTTGTTAGGATGGTTTTAAATAGAAACTCCAGTTGCCTCTTTTCTTGCTTGAGATTTGAGACACCTTTCCAGCTCAGAGCTGAGCAAAACCTTCTGGGTTTTGCCTCCCTTTCTTAGGCAGCCTCTTCCCCATTGTCTCTGGTGCCTGCTCCACGCTGGAAGGTTGCTGCTTCAGCCAGGAGAGGAACATGCTTCCTTATCCAGGAAAAAAGCTCTGGCCACCTTCTGGCCCTCAGCCCAGGCTGGCTGAGACGTCCTGTAGCCTGGAAACAGGCAGAGGCAATCACATTTCTGTTGTGCTGAAGGAAGCTGCTAGGCTTGACACAAGCCCCTTTAACGTTAAATTCATAGGAGGTGGGATGCTCTCTCAGCTTTAATGCACCCCCAGCTGAACAAAGCCTGTGGCAGCTCCCTGCCCTCCAGCAAGTGTCTCCCTGTGCTTGCAGAGCTTCATGCTTTCAGGGCTGGGAGGTGGTTAAAATGAGAAGGGCTGCGGCATGGCCCTGAGCTAATCACCCCGTACCTGACCCGACTGCAGGGTCTGGGCTCTGCACCACTTCTGCAGCCCAAGGGGGTGGGTGGCCATGGTAGGGCAGCACCACCACAGCAGCGCTAGGTGCCTCTGCAAGGCCGGGGGAGCCAGGGTTTGCACCGTGCTGACCCTCAGGAGGTGCTTTTTGGGGGGGCCTTGGTGTGTTGGTCATCCTGAAAGGCAGCAGTGATCCCTGCCATGGGCTGGGAAGGCTTGAGCCACTGAGGGGGTGGCCAGGGCAGGTTTCCCTGGCCCACTTAGCTCCAGCTTGGGATGACGCTTCGGGTTAGACTGACGTGTAAGCTGGAAGAGGCTTCTACTGCGCTGGACTTCAAGAGGAAACCACGGCAGTAAAGGGAAGTCCCGTTTTGTTGGGGTGGGTTTTTGTTTGTGGGGTCCCCACCCACCCCTCCTCCAATGGTGCTTTTGCCTTTGCGAAGGGAAGGTCAGCCCATCTCCTGGTACGGGACAGAGCTGTCTGCCAGGTGCGGTTTGGTGGCCTTTGCAAGGCAAAGCCCCTGCAGCCAGGCTGTTACTGGAAGAAGGACCCCTTCTCCACAAGTACCGATGTAGATAGTTTTAAGCTGTTGTTCAAAAGAAACTTGCGGTAGCTCTCTTTGTGCAGCTTCCTGTCTTGTTGAAATTAAAGTTTTCTTTGGGAAAAAAAACAAACAAAAAAAGAAAAAAAATGTGTTTGTGGTTTTTTTTTTTTTTTTGTTAACTGTCATTTCTTTCACACCAGTAACTCCTCGCTATGCCCCAAGCAAGGTACGAGCCCTCAGCTCAGACGAAACGCAGATGTCTCCCTGCTGCCACTCAGGGCATCGCAGTGTGCCAGGCCCAAAGGAAGAATTGTAACCTGGGTGAGAATGAGCTAAAGGTTGTTAAATAAATTTTTAATGGCCCTTGCAGTGCAAGCAGCAGGAGTGGTGGCACAGCCCAGGGCTGCAGGCATGCTCCGGTGCCTTGGTGCATCCTTCTCTCCACACACCCTCTGTGCCAGCGTGCAGAGGTGCTGGGGGCAGTCCTGCCTGCACCCTGGCCCATGTCAAAGCACGTTCCCCCTGACTAATGGGCAATGCCCAGGGGCTGCTCAGGAGCCAGCACAAGCCGCAGGCAGTGGTTGCATCCATGCTGGCACCAGTAGGGCCAGAGGGCAGGGCTGGGACTGACCACACTCACATGACAGAAGGGTCTCACCCAGTTTCCACAATGCACAGAACAGGAGAATGGTTTGAGGGGGTCTGAAGTCAACCAAGGGCCAGGAGACAAAGACATTGGAGAAATCATTTATTGGCACAATTGTTCCAATCACATACACCACAGCTCTGTCTCACTGGTGTCTGAGTAAGCAGAGGTAAGGGGCTATTTTAAAGTGCAAGGGAGAGCCTGCTTCACGCATTTCAGCTCTGTAGCCTCAGCTCGGCAATATACTTTGTGCTTTAAAATAATAAAAAAAAGCTCTTTTGCTATATTAGTGTTGACAAATCACGATTCCTCCTACATGGCTATCATATCTGCCCCCAGTAACAAAAATAAGAGCTTTTCTTCTTGATGCCTGTGGCTGAATAAAAAAAAAAAAATCAACTGTGTGCAATTTAGTGAGATACCTCCAAGCATCTGCATGAGCTCCCTGCAGCAACATGGGGAACATCCCTCATCTCTGGTCAGTGTTCAGCACCTGCAGTCCCAAAGCATCATGCCGATTTTGGGTGCAGCATCCCTGCTGCACACCAAGCTGCCCAGCCATGGGTGAAGGGTGGTTTGCTCTTTTCAGCGTGCTCCTAGATGCTTGCAGGACATTGGATCCAAGGCTCATGGACCTCCAGCCAGGCCCTTCTCTAGGATCAATAAACCCAAACTACAGCAGAAAAAAAAAACCCCCAAAAACTAAACAGCTGACGAACAAGTGGTTTAAAAAGCAGCCGAATGGATGGAGCAGAGCAAGCTATGCACAAAGGACTTGTTGCAGGCAGGAAGGGGCCTTAACACAGCTCTAGGCAGAGGCAGCCCCTCATCAAGTTTGTCAGTATTTTGTCAATAATGGGTCTAAATTTAGCCAATTCAAGGCACACACTAACGTATCGGGCACTAACAGACCAACCCAGCCAGTGGTACACAAATCACCCCCACTATGGCTTCCTAGCAAGGTCCGTCTCCACTGCCCCACCACATCCCTAGTCCCAGCAAAGCTACTGCTTCCTACCCTCCCAGTAACAGACTGGGCTAGAAGGGGTGCAGGCTAACCAAATGCCATGGTGCAAGAGGCCAGCAAGCCCTCCCAGCAGTCCTTTGAGCATAGAATGCCCCACAGCTGTGACTCACCAGGAGCAGAGGGCTCGAAGAGAGCAGTTTCACCTCCAGCTCCACCACACCATTAAAAAAAAATAAAATAAAACATTAAAAGCTTTAATAAAGTAACCTCAACTACAGTCTCTTAGAAGGGGGGGGCTCTGCACCCAATCTGCTATCAGTTAAAAGCATCAGGGACTCAGGATTATTTGTGGTTTGATCAAGGTTACATCTTCTTCCAGTATTGCTGCGTGCTGGGGATGCCGGCCACAATCTCAGACTCGATGCCACAGTGGTCCTCTCCTCGGAGGATTTTGAAGAAGCCTGGAAGCACAGCAAGAGCAAAAATCAAAAAATCAACCTCCCCATTGCGCCAAGGAGAACGGGGAGGGGGTTCCCTCTGGCAGCCCCCAGGGGTACCTCACCATTGTCCCCCCAGTCGGTGTTCCAGGAGTTGGCAGCCAGCCAGTATGGAGTGCCGTTGTCCACCCCCCAGCCCAGGATCCGGATTGCATGGCCTCCAACCTGCTCGCCAGACACGTGCTGGTAGACACCTGCAAGGCAACAAGCCAACACATCAACAGGCGCTGTGTCTCCACGCTTCAGAGCGCTGACAGCTCGTGAGACGTTTGATATCAAAACCCAGAGACCAGCTGAGAAGGTGGCTTTGGTTAAACACGGACCTGAAGCTTAGTGCAAAGTTTGGAGGAAGGACTGATGCCAAGCATCAGCTCAGCACGCAGGACACCCAGAGACACTCAGGAAGGGGCCCAAAGGCAGCACATACCAAGCAGTTCCAAACAGGGAATTAGGGTCCACGCCAGAAGAGCCATCTGCCAGGATTTTACCTGCAATCCCAGCTGCTGTTCTCAGCTGCAGTTCTGGGGGTTCCCCATCAGGGCTTCCTCCCTGAGCCAGTCCAGAGCAGAAACCAATGGATACAGGAGATAGTATCTCCCCACGTTCTTGCAACACCAGATACTCAAGCGTGAACTTGAGGTCTCCTTTCTGACTTGAGCAGGGGGACAAGGGCCACAAAAGAGAGACCTATAGATGACGCAGGGACTGGGGCTCCCTACAGCCTCAGTGCTGATGCTCACCAGACTTGTACATCAGGAAGTCCTCGTAGACAATAAAGGCTCCTTCCACCGGGCCATTCTTGTAGATCTCAGCCATGATTTCCTTCTCACTGTGAGGGACACCGTAAGATGTGATGCCTGGGGAGGAAAAAAGTCCCACCATTAGTATGGCATTGTCAGGCCACATGGGTCTTGGGATAGCTGGACAGAGACTGCTCAGCATGTCCGTGCAAGAGGCCTTCTCCACTTAAAGGTTAAATTCAAACTCAATTGCTCCAGAGGCACCCACACAGCCAGGCAGGAAAAGTGGGCTCCAACCATCCTCTTCCAGAGGAAACGATTTAACCTGAGTCCTATTCCGTACCTGCAGACCTAATTTTTCTCCTTATACACCCTCACTTCCAAAAACCCCCAAATTACTCAAGGCTAAGACAAATCTCCACGAAGCAGCCAGGTTATCCTACATGTATAGGGCTGGCTACCACCAAGGAGTAAGGAGGCGACTTTGACAGCAAAATCCCACAGGGCTCAGCATCATGCCCTCCCACCCAGGCACGTGCACCACGAGGACTCACATCTGTTCCCCCCACCCCCCAACTCAGCTGGGTCTCAGCAAATACAAACTGTGCATCTGCCAGGCCTATCTTTGCTCCAGGACCACCCATCCTGAGGGCACAGAAAATAACCACCATAAACCAGTTTAGGATGAGGTCCAACCCTGCCAAGCCCACCAAGCTACCACTAGGAGCAGCTCTGGAGCTGCTGTGCACTGTGCGGTGCTGGAGGCCACCTCCCTTACCGTAGTGCTTGTCCTCCTTGTATGAGGGCGAGTAGCCAGGTTCGCAGTGCCGGCTGCACCTGGGGGTTTCTCCCCCCTCCCCAGTGCACGGTGGCCGGGAACCGTTGACATGGTGCTCACAGGGTGGAATGGAGTAGGGACGGCAGCCTGTTGAGGACAGAGGCAGCATGAACTGGCTGACCCCAAGCACCCCGTCTATCAGCCATGCTGGAGGAGGTACCGTATGCTCCAAGAATGGGCACAACCCTTCTGACCCCAAAACCCCACATATCACAGGGTGCAAGCAAGAGCGGGTCTGTCACGGCCAGATGGCCAATCCTTGCATCAGCAATGGGTTTCCCTCTGGACCTGCTTCCCACCATCTCCCCTCTTGACAAGGTGATGGTAAAGACGAAAACATGAACCAACTCTTGGCCATGCTAGGAGGAAGCAGAGTTTTCCAGTCTAGAAGTTGCTTTTTGATGGGGAAACACGCCAGGAAGACTCCTGCCCTCATCCGAAGTGTATTGAACTGGTCCAAAACCACCACCAACAAAATATTTGCAGCCTGATTCATTCCTGCTATGGAAGCAGGTGCCTTGTGGGGTTGTTATGTCAGGCTACTGTGCTCCCTTTCTGGATGGGTCTCCTGACTCTAGGTGGTCCTCAGGGGCCCTTGTCCTAAAGGGGTGACCAGAAGGAGCCATGGGGACAGGAGCAGCCAGCTGGGATAGCAGAGGTGTTTGAGCCCAGATCTGAAGAAGGGAGCAGCCACAAGGATGCAGACCAGAAGAGAAGCACCCTGAAGGATGTGAAGCTGTAATGGAGATGCTCCTCTTTGCTTTCACAAGGGTATCAGCCAGGACTTACCCACATGGGAATCATAGAGACCCCCAGACACGAGGCCCCTCTCTGTCCAGTACCTCCATGCGCCGGAGGGGTAACCACCATTGCACCTGAAGAAAGAAGCAGCAGTTCCAGCTCCAGCCTTCCCCCCTTTGGGGGAAAGAGGGGAAAAGGAGCCATCATGGGATGGCTGAAGGGAAGCCTTCAGCATGTTGAACCTTTTTAAGCCTGTCCCTGCCTTCCCTAGGATTTCTAGGCCTCGAGA
>JAVJGJ010000059.1:73606618-73624669 GCA_035590215.1 Microhierax caerulescens | reverse complement strand
CCCTCACGGGGAAGAATTTCTTCCTCATCTCTCATCTCCATCTCCCCTCTCTCATGTAAAGCCATTCCCCCGTGTCCTGTCATTATAGATCCTGCTAAAAAGTCTGTCCTTATCTTTTTTATAAGCCCTCTAACTACTGGAAGGTGCAACAACATCTCCCCGGAGCCTTCTCTTCTCCAGGCTGAGGCTGAACCCCCCCAACTCTCCCAGCCTGACCCCACAGGAGAGATGCTCCATCCTATGCATGCCCTGCCTGCTTCTCTCCTGCAGCCTGTCTCCACTGTCCCCTGCCCACCCTGCCAGCCTCCTTTGAAGTTTTTCTCTGGAAGTTCAGCAAGCTTTTGCTGTGTCACTGTATTAAGTAACTAACCCACCCCCCCCACCCCCATTTTGGCTGATTTTCACAGGCAGTATGAACAGCACAGAAAGGTCACATCTTAAGAGCCAGTTTCAAGTTCTAAACCACAGTGATGCTAAAGCTTCTCTTTAGTGAGAAACACCATCCTTTTTTTTTTTTTTCCCTTCCCCTTTCTCAGCCCTCTCTGGGAGAAGGTGGGGATAAAATATATTCCTCGACACTCTCAGGAATGGACAGACCATTTGGCCTGGAGCAGAAAATAATTAAGCAGTGATCAAAAGTCTACTGACATCCGGCAACCCGGGGAAAATTGAAGCTTGGCAAAGGGAATCACCTGGGATTGAAATGACATTTTAATTTGAAAAGGGAATGCTGAGGCCTCCTCTGCAGGAGCTGAGGGCAGTAGGGATGGTCTGCACAGAGGTGCTGCCCAGAGGGAGCAGAAGGGCTGATCTGCAGGGGCTGAAGGGATGCAGTGCTACTGACCGGTTTCTCTAGACTTCCAGAAGTTTTAGATGCCCTACAGGAGCTCAGGCTTTGTGACAGGACACAAGCAGATGCCGCAGGATGCAGTGAAAGCAGGTGATTAATCCATGTTTCTTCCCAGCTTTGCCTGTGGTGTCTGGGCAAGGCTGCTCCAGACTCTCCAGCCACCGGAGAGCATTTCTGCAAGGTAACAAAAGCCTCCCTTGGCAGCTGGTGACATCCCTCTCTCTCTGTTGGGTTATGAGCATTATGCCTCATACTTATTTTTACATAAGTATTTGCATTCTACTTTTTGGAAGGTTTGTTACATATTTTTTTCTAGAAGATCAGTGAGTATGCTTTTTCCTCCCCTGCTGCCATTTATATCCAATCATTTTTTGGTCACATTCACATTTTAAAGATTGATTTTGTGTTGGAAGGCTTCCTAGTGAGGTGCTGAAAAAAAAAATCAGAAGAATATTATTTAATAGGCTTGAATGTGTATCCCAGTATTTATGCAGTAGAATTGGAGATGATCTTGCTGTGTTTAAGTGTATTTATGCTTCGATACGCTGTATGCAAAGGCCCTTGGACCATTGCCTGCCTTTACATATAATTTTTAACCAGCAAAGAATAAAGTCCCTCACTATGCTTTATTTATGCTTTGGCAATTAAAATAGCAATAAAAAAAGTAAATAAATTACTTGTAACTTGCCTAACCTCGCTCTGACTCACACAGGATTTCCTCACTATGCTCACTGCCGTTTGATCTTGCAGTTTTCCATCTTGCCTATGAGGTTTTGTTGACATAAAAAACAGGGAAAAGAACCCGATTTTTGCCCTGCTCTCTGCGTGACCCAGCTCTGACGTCCTCAGTCTGCCAGCCATGCGGGCACAGTGTGCGATGCTGGGGGGCTGGAGTTAGGACATGGCTCACGTTTATTTTTCTCAGTAACTTGCTGTGTTTGCTTCTTCATTCCCAATACCTCCTTATTTCCAACTAGGTTTTTGCCTAAAAGTTGCATATTAGCAATCTGAAGCCTGTGCAGTCCTATAAAATGTGTTTTAGTTTGCCTTGTTATGCGGCATTCCGGAGCCCATCCTTTGGGCTATGCCAGTGTCCTCCACTGTTTGCCCGGGGCGGGGAGCAGCAAACTGTTTTTCTACATATATTTTGTGGCTTTTTTCAAGAACCAGAAGCCT
Organism: Microhierax caerulescens; assembly: GCA_035590215.1. Lineage (NCBI taxonomy): Eukaryota > Metazoa > Chordata > Aves > Falconiformes > Falconidae > Microhierax > Microhierax caerulescens. The sequence continues at coordinate 73,622,643 of JAVJGJ010000059.1, read as the reverse complement.
AAAACTTTGCACAGACCACTGGCCTTTCTTCCCACTTTGTGTTGCAGTTGCCATCCCTGTGTCAGTTGGTTTGGGCTGAAAACGTGCCAATTTTTGAGATACGTTGTGTTTATATATGAAGCTGAATGCAACTGGGAAAGTTTCTCCATTAGAGATGCTCCCCAGGGAACCTGTAGATCCTTTGTGTGCCCAAACCAGGCGTGAAACAACCCCCTTTTCTGCTTTTGAGGGATATTTTTTTTTTTTTTTGGTAAGTATGTCAGAGAAGTAAATGGCATTTGCTCAGGCCATAGCAAGCTTCAGACTTTGAAGCAAAATCCACCACTATGAGAATGAGATAAGGAAAATAGCCAGGAGACTTTGGGCAACCTCCTCTTATTGCTTGTTAAATCGCTGCTGAGTGACTCATGGTGTCCCTGCTTCAACATCAAGCAGCAAACAGCTCCTAAAGAAGCTGCTTCTGGACCCACACTTCTAAGTTTAAGACAAAAAGTTTCTATGCGTGTCGACCTTCCACCAAAAATATAAATAAAGAAGCCCTAAATAATGCAAGTATGTTTTTATCATCTCCAGGGTTTCAAATCTTTATCGCTTACGACAAGGGTGTGAAAATAAACACATAGTTTGGCTTAGGATAGGTGTGAAGCTCTTCTCAATGCCAGTTTTCCTCTTGGCATCCCTCTTGTCGTGGGGCATTGAACCACCTAATCTACAAAATGTTGCAGGTGACCCATCATGAGACATTTGCAGAATAAATTAAATAAATGGAATGAAAAGACTGAATGGAATCGGAATGCATTTTTGGCCCAAGAGACATTACTTCAAGGGTGCACCTCAGCATTTATTACGTTAAATTCAGAAGTAGCCAGCCTAGATTGGTCTCCCTTGTCATTTTAGCCAACATAGCTGGGTTTTTCATCTGTGAAACAGAAAAGCAACGTCTCAGTGATTTTGAAAGGTGCATCAGATATACACCTTGTACCCCAACTTGCAAACTAATTGTTTTGAGTGTGAGTTGTATCTGCATCCCTAACAGCGAGCTATTGTTTCTGTGGATTTTGCAGCTGACTTGCACACCCTCGCAGCAGCAGAACATCTCCCGTGACTCATCGGTTAGGTTTTGATGGGGGTAATAATGGTTATTACAGCTGGATCAGCTGCCCAAGAAAATAACTTGCCCAGGGCAACAGGTAAGCAGAATGTTTAGAAAGCCATAACCCTGTCTGATAAATCCTCTCTGGCAGGGTTAGACACCGATGTAATTCTTACCTCTCCATGGGAGCTGGGACAGCTGGAGTTCAAATCCTTGCTCTCCAAGCTTTCAACAGATGCCAGAGCTACTGCTGGGGCACGTGGCTTTAGAAAACTCACTGAAACATGCCTTGGATCTCCTGTTTGTTAATTCTAGTGGATTTAGGCTTGTCCAATGGCATCGGGGGGTTTATTGACCAGATTTTTCAGCCCAGACAGAAAATGAACTTTGCTGCCTGTGTTGAGCAAGAGGCTGGCCGGGCTTCCCTGTGAGGGGCTGTGTGCTCCTGTTGTGGATGCCGGTAAGTAAAGCTCTGCAATGCCACAGGGGATGGCTCCCCAGCCATGGGGGAGACATGGGAAGGGTTTCTCTGAGGGCTGAGCCTGGTTTTGCAGCTCTGCTCCTTCCCCCTGTGCAGGTTTGGTCTGTATCTAACCCAAAAACAGCTAAGCAGTGCTTGGCTGAGCCATAAAGGCATCAGCAGAGCTAAACCCAACACCAAGCCTGGATAAAACCCAAGCCTGCTGCAAGCCAGGTAGAAAGTGTGTGTCTTGGTGTCCTCCAACCCCTGTGCACCCCTTTTGCCTTATGTTGATGATGCTCTGGAGGATCCTGTGGCACTCTTGCCCCCAGTTCCTGCAAATCCTTGCAAATGTTGTTTCTCTGGTTATGCAAACTGCAGCACCCGGTGACTCAGCCAAACTCATGAGGAAGCAGGTGACTTTGCTGGGAGCTGACTCAGGAATGGGGACACAAGCAAAAAGCTTCTTCCCACCATTACTGGGTCAAGCTGAATCCAGATCTGGGTGAGCAGAGAGATGGCAAGGGCAGAGCCTGCTGGCCCCGGCTGGGGGTGGAAGGCAATGGCAGAGCTACCATTTGCTTCTGCAAAGCTTAGGTCCCTTTGCACAGAAAAAAAAAATTGGTCCTTGGCTCTAACACAAGGCAAAATCCTTGTCTAATTTAAACACGAATAGCATTTTCTGTATTTTCTGTTGAAAAGCTCTCCTTGCTTCCCTTGCTTCACCCATCTTGTCTTCCTGGGGTGTCCCCTTGACTTCAAGCAAACGATCAGCTGTGCTAAGTCTATGCTGCACCCAAAGAGGTGGCAAACTGCTCTCATCCAAAGGCAGAAATGTCTGTCTTCATGCCTGGCACATAAGAGAGGCTGAGAGCAAAGCTCATCCTATGTCTGGTTTGAGACAGACCTTTGCAGCGTCCTGGTGTGAACATTGCTGTTCTGCTCTTTGGTGTGGCCAGACCTCTGTTGCCAGCTCTCCCAGCAATTTTTGGCGGTGGTACCCTTGGAGCCACAGGTAGACTTGTGTGACTGATCTTTCCTCCATGACTCTGGCAGATTTTTGAAGATATGGGAAGTTTTTCCATCTATGCTGTCCCTCACCAAGAGATCTTCTTCCTTAGCAATTTGGGCTGAGCCAGCTTCCCAGTGCTGCCTTCCCATCAGTGTGGAGCTGGCTGGGGCAGCTGCTACGGTCCCAGGTAGACCAAGATGTTCCTCTTGGGGGAACATCTTACCTCTAGGGCACCTTTCCCACCTGCTTCCCATATGACATGTCAGGCAGCTTCTGACACTTTGGGGCAGATGCTGTGGCTTCACTGGTGGTACGTGCCTGACTTTGGCCTTGCTCCTATCATACCCCAGCCTCCAGGACACTCAAGAGCAGCAGCAAGAGCTCCGATCTCAGCGGCTCTCCCCAGGCACCTGACCTGCTCTTCCCACCACTTGCTGAGCTTGTGCTTTCAAGCTGCCTGGCTGCAATGTCCATCTGCCCGTCCTGGATCGTGACAGAAAGCAGGAACTGACTTCTCCTCCATGCCCCTCTGTGGTCACCCCCTTGCTCAGATGACAGATTTGTGTAAGAAAAGCCAAGGATGGGAGCAGCTCTTGTGCTTCAAAAAGAAACCTCCAGCTGACCTCGGCCGAGGAAGTACGCTGGAAAGAAGAAGTGAGAAGCATGGGCACTGACAAACACTACAAAAATTTGTATCCAGAGAGTTTTTATTTTTGAGTGTTGGGCAGAGGGACAGATAAAGCAAACACACACCCCCCACTCCCCTTTTTTGTGTCCTTTGCTCTTCTGCAGGACCAGCGTATGAGTGCTTTCCGTGGAGAGCAACTTTGTCATCATGACTTCAAAGGGAGAGGTCTGGGCACAGCCTGTTCCGGGGGTGTGTGTGGGTGTTCAACAGTTTTGCCTTTCTCTGCAGGCTCTGAGGTTGGCCCTGGCCCAGGCAAGAGCCTGAGCATAGTGGTCATCTGGGCTTTTGGCTGATGGGGCTTGCTCCTGCACTCACGTGAGTCTTCCTTCCTGATTCAGGGTTGGGGAAGATGCTTTCCCAAAATGGCTGGCCAAGGAATGGGGTTGTACTTGCCCTTGTCTATTTGATGAGATGCCCAAGCTCTTATCTGTGTCACTGGATTTATCTGCATCTTTTGATCTCTCCTGTTCATATCGTGAAACACACATTGAGGGTGGTGGGGTAGGGCAGGTCAAGATATTCTGTATTGTGTTGGGGGTTGAGGTGATACAGGGGTGGAGGCTGTCTTGTACATGCAGAGTTCAGCTTCAGGGGGATACATTTTCTCTGCAGAGCCATTATTAGCATCTGCTTTGCAGAAGGGAAACTGAGGCTCCATTCCATGGTGAGCCCAGATGGAGAAAGCAGAAGTCCTGGCCCATGGGGAGCCCTGCTGCAACCACTTGGCCATGCTGCCTGCACTCTGCCCTCCTGCAAGACTAGAAGTATTGCTGGCTCCTGGCAGGAAGGGAAACCTCCCAAGATCCTCCAGAAATGAGTGGATTTTGGTGCTCCAATGAAAGGTTATCTCATCAGGCACCATGCCAGGCACTCAGTGACGCGTGAGGGTCCATTGCATGCCACCAGCCACCCGGGACCCATTTTCTCCTGGTAACCCTGTTTTTCCCTGTTCTTTGCTTTGTTTATACATGAGCCTCAGGGGGGAAATGGAAATAGGAGGAGGACTGGTGGGACTGGAAATCAGGGTCATTTGAAAGGAGCTGGGGCAGGAAGGGCAAAGTGCTGGGAGGGTTTTCTGAGGGTCAGCGGCAAGGGACTACGGACCGGGTGAGACTGGTACCTAAAAGCTAGCCTGGACCTATTTGGGATATGGGGAATACTGAAAGAACTTTAAACTTCATTGTAATTTATTTAGAAAAAATAGGCAGGACAAGGAAGCCGATGGGGAGTTTCCCACAGGCAGAAAGGCTGTACCTGCAAGGAAGGACATGCTGTGCCATCCATCCCAGCAGGATCCCACCCGGATGCTGGATGAGGCCAGACCAGAGGGGAAACCAGTCTGGTTCAGGTTGCACTGGTTTTTGATGCCATCTCGTGGTCCGGAAAGTCTTTACAAAGGGACGTGTGGAGCATATTTTCTTGGCTAGGCAGACAACTGCACAGTAAAGTAGCTCCTGCTGCTGCTTCCCGGGGCATTGTGAAATCTGGCCCTAGGTCCATTGCTTTGAGCAGGACTCATCCCAGGAGGGTGAGTTCCACCACCTCACCCCCCATCTGTTTGGGAATTGTTGTCCTGAATACCTCTAGAGAGCTGGGCTACCTCATCCCATCTCATTTCAAGCTCTGATGGGGGAATGTCCCTCCCCCCAGTATCCCTCCAAGGTTCAGAGAGGGTTCACCTCACCTTCGGCCCTAACCCTCTCCAGATGTGGTCGTTGCCCTCTGTCCCTGCAGAACGGGCTCAGGGGGTCCTCTCCTCTTTCTGCCCCTCCCTAAATGAAACAAAGGCAGATCCACTTCAGAGGCGAGGAGAATCGGGAGGTGATGAGATACTGGAGCTGCAGCATCCTTATCTGTGTCTACAGGAGAGATTGAATCAAGTCCCAGCCCAATGACACCACTGTCAGCTGCTCAGGCTGGGAACAGCCTAGTTGCACAGCATTGAGCCAGTATTGACCCTCATAGAAACTGGTGGGAGCATTCAAAGTGCCTGCTGGCAGCTCCACAAAGCGACTGCAGAGCCCTACTTCATCACAGCACAGAAATTAAAAACCACATCAGAAACCAAAATGCGAGGGGGGTGTGTGCATCAGGAGTGAACAGGAAGCTGAGCACCATAAAATCTCCACTGCAAAGAGGATTGAAACTCTGTTGCTGCAAACCCAGTTGCCCAACAGGAGCCCATGTGCTGTGGCAGACGCAGAAGTCACATGCAAAGCTTGCTCAACATCTGCAGCTGCAGAGATTTGAGCAAGTACCTCCTGACTGGCACGGGCAGGGCTTCCAGCTAGGAAGATTTTAACAAGGGTTGCAAAAAAGTGAGGAGTAAAAGGCAACTGCATGTTGTCCTTTCTCACCATGGTGGTTTTGTGTTATTTTCCTCTGGTGTCTCTGCCACAGGGTAGCGTGGAGGTGTCCAAACTTTTTTAGGTACTTACAATGCACCGATCTCACTGTTATCGGTAAGATATTCCTATTTTAGGTTGACTGTCTCTGTAGGTTCACAGGGACAGCACTGATTGACAAGGGGAGGACAAATTGCTTCACATGATCTCCTGGGCAGAAGAAAAGTGACACCAGCTCATCCTGGAAATCTCCAGCTGGAGATGAGGATTAAGAAGGTTTGGGAGGCAAGCAGGTCTCCAGCACAAGGACAACAAGCCCAGCTGGCCATGCACTAAAGGCACTAAAGACATTAAAATTATCTGCAGAGCATGAGCAGTTCAACAAATGGTGAGCAGCCTCCCAGCTTTACACTGGAATTACCCCGAGGGAGACGTGAGAGCATCTCACAACAGCCACATCAGGATGGAGGCGGCTGCAGGTTTTCTCCCATGGCTGATTTCCAAGGTCGCTCCACCCCTGCTCTGCCTCCCCAAGCACTTTCCAACCAGCTAAATCATTCAGATAAATATAGCAGGAGGAAGGCAGCAGGTCTGGCCTGGGAAGGGCAGATGGAGCTGGCTCTGAGACAGCAAGCGTGCTTTGTACTCATTGCGACAGAGTCACATGCATGTATTGAAACTGAGACCTAAGTGTAAAATTATGCTGTTCTGGGACTTTGGACAAGTCTTGAGTTTTTGGAGGGGAAGCTGGCAGCTGGGTTTCTTCCCCAGCTGATGAGGTAGCAAGTCAGCTAGATTGAATTGGGTCATCTTTAGCTATGAGGTGGCCTTCTTCACCTCGGGTAAGGGAAGCAGACATCCCAACACACAGCCCTTTGCACAGCCCCGTTGGTGTCTCCAGCTACACCTGTGCAGCAGGTGCCTGGATGTCCCCCAAGTCTTTGTTGCTGTTCCCCATCCCAGAGCACCACTTGGCTGCAGGAAGTTTCTGGGACGGAGAGCCTCTGGGATGGGGAAATAGGTGGTGGTGACTTCTGGCTGCAGCCTCCACTGTGCTGAAGCACCTGGTCACCTGCTGAAGGATGGACCTCAGCATCTGAGGGCTGATAAAACACCATGGGGTCTTCCCAGAGGGGCCTGGCTGCCTGCTCTGAGCCTAGGGAGCATCTGTAGCCTCTCTGAGGACTTGTAGCCATCGAATGCTGTGTGCTGGCATTTGCAAGAGCCATGGGCTCCTGAGACTGGCCCACTGAGGTTCATGGTGGACGCCACCTATGGTACTCGTCGCAAGGTAGGCAGCTGTCCCACGGGTTGGGCTATGTCACTTGTGGCCCCATGTGTGCCCCAAGTGCCTGTAGGTCCCACCTGAGGGGCAAAGGACAGCCCTGAATCTTTCCAGCATCCAGCACAGTGAGGTCCTAACCTTGAATTAGCACCCACCCAAGGCAACAAACACCAAAAAAAGAAGGTACTGTCTCCTGGGAACTGCTGTGTTGGGGCTTGGCCCTCCTAACATTGTCTCCCCATGGCTTTGAGCATCTTTCTCACTGATGCGGTGCTGAGCTGCACGTCCCAAGGTGAGCAGAGGCTGAATAAACAATTGCCCCTACCCCAAAAAGGATGCTGGCGTCTGCTGGGAAAGCCCAGACTGGTGTTTATGCCAGAAGACACACAAACATCTCAGGCAAACAGCCCTGACCTCCTCCTCCTACCCCCCAAAATGAGTCTTTTTCTGCTTATCTCTTCATCCCTGGGGTAACCCTTTGTGGAGATATTCTGGGAGCCCAGTGCTGTTTCCTCCCAGCACCGTTTCCTTCTGCATGGGGTCAGCACCACCAACCTCTCCCGATGGGGCCTTGCGGGGATGCCGTGGTCCCCCAGGATGCCTGGGGCTATCACTGGGAACACATTAGCTAGAGAAGGAGGAAGCACTTCAACAGGAGCCAATGGTCCAGGAGCCAGGGAGGCTGGAGGGTGCTGGGCAAGGAAGAAAAACAGGAAGGTGATGGCAGATAAGCAAAAGACCCTGGAAGAGGAATATAGAGGAATAATGGAGGGTAGGAGGGAAGTGAAGATCATGGCTTCTCCTACAGCAGACATTGTGCTGTGAGAGGAAGCTGCTGAAACAAAAGCAGCCCAGAAAAATTCTTTCCGTCATGTTAGGTCTCACCTCACAGCAAGGTGGGAGCTGGGGATGCTCCAGCAGGTCTGTGTGTGAGGGAGCTGTGAGAGCTTATACCTGGCTGGGAAACTCCAAACACAGCCCTGTGGGAAACTTAATTAGCATGTTGTGAAGCCCTGCTCATTAACCTGTCAGTGGCATGCTTCCCATCGAGGTGAGATGCCTTGTGCATAGACAGCCCTAGAGTGAGAGTGACCTGGGGACAGGACTTGATGTGAACCCAACACCTTGCTATCCTGCTGGGATGAAACATATCAGAGACAGGGGTCTGTGTCCATGTCCCAGGTCTGCCCTGCCTCAGGGTTTCCTTTGCACGTGTCCTGGTGTTTAAAATTTTACTGTGGCAGAACGTAACAACCTGTGTTTTCTGACTGATTTCTGCAGATGCCACTGATGTCCTGCTGATCTCTCAGGTGAATGCTCTTGGTATGACCCTTGAGCAGGTCTTGCTCATGGCACATGGAAATCTTGTCCTTTTGCATACTTTCTCCAACACACAGCCTGCCTTCAACACCTGCATGGATAAAACCCCAAACCAGGTGCTTACCATCTTCCATCCTGATCATGGCTGTGACCTTTGGTGTAACCCTCCGCAAAGCACAGATGGGTGCGATGGAAGGATGCTTAACCAGGTGGCCCTTCAGAATCACTTCTCTACCCACAGGATCCTGGCAGTATGCCGGGTCTGAGACCTCTTCACTGCAGGAGAGCTTGTTGGGAATGTACTGACGGCCAAACTGTGCCCAGGGTTTGTTGTGCTCAGTGTTCCCTGGTCAGTGTTAAAAGCAAGGACCTAGTAACTGAAAAGTGTAGACAAAGGCACTTATTTAATTCCCTCCTTGATAGGAGGGATTATCCATGTCCTGCCAACAGTGGGGGTCTGGTAGATGATAACCCCAGAAGGGAAGAGGTCAATACTTAATCCTTCAGATACACCAGAGGTTGAAGAGACCTACAGGGTGATTGTGTCCCGTGATGATACGGGAGGCAGCACACCATCCTCCACTGCTGGACAAGGTATGTGGGCAGATGAGCCCAAGCAGAATCATCTCAGTAACCTGATCCAGGAGCCATCACTGATGGTACTGGGAATGGAAACCAAAATCCCAGCCTGAGAGTGACAACCATAAGCGCATAGGGAACTGGTGGACTTGGCCAGGACATGGCTGGTGTCCACCAAAGGCAGCACCAGTTCCTCTAACACCTGGGAAGTGGGACATGGGCCAAAAGGTAAGAGGTGGAGTATCTGTGGCCTGAATCCCTCCATCTGTGCCACAAGGTCATCTTCTATTCCTCTCTTCATGTTTCCCCTGGGCTCCCCGTCTCTATGGTGAAGGGTGGGACATCATGTTAGATGATGAAGAGCTGGATAATGGTAGCCAAACTACCCTGACACTTCCAGGCATGGCTTGGGCAGCCTTGAGAAAAGGGGACAAAGGAAGAGCTCGCCCATAAGCTTTTTCTAGAGACAATCCATCTCATCCCACTGCTAACATTAGTGATATGCTGAAGCAAAGCCTGTGCTTATGGTACCCTGACAGGTCTCCAGCTGGCATCAGTGGGCCAAGGCTGGACAACATACACTTGGTGAAGCCCAGCCAGGTCACGTGGAGAAAATAATGAGGGAGGCCCAGGGGCTGTGTGATCTGTCCCTCAGAATCCTACTGCTGACCTATGTGTCTCCAGGCATGCTCTAGAGATGGGTACCATGCATCCTTGTCAGATGGGTCTAAGGTAGACATGTGATCACATCGTGGGCATGATGTGGAGTGTGGGATATGAGAAGGTGGTGCCTGAGATGGGCCATGACAAGGGAAGACCATGATACTAGATTGCATCTGGTTAGTGAAAGAAAGGTGGGCTGAGTTGTTCGTGCGTGGGCTGCATGAAGGAACAGCCCTTCTTTTCTTCCCAACATGAAAAGAAGAGAGCGAGTGACATACAACGCCCTGTCACACTAGCATTGTGGCCTTTTGGCCAAGGAGACCAGACCATTTCTGTGGGCCTGATGAGAAAGCCTTTGGAGGGAAGGACAGGCTCCCTCATGGCTTGTTAGGTGGTAAGTTGCCAACAATACGAAAGTCTGGGTAACTCTGCACATGGAAGTGCAATGCCCAAAGCTGGGTTAGCTCCAGAACTGCTGTCTGGGAATTGCTGAGCCCAGGACTACACTTGTCTCTTTTGCTGAGCCATCCAAAGGGCAGCATCACTGGAAGAGATAAGGAAACAAGTGAGAGCAGAAGTCAGCCCCCAGAGCATGGTCTACTCCTTGCAGCAGCTTCACTTCCTCCATACATAAGTAAAACATAACCAGACTCCATCGACAACACTATTATGAACAGCACTGGGTTTGGGAGAGCCCTTGGTACCCCATCAGCCACCAGCTCTGCCACCGGCAGGCTGTGCGACCTTGGTCACATCACCACATGTCCTCTCCCTGGACTGCAAGTCTGGAGATGAAGAAGGTCACACGAGGTGTTGGTGGCTGGGTTGTCCTCCCCTAAGGGGTGGGGAGGATGTTTTTCTGAATGGAAATTCACTGCTGGATCCCTGGCTGGGTCGCTTATCTCTGATGCTATTTCAGTCAGCAAGAAACTGCCAAGCATGTGCCAGACGTGGTGGTGGTAGTGTCAGGAGAGCAGGGGGATGGAAGGGGGGAGCTGGGCAGCTTCTGTGCTGTCTGACAGCCATGAGCCCCCACCAAGGTCTCAGCCAGTGCTGGAGATAGTGGGGGTCCCCTGGTGATGGTGCTGACCCCGGGGTTGGCACATGGTGGCTGAGCTAAGTGGGATCAGTGACACAGTGCACATGGATGCCGATAAGAAGCAGTAGCCAAACTCCCACAGTGTCTTCAGGCATGGCTGGGTACCCTGGGGACTGGCAGAGGGGGAGGAAGCCTGGGGGCTCCCCAGAGAGACCCTGTGGACAGCTTTGAGCTGCCTTGCTCATGGGGTCTGCATGACCACCAGCCAACCCATCTTCTCCAGGGATGGAAGGTGGTGAGGGAAACAGAGGGAGACAGGTTCACCCCCTCCGCCACCCCCAAGAAGGGAAGTTTCATTCTAAGAAGTAAAAATTGCTTTTTTAGACTTTTTTTTGGTTGTGGGTTGTTTTTTTGGTTGTTTTTGGGTTTGTTTTTTTTTGACAGTCTATGGAGGAATTTTCTTGCTGAATGCTTTTGCTTTTCAATTGGTGCAAGTTATAAAAAAACACACAAGGTCACAGGATGTTTCTGTGGGAGGTTTAATCCTGCCAAAAATCACTTTCTCCAGCATAGATGTCTCTGACAGCTTGTCCCAAGATAGCCTTTACTATTGTAAGTTATTATAAATATAATATTCTAAGATACTTCTTAAAAATTTAATAAATGCTTTTTGACACCTTGGGACCACTCCTTCAGCTTTCTCCAAAAGCAGCTGATCTAGGCTGCCCTGGCTGGAGCAGGGAGGGGCTCAGAGATCTCCTGAGGTCCCCCTCAGTCTCAGTTACTCTGTGTTTTCATAAGCTGTTCTGCAGCAATCCCCTTTGGGAGGGGAGAGAGAGAGTTACCTTTGCCCCCACCCTACAGATGGGTAAACTGAGGCAGTGAACCTTGCAAAGCTGTCCAGAGGCAGGAGTGGAGACCAGCACTCCATGTGCCTGGTCACATGCTGTAGCAAAAACTCTATCCTGAAGCTGAAGGAGAGCCAAGCCTTAAATAGGGTTGTTTCCCACAGCAAGGCTTTGCTGACCTCCCCGTTTGCTGGGATGCTGGCTCAGGCAGGCTCAGCCCAGAAAAAAACCCCACTGATTCTGGGGGGGTGTTTAGCATTTCTGTCAGCGTCTGGGAGGAGCATCTGGCACAAGGGACATTTCTGGACCACTGCACACACTCATCCAGACAGGCAACACCTCCTTCAGGGTAGACATTGGTGGTAGCTGTTTTGCTCTGTGTGTCTATTGGCAGTGGGGCTAAATGAGTCAGAGATCTGGTTTAGTCCCAGGATTTTCCAAGGAGGACAAATCACCAGGGAAGCTTCTTCTCTGTTCCCCCTGTGGCTCATGCAAATGATTTCACTAGCTAATCAGTACACGGTTGAATGTTAATTTGGGAGCTGTAACATGTCACTGGGGTCAGCCGGTGATGCCCTATGTGATTTTGGCAAATTGATGACACAGGCATTCCCAACTTTCTGTACCACCACTGCTGATGGAGGGAAGAGGGAACCCTGGTTGTGCTCGTGCTCATTTTGCACTCTGGGGAGTTGGGTCTGCAGCCTCATAAGCTCTTGCTTGGCTGGTTGCCTGATCCAAGCCAGGATGGGCCCACAAGGATGGGTTCCCAAAAGGTTTGTGGTACATGGATGCCTTGGCTTTACCATCTGTTACATGAGGTTTTGCCAGGTAATGGAGGACCTTCCCCACATCCCTCAAAACAAGCATATCTGTGTACTCACTGCCCTGTGGGGAAAAAGAAAGAAAAACAAAAAGGTCTGCTAAGCACCCCGTCCATCACTTTCGGTGCCCTACAGACATCCACTGATACCTCTTGAGTTCAAAGAACAGTCCCAGACACAGGGAGAAGAGCTGCCAGCTCAGGTAATGTGACCTTTGGGGACAGTTCACATAGACATGTGAGAGTGGCAGGTTGAAAAATAGAATCTTAGCAAGGCAATGGGGTTGTTCTTTTGCTATACATGAGAGCTGGCTTCTTTCTGTTCCTGATGGCATGTGGCAATTTGTCCTCTGGCACTTGGCCAGTATATTCCTGTCTGGTTCCTACATCCTTGTGCTGTTGTGTCTTGGCCCATGCAAGTTGGTTCATGCCTCACCTCCGTTATCTGGCCTATGACCCCAGCAGTGGGTCCTTCACCTCCATCACCATTAGCTCACCTTCCTTCCCTGGTGCAGATACCACCTCTTCAGAGCAGGTTCTCCTCACTGTGGTGACCTACAAGCTGTGAAGACAGAGAACAACAAAGAGATGGACAAGGAACACCTGAGCAAGGAAACGACTGGAGTCATCTCTGTCGTCTGCCAGGCCGCCAGCCCTGCAGTCAGGTTGGACTACTTATCTGCTGGATGGCCAGGTTTGGAAGACCTTCTGGGGGTCTAAGGGGAAACTCTTCACCCCTTTGGTTGCCTGGATGGTGAAAGGGCGATCTGGCAATTCTGTTCTCAAGAACAGCACAGCATTGACATGGATGCATTGTGCTCATGTACAGATAAGAGAGAATTTAAAAAAAAAAACAGCCCAAGGCACCTTCTCCTTTCCCACCCTACTAGGAGATATTTGTTGGCCTTCTAACACCCTCCTTCACAAACCTCACTTATCAGTCTAAGGATGACCACTGCCCTCATGGAGATGCTACTGCTGCAGCTATCCATGAGAAACCCACTGGTCTCTGTCCTATGCTCAAGTCACAGAAGGTCTCCACATGTATTTTTGCATTCGGTTTTATCTCAGGATGATCCAGCTGGTGGCGTGGGGGCTGGCAATGGCTGGTGGGATGATTCTGCTTGTCTCTGAAGAGAGAGCTTTTTCAGAGCATTCACCATGTGACACTGGTGAGTGACAGGGCTGTTGTGGGGCCTGATAACTGGGTTAGCTCCAGTGGAAATTGCTTCTGCCTGTGCTCAGCAGGACCTTGGGTCATCCCCCACTGTGTCAGCTCACAAAACACAAAAGACCCTTTTCCAGCCTGTGCTTCACCCACCACAGTCAGCCACCCCCCCGGGGGACTCTGCTAACGAACTGTGCTTGAAGACTATCATCTCCCAGCAGATAGCAGCTCCCCAAGGAACAGGCAGCCGGGGACTAACGATGCTGATGGTGAAACCTCCCATTAATCACAGAAGCACAGCTGCCACCTCCCCACACAAGCAGCCAGAAGTAACCACATCACTGAACAGGCAAAACATGCACATTTTTCCCCTGTCATGTGCTTCAGGGTGTTTTCTCTCCCCTGTGCTCAGTGTCAGGAGATGTCTGGTGCTCAGATAGTACTGTCCCCTGACTGTGGACCATACATTAAAAGATTGTGTTGTCAGCCAGTCCCATCCTTGGAAACACCAGCCTGGGAGACTCCATAATGTGCTTAACAAACAGTCAAATCCACAACTGCCCTCCTTGGGAAGATAAACCTATTCACATGCCAGCAAGGCGGACCTCAGCTTCACCTCAGCTTTCAGAGGTGACTCCTTTGGGCATTTACCTCCCTGTGGTGCTGAGATAGCATTACCAAACTTCTCCCCATGAAGCAAAACCAGGACAGCCTTGGCTTGAGCTTTGCTTGCAAGCAGCAGCTTGGCAGGAGGGGTTATTTAACTTTTTTTTTTTTTTTTCCTCATCCCAAGAACCATGTTTAATTCGAGGTGGCTGCTTTAAAGAGCTGCTAGGGGCCAAGTAGAAATCCAGTACTTGGGTGTAAAGAGGCTAATGGCAAACTTGGGGCATGTTTGAATTCCCCACTTTGGAATAAATCTAGTGACTTCCAAAGGAAATGTACAGACCCCTTGAAATTACACCTGAATCCTCAACTCCTTGTCCTGCGGACCTCACTGAGATGTGTTGCCATTGCAAGTGCTGCCAACTCCAGACCTGTATCAGAAGGCTCACAAAGTCTTGTAATTCTCTAAAGCCTTCCTGTCGTTCAGCTGCAGGTTTGGTTTTGTCCCCACAGCTCCTGTAGCTCCACAAACCTCGCTGTTCCTGGTGCCCCTGGACCATGGCATCAGGTCCTCCAGGCTGGGGATGGATTGCCAGGCTTGAAGAACCATGCCCTACTTCTTCTCCCTCTGTCTTCTCCAGATGGAGACTGAGAAAGCCAGGTTTCAGGTTCTGCTCGACAAAACAGGGTTGTGGGCCAAGACCCTGCCTTCCCAGGGCTTTGTAAAAGTGACCACTGCAAAAACCCAGTGAGATGCAATGCGTAGTTCACAACTGCAGCCACGGCGATGGGGTCCCAGTTGCCCTGTCCGTGCCTGATACATCTGAGCTTTTTGCTGTATTAATACATTTCCTGCTGGCTGGAGCTTCCACCAGTCCTGGGAAGGATCAGTCTGACACCAGGAAGGGGTCATACCCCTTGGGGTCTGGCTAGCCCAGCCAACGTCCTTGCAGAAGGTCTCTCCATTTGTATGTACACCCATATGAATTAAGAGATGTGTTTTCAGGAAGAGCGTTTTCGGATCTTACCCAAGGAATTTAATTAGGAGTGTCTCTACTGGGCCAGGAGGCTGTAGGTCTGACACAACTGCTTTGCCAACACGTTCCTCCAAAACCCCATTTTTTCTCTCCTTTCATAGATGTGGGGAACATGGGGTGGGTGAAAGATGGTGTGGGTGGGTGTTCATGCTCATGCACCTCCCCTCCTTCCCCTGTCCTCTTCGTCACCCTCCCCAGCCCCTTCCCCTCTTCTCAGCAATGATAAGCTCGAGGATGGAAAATATGTTGTCATGCATATCTCACTTCCAGTGTGTGGGAGTGACTGATAGTGGCATGAAGATCTGGACAATAAAACCTCCTGACAGCTTTTGTGTCCATCCCAGGCATGGGGACATGGTCCTGGAGGAAGTGCTGAGTGCTTGTGGGGCTTGGGGAAGGGTCCTGCAAGTGGTGGCCCTGGGGAGGAGGATGGAGAGGGGAAAGGGCTCATGCAGCCCTCCTCATCTGGGGTGAAAAGTCCTTCCCCAAATTCAGCACTGGCTCTCATCCCAAACCGAGAGCCACAAGCTTTTGTCTGCAGGCGGATTTGTGGGCGCGCTGGGGAGCAGCCCGACAGCTGCTCACCACGGTGTTTGTCTTGGAGCATCCCCACCGGCCAGCGCTCCCTCCCTGGGGCTGGGGGGCTGCATTGCTCCAGCACTGCTGTTCTTCCCTGTAGGGCTGCCGAAAGAGCCCAGAGCACCTTGCCAGAAGGGTGAAGTCATTTATTTATGCCTAGAAAAAAAAAAAAGTAATTTATTACACAGCCTCTGAGATGTTAGGGCTGACCTACTGCCAGGCTTTCACTCTAATGTGGACAGCTGAGGTCAGCACAGGGCAGTCCCGGCGGCTGAATCTTTTCTTAGTCCCCATGTAGGGGCATACAAACAAACAGGACATCGATTTACTCATGGTCAAAAAAAAGAAAAAAAAAAAAAAAGTGCCAAGGTTTTGCTGGCAGAGCTTCATTTGACTGCCAGAAGTGTCTCCGTGGTGGCAGCTCACCCTGGGCTCCCTTTGCCATCCACAGAGATAAGAAAACCCTTATAAGACATCATT
>JAVJGJ010000059.1:73548833-73565354 GCA_035590215.1 Microhierax caerulescens | reverse complement strand
CCCCTGGACTGACTGTACCACCTCATGTTAGCCCCCTGGGCAAGTATTGCCTGAGGGCAAGTCCAGGTTCCCCAGGAATGACTAAGCATGCAGTTATGAAGCTGCTTGCAGTTTCCTAGGGAAGACTTCCTTCTGTTTCTTGACTTGGCACCCTCAATAAGTTTGCAGATGACACCAAACTTGGCAGGAGTGTTGATCTGCTCAAGGGTAGCAAGGTTTCTACAGAGGGATCTGGACAGGCTGGACCGATGGGCCAAGGCTGATTGCAGGATGTTCAACCAGGCTCAGTGCTGAGTCCTGTCCCTGGGTCACACCAACCCCAGGCAGCGCTACAAGCTGGGGCAGGGCAGGTGGGAAGCTGCCTGGTGGGAAAGGACCTGGGAGTGCTGGTTAACAGCCAGCTGAATATGAGCTGGCAGCATGCTGAGGTGGCCCAGAAGGCCTGTATCTGAAATAACATGGCCATCAGGACCAGGACAGTGACCATCTCCCTGCACTTGGCACTGGTGAGGCCGCATCTCAAATCCTGTGTTCAGTGTTGGGCCCCTCACTGCAAGAAAGACATTGAGGTGCTGGAGTGTGTCCAAAGATGGGCAACAGGGCTGGGGAAGGGTCTGGAGCACCAGTCTGATGAGGAATGACTGAGGGAACTGGGCTTGTTTAGCTTGGAGAAAAGGAGGCTCAGGGGGACGGACCATCTTGCTCTCTACAACTGCCTGAAAGGAGACTGTAGCCAGGGTGTGTGTCGGTCTCTTCTCCCAAGTAGCAAGCGACAGGACAAGAGGAAACGGCCTCAAGTTGCAGCAGGGGAGGTTTAGACTGGGTATTAGGACAAATGTCTTCACTGAAAAGGTGGTCAAGCATTGGAGCAGGCTGCCCAGGGAGGTGGTGGAATCACCATCCCTGAAGTTATCTAAAAGACATGAAGACTTAGAGACATGGTTTAGCAGTGGACTTGGAAGTGCTGGATTAATGGTCAGACTCAATGTCTAAAAGGTCTTCTCCAGCCTAAACATTTCTATGATTCTTTGATGATTCTACTGAGGCAAGTCTTAGGTTGGCACTTAAGACGCAGCTCTGCAGTGTGTGAACTTCCTCTTCTCACATTCACACCCCCCATTTCTGACTGTGTATTCTAGATTAGTAGACCTCCTGTAGTTCTGGAAAAAATGTAGTTGTGACTGTGGGTCTTCACCTGAACTCTATACTGTCCATGTGCATCAAGTGGATTTAGAGCACATGCACCATTCCAGGATGTTTGGAGGACTTTGGAGAAGTTTAAGCTATCTCCATCCTTGCTTTGGTTTGCAGTACACTCAAATTGTACCTACGTTCCTAGACCAGCCAATGTCTGTCTACTCAAAGAAGAAATTTAGAACCACTTAGGCCACAAGCAGGCACTTGTAGGAGCTTTAGACAAAGCCTGTACTACATGCCTCTGGATTGCTTTCTTGGACTTCTTTTATGCATCACAAAAAGTATTCTCTATTTCAAAACAAACTGTGCCCTGAGATGACTGCAGGGCTGCTGCAATTCCAGTAGAGTCTTTGGGAAAGGGCAACAAGTTATTTTATATTTCTTCATAATGATTTACACACAGAAAAGACCCGTAACACTATAGGGTTTTTTAATTTAGGAGACAAGAGAAGCCAAGGTCTAATGATGTCTTTAAAATCAGCTGAGTGGGATCAACAACGCACAATCCTTGAATAATATGTGATTAAGAGAAAAGATTTGAGAACCACTAGGACAAATTGACTGAAGTATGGTAGATATAATTTAGAATACAGCTTGCGTGCCTTTCAAATTAAGGATAGAATCCAATTTGATTATAGGTGTGTATTGATCTAGGCACAGAAAGAACTGGGTGAGATGATTTCGTTTGTGCTTAGCAAGAAGTTGGGGCAGCTGTTAAGGGCCTCTTCTGCCTTTTAAATGCCAGATATGCAAGGCTCCAGTTGGTATGAGATCCATCTGAATCATATATAAATTACAAAATTTGCATCTCAAGCTGAACATCCGAGTGGGAGCAAGCAACGTTTAGCTTGGAAATAGTCTGAACTCAAACTTGGGGCTGGGTTTTCAGCTGAGATAAGCCTGGGCAGATCCCCTGACGATGACGGAGCTGAAGCCTTTGCCACCACCCAAACATTTAGCCCTTCAGTTCTGAACATACCAGCATGGTTAAACCAGCACAGCATCCAGCTAAACCATATACAGTACCATGTAAAGTGACAACAGCCACTGACTTCGTTTTGTGGTATATATTTCAGTGTATAAAACATTTTGGTTGGGCAAATATTAGTCCCATTGGTTTTGCTGTGATTAAAATTAATCTTTTCTGAAGTTGTATGCCACCTGTGTTAACCATACCACATTTTACATGGAAGCACTGTGCACAGGTTTCCTGTGAACTTGCCGCTGATACTCACAGTGTTCAATGCTTCCTGCAAGGAAGATACTCGAAGTAGCAGACAAAGATTATGAGCCATAAATACACTTTATGTTCACTGTAACTTGAACTGAAAGCTTGAAGAAACTCACTCAGGACATTTTTATTTGAATATTATCACTTTCGTTTCTGAGAGTAATGTGAGACTAATGTTATTTTTTTTTTCAATGTGTTTCCTATGGCTTTTTCATACAACATAGTATTTCTGTGTGTAACTGGAATGACAAGCAGTTACTTGACAAGCTTAGTCTCCAGGAGAGATGCTAAGGAAGCAGATAGTTATCTTCAGGTCACTGTTAATCAGGCAGAGTGTCTCTCCAGGCTGTAATGGAGGGATGCCAGCATTACAGCCTGCTGTCTGGTTAGTTAGCATGTCATATCGATGCAGAGACCTTGAGAAGGTGTGATCGAGTTATCCCAATCACAAACCAGGCACTGTGGTAAGAAACCACATACCACGCCGGGTAAATCTGATGCTGCAACTCTCTAATCTTCTGCCTTGATGAAATAAGATGAATTTTTTATTTTTTATTTTTTAGCTTACAGCCAAGAAGCTGCTGACACCTTAGCATGCCGGCAAAACCGGGGCTCCTGCTCGTTTGTTGCATGCTCTGCTCCTCTGGTTGACATTGGGACCTGCCGTGGTGGGAAGCTGAAATGCTGCAAATGGTAAGATGGATCCCTCCAGAGAAATGCTGCTGCACTAAAGCCACAGGGTTTTTCCCCCTTTTGGCATGAAAGAGGCCACCTTCTCCAGCCCCCTAAACCCTCCAAAAAACCTCTTGAATTGCTGGGGTTTGTGCCTGGTAACAAAAAGGCAGAGCCTTGTGGTGCCACAAACACCAGGCTGCTTTCTCTGAAAAACCGCAGGGAGGGAGCTGGCGTTTGCAGGAGCTGCCTGTCTTTGCAAGGGAGATGTCTTCTCCATAAGCTCACTAAGACTGTACCTCCCTGTGACACTAATGTAGGTTTGAGCTCACACTCAAGCCTAGACCCTTTGAATTTCTACATCACTAATAACAGCTAATATAGCTAATAACAAGTTACATATCACCAATAACTTCTTCCAGCATGGGTCTTGTACTAGGGCAGAACTGGCTCATTCTCAGATTCTGCCTTTACTAAGCAGGGTGAACACAACTGACCTGAGACAGCTCTGAGGACTCCTTCTCAATCCACACAGGCAGCAGCATGGAGCTTTGCAATACCAAAAGAACCCCCAAACAAAAAAAAAGAAACAACCCCCCAAAAAAACCAAACAAAACCCACCAGCTTATCAGCACAGAATAACCATTAAGCAAGTCAGGACTCATAGCAGGGATGCAGTTTTCCATCTGGGCTATCTGATCTGGTGCAAAGTGCCAGATGTTAAACCAAAGTGCCACAGGACATTTTCCACCCTGTAGGTGAACACCCTCTAGCGTATTTTCATCAGTATCAGCAAGAAAGCATCCACATTTGTAGGAGGTATGCCCTGCAGAGTGATGCTGTAATATGCCATGGTCCAGTTCTGCATACCTCATACTTTAAAAATTATTATTATTTGCATTTCTATTTAATCTAATTGGGTTTCTGTGAAACATCATGTTAAAGGATGCAAAAAAAAAGGGAGAAGACTTGTCAGCCTCCCTCATAGAAAAAGGGTATGGAAGGCATGGAGGAAAGTGAGATCAGCCACTTTCTCCAGTGTAGCTCTTCATTCCTAAACTAGTTTTATGCTAAGACTCTACTCTGGCAGGTATTCTGAGTCATCAGCAGCTGCAGCCAGATAGGTGTGGTGTGGGCGAAGTGGTGCCATCCACATCCTCCACTTTATCTGGGTTGTCTCATGGCCAGAGGCACGGGTCAGCGGTCCAGATTGCAAGGATCTCCAGGAGCCTTTAAGCTTATGTGTTACCTTACATCTACAGTAGTGTGAGATGGCAAGGTATAATCTACTTCTTTGGTGGCCTATCTAAGCACCTGACTTTTCCTTGCAGGACACCCAGTTCCTAGGACTGACACCCCACTGACCACATAGACAAGAGCTCTGGGCGTTGAAGACATCTCTCATCTTTTGACATCAATGGATCGCAACCTTTGTGCAAGCCTGGAGAGCCCTTCCCATGGGGATGAAGACACTCAGGAGCACAAGATCTGAGGATGAGTTCTTGTACCCCAATAAAGAGATTTTCAGCTTCAGTTCTAATAAAAGCAAGTCACTGTGAAACCGCATTACTGATATTTGCTTGTGTATGTCAGGATGGGGCTTGCTGTTCTTATTGTCTATAACAATCAAGCTGTATATGAAGTTTATTTAAGTAAATCAAGTTAATATAAGTGCAAGTGTCATTAAGTCCTGTTAAGTCATCCTGCAGGGTGTCTTGCAGTGGTTTGTGTGGCAACGTATATATTAATAAATCAAAAAGCAGTAGGGTCCATTCCCTCTGCCATCCCAGTCCAGAGCAACAGTCTGGGGTTCAGGAGGCAGGTTCGGTCCTCTGCTCCTCTGCAGGGCTGCATCTGAGGTGCTGGAAATGGTGATGCAGAGAAACCCCAGGGTGACAGAAGACCAGCTTCTTTAGATCTTGAAACTGCCTCACCACATTCATGTCATTTTACCCCTGCTGCCTTTATTTAGTCTAGACCAGCATCATGTTGATGGAATTTTCCTTCTTTGGATCCCATACTAGTCAAACTATTTATGACTGCACTATGCTGTCTGGAGGCAGTGAGTGGTGTCTCCATCAGCCTGGAGTTTCAGCACCTGCTGTTACAAGGTGTAGACGCATCCCCTGCTTCCTTTCCCCATCCCTAACATCCCAGAGTGCTAATGCAAAGGGAAAAAGGATCCAAGATAAGGAATGACTAGAAGTGCCCATGCTCTTCATGCCATGAGCTGCCATAGATGGTTTCAGGACTGCCACAGGTGCTGAACAGTTTGTGCCAAGATTTCTAGTAGCCTAATCACAGCGGTCTTGAAGAAGTTGCCCTTGACTGTTACTGGTCAGCTTCATGATGAATAGGACCAGGCGGTATTTCTGACATACGTGGGTTTGGCGTTTTTTTCTCTGGGATAAGTTTATCGCAGGGCACATCTCATGTAGACCCCCCCGGAAAGATGAGAGCCAGATCCTCCAGCAAAAACGCACACCTCACAAGTAGAAAAATCAAATGCAAGCCTTCTGGAACAAATTTATGAAAATTTATTGAGATATGTAGACTATGAAATATGAACACTCCAGCTGAACATTTGATGTTTCCTGAAGACTTTGTCTGCTAGCATTATTCACATTACTACTAAATCAAAAAAGGAAGGAAAATAATGAGTATCTGTTCTGAGGGGCAAAGGAAGAACCTGTTTTGCATCCTCTCATGGCGACAGACTTCTGCATGTTGGTAATCCTCTCTCTGGGGCAGATGTTGGTAGCCACAGTTTTAAAATAAAAAACCCCAAACAAACATTTTAGAAAAATGAGATGTGTTGGTCTTTCCCGCTTGGTTCAAGAATTGCTTTGGAGTTTCTTCAGGTCGTTAATTTTGTTTGTGGAGGAGTTATTTTTCTTTCTGTTATTGTTCATGTTTTTGTGTGTGCACGTGTGTGTTAAATGGATATTTTCAGCTCAAAATTCCAGATTTTCTGATGGGGTGATGCATCTCTAAAGCTGCCAAAAGCTCTGCTTAGCCCAACTGAGATGCCAACTAATCATACTGCAAAAAAGGAAAGAAATTTTCAGATGTTGTACTTACAACCAGGAAAGTACTTGAATAAAAAGCAGAGAAGGGGTGGAATGAGCACCAAGAGCTGAAATTCCCGGATAACTCATCAGTTGCTGCTGGAGTTTAATCATGAATTGCCTTTCTGTTTTACTTAATAATGAATTGCCTGGTCTCCACACCTGAAGCTTCCTACTCATCCTAGAATCTCTGTCACAGAGAGGAATTTCTGCTCAGGCTTTGTTTTTAACATCTCTGCTAGCAATATTGAACAATGTTTAAATCACAGCCCCCAAAACCAAGACTAGATCCAGCATCTTATAGCAAAAAGAAACAGAAAATGAAGTATTAGAATCAGTGGAGGCAAAGTGTAAATTTGCATGGGTGTGTGTTTCTGCAGTCTCATACTGGACTAAAGATACAGGCTGAACTTTAGGATTCCAGTAAGGAATTCAAGAAAAAAAAATGTGATTTAATGTTTTGGTTTGGTGTAAAAGAGGAAAATTTCAGAACTGGTGTAAACATCTAACAGAACAACATGACTTTCAGGTTGCTTTTCTGACTGTGAGACCTGGCAGGCTTTGCATTCTGGAGCACACAGGTTTCTGATGAATCTGACCCGAATGTCCCGGGTCTCCCAACAGTGTGCACATTGAGAGATGTGTCCTTTGAAGCCAGCATTACTCATCATGACCAGTTTGAACCAGCTAATGGGAACATCAGAAAAAAGAGTTCATTTCTAGCTAGTTACTTATCTCTGCCAAAGAGATTTGACAGCGATATTTCCCATGAGGGGCCTGAGCTACATCATGAACACTACAGAGAGAACTGGTTAGAAAGTCCTCGGGAAATCCTATATATGAATGTACAAAGTCTCTACTCCCTTGCCAGCTCACACTGGAGGAGTTTCTCATCTAAAAAGCAGACTGGATGTGTGGAAGTGAATAATAAAGCCACTCTCCCAAGGAATGCCTGATCTTCATCAAATCCATCACTCACCACAGTCCGACAGCAAGGGACTCCTTGCTGGCAATGTCCAAAGAACCTCGTATTGGGTAGAGGACAGTGGTCAGCAGAACAGGTACCCCCAGCCTGTTTGCATTGCACATGGTTATTAGGTGTACGCATGAAACCTGCACCAAAAAAATGCCAGAGTCTTGATTTTCCTTCCCAAACAAGATGAAGGAGAAGTTAGGGTTATAGCATGACAGCAGTATTCTAGGCTGCATGTAGACCAGCCCCATCCGTACCATTAAATTCCCTTATTTTCCAAAGCAGGAGGGTTTGGTGTATCCATTGGACCCAGCTGGTGTGGGTTCACTGCCAAAGTGTGCCCAACATGCTGGCAGCACTAGTTGGCCTTGGACAAAAGGGACTAAAACTGATTTAATTTCTATTTCTATTTTATGCACCCCCTACTCACAATCTTCCCTCTGCATTCTTTGATTTTATTTAACTCTTACCTGAAGAGCCTTGGAGCATTAAGAGAAGAACAGCAAAGAAAAGGGAAAAGATCTTCATGTCCAAATTCAGTGCTGCCAAATACAACAGCTACTAAGAAAATAACAGAAAGAGGTCATACATTTAACCTGCATTTGTCATTACTCAGTACAAACAACTATTTGTGACATATAAACTGCAATTTGTTAATAAAAATTGTCGTTTATGCAGTAGAGTAAATGTAGAATAAATTTATTGAAAACACTTTTTGAAGAAAGATATTTGAAAGCACATTGCATAAGATCAAGAAAATGTATTTATGCCTATAAAATTTAAAAGAATTTGATGAATATTGTGGTTTTCTTTCCATCATCTGCAAAGATAACCTACACCAGCTCCAGTGAAGACCCCTGTATTTGAGTCCCTTACACCCTGGATGTTATAACTTTTTAAAAAAGTAAGAAATGTGATTAGTTTTCTCTAAATTTTATCCAAGTCCTAATATAAGCCAGCTTTTCTTAGATCCCTTTTATAACTTCTAGGTCATGCTACTACATGCACAAACTCAACAGTACTTGCATTTAGAATTTTTTCCTTTTTTTTTTTTTTTTTTTAAACAGCCCTACTGGGTCTGGCTGGGATGGAGTTAACTTTCTTCATGGCAGCCCATACGGTGCAGTGCTTCATGTTTGTACCAAGTTGCTTAATGACTGAAATGTCCATTTTATTTACCCATCACATATTTTATTTCAGATATGTGTAGATAATGACTTAAGCCATTCCAATTTCTCTGGATAATTAACACTCAGCAACTTTAATTATTCAAATAGCCATTTTTGTAGCTTACAAACCAGTAGTCCTTGAAACTGCCTTTACAGAAAAAGCCAAGTAACCATCTATCCCTCCTCTCCATAACACCTCCATAACGTGTGCCAGCTCAAAGCCTCTGTGTATCTCTGCACCATCATTTCTTGCTGCAGATTGCAATTAACTTTTGAAAATAATGCAAACTATTATAATAATTCAGAATTGCTGATTGACTATAATTATCAGCCAAATGCATTACTGAAACACCAAGCATTGTATGTTTCAGTTGTTTATGAGGATTTAATTAATCTGCAAAATTATACATCTCAGAACAATGAATTTCTTTTTAGAGAAGCAAAGAATATCATCAAAAAGATATGTATTTTTCTCCTTATCTGTTTAAAGTGGTGTAGAAACTGCACCTTCAGCTCACCCTAGAGGACTTCAGGAGAGGAGTCACAGTGGCCAGCCTGTCCCAGCTGGTTCCTCTCCAGGGGTACCTTCACAGAGTGCTATCTTGCCCCAGCACAACTGTCTTTATATGTTCCTGTTGATGACCGAGTTGCCACAGACCAGCTGGCCAAGGACATGGGCTTCTCACAGCAATTCCCAGCAGCTCAAATGCCATTTCCCAGCAGCTGGTGAGAAATGGTGACCGCTTGTGAACTCCCTCTCCTTTCTCTGGCACATGAGCTGGCTCTTTGGAAAAGCCCCTTACACCAACCTGGTTTGTGTACAACACATTGATCCATTGTAGGCTGTGAAAAAAACATCCTGGGACATATACTGAGAGCTGCTGATTTGGACCCAGCAGCACCCTCATTCTACAGGCTTGTCCCATGGCCACGGTGCCAAGTGCTGACTGAAGAAAGGTCCTCTCTGAAGCCTGGAGGTACCTACCCAAGCATCCAAACAGCTACATTAGGGAAGCTCAGTTTTTACGTGAGACTTGCCAAAAAAAAAAAAAAAAAAAAAAGCTCCTGATACGTGTTGTGGGCCATAGAAAATATCTTGAGAGCAGAGAGGAGTTGACTTGAGCACCCAGCCCAGCTGGCAGCAATCGTTTTGCAGCAGTGCAACCACACAGAAGAGCACACTTGTCTGTGCACCCAGAATATTTTCATTTTCATGCATTTACCACATTTGTATTCCATTCTTTGCAGAGGAAATAACTATTGCTTGAACAATAAAAGTTTTGGGGAGACCTCTACTTCCACACACCCCCTTGCTGAGTGGCCAAAGGAAACAACCTCCACAAAACATGTTTTGGTCAACCATGTGCCCCCAGAGGACTTGGACCAGAGATGCTCACGGCAGCACTGATATCTCCTGGTCCCTGAAGGCACCTAGGTAAGCCCAGAACAAAGATGCTCTGTTTCGATTGTCATACCACTGAGAGTCTAGAAAAAACCTCAACATCCTTGTACTGGAACAGCCATCCAAACAACACCCACCTACCCAGGTCACCTCCCTCCCAAGAGAAGGCAGTGGAGAGCTGATACTGAAATTTCTCTCCAACATCCTTCTTCAGTCAAGAGTATGTAAAATATGCTGACAGCAGGGGTTTATGGGTTTTCTTCTTCATTATACTGGTGCCT
Organism: Microhierax caerulescens; assembly: GCA_035590215.1. Classification (NCBI taxonomy): domain Eukaryota; kingdom Metazoa; phylum Chordata; class Aves; order Falconiformes; family Falconidae; genus Microhierax; species Microhierax caerulescens. The sequence continues at coordinate 73,555,361 of JAVJGJ010000059.1, read as the reverse complement.
TCTGATTCCCAGTGTGGCTATATTAGTGAATTATGTTCTCTGACAGTCCAACCTCAAAGACGTCAGTGTTTGCTATGTGCTGTGGACTCCTGCAGTGCACAAGAAGCCAGTCCTTGCTCTGAAAATTATATTGAACCTAACAGGTAACAGAGGGAGGTCCAGGGAGAAGGAATGTGGGATGTCTTTTGCCTTGGCAGCTGGAGCCAGCGCCTGGGGAGGTGGAACATATTTGCTTCCTTTAGGATTCATCAGTCTCTGTGTCACAGGTGCCCAAAACCCTGTTTACTTAGGCCCAAGTGATATGATTGGAAAACTCCAAACAGGTGCTTTGACCACCCAGAAAGAGACAGCTATTTTAAATCCCATTCCTGTATAATTTCATTGATGGAACATATATATGTGCTTTACAGTAGGCAGGAGCATTAGTTTCAATTGTTTGGGTTGTTTGGGTTTTTTTTTTGTTTTTTTTTTTTTCTGTTTTAAAACATAGTACTTAATCAAATGATGAAATGTAAAGAGGCAGAAATAAATACTGTCAATATTAAATCCATAAATGTGTTCCACAGACCTCTGAACTGAGCTTTTGCGGTCTGAGAGTCAGTGACCTCCAGAAAAGGACCTCAAAACAGGATAAAATGGCTCTTTCCTCCTGTTTCCTACTTTGTGCCTGTGCCACCTGCCCAAAACGATACAAAACAGAACAAAGTTCAAATATGAATCAAGACTGGGGTAAGGTCTTCAACCAATTAATTATATCTGTTGTTATACTTGGTGGTAAATGTAAATTTCTTAAATATCATAATTAAACTATGCTGTTTTAACAATACAATACTATTATTGACTCTAAACATTGGGTTTGCTACTCAGGCTTACAAAAATGAAACATTTCCCTAACGTGTTTATTGGCAATTAAACATGACTAATAAAAGAATGATAATTGCTTATCAATTAATATTTAAAGCATTTTAACAGCTAAATGTCTTATTCAACTTCCTTTCTCTGCAGTACTGCAAAGTCTATTGTATGGAGCCCTAAAAATCACGTCCTTTTATACAGAGAACATATGCAAACAGATATGTATGTGTGCATGTGTATATGTATGCCTGTGTATACGTACATATATATTTGTAATCTGTAAATATTCTGAGAAATAAAGGCTGAATTTTTAGAATTGATTTATATTTTATCTTAGCTGGAGAACATACAAATAGAAAAGAATAATCCAGATATTCTGATCTGCGATTTACTCAGGAGTAGTCAGGACATTAATTTAGGGGATTGTTTGCTTAAAGTTACATATATTCTATAATGGTGGCATTCCTTTCTCTCCTATTTCTCTATAATCCTCCTAGCAAATCCACACTAACATATATATATATAGTTAATACTTATTAATTAATTAATTAACTAACATAATCTTAAAGGTCTTTTCTAACCTAAATGATTCTATGATTCTATTCTATGACTCTTGTAAATCCCAGCTGGCTTTTTATCACTCAGCATGCCACAGGATCCTCTGTGAATATCCAGGTCTTGATTCCTTTGTTCACACTTAGGCAAATGCTGCCTGAGATGCCCCTGTGTCCCACCAGGGCTCCCCAGCTGCTCCAGCAAGGCTTGGTCTCCTCTCTCCTGTCCCTTGTCCACCAGTCCCAGGTGGTGGGAGACCTCAGACAGTCCAGAGCACCACACATTGCTGGTGTGAAGGCAGCTGGGTTAAACCCTGTCTGTCTATAAACACCTCTGTCAGGCTGCAGCTTACCTCTAACGATGGGATGTCCTCAGCCAACTTGAAGCCATAGGGATCCTTCATCTTCTCTTTGACATTCTCTTCCTCTAGTGTCCACTGTGCAAATGACAGGCAGGGATGACAGACCTTTGGTAAAATTGCCCAACACTTGTCCTTGCAGCACGTCCACAATTTGCAAAAAATGGCATGAAATCCAGCCAGGGAACATCCTTGTCCCTTCAGTGGCCTTGGCCAGCCCTGTGGAAACCTGCCCAGACCTGACTTGGCCAAAACCTGCCTGGAAATCACAGCTGCTGCCCAGTGTTTTGTGCAGCTGGGATAGAGTGAGCTGCCAGCTGCAGAGACCCCTGAGCGCAGAGGAGACACAAGCAAACAGAGGGCTTGTCAGCTGCTTCCAAAGACCTGGAAACATGAGCACAAACGTGCTGCTTGGGGAACCAGAAAGCAGAAATCCAGCATTACGTCTACGGAGCAACAGTAATTTTTGTCTGTGCTTCACCGACTGTATTGCAAAGCCAGGCTTTACGCCATATGGGGAGTTTACCCAGCTGGGGCCAAAACACAGATTGAGGTAACCTGCCGGTGGGCATCTGGGCTGCCTTTCCATTCAGAGCACTCAAGCAGCTCCAAAGCTGATGGCTGGTCTTGAGGAAGATATTCCCAGCACTGAGATTTCTTAAAATCATCCACATAGAGTCCTGCCAAGAGATACAGCCTATTCCAGTCCCCTTCCTCGCCAAAGTGTGGCATCTCTCCTGGGCAGCAAGGTTTCTGGTCCTCCTGGATACATGGTCCAGGAGATCTACAAAGCACCACAGCAGTCACCGGGAGAAGTCGGCTACACTGCCAGCAACACATATTCTGTTATTTTTATTACCATGGGACATCACCTCATGGACACTGTTGTTCAAAGGGCAAATTCAGGCCTCCAGGACTTCACAGAACTTTTAGGTTCTTTCTGTTCCTTTAGTCCAAGGTGGTTTTAAGCATTTTTGCACATGTGGCCCAATTTAAGAGGAGCAATGGCTCATGCAAGTTTTGGGCTACTGCAGTACTGGGATGCCTGAATCAGGAATAGTCCCAGAATCTTTTAAGGAAAACTGAGGTTTGGTTTTTTTTTCACATAAAAAAGCCATAACCAGGCAGACCCTGGGCACTCCTGCTCCAGTTCAACATCACCAGTGCAATTAATGTCCATGAAACCTGGTGCCACTCAGGTCCCATCTACCTCCCTGGGCAGGCACCAGACCTACCCAGAAAATTACCCTTCTACCCTGTGTATTTCCCCTGCAAGTCCATTTTGCTTTTTTCAAGCCACGTGCTTTCCCAAAGGGAACAGGGTAGACACAGCTGTGCACCTGTCAATAGGGAAAACAACTGGAATGAAAAGGAATAAAGGTGCCAGGAGGGAGATGGGGATTTCTGCTTCAGGTCATGCTACGAAACTAAGCAGGGACCATCTTTTGAAGGTTGCAGTTTGCTGTTTGAAAAAGAATAGCTATATAACTGGTGTAAAACTAAGCACTGTGGTACAGGGAAGAAAGAAGGAAATAATTTAGTGTCATTTTCCTACAGCTTTTACTTCTGTCTCTCCATAAATCCCTCTGTAATCTCCTGCTGCAGCCCAGCTTTCAGGTCTCAACAACCCCAGTGTTCAGCTCTGCTCCAGCCCAGCCACACAGTGATGCCCGGGATGCTGAGGAACAGAGCAAGGTGGTTTTAAGAGCCATAATAAATTTTTGCATCCTTGAAGATGTGGCATTTACCTAAACATAAGGCACCACACAGCCAGGGTGGCACTGATGACCCATTTCACGTGCTGTCAAACCTCTGGGGACCCCTGTGCATCCACAGCTCCCACCCACCTCTCCCCTCTGTAGCACCAGGTGCACAAGCATTGCACAGCCCAGCTGCCAGGCAGCAACCTCCAGATGAGGGCACCACAGACCCAGACCTCCTGCCTGGTGGGACACAGCACAGAGAAGTGTCTGATGGCCAAACTGACAGCAGCTGTGTGTATCTGGGTCTTCTTGCCATCCTCCAACTCCCCATGTCATGGATTAACAAATCCACTACTGCAGAGCATGGCTTGACTTTAAATTGTTGGCTCATGGACAATTATTTGTTGATATTTGGGGTGTGTGTGTATGTAAGACTTCTGGAGCAGGGAGTGGGAACAGGTAAAGACACATGCAGAGATGGAGTAGCATGGGAGAGTGGGCAGATGCTGGAGGAAGAGGGACCAGGCATCTTATCAGGATGGGTATAAGGAAAGGTGGAAAGAACATTTCTTGCTGTTGCAGAATGGGAATTTATAATAACCAGAAAACCACATAAATCTCCCAGACTCACAGTAAAACTGAAGAAAAGAAAGAAAACCTGTCACCGGTAGACATCGACAATGCCAAAATTCTCCTTTGAGTTTGTTCTCCATTAAAATCAACATGGGAGCTTCTAAGAATTTTTTAATCTGTTCCCTGTGAAAAACAATGCAGCAAATTCCTCCGTCATGCCATGGCTGACTTGGTGGACTGTCGCAGGTTTAAAGCCACATGGGCAGCTACATCAGTCGCCGCTGTGGAAGAGACAGAGCCTCAGCAGTGCTTTATAACCAGGCTCCTCACATGTGCTACCCATATCCCCTACCCAGGAGTATTTGATGAAGTCACCGGGGTTATACAGAATAAAGAGTAAGATGTCCTGACAGAGGCTGGAGTTCTCCAGACAGTTTAGACCTAGAGCAGATGCACTTCAGAAACAGGAATACTGCCTCTGTGTCCCAGAAAGGACTTATGGAGAGTAACAGCAAACACGCTTATGGCTCAGAAACTGTAAAATCTTCACAATCTTTGAATTAAATATTTGGTGCTTCAATACAGGTATATACGCTGATCCATGTATATAATATGTGTGTATACAGACACACATACACTTGTATTTAGAGACAATGTGTGACTTCTGACTGCGATTCAGCTGGAGCTGAAATGAAATTTCTTCTTAATAAACTGTCTATCTTTTATAGATAATTTAAGAAATATGTCTGAGTTTGGCAGTTGTGCTGGTTATCCTGCCAGACACCAGGCAGCCTGAGAAAGATTGAGTAAAAGCTGGTAGCAGGAAGAACACTGGAACAACAGGAAAAAAATCAAGAGTAATCCAGAGAGGGAGTAGTAGAAATGAAAATGTGATCTGCTAGAACATTTTATATGAAAGGTTGTATTTTAATTTCATACCTTACAATTTCATTATGCACTAAACTGTCACCTTTGTAATTAATAAGCTGAAAAGCAAAGCAGGTGATGCTTATTCTTTGGCTGACATGGAGAAAAGACAACCTGAAGGTTAAATGTAAAGGACAAAATGTTATGAAGGGATTAAATAACCATGCTACGGCTGCAAATTAGACCATGAAGCTGTGTACTAAAAGCGGAATAAGGAGCCTGCAGGACCAAAAGGAGCAGTCATTGCACATTCCTAGGTATTTTCATAACCCTGTGGCCTAACGTATCTTATGCAAACTTGGATGGTCTAAGATGGGTTGCACACAGATCAGGGGCTTTGTGGTGAAAGGAGTCTCAAAGCAGACCCTCCTTTCTCATTGGAAGAAACCATAGTACATGACAAATTTGGGTGGAAAAGGCTTTTTTCATTGGCCCATGACTGCACTGCCAGCATCCCCAAACCTTTATATAAAGAGGCATGTTTGCGTCTGGTGTACACACCGGAGAAGAGACAGACAGCAGTGGTGATCTTCCACCTCCTGCGCTGGTAACACTCTGCCTGGTTCCGGACAGGCACCCTAACTTCTTCATCTTTTTACATTTCTTTTCCTTTTCTTAATCTCAAGTCTAACGGGTATTCTGCTTTCATTAATGCCTTCCTTCTTGCTTTACTCCAATGAGTGCACCCAGTCTGTATGTGTTCTACAGAACCATGGGTTGGTGGCTTGCAGGGCTTGCAGGAGGAAATTGTGTTTGTTGACCTCCAAGAGGAGTGATCAGAGACCCAGAAACCTTCACTCAAGGCATCAGAGACAGAGGGCTGGTCAGTTAAGAAGTGTCTAGCTTCCTATGGAAACAGGCACCTAGCCATCACCGCTGTTCAGAGTTGCATTTTGAATTACATAGCTCGCCTGAATTCCAGTAAAATTTTGCACAAGTGGTCAGCTTAATTGATGTTCAAGAGATACAGGTGTCTTTTTTACACTTTCCTAGGGACGATGTTCTCTGAACATTTGGTGAACTGCAGTAGGTTGAAGGTGAATAATTCATGTGGGTGTGCTGGTACCAGAGTAGTTGCCTGGTGTTGAACAGATCTGGAATAACATTTTTCAATGCGATAAGACAAATATTAAAAAAAACCCCAAACAAACAAAAAAAAAACCCAAACCCAAAACACAACACCAAAACACCATAGGATCCCAGAACAATTTAGGTTGAAGGTAGTCTAGGAGTTTCTAGTCTGAATCCATGCTCAAAACGGGGCTAATTAGGTCAGGTTGCTTAATATCTCCAAGGATGCAGTTTTTACTTTGTTCTTTGTTTGACTCCATAGATTTTGTAAAATTTGTCTTTGATTGGTCAGGGGGGGACACTCCATTCAGTGTCTTTCAGTCTTTCCCCTGCTCATTGCAGGTAAGGAATTCACATCCCAGCTGTGGCCATGAGGATCCTTTACCATCTCCTGTTTGTCTTCTTCATGATGCTCAAAACGGGGCTAATTAGGTCAGGTTGCTTAATATCTCCAAGGATGCAGTTTTTACTTTGTTCTTTGTTTGA
>JAVJGJ010000059.1:73519586-73533420 GCA_035590215.1 Microhierax caerulescens | reverse complement strand
TGCTCCAGCCTCTCAGCATCTCCGTGGCCTCCTCTGGCCCCGCTCCAGCAGCTCCGTGTCTCTGCTGTGCTGGGGACACCAGAGCCAGACGCAGCACTGCAGGGGGGTCTCATGAGTGTGGAGTAGAGGGGGAAGAATCACATTTCTTGACCTGCTGGCCATGATGCTGGTGATGCAGCCCATGGTACGGTTGGCTTCCTGGGCTGTGAGCACACAATGCTGCGTCACATTCAGTTTTTCACCCACCAGCACCCCCAAGCCTGTCTCCTCAGGGCTACTCTCAGTCCATTCTCTGCCCAGCCTGTATTTGTGCTTGAGATTGCCCCAACCCAGGAGCAAGAGATTGCACTTGGCCTTGTTGAACCTCATGAGGTTTGCATGGGTCCACCTTTCTATCCTTTCAAGGTCTTTCTTGTAAGTGGGCCTAGGTCCCAGGTGAAACCCTAGTTTGTTCACCACCCGAAAAAGGCCCAGATTGCTGTGATTGGGAGACGGGATGCAGCTTGATGCAGCAAATGTCACTTTAATTAGCCTAATAGCATGATTACATACACACAAGCATTTGTTACATCTTATTCTGATTGGTCCAAAAAACTTGCGTATTCTATAAATATGTGGCAACTCGTGTGAAGATCTCACGCTAGCTATTTAGCAATTCGGCAACAGTCAAAGACAACAATGTCTGCATTTCTTGTACCATGTCCTTGAGCAAGCTGACTAACCGACCGCCTTGTTCCCTGTATAGTCTCAACTTGACACTTAGTCCCTGTTTCTATACCCTTCAGCAATTTTTCCTGTCTCTTATCACCAGGGCTTGTGACCCACAAGCTCGACCACATTCCTTTCAGCTAACTGATTGTTACTTGTGGTCCTGCTTCCCAGGCCCCCTTCTGCACCTGATGAACCTTTGTTGGCTGGGCAATCATCACTGATGGAGAAGGGATGGCCTGTACTTCTCCCTGGAATGAATCCTCCATGTTGATGGGTTGCCATCTCCTATCTGGTCTTCTCTTTTAGGATTTTGGGCCTTTTCTTCCTGGTATTCTTCCTCTTGAATTCTTGAGGTGGTCCCCATCTTCTTACATCCCAGCCTTTTCTACCAGGCCTGCCATGTGACCATGTGCTCTCTTGGCTGACCTGGGGACCTTGGCTTCCTGTGTCCTCTGGAAAACCAAGCATCTGACCAAAAGGATCATCTACTGTGAGGTGAGATGAACCAGACCCCACATTCATTGAGCATATTCCCTAAAGCTTCACTGACTTTAAAGGAAAAGCTGACACTTACAGGCTCTGAAGTCCAGTCACAAGCATCTCAGATCAATGCTTGTGTTGGTAAGAGTCTTGTGTTGTTGGTGGGACAAGAGCTGAATGCACAGGAAGGTTTTGTGCACTCAATAAATCTCTTCAGTATCTTACTGAATTGAGAAATAGACAATAATCAAGTTTATATGTCAGTGTAAAAAAAAAAGGTGTAAAAGCATGTGGACAGGGAGAGCACCAGCTCTGTTAAGGTTAGCAGTCAAGGACCTTTCCAGTGCATATGGAATAAATGAAGGGGTAGATGATAAATGAAACCACAGAGGGACACAAACTGGATAGACAGGGGTTCCTGGACACAATGCCAAAGACCCAAAGTCTCCAGTCACTAATGATGGGCCAACAGGATGCTCCAGGCAAAACTCTGGGCAGGAATAACATAGCTTTTTCCTATCCACTGGGGTGGGAATGATGTGCATCCCGAGAAGTAGCTCCTAGGGGGAACGGGCATGAGTATGGGGCTCCATGCTGGCAGCTGGAGCAGGATCACAGGTCACAGCCCGTACGTGTGGTGCTGAGTATTCAGGGTGAGTGTGGGGTGCCTGTAAAATGAATGTGTGAGCGCATGCCTCTGCTGGTGAGCACCAAGCTGGACCACCCAGTGAGCATTAAGGCTGGTAAGAGGGTGCAGGATGCAGCAGGGATGTTGGATGGACAGAGGGGCTGTGCTGGTGCTCGAGGGATCCAGGAATGACCGCAGCTGTCTGTACTTAGGTATTTATGAATCCTGTTGGGTATACATGGGTGTTGTTGAAGGCAGCACCTTGTCCACAAGTTGTGTGGCCAAGTCAGGGTGTGTGAGGGTTCAACCCTCAGCTTCAGGGTTGAACCTGCAAATGGGAAAGTAGCAGGCATAACCACTGTCCCAAGACGGAGACCCCCCAGGCCTTAGGGGACCCAGGGTGGGCTCCAGCAGCTGGATAGGAGGAATTCCCAGGGCCAGAGCTGCTGGAGAGCCCTCTTATAAGAGGCTGGGGCCTCTTACAGTATACCTTAAAGAAAGTGTTTTATTCTTCCGTAGCCATGGGTTCACAGGAGGACATACTAGAGGCCGATCAAAAGGCACATTCTGCTGAAATACAGCTGGCAGAAGCATGTAAGAAAGAAGGACTGGATGATGAATACTGGGTCCCCAAACTGTCAGAGCTACTGGGAGTGAAGTCCAAAGAAGCCCTGAAACATATGCAATATGAAGACTACCTTAAGCTGGAGTGTGCAGTACGGTACCCCTGGGAAGCAAAGGCTCTCCAAAAACTCCTGGAACTAACAGACAACAAAACAACTTCTGAGGACCTGCAGAAAGAGCGCTTGGAGAAGATAAAGCAGAGACAAAAAGCAGCCAAGCTAGTCCTGCAGGAGCTGAAAGACATGCACAACATCCGCAGCCATAGCAGGGATGCCATAAGAGAGAAAGAGGAAGCTCTGTGGCAAGCCATGGAGATTCCCAAGGAGTACTGGGCCCCACCAGAGAAGTCACTGCAGGATGTGCTGGAGAGCATCCAGAAACAGCTGGAGCAGCAGGAGTCATCAGCGGGCAGGGGTGAGAACGTCTCTGACACAGAGGTCCTGAGGCAGGCGTCGGGGGGACTGGCCCTGCAGGGCATTTACAGAACCAGCAGCCTGGCAGATGTGTTGGCAAAGCGAGACCAGATCATCAGCATTCCCAATGGATTCAAGCTCACCGGTCCAGAGCAAGGGATGCTATTTGAGAGGAAGGAGTTCTCCTCCTCTGCAGCAGAAGCCACTTTCACCAAGTCCATGGAGCAGCTGGGGTTCAGCATCAGCGTTTCTGCCAAAGGCAGCTTCTGGGGGTTTAATGTTGAAGCTGACGTAGATAACAGCAGATCCTCGCAGCTGGAGGATGTCCACCAGTCCCACTCTGAACAGAGCTACATTTGCACCACCAAGTACCAGTACATACCTCTGGCCTGCTGCTACTTCCAAAAGCATCAGCTTTGCCTCTCAGATGCAGCCCTGCGGGAGCTGCAAGACATTGAGCATCTTTTGAACATCACTCAGAAAGCAGACAGGCCCGACATGCTGAAGAGCAGGTGTGCAAGCTTCTTCAGCAGGTTTGGGTCCCACGTAAACCAAGGTCCTCTGCACTTTGGGGGGATATTCTGGTGGAAGGCATCTACGGAAGGATTCAGAGCTGAACAGCGGGAAGAGATGAAGCGACGAGCATCTGAAGCACTGAACAGCTGCATCGGGGCCAGCTATAGTAACTTTGGTGTCAGCGGAGGAGTGAACGTGGACATTTCAAAATCCAGCTCACAGGCTTCTTCTCAGGGAAGAGATGGAAAAAGTGCCTACACAGCAGTTCAGGTCTATATGGCCAACACAGGGGGCCCATCAGAGACAAGTTCTCTTCCTCAGTGGAAATTTGGGCTTGTAACTAACAACACAACCTGGTGTGTTATCGACCGAGGCTTTCAGCTGATCCCAGTGTGGGATATAATCCAGTTCAATCACAGCAGTGACTTTAAGTCCGTCTATCAAATGAGCAGCAGCCTCAGGGCAACATATGAAGCACTAACGAATCACTGTGTTGGCACCATGTTTGGAGAGGAATTGACCAGTGCAGTGGAAGAGGCCAAAGCTTTTGTGGAGTGTGTGAAGACCTGGGCGGTGACAGGGGACGAAAGGAAACTGCTCACACTGATAGATTTCAAACAGAATCTGAATGAAAAAACCAAAAACCATAGTGTCTGGATCAACATGTGCCTGTCAGACAAAGCACTGCAGGAGTTCCTGGTGAATACTGTCCTGTTTTGCAAGAAGTCACCTCCAGAAAATACTACCTTTATCAAGTCTCTGTTGAAGTGCCTCCTGGATCCTCATGTCTATTCTGTCAAGGACTTCCCTAGGTCTTCCTTCATTATGCAATGGATCTTCCATACTGAGCACATGGTTCCCGAAACTCCCCATGTTGCTGAGCTTGAAGATCTCACCAAGACACTCCTGCAAATGAAGGAGTACATCCAGGAAGTCACCTATGCACCAGAAGCCTCTGCATCTGCCATTCATGAAGCAAAAATAAAAGCCACCTTGACTGCAAGCCAAGCTGTTTATTCTTTACTCCAGTTTCTCCAGGAAAGGGCACAGAAAGACATAGAACTCTTGGTGATCTTAATTACGACCAGCACGGGATACCAGGTGAAAAGGGGCACTTTTCAGTACCTCCTTGGATATCCAGAAATTAACTTCATGATAAATGAAATGGAAATGGGACATAAGGAGTATGTGGGTCTGAAGGAGCAAGACATTTACAGAGCTCAGGCATTCCTGCTGCTGATGGGTCTAACTGTAACTTCTGAACATAAAGAGGTGCCCCCTGAGCAGAAGAATAAACGTTTCATTTTCATGGAAGATCAAATGAAAAACTTATGGACAACAGAGATAAAAACTCTTCTCGAAAAGCACAGTGCATTCAAAGACTGGGAGATGCTGGAAAGTGACTTGCTTTCCTTCATCAATGGGCGCTTGGATGACACACGTGATGATCTGAAGAAACACAATATAATCAAAGACATGGAAGACACTTTTCAAAGAATACAGCCTTCCAGTGAGTCCAAATCCAAATCAGATGGCAGCAAATCCAAAGCAAATCAAGTCATTGCAAATCAAGAGTTCCTCCACTTACTTAAGCGTCTTGGACTAGAAAGTTACTATCCAAGAAAAATGGGGACAGAAGATTTCCACATCATATACAACACAACTTTACATGACAGCCAGCCCAGCAAGGACAATGAACTACCATTTTACTTCTTGCAAAAGCTATTAACCGTGGATTATCGGGTGAGGTACCTGACTTACAAGGACGAGAGCAACCCAGGACTCACACCTGTGCCAAAAAACACAGAGCAAGAGCATGAACCCTCGTATTCCTTTGATGACTTTTTGACTGTTTTGGAGGAAGAAGCCCCTAAATCTCCAACCAAGGAAAATTGTGTGCACCCTATGGACCTCCAGATGGCAATTTTTCATTGTGCTGATGATTTCATGAGACAGTACATTTCAACAAAACTTGCTTTCTGCCAGTTTGCACTACCTCTACTGGTACCAAACCCATGCAGTTCACAGATAGAGTTCCCCCTCTGGTCCCTCAGCCAAATAAAAAAAAGCTGGAAAGAGGCTGAGAAGCCAGGAAAGGAGGCCAAAATGAACAGTTTAAAAAACAAACTCATGTATCAGGCAGAAACACCCATTGTGTCCTTCATACGGATTGGCAGTTCTCCCTCCTCATCCAAGTCTCATATCCTGAATGCTCTGCTGAGCAAACAGAAGCATGACATCTTTTTCCACCGACATTGCAAAGGCAGCACCAAAGACTGTTTGCTGATGAAAGGTGTTGTGGAGATCTCCTGGTACTGTCCCCGGGGCAGTGGTGATGACAGCTTTGACTGCTGTGTTGCTTTCTGTAACCTGCACGGAGATGCAAGGGATCACAAAGAACAGCTGCAGTTTTTACAGGAGATATCTGCTGTGAATGTGGTTTTTGTATCTGAGTCTGATCAGAGTGATGAGAGAGGGGTGAAGATTTTACGTGACCTGTGGCAGTCAGAAAGGCCTTTGGTTTGTCTTTTCACTGAAAAAGAGAATGTTGCAGCTAGCCGATCTAGCCAAAACATAAAAATAGGTATCAAGAACAGAAATGAAGCAGAATTCATGGGTGAGCTGACAAAAAAAATCAGGAATCTCCTGGAAGGGTCTGACATGCTTTCCAGCCTTGATGCCTGCCTGGACAAAGCTCGCAAGCACGGATTCTTAGTTGACCAAGATACAGATGCATGTGTGACAGCCAAAGAAAAGGCGAAGGAGCTGGTGAAGCTTCTGAAGCAAGAGAAGTTGTCTGAGATCAAATCCCACCTTCTGCCTCTTCAAGGAAAGCTGTGGTACATGTGGTGCAAAAAGGACAAAGAACTCACTCGGTTGCAGGAAAAGAGAAACAAGAGCATAGAGCATCATCGGAGCCAAATTGAAACAGAGAAGTCAGCAATAAGAAGAAAGCAACTAGCAAAAGCTTTCCCCCTCAATCAGCTGATGAAATCAGTCCTTGGCTTTCTCCAGTCACAGCCAGCAGATACCAAGAAATACTTCCTGCAGTGGATGAAGATCTTTATGGATGACCTGTCCTCTGGTCACCTTGACGAACTGAAGGGAAAGTATCACCAATTATGGTCTCAAATCCTGGAAACAAAGAAAACCAATCAGAAAAACAATCTGAAACCTCTGTTGCTGAGTCAGTTAGATGACCTCTCCAATGAAATCAATGATTCGTCCATTGGCCTTGAGCATATTTTGAGAGAGGTAGGGCAGATTTATGAAGCCCTGGAATCAATGAACTCACAGGATATACATTTTGCCAAACTACCTGAAATTGCAGCTGATCTGATGGTTTCAGGGTATCCTATCGAGCTGATGGATGGTGATGCTTCTTACGTACCATTACGATGGGTCGGTGCAATCTTTGACAGATTAATTGAGAAACTAGGGGACAAACGAGTATTTGTTCTCTCAGTGCTTGGCATCCAGAGCACAGGGAAGTCAACCCTGTTGAATGCCATGTTTGGTCTCCAGTTTAGTGTCAGTGCAGGGAGATGCACCCGAGGAGCATTTATGCAGCTAATTAAAGTGGACAAGAAGCTGCAACAAGATTTGGACTTTGATTACATGCTAGTTGTTGACACAGAGGGACTTCGTGCCATAGAGATGGCCAATAAACAGTCCCTTAATCATGACAACGAGCTGGCCACCTTTGTCATTGGCATCGGCAACATGACTCTGATCAATATCTTTGGAGAAAATCCTTCAGAAATGCAAGATGTCCTTCAGATTGCTGTGCAGGCTTTTCTGAGGATGAAGCAAGTAAATCTTTCCCCAAGCTGTCTGTTTGTACACCAAAATGTGGGAGAAATAACTGCCAAGGAAAAGAACATGGAAGGACAAAGACGTCTGCAGGAAAAGCTGGATGAAATGACTGTGACAGCTGCCCAGCAGGAATTCTGTGATGCCTCCTGCTTCAGTGATGTCATCCGCTTTGATGTGAACACCCACATTCATTACTTTGCTCATCTGTGGGAAGGAAACCCTCCCATGGCACCACCCAACCCCACCTACAGCCAAAACGTCCAGGAATTAAAGAACAAAATTCTCCAAGCTGCCAAGAAGGAGTCACAGGGCAGCATTTTGAGGCTTTCAAGCTTGAAAATTCGTATTAGTGACCTCTGGAATGCTTTGCTGAATGAAAACTTCATTTTTAGCTTCAAGAATTCAGTGGAGATTGCTGCCTACAAGAAACTGGAAACCGCATTTAGTCAGTGGACCTGGCAGCTGAGGAGTCACATCTTAGACCTGCAAATGAAACTGGACAATAGAGTTCGGAATGGGGACTTGCAGAAGGTCACCACAGAATACCTTGAAAAACTAGTGCAAGAGACAAACGATGCCATCATGAAAGACATGGAAAAGTATTTCAGTGAAGACAGAGATTCTGAGATACTGGTCCAGTGGAAAAGCAGCATGGAACTGAAGCTGAAAGAACTAAAAGAGTCTCTTCTTTCTGAAACTAAAAAGAAATGTGAGCATCTTATTGAACTAAAGAAGAACCAGTGTAAACTGGATGAAAAGAAGTCAGAATATGAAGACAAGTTTCTGAAAAGGAGTAGACAGTTGGCTCTGCGTCTAAAAGGCAAGAGACTAACTGAAAGAGAACTGAGAGACAACTTTATGTCTCTCTGGGCAGGCTGTGTTGCTGAAGTCTCCTCTGCTGGTCCCCCTCCAGAACAGGTTGATATCGATGTGGAAATAGAAGATGTCCTTCTAGAACACTTTAAGGAGCCAAACTTACCCACACGAATCAAGACATTTCCCAAACATGGAGTATTTTCTGTTGACTTGGAGAAACATGTTGCCAAGAAGAGAAATTTTCTGAAGTACATCTGGAGTACAAATTTTGATGACGTTGCTCTGAGCAACATACAACACATTACAGATACCATCATAGCACGTGTGAGGGAAAACATTGACAAGAAGGAAAAGGAGAAAAGGGATTACAGTAGAAGTTTTATTCATGAAATACTAAATGAAGTACAGAAAGGTATGAATTCTGTCCCTAGCAATGCAAAATATAGTTTTAATAAGGATTACAGGATAGATTTATCACTGCATCTGTGCAAAACAGCAGCAGAAAGATTTAAAACCATGCATGCAATGTTCAGAAAAGCAAATGATCCAGCCATCTACCTGGAGAGCAAGAGAGAAGATTTCTTTAAATGTTTCCAGATTTCCTGCCAAGGAGCCACTTCTATCACAATATTTGCTGTTTTCCTGTGTGACAAGATTGCCCCAGCTCTTCACCAGGCAGTCTATGAGAGGACAGCTCTTGCCATAGCTGGGGACATGAAGGGTAAAATCCGAGATTTCAATGGCAATAGATCTTCTCTGGAAGGCTGCATACTGAGATACCTGGCAGAAGAAGAAAATTTTGAGAAGTTCAAGGATTACCTTAGTTGCCCAAAAAGATTTTTAGAGAGTTACATTGAGACACGTGTTAGGGAGTACTGTTTAGATAAGAACAGGAGGCTGTATAAGTTTTTAGATGACTCTCTTTCTCACCTCTATGAAAGCATCCAGTCAGCTGTTTTTGTATCAACCAGCATTGTCAAAGACAGAAAAGACAGAGATGACAAAATCTCTCTTTGGCTGGATGCATTTTGCAGCGAACTTGAAGAGGTGCTAAGCTTGCCCAGAAAGGACCTGAAGAACATCGAACATCAGGAGATAACAGATATAGAGTTCCTGAAAAATGCCATGACAGAAGCACTGGCTCCCCTGAAGGATAGGCTCAAGGAAGAGTTTGCTAGTGCTGATATGAGCACATTTGAAAGGCAGCCTCACAAAATCCTGGCTGAACAGTTTGAAGGGTGCTGGGAGAGGTGTCCCTTTTGTGGGGCTGTTTGCACAAACACCATGCTGAATCATGATGGAGACCATCAGCTTGTTTTCCATCGTCCGCAAGTTTTGGTGGGATACAGGTGGCATAAAACAGACAATCTGGTCATTGATATTTGTTCTACTAGTGTTGCAAGTGACTGTTCATTCTTGGTTGGTGGAGAGACCTGGATGCCCTACAAGAGATACCGGGATGCTGGACCTCCTTATTCCACTTGGAACATTTCTTCTGATCCATCCACGCAAGCATACTGGAAATGGTTTGTGTGTCATTTCAGGACAAAACTAGAAAAACATTACAGTGGGAAATTTCATGGCAAAGGAGAAATCCCTGATTCGTGGCAGAAAATTACAAAGCAGGAAGCACTTGCTGAGCTGGAGAAGTTTTAGGCCAAGTCAATATGAAGGAAGAATGGCAGCTGCTTTGCATTTTATAAGAATGTAGTACAAGCCTATCCACAAAATATTGTTATAATGACTACGAACTCAAGCCACATTAAGGAATTGGTATCTAATTGCTTACAAAGTTGGGTGGAATAAGATGACTCCTGCCACTGCTCAGTAATTCCCCTGCTTCATGATAAAGTCAGAATCCTCTTCCCTTCTTGCCATAAATGTTTACATCTGCTTTGTCTTAGAGCAAAAAAGAAAAATATTCCTGCAGTGAGCAGTCATATGGCCAAGACTGAGACCAAGTGCCAGATGAAGAGCAAAGACAGCATTAGAAAACACCAATTTTATCAGCTGCCATGAGAAAATAAGTGACACTGACAAAAAAAATTAGTTTTCATGTAGAATGTACTTGTCACACTTAAAGAAATGGCTGCAGGATCTGAGAGCAGCTCAACATTGGCTGCAAGCTGTGCTGTTTTGCTTTTCAGTATTACCATTCCTTTATCGATCCCCTATTGATAAGCTGAGTGCGTCACTCAGACCCATTGCTGTTCTGTTTCTGATGTCATTAAAGCAGTGAACACAACAGCCTCTGTGGGTTTAGGTGGTGGTTTAACTCTGTGTCTATGAGATTTATCCTCATACATTAAGCTAAGCCATTCCTACTTAGGTGCCTGGGCCTGGGGAACTTTCCTCCAGCTCTTAGCCACAGTAACATATGCTCTTGCCATTTGCCTAGCTGTTAATCCAAAAGCCTGTGTATGAATAATGTGGAGAATTATGTATCTTTGCAGCTCCCTCAGCAGCTATAGGCAGTGTGTGATGTTAGTGTTCATGCTTCCAAGACAGGCCAGTGGCAATGGAGCCATGGACTGGAGAATATGTAACCAGCTGGGTCTGCACCAGTGAGGGGGTTGGTGGTTTTTGCTGCGCAGTTCCTGATACACCTCTGGACATCCAAGGACAAGGCCCTCCTGGACAGCTGTCTAAAGTGGTGGTTCAGTCTAATCCCTTGTAGTCTTTGCTAATAAACTGGTTGAGTTGGACTAGACTGGTCTCTGCGTCCTTTATTTTCAGGTGAGCAGTGACTTCAGAGTTTGTGCTTGTGAAGGTGGGCAGGTGGCAACTGGGCAATGGTCTGTGGAAGGGTGTGTGGAAGGACAGCATCTGCTCCTTTCAGGCTGTCTGGTCAAGGACCTTCTTCACTGTCTCAAGGGATAATAAGAAGGGGAGGAAGCCATAAACAAGAACATCCAGTTAAACAAATCTGACTGACAAATGATAAAGGAGGCGGTGGTAAGATCCAAGCCTGGTCAGTCACACTAACTGATGAGTGAGAGCACAAGAAGGTTTATTCCAATGAGGTTACCTGATCGGGGAGCTGGTCAGCTGGGAAATTACAGGGAAAAGGGGGAATCAAACCCAAAATATACCAAGACACAGACCTGACAAAACAGACATGGAGATGATAACGGGAACCAAACCTCACTGGCGTGAGCATGGACTGCAATGACTCAGTGCCCGTTATTGGTGAGACCTGTGTGTGTGAGTGGATTTGGGGCCAGCTACTGGGGTCAGACTGGGAGTGTAGGTGCCTCTGGCCCACGGTGTCAGCTATGGGAGTGAATCCCAGTGCAGTTACTGGAGTGAGAGTGAGGGTTTCAATGCCAGCTACTGGAACAAGTGGGAGTCTTTAACCTACAGCCACTGGGGTGGGAATGGTCCTGGGGGGACTGCTGAGAATGAGGTAAGTGAAGGGCTGAGCACTGTCAGTTGAGGCAGGTCTGTGGGTCACAGCCCACATGCCTGGTGCTGGCTGCTGCGCGGGGAGCGAGTGTCTGTATCCCCCAAACTAAGTGTGTGTGGGGCATGCATGTATATTCACGTTTTCTCCCACGTGTGCTGTGCACTGCTTGCAAGCTTTAGGTAACTTCACCTTTCAGGTGAAGATTCATCTTTTCCCAGCTCCTCCTCCAGTGCAGGGAGCCAGTACTCTGTGCAGAGGCTCACACCTTCCAGCGTCTCTGCCAGTCCATCCTGGCCCACATCTCCCGCAGAAGGATCATCTGAGCTGTCCTTCCTAGCAGACATTGCTGTGAGGAAGAATGCAAGTATGCCTTCAAAGTGACACAGGGATGCAGATATCTCCCTGCATGCAAGGTTTGTAACTAAGGTTCTTGGTGACACTAACTTGAGCAAAAGAAGTCGTTAGGGAAGGCAAAAGACCTGATGCTGTTGGGATGTGAATATAAAACTGGCAAGGAGCTTTCCAGTGGGTGTCTGTCTGATGCATACAGTGGGAAAGATGGGGACTGGAGAAGGCAGGTGATGGGGCTGGGGTGGCAGGCTGGGAGGAGGCCAGGACAGTGCTGGAAGTGGAGACAGGGAAGCCTGAGTGCACCAACTTTGCTTTCACTTTCTCTTCTCCCCTTCCTTGCTTTATATTCTTCTCCACCTCCTTGCTCTATCCCTCCTGATCCCCCTCCCTGTGTGTGTGCCACCCCCCCCCCGGGTACCCGTCGTCCCCCCCCATGGGATCCCAAATATACATCCCTTGTCCCATGTCTCCCTGGAGCCAGTGGGATACCAACAGGGTCCCTGGAAAGCCCATAGGTTCCCCTCACCCCAGACCTGCCCTACGTGCTCCTGAGGTTCTCCAGCTGGTCCTGGCCTGGGATGCCTGCCGTCCAAACTGCATTGGGAAGGCACCCCTACTCTGGTTCCCCGGGACCACCTTCCTCTTTCACTTTCCTTTAAAGGAAAAATGAAAAAAAAGTGCAGGAAAACGCACAAGCGGAATAAGCAGGGCTGAGACCAAGATGTTCCTGCGAGATGGGAAAGTTGATGCTTTTCTCTCCACTTGGTAGAACTCGTAAACCCCAGAACCCCCCACTGAACTGCGAAGGGGGACGAGGTGCGCGGGGGAAGATGAACCATAGAACCATTTCGGCTGGAAAAGACCTTTAGGACCACGGAGGCCCGCCGTTAACCCAGCACTGCCGCGGCCCGCTGCCGCCCGTCCCCTCGGCAGGGCCCCTGCCCCTTCCCCCCCAGGAGGGGTTTCTTTTGAATCAGACACCTCGTCCGGGCCCGCAGCCGTCGGACGGAAGGGCGGGAGCCCCCGGGCACAGCCAGGCTGCCCGCCATGCCGGCCGCGGGCCCGGCCTCACCCAGGCGAGGAGCAACCCCCCCGCCGCCCCGAGCAGGGCCGGTCTCCTTCACCGCCTCCCGCCGCGCAGAGGTGCCCGAAGCAGGCCTGGCTCGCCCTGCCCGGCGCTGGCGGCGGGGTCCACCCCTACGACATCCCCCCAGGTCTTTATTCTCCCCGCCAAAAGAAAATAAATCGCTTTTTAGAGCCGGTATCCGCCCGCCGCAAGCCGGCCCCTCGGCACGCACCGAGAAGCCGGTGCCGACGCGCACGTCGATATCGTCGCCACCCGTCACCAGCAGCTTGGTGAAATCCTGCGCCGCATAGCTGCGCGACGGCCCGCTGCCCGATGCGGCGATCTCGTCACCCTTGTCGTGCGCCGAACAGGCCACCACCAGGCCTGCCGCCATCAGCATCGCAACCGTCCGCATCGTGTATCTCCTAGCGTGTATTGTACTTATAATACACGCTAGGAGCGTACGCAAGCGTACTCAGGCCGTTTCGGCAAAGCCGATGCGGATCGAGCGCTAGCGCGCGCAGCGCACCGTGCCGCTGCCGATCTTGCTGACCTGGCACCGCGCCTGCGGGCCCAGATCGACGTTGCCGCTGCCGGCCATCGACACGTTGGCCGGACCGGCGACGTGTGCGCGTACGCTGCCCGATCCGCCGACGCTGACCTCGGCGCGTGTCGCGCGCAGCCCTGCCGCATCGATGCTGCCGGAACCGCCCAGATTGGCCTCCAGCGTGCCGACCTCGCCCGCCGCGGTGAGCGAT
The DNA here is from genome assembly GCA_035590215.1 of Microhierax caerulescens. Taxonomy (NCBI): domain Eukaryota; kingdom Metazoa; phylum Chordata; class Aves; order Falconiformes; family Falconidae; genus Microhierax; species Microhierax caerulescens. The sequence continues at coordinate 73,519,835 of JAVJGJ010000059.1, read as the reverse complement.
CCCGATCCGCCGACGTTGAACTCCGCCGTCTTCGCCTCGACCCGGCCGATCGCGACGCTGCCCGATCCGCCAACGCTCACCGACGCCGTGTCGCCGCCGACGCGGTCGACGCGCATGCTGCCCGATCCGCCCAGCGCGACGCTGGCAAGGCGCGGCGTCGTCACGCGCACGACGATCTGCTTCTGCAGCGCGCTATCGTCGCGCCCTTCGGAGCGGCGGCCGAGTTCCAGATTGTGGGCGCGCACCGCG
>JAVJGJ010000059.1:73504388-73516422 GCA_035590215.1 Microhierax caerulescens | reverse complement strand
TAAAGTGTATTGAGAAAAACAGTTGGTGCTGACAGACCAGGCTGCTGTAGGGGGTAATGAAGCCCCAGTCGGTCTCCCTGTCACACTCCTTTCCTACATGTCTCATTTGCTTGGGGAGCTCGTTTTTCTTTGCTATTTTAGCCTGGAGAAAGTGGCTGATCCAGGTACAAATCTCTGATACTGAGTCACATATTCCAGCCTTGCTTTAGGCATTGAGGCTTGTTGTGCTCTGCCCTTTTCTTGCCTATAAGGTGCGGCTCTAGGTCCCTCACTTCTGTGATGATGAAAAGTCAGTTGTTCTTCTGGGTATGACTGACTAACCGTTCTTGCCCAGAAAACTTCTGTAGCAGCATAAACTGTTGCCCCAAATTCACAGAGCAAGAAGGAGCAGTGTGGGATGTGTATGTATGGCAACGTAAAATAATGGGAGAGTAATTTAGCTGTTGCTGACCTGTTTTCGCTGCCTCATCCCCAAAGTGGGCCCGTGTTTTTAACCTTAGTTGTAGAGATCAGTGTGTGGCAGCAGCACAGCAGGTCACCTGAGAAGGTGGCTTGCATTGTGTAACTTGAATATGTACCTGAAGCCAGGATAGCTGGAAGGCAGCTAGGACGAGCGATTGCTCTTAGGCAGGACCAGCCATAAAGGGGATGTGTGGTCAGAACCAAACCCGCTGCAGGAAGACTCCTCAAGTTCCTACTGCAAACTGCTCTGCAGCCTTTGGCTCTGCTTCAGCCTTTAAGCTGTGCCTGGCAGAAAGCTCTCCAGCCTGCACGCGATAGATTTGAAGAAGAGCAAACAGATTTGGGGTGTGTGTGTGGAGAAGGCAATGTGTGTCCAAGGGAAGGAAGATGTCCTTGGAGAGGAGATAGTGTCCCTGGAGCCGATACAGCAGGAGCACAAGAGCTTCATGCAAGATGATCCACAGCTTTCTGTAGCCCTGGCTGATTTGCTCCTCCCGTTGCTGCCAGGAGCACATATGGGAAGCGTGAGTCAGGAGTCCAGATGGTTTTAGCTTTGCAGCGTGCACATTTCTCCTGGCTGGGGGAGAAGTAGGTGTATGCTCCTTCTGTCAGAGGCTGGCTTGGTGCCATGGGTGGTAGGGGTGTAGAGGGAACCGTCCTTTAGCTGCTGTTGAAGGGGCACCCAAGAACTCCTCCACCTGAGGAAGCTGTGCAGTGCTCTCAGAGTTTTTACTTGTACCTCTAACGCTTCTTCAATAGGAGACTGTGTGATTTGGGTGTAGCGGGTGTACCTTTGGAGACAGTTTAAGTTAAGCTAACCTAAAATAGGTAGGAAAGGTTTCTCTGCTAGAACACTGTTTGTGTTTAATGTGTTACAGCCTTGCCTGGCAGCAGCGTGCAAGGCTTCTCCTGAGGGGGTGCTGTACACGGCCGTTGGAGAGCTGGACAAATTCTGTGTCTGCTCCAGCACTTCCTCTGGCTTGTCAGCCTAGTGCAGATGATCGATGCTTCTAGCAGGGCAGAGAGGTCTTGATATCAAAAATAAAGGGTTTGTTTTGAGGCTGTAGAGCAGGATGCATGTGCTAACTTTCTGAAGAAAAGCAAACCAGACACTCTGCTGTTGTTAGCGTTGAATGTCCTCTGCCAAAACCAGATGCTTTGTTACTGTTAAGTATAGAATGTCCTCTGCCAAGAAAGATGCAGTTGGGCACTTTTATTTTGGTGTGTAAACTTTGCAGTTGGATGCCAGAGGTCATGATCTGCTTCTTAAAAACCTGTCTGCAAATTGCTTTCTGGCAGGCTTCTGAGCAACCTCCTCCTATAAAATTTACAGTGAGTGGGAAGATGAGACCATCTGGAACATTCACAGAGGTGTCTGCTCCTACTTTGCTTTCTCTAGGAGAAAGACCTGGCCTGTCTTCCCTCCAGACTGCCTCTGAGTCCTGTTTTCACAGAGAAACCCAGACAACTCTCCCTTGTGCAGGTTGTCTCTGCCTTTCCTGAATGTGATGCCTAGAGCTGGATGCAGCGTGCGAGTTGGAGCATTGACAGCGCAGTGGAGAGGGGAAGGATGGCTTTATGCTTTGCATACATCACTTGCAGTACTTCTGCTTGTGTGTCTTGATGAGCTGCCTGTTGCTTTCTGCAGCCTTGTTAATGGCTCATTTCAGCGGGTCAGGTGGCTGCATTGGCAGCTGCCACGGTGCTAAAAGCAGCTGTGGAAAGTGAAAGCACTGCAACTTCAGCATTCTGTTAGTTACAGACAGCGTCGATGGTTTGTTGCTGTCTTTTTGTATTCCAGTCACGTGCCCTGCATTTTCTGTAGCCTTTCCTTGCCCAGTGTTGTCTGAGCTGCTTGTGATTCTGTTGTGTTCAGCTCTACCCTGTGGGATCCTGCATTGTACTGGTATCTTCTGGTGTGATGGAGTTGCTGATGACTATTCCTGGGGCATGTCTTACCATCTGATGTGTGGTGGCTGTGTGGCTGTTTCATCCAGCTCACACAGGAGCAGGGAAAGTACTTGAGTGACGAGTGCTGTGTGTGAGGCTCTGGCTGTGTAAGTGATCTCTGCTAGTGTGTTTCTCTCACTACATGAGCTGAGTGGAAGTGCAGGTGTGAGCCTCTGTTGTGATGCCATCTGGACCTTGGGCTTTCCTCAAGGGTGCATGTTATCCTCAGGAGTAATCGTTTGGGGGAAACGCCAGCAAAGGAGGATGTGGAAGTGCTGCTCCTTACGCGTGGACGTGAGAGGGAAAGCAATGACGTGTCGTGTTTGGGTCCAAAGGTGGGACAGACTGGCGCCTCACCCCAGAAGCTTTGAGAGCAAGTATGAGTTCAGTAAGAGGGAAGTGAATTGGGCCAAGGGAAGTGAATTGGGCCTTGGGAAGTGTCTTTTTGTAGCAAAACTACTGCACCCTAAAATCCTTCCATTTCTGTGCCCTTGCTGCCAAGGAAGAGCTGGCAATGGCAGCCCATGGGTAACACAACTGGCAGTGGCACGGGGGAGGCTGGTGGCAGCCCACTTGCTGGTGGCTCTTGTGAAGAGGTTCTTTGTCCTGTTACTTGTGTGGGCAGTAAAATGAAGTCCTCTTGGTGTCTGCTGCCACATGCTTGCTGGGCTGAGGTTTGGGAGCAGCCAGCAGTGCTCAAGTGCTAGAAAAAGTGTCCTGACTCGCTGCTCATCCCAGTTTCTCTTTGCAGCAGCCTGCACTTTGCCGTGGGTTTGGCTGTCAACACATGGTGAGCTGGTTCCATTCTCCCAGCCCAGAGGCGAATTATCTCAGAAGGTTCCAGCCTTGCACTCCTACTGAGGCATCCAGCATAGAGCTGCCGAGAGCAGGCATTACAGGATGGCTGCAGCAGCAAGGGGTGACATCTCTTGCCTTGGGAAAGGAGGGCTCTTCTCCAGCCACGTGTTCCTGAGGGTGGAGAAGGCATCTGTTACTGAGCATACCTGTGTGGCTGAGAGCATGGAAACCCTGTGGTGGTTTCATACCTAGCAAAGACTGCACCAGGAGGTGCTGGTCTGTTACTCCAGTAAGAAAGGCACTTGAACTCTGTAAGGTGCCATTTACAATGCTATTTGTTAGAGCTAACACTATAAGGAGAGAATAGCATAGATCATTTTGCATCCCTTTCAGATGGAAGGACCCCCCAGGTGGTGTAGCATTAATTGGGCCTCCAATCTATGTGCAGTGTGCTGAGCAGACCCTGTCCATGGAAGGTATTTCCCATATTTCAATCATTTGAGCTACTACAGAATTTTCTTACAGGAAGACAACTCAATTCCTCATTTCCCCAAGTCAGGCGGAATCAGTCAGATTCAGTTTCTAAATGGAGAGTGTTCACAGAGCCTCTTGCTGCGCTCCTAGATAAAGGCAAGGGCATGCAGGGGCCCAGTCACTGACGCTGTGCCCACAGGCTCTTCAGCTGCAGCAAAATGGCTGAGTTTATCGTGCCGCTGAGGGATCTGTGCAGCACAGCGCAGGCCTGGGGACACTTACGCTGGCTGCGATGTGGGTGTACTCTTGGATGTACAGAGGTCTCCTGGTCAGGGTCACTACGACGGGTTGGGTTTGCAGTATGTCGTGCACAGTTGTCCTGCAGTGTCAGATGAGACCCTGACTTGGGAGACCCAGTGCACTCTGAATGCACCAAGGGGCTGTAGGCATCTAGCATAAAGGATTTCTTTTTATTGTGGAAAGTACTTTCCTCCTGGATGCTCTTCTCCCTTTTCTGCACCCTTCTTTCCAGGTGGGAACCTCTGATCTCCTGGGCTGTCACCAGCCTGAGCCAGCACCAGCAGCAGACCTGCCAGGCACTGCAGATCCATGAGTTGTGCGTGTATCACACTTTGGCTGTTTGATTAAACACTTTCTATAGGTCCCTTAAGCAAACAGCAGGAAGCAGGACTGCTGGTCCCATGTGGGGCCCTCTCTAAAGAAGAGGGTGCTTGTCCCCTCAACCAGCCTCAAGAAATCCTCTTCTCTTCAGACTTCCAAGTGCCATGTAGAGCAGGGCTACAGATGCTGCGCAGTAGGAACCAGATGTCTGGAAGCTGTCCCTGGCAAGCTTTTATAGGCTGCTCTGGAAATACGAGCCCTAAAGAGATCTCTGCAGGGTTTCATCTGCTGAGCAGAGACACCAGTGTATGCCAGTGGCAGTGGAACAACAACAAAACTGGTCGTGAGAGCAGCAGAAGGGAAGACTTTGATGCTAGCCATGTGGATGTGAGGCTTGAGACCATGGTGATTGGGTGATGAAGACTGCCCTTTTAATCACCATGGTTTGAGACCATGGTGATTAAAAGGGCAGTCTTCATCACCCACAAGCAGCTTGCCTTGTTCTTAGCAGGAAGGGTGTGAACGAGGGGAAGCCTTTGAGCTCTGCTCATGAATCAATTAACTCCTTCCTCAAGGGCTCTTTTAATTGCTCTGAGACTCTGTGTTTGTGTGTGTGTGTCTGTCTTTAAACAGCATGCAGCTTCCCAAGGTGCTGCTCAGCTGTGCTGTGCTGCAGAGGATGCTGTGAGGAAGTCCAGAAGTCCTCCTAGACCCCATGACTTCTAAGATAGGCAGCTGTAAAAGTCGGAGGTGTTTTTCTTCTTTCTTCTGTTCTGTGGTTAAGTTGAGGGTTTTGAACTTCTGCCCAGCTTGATGCGTCCCTTGCAGCTCTTGTGGTCTGAAAACTGCCCAGCTGCCATGGTTGGAGGAGATGGCAGTAGCACTTAGAGGTTAACTGGAAATGATCTGGCTCGTGAGCCTTGGCTGAGCTTTTAAAGCTCAGCTAAGCAGTGAGATGAGGGTAAGGGATTTTTCTTGCTTTCTAGAGATACTTCTGATGTGTTGTAGGGTTTTGATGAATGATGAGCTAGTTCCACTCCCGGGACCTAGTCTGTATGTGTTTACAATCTCTTGTGTTTACATCTTGAACAATCCTGAAATTGCTGCTGGCAGCTTGGGGTGCTGTTTGCTGCTGCCACAGGTCTGGTTTCTAAGTGGTGCCTTTACAGGTTATTAATGATACTGAACCATGTTTTGGTGAGGGATTCCCAGACTGTTTTTAGCCACACAGTGGCGGTGATGAAGTCCTCTGTGATCAGGGACCTACTGCTACTTCAGTCCGCAGTGGGTCCTGTAGGAGGAACTTTGAACCTTTGTGAGTTGGTTTATGAGAAGATGACACTCCTGGGGACATGTGGCTTGTCTGTGTTGGCTGTCAGACAGCACATGCCTTGTCATAACTTGGTTTGGTTGATGCTCAGGGGGTGAGGCTTGTCTTGTTGCAAACTGCTTCTCTGCCCCTTTCTTCTGGGGAGGAGAGCTGTCTTTGGCTCAGTGCTGCCGATTGTGTAGATGTTTTTACTGTAGTCCATACCTTTAAAGGTGTGAGTTGGGCAGCCTGTGTGTGACGGGTGCAGGTAGTGGGGTCCTTGTCCTGTCCCGCAGACGGAGCCCTCCTGGTTCTTCTCTAGCTGTGCAGGTGAAGGATGGAACTCCTGCTCTGCCAGCTGACTGCTGCCTGCATCCTTCTGCATGCTTTGCCCCACCTGAAACAGGAGATTGCTGTCCCCAGCTTGTGGTGGGGGGCTTCTGCTGAAACCAGGTGCTTTTCTCATGGGTGTGAGTTCAGTGGAGGAGTAGGAAGCAGAGCACAGCAACCTTTTGCTGCTCAGGTTCCCTTTAAAAACAAAAAGAAAAAATAATGTTTACTCTGCATTTTTGCTTTGGATACCTGATAGATTTTTACATGCACCTTCCTCCTTTGCTGCCCTGCTTGGGCTCTTCTGTGCTGGTTGTGTGCACCTCCCGCAGCCTCTGCACAGAGCAGGCAGCTGGCTGAGCACTCCAGCTCTGCTGTGCTCCCCCTTCCCTGTTGTCAGTGTCAGCACAGAACCATTCCCAAACTGAACAACCACGGGCATGTGGAAAGGAAGGAGTAGCTGAGGTGGGTGACGCTAAGTGTTGCTGATGTATTTGGCTGTTCGACCCTTTTCCATGTGCTGGAGCAGCCTCCCCAGCTCTGTCAGGGCCAGGCTGGCAGGTAGCATGCGCTGGAGAGCTGGGTTGCAGCTCTTGCTTTGAGTGTTTGCCCAGTGTTGCAAGATGTGTAAAGCAGTCACTTAAAAATAGCATAGGCTGCTTGTCAGTCCATCTTGGGTCTTTTTAATTGCACTGGAAGTTTGCTGCAATGTTTATTGGTGCATGTTGAATCTTGGCTACAATGAACATCACAAAAGTCGCTCTCTGCTAATTAGCAGCAAGTATTTGGCTGTTAGGACTGTTTGGGAGAGAACTGGAGCACATTGTGAAAGTTAAAATACCACTTCCCATAGCTGGCTCAGGAAATGGCCCCATGTTATTAGGGCATGTATAATTGGCCTCACTTGCTGTGCTTCAGGTCCTGCACAAAGCAGAATGGTTGGGTTTAGGAAGTAACACATTATTTTTCTGATAATTCTGAATTTCCTCTTGGTGGAGAGGTGGGACAAGGGATATAGAGAGGCAGGGTGTTATCTGCTATAGAGGGTTGCACGTTTTGGAAAAAAAAACTTAATTTCTGCCTTTCATATACCCTGTTGCAAATTGAAGGTAGTCTTCCTCCTCCTTCCCTGAAGTGCCTTGCTTCATCTGTAAATATCTCCTGATGTGTGTGGGCTTGTGTTTTGCTTTGATAGGTATACTTAAAAGTTCAACTTGATTTCTTTTTCTAGGAATTGTAACAAATTCTCTTTTCTTGCACTGACTTGTGTATTCTCCTGGTTAGTGGGTTGACATCAAACCCAGCTCTTTCCTGAATTTGGCCCAGGTCTGCCTGGCCTTGTTGTCCTCTGGAGAGGAGATGGGCTGCGGTCTTGCAAGTGTCTGAGGCTCCCTGATGGCTCATGGACTCTGTGAGGGGCAGCCCAGCCTCGAGAGGCCAGTTCACCTCAGTGACCCAGTAGGAACCGGGTTTTGGGATAGTCTGCTGGGACCAAATGCCCTCAGGAAAGCCCAGGGTGGATGCTGAAGTGTGCCTGGGGATGATGAGCAGCTGCTGCCTTCTCCCCTGCCCCCTTGCGCAGGTTGCACTGGTCCCTTCTGTTCCCCTGGGCACCAGGAGCATGCTTGCAAAATTAGTCTGACACACACATCCTTAGGTACTTCATGCATGTCCAAAACAGCTCTGGCAGCAGTAGGAAAGTCTTCTGACTGTCAGTGTTATTGTAACGGGTTTCCTGTTTGTGCATTTTTGCTTCTGCCTTTTCTCCCTTCCCCCCGTTTTTCCTTCCCAGAGTGGCTGCTCTGATCTTTCAGTTCCCACTCCAGAGGTTTGTTGCTGGCTGATCTTCCTCTAATTGCATCCTTGCCTTAGGCCCCTGAAGGTTCATCTTTCCCACTCCTGTGCTTGCCATCTGTGCATCCTTTCTGCAGCTGATCACCTCGAACTGTAGCAGAAATGGTGATGACCCATATTCATGGATATTTAATGCTCCCAAACAGAGAGAGCTCCTGGATGCAGCTGAAATTGGCAGGTTGCTCACTGAAGCCTGCCATCAACATCAGGTGTTGCTCCACATTATGTATCCACAAGGAAATGATTTCCCCCTTCACCAGCACGATGATGGGATGCGGTCGGGACTCAGCAGTAGGGTGGTGGTGGCTGCCTGCTCAATCACTCAATCCCACTGCAGGGTGACCCTGGTGCCAGCACAAGAGCTCCAGCCCTCTGTATGAGCTAGCTGGAGCTCAGGTAGCCAAGGATCGATTTGAGTGTGGATTCCCAGTCAGATGAGTCTTTGTAAGGTGAGCTCCTGGGGTGACCACAGGCAGGTCCTTTTGTGAGCCACGGTGCTGGAGAGCAGAGTGAGTCTTCACTATGAGGGTAGTTTCTTCCCTGTGAGGGAGGTGAGGCGCTGGCCCAGGCTGCCCAGAGCAGCTGTGGGTGCCCCATCCCTGGCAGTGCTCAAGGCCAGGCTGGATGAGGCTGGGAGCAGCCTGGGCTGCTGGAAGGGGGCCCTGCCTGTGGCAGGGGGTTGGGATTAGATGAGCTTTAAGGTCCCTTCCAACCCAAACCATTCTATGAGTCTGGCCTGTGGAGGGACCTGGGTTAGGCTGGGTGGAAGTGTGCTGTGTGTCAGCTCTGCCTGGGCCACTTGCTGATGCTTTGCATCCAAACATGCTTGTTCTGTCCCTCTGTGGTACCTCTGCTCTGAGGCAGAGCTGTTGCCCCCATGAGCATTGCTATCCTTGTAGCCAGTTCCTCTGGCTGGAGCGGGGCCATTGCTGCATGCTCCCCAGCCACCATGCTGGTCGTTATAAACATCTCTTCTGTCCCCTGAGCTGCGGGGAAGAACAAGCTTCTCCCCAATGCTCGTCACAATCAGCTTTGCTGGAGGTGTTGTCCCATGTCCGTGTTTGCAGAAGGCAGGGACAATCTCCCAGCTGGTGCCGGTGAGAGCTGAGGCTCTGAAGGTGAGAGAGCGTTGGCAGGGTGAAATGTGGTTTTCCCAATGAATTTGCACACCCTGTGGGGCTTGGAGAGCAGGAAGGAGGCTTCTGCTCAGTGTGGAGCATCTTGAATTGCTGGATGTCTAAAACCTGCACAGTGAAAAACAGGCAGGAGGAGGGAAGCCACGCTGGCATTGAAGCTTGCGCTGCTGGGCAGTGTCTGCTGGCTGCTCAGGCAGTCCCTCCCGCCGCAGAGCAGGTGGCTGGGAATCCTTCGTGCTGTTTTCTGCCCACTGGGCTCCTGCTGCTCGTGGTGGGAGCCAAACTTGTTGGCTTATGTGGGCATTGTGGGCTTACCACTGCTAATGTGCTTCATTCTTACACTAGCTGAGAAATGACCTTAGAAAAGATAAACAGGACTCGAGTTAATAAGTACCGTTAAAGCATGATGTGACTTCTCATGCATCAGTAGAGTGTGGGCACGGTGCAAATGTGACTTGTTTGCACTGGCATGGCTCTTCTCAGTTACATTTGCTGGGGTTTGTTGAGTTTGCTGCCTTCTGGCTTATCTCAAGCCTTGTGCTCTCTTAAGGAGATTTGTAGGTAACAGCCTTATGGACTCGCTGGAGCTGCTTTTCTGAGGCTCCCTCTGCCCTGGTCCTGCCATCAGTGCACGCAGTGAAATGTGGGCTTGTGGCTGGCAGTGCCGGCTGCTGTGGATCTTGCTGAAGCACCTGTGAGCAAAATGGGGTGTACAAATCCAAGTTTGCTTGCTGTCCCTAGCATGGGTGCCCGTGCCACCAGTGCTGTCCTCCCCCTGCCCACCCTGGATCCATTTAGGTGCCTGACACTAGTGCACCAGTGCTGTCCTCCCCCCTGCCCACCCTGGATCCATTTGGGTGCCTGACACTAGTACACCCAGGGCACCTGTGCAACAATGTTTGGTCTGCTGCTGGCTACAGGTAACCAGATTAGTTGAAAGTGGAATTGTTTTTCTGGACAGGAAGCCTATTAGTAGAATCTGAACTATAAATCTGTGGTTTTTCCCCTCTTGGACATATAATTGGATCTTTCAGAAACATCCTGGTTGCGTGGTTAATGCTGTTTTTAAGCTGTACAAGCCATTTGTGTCTCTAAATCCCATAACTGTGCCGGTCAGCTCATGGCACCATGGCAGCCAGGACCATCTGCCAGCTGTTGGGGGGCCTGGATGGAGCAAGTGGGAGGCTGAGCGACCCTGTGGCGGTCCTCGCATGGATGGGGCGCAGGGGAGGCTGATGCCACACCGTGCGAGTGATAAGATTGTTGCTGTGAAGCTGGTTTTGGTCTTTTCTTAAGGAGTTTTAAAACCAAATCCCCAGGGGAGTGTCTGAGCTGGATTGGCTCCCTCACGCAATTGTGAGGAGAAGTGGTGTCTGCATACATGGTACTATTTTAGAGCAGGGCCTGATAGAAATGCCTGTCTGCTTTGAGAAGGAGGCTCTGAGGTGTATGAAATTCCTTCTGTGCACTTGCACTTTTCCTTAAAATGAGGGAGAAATCAGAGTACTAGCTGGTGGTAGTCATTGGTCGTGATAGAAAAATGACTTGGAGAAGGGTAATAGTGACATGCATGAGTCACTAGACCAATGTGTAGAGATTCATAATGGAAAAGATGATGCTGAATGACAGAGCCAGTGCTACGTGTGGTGGGTTAAAACACTGCCGTGTCTGTAGCTTTGAGAGTGCTTCTTCAGAGCAACTGCAGCAGCTGCATGTGAGACGAGCTCTGGGGGAGTACAAGCCCCATGAGTACAACCTGGTGTTCTCAGGGGCTGTCGGGCCCCTTCCTCAGCTTTGTTCCGAGGCATGAGCATGCATGAACAAGGCAGATGGAGACATATCCTGAGCCTGTATTCCCAGAGAGGGAATGTCAGTCTCCAAAAACGTTGGCCCTGGAGGGGCAGACGCAGGAATGAGGAGCCTGGCTGAGGGCTTCTTTCAAGGACAGACTGCTGCCTCTGTCACCGGGATGGTGTGACCTGTTCTTTTCTCACAGAAAAGGGCTGGAAGGTGAGCAGCCAGAGGAGTGAGCTACAAGTGAGGCATCTCCATAGCTTGCTTTGCATGCAGCTCTGGCCACACAGAGGCCCCACGCCCGCGGAGGTGATGAGCATGCCCGTGTTGCCTGTTTTTGCCTGTCCCTCCTCCTTTGCCTGCTACCAGCATCCCTGTCAGCGCTGCTAGCTTGCCGTCCCCTGCGGAGCATGTGCCATGCAGGTTGTGCCCCTCTTCTTGCTAGTGCAGAAAAGTAAAGAGGTGGAAGAAGCAATTTTAGTCATGTTTGTAGGAAAGAAGCTAGGTGATGAAAAGCAGTTGCAGGGAGGCTGGGTCTGGCAGTTTTTGAGTTTTGTTGCTGGAGATGCCTGGGCAGATCATTGGTATTCTGGCAGGCAGCTCTTCTGGGCAGGCAGCCTTGTCTTGGCTGGCCGGGAGCACTGTCCCTTAGGGTGGCAGGCAGCCTGGCGCCAGAGCCAGCCCCAGCTCAGTCCCTTTGGTCTGAGCAGGCAGAGCCCCTACCTGCCTTGCTCAGCAGGCAAAGAAGCATCCCTTTGGGAGACCTCTTGAAGCTGAGGTGATTGTATTGGCAAACCTCTCCAAAACGCCTGCCCTCTCCCCTGAGAAACAGGTCATTCCAGGTCCTTGAGTTCTGCAACCAAGGTGGGAACATGTGGGACCATGGGGAAAAGCTGCTCATTGACTATTATCCCCAGCTTTTGCGGGAAGAGGGTAAAAATTCCTTGGACATGGGCCTGGGGAGACTTCCCTGAGGCACCTTACAAAAATGAGCATAGAAACTCCAGAGCGCTTCCCCTGCCTTGCTCCCAGCGTTGTCTGTTTTCTTGTTCCAGGCTGATTTGGGGATAATGAGATTTAATCGGTCTCCAGCTCTCCACCTCCCCTCACCAGTGGTTCAAATCCTATTACCTTGTAAAGCATTTGGAATTCTGTCTCCTGAAATTGCATTAAGCTAGGATGGAAATTCCTTGCGGCTTAAACCCTGCGTCCGTACGGCATGGACTTCAGGGTTTTGTTGCTGCTTGCTTTGTGGCTCCTGCAGGCTTGCTGGCGTGGGGATGTAAGCGCTGGGTTTAACCCCCAG
>JAVJGJ010000059.1:73484679-73497183 GCA_035590215.1 Microhierax caerulescens | reverse complement strand
CCTCCATACACAGAACTTCCCTGCACCCCCTGCTAGGGGTTGGGGGAGGAAAACCAAGCAGCCGCAGATGACTGCCTGCCACTTAATCCACGCACCAGCCCCCTGTTTAAAAAGTTTGAGGACCCCTGGCTTAGAGTGTACTTCTTGAACTGTCTTTCCCTGAAGCTGCCTGGCACGTGTGTTGCGCTGCCAGACTTGCCTATGCAGTTGCTCACACCTGCTTGTCCTGTGTTTTCTTTCAGACCATTTCAATTGTCTACATAGTGACAGCCATTGTGGGAGTTGAGGCCTGGTATGCACCTTTCCTGTTTAATTTCTTATATAGAGACCTATTCACTGCAATGATTATTGGTAAGAAGCTCCATGTCGAAGCTTGTCTTTTAAACACCACCTTTTTAATGAAACCCAATGTCTGAATTATATGATAATGCTGTTCTGTTTGCTGTAACGAGAGCTCCTGTAGGCTGTTATTGACGTGACTAATTGAGGGTGTTCTTGCAGCCTGCTTGTTCCCAGGATTTCAAAGCAGTGTTGTCTTCTGCATGGTTACCTTCAAGAAGTTAACTCCAGCCTGCCTGGGCCTGTGTTGACCCAAAGAGCAAGGAAGCTGAGCACTGGGCTCATGCCTCAGATGTATTTTGTGTCAGTCCTGGGGGTACAGGTACATGATGCTGCTTGGGGGATCAGCCCCGCTGCTGCCTACCTGGGGCTCGGGATGTCTACAGGAACAAGCCAGTTCCTGGCCTGGAGCTGTGTAGAGGACAGACGAGAGCAGCTGAGGGTTGCAGCTGTTGCTCAGAGCCAGATGTGCCAGGGTGCTGGGAGGCAGCTGGAGCTGAGCACCAGCCCCTGGATGCTAAACAGGAGTGGAGCCTTCCTCATGCCTGGGACCTGTGAGCGTGTGAAGACACGTCTCCTCCATGAAGCTGTGTGCTTCACATTGCCCAGGGGAAGCATGGCTTGTTTTCAGCGAGAGCTGTGGTGTTTTTAGGGGATAAATTGCAGCCTGGTGGGCAGGTGGGTGCTGGGAGCTGGCAGGGATCCCCTTGGTGCTTGGGCTGTTTGCAGAGCGGGCTTGGGGCTCTCTCTCACCCTGCAGCACAGCCAGGGCAGGACCCAGAGCCCAGATGCTGTCTGGGAGCCTGGGGCTGCTGCAGGAGGCAGGTTACAGCCACGAACCTGTGGAAAAGCACCCTGCTGTTTGGGGGTCCTGCCCTCCATCCACCCATCTAAAAAATGAAGTAAACCCACAATGAATAAAAGCCTAGCCTTTCTCTTCAGTGGTCAGTCAGAACAAGCCACTACAAAAGGGAGAGTAATGCAGGTGAAGCTTAGTGAGGGAGAGCTGTCTTTACTTAATGCAGTTTGACTTACTCAGAGGTTCTTGCTCAGTTTAATTTTTCTTAGTCTGTGCTCCTTTCTTAAGGGAATTTTTAATTGTAACTTTAGGGAATTGTTAATTGTAACTACTCAGTTTCAAGTGAATATATCTTGAATTGTGCTAAATCTAATGCTTGCACTTAATCAGGTGGATATTCTGAGCTTTCCTTTGGCAACGTGTAACTTAACATGAATAATAAATGCACTTTTTCTATATGAGAAGTAGAGTACAATGCCTACATTGGCTGGGTTTGAGCACTTGGATAGGAGTTGGGTTATTAAAAGCAGGAATATTTACAGCTTTGTTAAAATACCTACTGCTAGATGAACGTGGAAGGAGTTGTGATAGACTGTCGAGGGTTTGAGTGTAGTGAGTGATGCTTCCTATTGAGGTCTAGATTTTTCAAAGTTATTAATACTCTCTGTGTCATTTGTCAGATTAAATGACAAGAACTTTTTTGCACAGTGGAAACTGAAAATGCTTGCTCACAGTAGAAGAAAAAGCAAATTGGTTTTATTAGGAGGACTGAAAACTGTTGTGCATGGCCATGTCACTTGCGGAGTCTGAACTCCCCTTGTGTCTCCTTTTAAGACAGTATTATGATTAAACTTTGTAACTGCTTAAAGCATTAATAAGTGCAGTATTATGCAGCTTTTTAAAACTGAAATGTCTTTAATTTATAGTAGACCATAACTTGTAATTACAGCTCTTGGACCAGAATTTGGAGTACCTACTTTTAAACATGTCGAGCTATTCTTGGTGCACCTCTGAGCTATTTTTGTTGCAAACAACTTAAACCGGAGCGCAACCACCTGCCTGTTCATGGGGTGCACGTGATGGTCTCCCTCTGTCATGGGGCAGTAACATGGCTCTTTCTTTTCCAGCGTGTGCACTCACTGTGACGCTGCCGATGAGCCTGTATAACTTCTACAAGTAAGTTTCTCCATCCTCAAGACTCCCTCCCTACACTAGCACCTTTGCAAGAGCCCCCAGAGCCTCTTAACTTGGTTTCCTTAGTAGTTTTCAGGTGACTGCCTTCAGTGTGGCAGAGTGGCTGTGACACACACCAGGCGGTCCGAGTTTGCAGGGCACACTGGGAGGAGCGAGCTGGCAGCCTGCTTGGCAGGCACTTGCAGGAGGGCTCCCAGTTTTTGTCCTGTTACTGCAATCCAGAGAGCCAGACAACCAGGTGCTTCTGTAATTCAGGAGGTTTTTTGGTTAACAATGAAGATGTGCGTCTTCCTCGTCTGACTGTGGTTATGACTGGTACCAACAGTTTTGAGTAACAGGATGGCCACTGAGATTTTGCAGCCCTCTACTGAAGGCAGGCACCAGGTATTTCTGAGCTGTGGTTCCATGTATTTTCTTTGTGTTTCAGGGCCTATAAAAATAACACCTTGAAGCACCACTCTGTGTATGAAATCATGCTGCCGCTGGTATCCCCAGTGTTGCTGTTCCTGCTCTGCACCACGTGGATCTTTGTGTCCCCGACAGACATCCTGGAGGTCCAGCCGAGACTCTTCTATTTCATGGTTGGAACAGCCTTTGCTAACATTTCTGTAAGCAGCTTTTGCCTTATTCTCTGGTTTATCTCTTGGGGAGCATGAAGCCTGCCAGGATGCTTGGGAAGCAGAAAGAAAAAGACCAGCTCAAATGTGGAAAGGCAGATGTAAAGATTAACTTAACAGCTTTTCTGTTTTGCTATGGTTGAAAGTACAAACAGGAAAGTAGACAGGATTTGGGGTCTGTGAATTTTGTGCTGCAGTTCTCACTCTTGAGAAACTAGAGAATGAGTTAAATTGAGTGTGTTTACACACTCATGCACTCTGTGTTGTGAATAGCAAACTGCCAATACGAAAGGAGTGCGTGCTTCCTTTTTTGGGATGCATTTAAAATGGGAGGGACTGAAGCTCTAGTTGAAATCTGATTTTAGCTGCTTATTGCATCTGCGCTTGCTTGAGACTTTTAACAAAGGCGCCTGTGCTCATCACCTCAGCTGTGAGCAGCGCTGTGTGTCCATGCCCTGAGTCCAGCAGCTCATGCTGCTGCTTGGCCGGGTTTTCTGCTGATGGTGCAGATAATGCTGGTAAGGCTCAGTCAGCTCAAGGGAACTCTTTTTTTCTTTTAAAGATGCCCTTGATGCTTGTTTCCCTATTACCTTCCTGCCCCATGAGGTTTTGCTCTGTGTCCCCCAGGAATTCTAATGCAAAGAAAGATCCTGAGTGAGAAACTTGGGGAAACTGCATGATGGCAGCCCTAAGCACAGACAATGGGTACATGTGTGACAGTCTTCTGCACTGTGGACAGACAGCTCTGAGCTTGCAGAGTCGATACAGGGTGTAAGCTCTCTTCCTGCTTTTTCTTCCTGCAGTGCCAACTGATCGTCTGTCAGATGAGCAGCACGCGCTGCCAGCCTCTGAACTGGATGCTGCTCCCCATAGCAGTGGTGCTGTTCGTGGTGATGTTCGGGTTCGCACCAAACAGTGAAACACTTCTCCTCTATGTGTTAACTGCTTTCCTCACCCTGGCGCACATCCACTACGGAGTGGTCGTGGTAGGTGAATTCAGCACATGGGCTTTGGGCTTGGCCGCTGTGCCGTGCCTGCAGGCTTTGCTCGGGAGCTGCCACTCTTTGGGGCAGAGAATACTCTGCTTAAAACTGGGAATGTCATCGGGAATGGCGCTGTGTCATGCTGTCTGTGACCATATGAAACCTGAGCTGACATTCTTGCCAGAGGCTTCTGCGGGCTGCCACATGGGTTTGAAGCAAGCATCATGCAATGCGATCGGGGCCGTTGTGCCAGAGATTAGTTTGAAACAAATACTTGCACCTCTGCTGCCATGTTTAACTCATCCTGGCTGCGGTTGCAGCTTAGTGACCGGCTTGTTGGGTGTAAGCCAGCTTGGGTGACCCACACCCTTGGGCAGTGGGAACAGCGGCTCCAGTAGATACCCAGAGCAGCAGATGCTGTGTCTGCACATCAGGCAGGAATGCTTAATTTGGGAGTCTTTGTATAAGAAGTTAAACTGCTGGTGGTGGTACTTTGGTCGATGAGTTTGATCTGCAACCTTGCTGACGTACCCTGTGCTGGAGACACTGGGAGAGCCTGGATGGAGGGGGGATGTTCCTGCTAGGGGAACTGGGGACACTGCAGCTGCAATGTCTTCTGCCCTGCTGCAAGGGCTGTGTAGACAACCAGGGACAGATTTGCTCCCCTTGCTCTGCCAGCTCTGCCTGACTCCCCGAGTTTTGGTTAAGAGAGAAAACTCCTGGGAGACTGATGTCCCCTGCAGAGCTGGCCTCTGCCATGTACGTACGCCCTCCTTGGGAAGCCCTGTCCCCTGGGAAACCTATTGCTAATGTGGGGCCTCTGGAGTTGAGTTTGAACTGTAATTACAGCAAAGAAGTAATAGCCAGGTTGTCTTGTCTTTCCAATTAGTGTAATGAGGCTTCTATGCAAGAAGGATTTGAATAGCTAAGAAGCTTAAATAAATTTGGTCTTGGAATCATAGCTGGAGAAGGGGACTGGCTGGCTGGTGTAATCATCCTTCCCAGGCTTGTCCATCCCCTGCAGCGAGCTTCTGAGTGCTCTGCTCCCCTGAGTTTGTGTTCCCCTCCTTCCCTCCACCAGCTTTCCAAGGGCCCATCTGTGCAGTCTTCTCTGTGAGGATGAAAGAAGCTTTGAGCTGAAGAGCCCTTTAAGGCCCTGTGAGTGGGCCGTAATCCCAAACTGCTCTGAGTTTGGGAGTAATGATGAGGAATAAACCCCTCTGCCCAGCTCAGCCTCTGGTGCTGCTCAGCTCTTCCTGCTCTTGGTTCTGCAGTGGCTGTTACTTTGCAGGCAGCAGGTGCCAGTGCCACACTATCCGTTTTATCCTCCTGCCTGCAGTTCTCTGTACTGTGCCTGAGAGCTCGTGTCCTGGTGTAGCTCTTGGCCCTCTGTAGTTTTCTCATGTCCTCAAAAAAAGTGGTGAAAGCTGCTTCTAAAAGCTGGTGTGAAATCATACAAAATCTGGTGTTGGGTTCCCGTCCTTTCTGTGACCTTCCTGTGTGTGTCTGCACAGTTAATGCAACGTACCCAGCCCCCAGTTTTAATTGCAGGTGGATTCAGGGAGCAATCTTCCATATAGATAGCTGCAGTGATCAGATTAATTTAAGCAAAACAATAAAAATATTGCTGGGAGGGGCAGAGAGGGAGCAGAACTGCAGGGTAAATTTGTGCGTGCCTTGGCTCAGGGCAGGTGTTTCAGGCTCCTGCCCCTGAGGATGGCAGGAGATGGAGGTGAGTCCGCTCCTGGATAGCCCAGGCTGTTACTTGGGAAGGTATGGGAAGGGAGCAAGGCTGCACCCTGTGGAGCCACACACCTGGGCAGCCCCAGTGTCGAGCTGACAGGGACAGGGCTTGGCTCCTGAGCAGGACAGCCTGGTTGGCCCCGTAGCACAAGAGAGAGGCTGTGGTCCAGATCTGCTGTGCCCATGGGGAGCGGGTAGGGTGGGCAATTGGCGGGGAAAGTGAGTGCAGGAAAGTGGCAGGGGCTTTGCCGGCTGTACAGGGAACAGGTCTGGTGCTCTGCCCACATTCCTCCTTGTCCTTCTGAGCCTTGCTAACCTAGTCCTGTTGTCTGCTGTGTCCCCAGGTGAGCCAGCTGAGCAGGCACTTCAATATACGGCCCTTCTCACTAAAGAAGCCCACGGCAGATTGACTAGGAGTGGAGGAAGAGAAAATCAGCTTGCGGTCTGCAGAAGTACTGTAAATAACCGCTGGAAATACCTGTAAATACTTCAACCATCACCACAGATCTAAACCTATCCTCTGGACAGACATCAGGGCAAAGTACGCACGGTATCTGGTGCAGCCAGGGCAGGACTGGCATGGGGCAGCCCCTGCTGCTGTTTGATGAATGTAAGCTTTCGGTTTTGGGTGAAACTGGATGAGGAGGGTAACCTTTCAGGTCACTATTACTGTATATTAGACCAGCTGAATGTTCCCAGTGAAACCTCAGACTCCAGCTCTTGGTCAAGTAGAGCTGGTTGAGAGTGCAGGTGGTTTTACCTGAGCAAAGCATCTTGGCCTGTCACCAAAACCAACATAATGGCTGATTTCTAAAAGGTCAGGGGAACATCCTGGTGGTTGGGGGAGTTCCCGTCTGCCCCTAATCCTGCTAGACAGCCCTTGACCTGGGCTGAGACTTAGGGAGCAGGTGGTGACAGTTCTCCCACAT
The DNA here is from genome assembly GCA_035590215.1 of Microhierax caerulescens. NCBI lineage: Eukaryota > Metazoa > Chordata > Aves > Falconiformes > Falconidae > Microhierax > Microhierax caerulescens. Next base: position 73,490,579 of record JAVJGJ010000059.1, on the reverse strand, counting down.
TCTGTCCTGCCTTTCTGCATTCACATATTTGGGCAAATACTTGCACTTTTTTTTTTTTTTTTTAATTTTTTTTTCCCCAAGAGGGGGAAAAAAAAAGACCACCACACAAAACTTCTAGTAATACTCTGTTTGGGGGCCTTAGGACATCAGGGCTCAATTTCTTGTAAAAGCAGGATGGTGGCTTCTGCCTCCTCAGCTCGAGCTGTGGGTACCTGGGACCACATCTCGACTGTGTTCCTGTCTGTGTGTGTTCCCCGCCTGAGCATGGGGTCTGGGCTCTGGTCAGCAGCAGGAAGAGGCTTACACCAGCCTAACACAGAGCCAGACTCCCCCACTTCTTCCTACCACTATGAACTTGCTGTTTCAGGTCGGCTGTGCTGGGTCATTGCATGCTGCCTGAGCCTCTTCTTTTATAGCAGCACAGCCAGGCTCGGTTTGCACATCGCCCTTCCCACCAGACCATCAACAGCAGCAAATCCACCACTTAGAGAAGCACGTTAGTAAGTGTTGTGTTGGTTGTGCGTGCAGTTTCAGAAAGCTCACAGGTGTATGTGTGGTGGAGTCCTTTCCAAGTATCACTTCGTTTTCAAAACAGTTGTCCCCAGTGGCTGCATGTCTCATCCAGGGATATATTTGTTTACTGTCCCATTTGTAAAAGACGTTTGCATTTATTTTTATTTTTTTTTAATTTCTTTTTGTAATTGAGTTAGAGTGGGGTGGTGAAGACTGAATGCTGATTTTCTTTTCTGTTCACTTTATTTAATGAAGACCTGTGCTTGAATGAAGAGTGTAGCTTAAACCCAGGCTCTGGAAAGGCTGCATCCGGAAGTGAACAAGCGCAGCAGGTTGTGCATATGTAATTTACCATGGGAACAAAGTTGCTTATACACTGATTATTGTGCAACGTGGTTCATAGAAGCTTGGTCACAGCATTTTCCTTCTGCAGGTGAAGACTCCTCCTGCTTTAGGAAACCTTCAAACTGTAACTAGTATTTAATGCTTTTTCTGTTGTAAATTTGAGTCATTGTCATGCAGACTATGAGACTTGAAATCCTGAGGCGAGCTTGTGCATTCACTGTGCACAGGGCTCAACATCGGGGTTGCTTGGTCATGGTACACCCTGCGAGGAGCGCGCTGGTGCATTCGTCTGGGCTGACATCACGGGAGGGCTCGGCTGAATGTCTGCGTGCTCCTGTGTCTGTATGGCTATGGCGTGTCTAGGAAGGGTGCCTAATCTGGGAGAGGGGGCAAATGGTTTTCAGAGTTTATTAAATAAAGTAGCTTACTCCTATATATTTTACTGACGTTGTACAGAAAAAAAACAACCCTAAGTGTACAAATTAATTGGGCTGTGCTTGAATTTTTGACTCTTACTATTTAATGAAATACAGTTACGAAGGGAGATAAATTTGTCACACACAAGAATTACAGGGAGTCTTAAAATGGGACACAAGACTTATCTATGGGACATGTTCAAGTAGCAGATGGACCAGTACTAATGCTGTGAGAAGCTGTCTGATCTTAAATCTTAGGATGTCACTTTGTCTCCATAATACACTGTTTGTCTGTCATCTCACTTAGCTGTGAGCTGGTGTGCTATTGCAGCACGTAATATACCCTGAGAAACCCCTTTGTGAAGTTACAAACATGGAAGCAGGACTTCCACTCTAAAATCCTGCAAATACTTGTCATGGTGTAGGAGAAACCTGTCTCAAAAACTGGAACTGCTTCATGTCTGCACAGGCTTTATCTTTGGAGAGTCCTGGATTTTTGGTGCCTTAATTTATTGCACCTTGAAACTAGAAAAATATCTCCTTGAATCAGTGCTGGTAAACAGGCTCGCTTGTCTCTAGTACCACCAGGCTTGTGGTGGAGTGAGGAGAGCTCGGGTCTGATCTCTGTGTGTGTGTAGCTCTGTTCCCAGCTCGTGCTGCTGTGAAGCTGCAGGAGGTTCTGCTTGGGCTGTTAGAAATTAAGTAATTTCTGCTCCCACATCTTGGGAGGGGAATGGAAACACACAGAAAAACCAATCCGTTGTGCCATGGTGGGGTGCGGCATGCTGAGAAACTACTTATAATAATGGTTTTAAGCCTTGTGAATAAATGTATTTGTCGTGAACAGCATCCGAGGGTGGTTGTGTTACGGTGGTGGTTGCTTGCCTTGCTGGCTAGACTGCACCTGGGATGGGACGTGCTCTTTGGGATGGGACAGGGTCATGCACGGTCTGGGTAGGATGTGTGCTTGCTCCTCAGCTCCTGCCTGGTATTTGAAAGCTGATCCACGTTGCCTCTTCTTCCAGGGATAGCGCTAGTCTTATTTTCTTAATTACTGATGGACCTGCTGAGTTGGTAACGGCACTGTCTTAAGCTTTCCTAAATCTCTTTTGCACATTTTATCTCAATACAGAGTATTACCAGGAAAAAAACCTGTTCAGGGAGGTGTGTGGTCTTTCGAGACGCACTGGGATGTCTGTCTCCTGGCCTCTGGCTCCAGGCAGGAGGACTTCGTGCTGTGGAAAGGTGTGGTGGCACTGCCAGTTCCTCCTGGTCCTTGCCATCCTGTGGCCAGTCAGCCTTTGCTCTGAGGCAGGTTTTTGTGGGAGCCTGGGACACACCAGTGTGTTGACACAGGACTTGCACAGCCAAGGCAGAGGCAGCTTTGCTTGCGGGCCTTTTTTGTTTCGGTCTTGTGGTTCAGGAGCTGGGGCTCCTGCCCCTGCACTGAGCCAGGGACCTAAAGCAGGGATTCACAAGCAGAGCCGGGGCTGAGGGTGAAGTGCAGGTTTTGGGAGCTCCTGGGGTTTGGCCAAAAGTTGTTTTTAGCATAATGGCCATGTTTTACAAGTACAAATGCTGCAGCTGAGCTGTGGGCCTACAAACAAGCACCGATGCGCTGTGGTTTTCAGCTTGTTCCTTCCTCCGGTGTGTCTGTGCCGCAGGTAACAAACACCTCTCTTGCAGCCGGTCGCTGCAGGGGCTCGGCAGCCGTCTCTCCACCTGTAAACATCCATCACCTGATACAGGCAGCTTTGCCAGAGCCAGGGGAGCAGCATGTTGTAAGCATGAGCTTCTGAGGCTCTGGAAACACGTATTTAAGCTCCTTAAAGAGAGCTGGCCTGATGTTACCTCCTGGGTGCGTTGAGTACCTGCAGCATGTGGTCTGAGAGCGGCTTTGATCTCAGTTGGGTCAGTTCTAGCAAGGCCTCTAAACAATTCTCCTCTGAGAGCATCTGTGCCTGCTTGTGATAGACCTGGAAAGTCTCTAGAAAAGTAGTGGTTTTTTGGAAAGTAGCTCAGATATTTTTTTTTTTCATACACGGGTCCAAGGGAACAGTTGATTTGTGTGCAGCCGTGAGCAGAGCTCTGGTCACCTTAGGCCGTAGCAGAACTGTCTGTGGGGTTTCTGTATCCTGAAACCTGCAGGAGCTTCCCTGAAACAGTCTTGTTTCCAGTTGTCCCTTTTTGCTTAGCTTGCTTGAGAAGCAGGAGTCCTTCAGTGCACCAGTGTTCCCTTACAACCCCCTGTCCCAAAATCTTCCAGTGCCGTGTGTCAGCAGCCTTGCTGCGGTGCCATGGGCCAGTGGTGGGGATGGAGCTGGGTCGGCTGAAAGCTCATTTACTTTTTGCTTTCCTAATGCAGACCCACAGCCTGCTGTGGGGTTGCAGCCTTGGCTCCTCCTGCTTTTGCCCACCTGTTCTATCTTCACCACTCTGTGTTGAAGCAGCAGCTTCGGTGACATGGAGGCGGTTCTTGGTGGGACATGGTGATGATGGGTGCCACGCTGACCTCTTTGCTTTTAGAAGAGGTTACTGCTACTTTGTAGAAGACCCTTTGGCCCACCCAGTGGGGTCAGACTAGGCTTGAGAGGCTGCTAGGGGCTTGAGAGGCTGCTAGGCTGGTCTTGAGGAAGCAGTCAGGGCATCACTGCTCTGGGAGCGGAGGCTTTCGGTGAAATTCGCTGCTCACCTTGTGAGGTGCTGTTCGTCTTGGCCAGTGGCATTCGTGGTGGCCATTTGGTGGGAGCTATGGGTGCTATGCTTCAGGCTGGAGACCTTGTTAATAAAAATTGCAGAACCACAGAATAGTTCAGGTTGGAAGGGACCTTAAAGATCAGCTAGTTCCAACCCCCCTGCCATGGCCATGAACACTTTTCACTAGACCAGGTGGCTCAAAGCCACATCCAGCTTGGTCTTGAACGCTTCCAGTGGTCTGCCTTGCCTTCCCTCCCTCCCAGCAGGGAGACTGACCTGCTTCTGTCCCTTGAGCTCTTAGTTGAAGCGGGTGCTGATCTCAGCAGTGGTCTGTGTTGCACTGCCACCAGCCCCTCTGGAAGGAGTGTGGTGGGTCCCAGGCTGGTTTTGTCTCTGGTCTGAGAGCATGCGGAATTACTCTTCTCCAGCTGTAACCCTGCACGTAAAGGCAAAGCAAGGCAGCAGCATCAAACCCAACCTGCAGGGACGGCGTGAACCCGGCACATTTCAGACTCAACCCTTACCTCTGAGTGGTTTTGCAAACAGTCCCTGCTCTCTGGCCCTCTGCTATAAATGCAGGATGGAGAGCTTCTCTGCAGCTCTTCAGAGCATCTTCAAAGGTGCCTCTCTGTGTGGCTGTTCACTTTTCCTAGGCAGGGCGGGGAAGGACTTAGTGATGCTGCCTTGTCCTTCTGGAAACAAAGTTGGAGGCACGAACTGGGCCCTGCTGCTCCGTCTTCTGCCACCGACCCTCTGCACGGTTGGAGAGCCAGTGCTGCTGGCTGCTGTCGCAGTTCCCGGGACTGTGGGGGCCGTGAAATGATGCAGGGAAAGATGCGTTTGGTGCTTGTGATGGTATGGTGGTTTGGTTCTGTCCCTTCCCCCCTGAACCTTTCAGAGGGGCCGCTGTCAGCGGGAGCCTGGCTGCTCTGGGACTCCGGGTGTTCTGCTGGGCTCCTCACCAGAGCCAAGCGAGCTTGGTCCCTCGACACAGGGGTGCCCCTAAAGAGAGATGAAATCAAGCAGCCTGGCCATGAGCAGTGGCCCCAGCACTGCCACGTTCCCAGGGAGCCTGATCACATCCCCAGAGTCCTGTCTCTGGGAGTTTAGGTACTGCAGTGATTTGAATTCCAGTCTGTTAAATGCTATTACTGAAATATTTATTGTGTTTAAACCAAACAAAAAAATATTATTCAGTAAAGAATAAATTTTTCCAAGCCTTTTAGTGGTGTTTGCTTTTTTTTATTATTTTTTATTTTTTTTTCCCTTTCTGCTGAGCAGGCACCCCACCACCCACCACACAGGGCAGGTTTGGGCACAGAGTGCCCGGGCTGGAGCTGCAGCCCTGCTTTGAGTAGCTGTGCTTGCCACAGCCGAGGTGGAAAAGCTCTTGTGAGCTCTGCTTGGAGTGATGGGGTTTATTCACCTGCTGTGACAGGCTGCAGCTGTGGTGCTTGGCAAGGTGCTGCAGGGCAGGGAGTGAGCTGGCTGCAGCACCAGGGAGGGTGTGCAAGGAGAAGGCAGCGCTGCCTTGGGCTGTGCCTACCCCGTGGCACTCTCCTGGGATAATGGGACCCTGGGCCATGGGACAGGGATATGGGGGTCCATGGAGGGGTGCAGCATCCTTTTAGCTGAAACTCTGCCATCCCAAAGGCTTCTCCCCTTTGCTCTGCTACTTCATGAGTTAGCAGTGTGTGCCTTCATGGCCAAGGGGCCAGTGGTATCCTGGGGTGCTTTGGGAGGAATGTGCCCAGCAGGTCAAGGGAGGTGGTTCTTCCCCTCTGCTCTGCCCTGGTGAGACCATGTCTGGAGTGCTGTGTCCAGTGCTGTGCTCCCCAGTTCCAGAGAGACTGGGAGCTGCTGGAGAGGGGCCGGTGGAGGTGACCAAGCTGATGAGGGGCTGGAGCATCTCCCTTGTGAGGAAAGGCT
>JAVJGJ010000059.1:73464111-73477501 GCA_035590215.1 Microhierax caerulescens | reverse complement strand
TGGGCAGTCCTGCAGTAGCCGGCTGGGCACCTCTGCCAGCCCCGGTGAGGGATGCACAGCCTCGGCATCGACGCCATCCTCCAGCCCCATTTCTCTGCGACTCAAGCCTCAACAGAGACCCAGAGATGAATGTAGAAAAGAAGTCCCAGCAGCAGTAGCAGCAGCAGCTGGGAGATGTCCCCTGAAGCTGCTGAGAGGTTGCAGGGAGGAGAAGGGCATGGAGCCTGGGAAAGTTGTGCCATGGGACTGGGTACATGGGGAAGGCTCCCATGTTTCATGCTCCCAGCAGCTTCTTGACCATGTAGCCTGGCATGCTGTAGAGGAAGAGGGCGACCATGATGAGGAGCAACAGGGCCAGCAAGATTTTGATGATGAGCCACTTGTAGCGTGTGCAGATGAGGTATCTGATGGACTTGAGTGGGTTCAGGAACCAGAGGAAGGCTGTGTCCGGGCGGCTGCAGGGGAAGCAAATACCCATCATTAATGCCATCGCCATGGAGTAGGGATGCAGGGCAGGCAGTGCAACAATGGGCACATGTGCAAAGGGAGGTATAGGATCTCCTTCCCTGGGTAAACCTGCAGAGAGTGAAAGAGCCCAACCAGCATGATCAAGAGGGTGGACATGGGGAGTCAGCACCACACACTCCAAAGTAATGCAGGTTGGTGAGGGAGCGTCAGGTTGCCAGTTGACACTGGAATCTGGTGATGAGGACTGGAGGGGAGGAGAAGGTGGTGGGAGGCCAAGGAGAGGGGATAGAGCCAGGAAGAGAGGTAGAGGAGGAACAGAGTAAGGAAAAGCAGTGGGACAGTGGATAACAGGCAATGTGGGGAATCAGTAGAGATGGCTCTGCCCCTGACCCTCGTTCCTACACCCCCCAGTGTGACCCCTCCTCACCTCCCCATGCCTGGCTTCCTCCCCAGGGGCCACCCCACAGCATGTCCCAGAAGCCCAGGTGCCTGCTGAGTGGAGTTTCCTACTTACTTGGGTTTCTCCAATGGATCAGGCTCATTGCGAGCCAGCCCAGCTGGGGATTTCTCTGCCTCCTCTTCCGTCAGAAGGTGCAGCTCAGCCTCAACTTTCCCCTGCATGGAGCAGAGACTTGTGCTGAGACCTAGACAATGGTCCCTACCCCATCCCCCAACACACGGTTGACAGAGGGGACCTGAGGGAACAGAGGCAAGTGGGGGTGGGGGGTGGGGTGGAGGGTGACTGCAAAGCATGCAGTTCCCAGGATGTAAAATCTCTCCCTTTTTCCCATTCTTACAGTGACCTCCAGCTCATCATTCTCATCTCTGGCCACGAACGGCCACCAGCCCTTCACCCGCTTCTGCTTGAAGATGGAGATCATGGGCATCTCTGCCTCGTTCGTCACCATCTCCAGGCTGCACTGTTTTGCCGTTTTGGCTCCCCTGGGGAAGCGGTTCAGGTCCAGTTCGATGGCGCCTGGCAGAAGAAAGGGGAGCACTGATGCTGGCACTCCCAGAATCTGGAGTCCTTGGCTGGAGGTGGGCTGAACCAGCATCTCCTGCCCTAGAGAGCAACTTTGAACTAGATCTGGAAACTAGAAAGCTGCTGTCCTTGCTACAGAAGCAGCCTTTGAACAGCAGCAGTGGAGACAAGGGCTCTCATCTTACCAGCAGCATCTAAAGGAGTTTTTAAGAAGTTGTGGACCTAAGAAGCAGAGCTGCCCTTCCAGGTTCTGTTCCTATCCAGGCTTCATCTCAACCCACACTGCTCCCTGCTTGGCCAGCCATGGGCTCCTTGCTGGCTGCCCCATTGCCCCAGCTCAGTGGACCCTCAGCTTACCAAGGAAATCATCGGCTGAGAAGTGGTCAGCATCCCAGACCTGCAGGGTGAGGCGAGCTGGGATCTTGTACTCTGTCTCATCCCAGGAGAACATGGACTCCTTCTTGGAGATGACTATCTTCTCCTCTGCCATCAGGTAGTCAAAGGGAAAGATGTAGCGCCAATTGAAGTTGCCTTCACCAGTGAGTGAGTGGTAATGGACATCTGTGTCTTGCTTGTCCTCTTGCTGACCCTTCAGCCACCTGCAAGACCCAGAGGGGTGGCACGTCTTACAGGAGGAAGGAGAGGGCATAGGACCATCCCACCTGTACAGCCAGGATGTCTCCAGGACAAACTCAGAAGGACCTAAAAGGTGTGAGCAATGGGCTGGGGCTGCTCCAGTCACCACAGCAGCACCTCTGAGGGGCAGAATAGGCATGGAGGCAGGAGGACCCTAGAGGGAAGAGGGAAGTTGGAGAGCCAGAAATGCAAGCAGGTTGTCAGAGGTCTTTCTCTGGGCAGGGAGATGCTAAAGAGGTGGACAGGAGCAGGGAGCGTTGCTGGGGAGTCTGGAGCGGAGCATGCTGGAGGGATGTCCCCATCCTGCACTGGTGGAGCAGGGGAGGTTGTAGAGACCTTCTCACTCTACCTCAGGGTAAGCAGGTGTCCCTTGATGGCAGCTAGGTCTGTGCTGGTCACTGCAGGCTCCCTGTGTCAGGGCACATCTATCTGAGCCCGTCAGAGGTACCGAGGGCCTGATGAAGGCTCTGCTTGAGGGTAGGGGCGTCTCTGCTAAGCCAGTCTCCAGCAAAGGGGCCTGAAGTGCCCAGCTCAGCTAGGCATCACGGGATGGATGATGGATGGATGGGACCCACCGTCACTGGAGACAGCACGGTCCCAGCAATGCCACCCTGGGAGACAGGGTGGCCACACTGACCTTGCCATCGGATGTGCTTGTACCCCCAATTTTCTGGCTCCAGTGAGCAGGATTCCCAGAGAAAAGGGGACACAGAAGATATTCCATACCTGCAAGTCTGGGGCCTAGGGAAACGCAGCTTTGATTTAGATTCTGGGTGCCCCCTGGACCCTTTCTCTGATGAGCTGAGGTATCTTCATTCTCCAGGGTGCTCTCAGGGTCTTTTTTGCACATCTGTTCCAAGGGGCTGCAGCCAGCACGGACACGACCCCATGCTCAGGCACCCAGTGCAGGGTTGTTTGCTCAGGCTCTGAGCGTGCCAATGCCCTGCTCTACTTCACAAAACACAAGGGTCAAGCAATCCCCCACCACACAGACAGGGAGAGGCTGGAGCATCTCGGATTCAGGGCTGTTGCAGAAAAGCTGCTGGGCTGACAGGACCCAAGATGCCAAAACGAACCCTTTTTTTTTTTCAGATCAGCATGAGGTGCAAGCAGAGGAACCCTGGTGTGAGCTGGCAAGGCTGCAGAGGAAGCACCGAGCAGTTTAGGGGATCACCACATAGCCAGCCAGCAGCCTGAAGCACCGCTGCATTGATTTGAGGTCCTGTAAAGAACCGGGGTGCGCATCCCCACGTCTCTGTACAGGCATGTTTTGGGAGGGGCTTTCCCTTACTGCTGGGTGAGAGTGAAGTGGAGATGGAAATTAATCCCCCGTTCGGCTCTAGATGCTGGAATTGGAGGTTGCAGGGCTGAAATGTCAAGTGGGGAGATCAAGACAAGCTCAACAAGGGGAAGTGGGGCAGACAGGACCAAGCAGTGAGGCCTTGGCCATTACCCCCTGACACAGGTGTCACACATCTCTCCTGCCAGGAAACATCATCTTCCAAAACCACCTCATCAGTGTTCCAGATAAGAACCTGCAGCTCAAAGCTGGGCAGCCAGGCCAGGCACAGCAGTGGGTCATGCAGCCAAGAGAGAGGGAGAGGCAAGAAACACAGCACAGAGGGCAACGGCAGCATTGGTGCTATCTGACCTCGCACCACAGTTCACGTTGTACCCCCACATCCCCACGCCAAAACCAGCCCAGGGACCCCAGCAAGTGCTAGCACCCACCCCAGGGAGAAGCAGAGGAGGTGATGCTGGCATGCCACGCTGTACCTACCCCCTGACAAAAATGTCACTAGATTTCTCGCCAGTGAAGTAGTCATCGTCCTCCAGGATGACCTCGTCTGTGTTCCACACTATCACTCTAAGCTCGTATCTGGCAGGAAGAAGGGAGACAAGGAGGTGAGGTGCAGAGGCAGGAGGGAATGGGGTGATGCTGCCAGAAACCAGGGGCAGGCACTGAGAATCTTATCTGAGGGATCAGGACAAGAACAGGAGGGGGACCTGCACAGGAGCTTGGCTCATCCTAGGCAGGTGAGTGGAGCAGCACAGGGAGCTTTACCTCCCTCCGCTCTGAACCTCTGCAAGGTCCACACCAAAGGCTCAAGGGGACACCCTAGGCTTGTTCTTTGGTAGATCTGTGGCTAAAAACGAGGTTTGCAAAACAGAGTCCAGCGCTCTGCCTGGTTACACCAGCAGGCAGGGCTGTCGCCCCTTAGAAACAGGTGTCACAGTCCCCCTTAGGTCTCCAGCAGGTTCAGGGGCTCTGAGAAGTGCCCAGCACTGTCTTTTGTGTGCAGCAACTTGGGTTTTCTCAGTCACATTGGGTTTGGTTGGGAATTCTGGCAGTGGAGAAAGCAGCTCTAGTGGGAGCAGGGGGGAAGAAAAGCAGAAGCCAGATTCCTTTCAGGGTGCAGCTGCAACATGGAAAGGCTGGAGGATGGTGAAGGCAATGCAGCACAACACATCGCTGAAAGTACCAGGGAGTCCAACAGGTGAGAGGAACGGGATTTACAGCTTCCTTAACCCACCTCCTCTGCTATCTCCTTCTGGCATTGCCCTGGCTGAGTCAAGCTGTGGGACTCCTGCCATCTCCTCCAGCCCCCTCCTGTCTGCACCCATGGGTTGGCACTTGTCCCATGCGCTGCCTCTCCAGCACCTAGCACTGCCTGCTAGTATCAGGTGCTCCCAGCAAACACAGGGGAGATGGATTAAACCCCTAGGACAATAACCAGGCAGAATCTTGCTGGAAACAGCAAACCTGCAAACTCTCTCGTCAGCCCATCAAGAGGAGCATCTCAGCTCCAGCCCATGGCTCATTGATGAGCACAGCTCTCCTGGGTTGCACTTTAGACAACCCTCTGCTTTTCCAGTCCATGCTGCTGTCTGGAACTTGCCCTTGGCCTCAGCTTTCCTGTAGCTGCCTGCCCTGCTGCTCAGACCCCAGCTGCAGCCCACCAGGGTCAAGGCACATTCTCTCCATCCAAGGCATTGTCAGCTGGGCACAGATGTGCAAGAGACTCCCACCAGGATGCTCAGTGCCATCCCTGTATCCCAGCGCTGGAGATGGGAAAAGGGGCCCAAGGACACAGAGTAGCAGAGTAAGGCAGGACTAGGAGGGACATCGAGGGAAGAAACTTCTTTTTTCTCTCTAAATGAGTTGGGAGAAGGCAGGGTGGGGAGGAAAGAACTCATGCCTGTTGGCTGCTCTGTCCTGCTTGGATTGACTAGCTCTGTCCCAGTGACCTCCTCTGTCCCAGGCTCCAGTCATCACCCTCCTGGAAAGGGCCTGGGGATGCCTTTGCCCTGGACCAACCCTTGCCCTGGGCTAACCCTGCCCTTTCCCAGGAGGGAGTCAGGGCTGGGTGCACTGGTCTGCCCTGGCTGGGAACTGGGTAACCATTTAATTTCCTAGTCTGTACAGACGAGAAAGATGGGGAGCTTCAGGGAATGGAACAGACAGGATAACACCCTCCAGGAGTGGCACTGGAGAAGGAAGACATATCTCGATGCCTCCAGTCTCGGGATCAAATGCCAGCATGGGCAAGGTACCCAGGCAGAGGGATGGGATGGGCCATGGAGCATCAGCAGGAGTGGGGAGAAGCAGGGCTCCATCCCCAGCCCTAAGTTTTCCCTGGGGTTGTTGGCTGGGAGGTTCCTTACTTCTTTGGTTTCCTGGGAGAAATATCAGTGGCAGGGCCGGGCGCTGGCATGTCCATGGGGAACATATCCACCCACATCTCCAGGCGACCCTGCAAGGTTGGAGAGGTGCAGTCAGCTCCCCTTGCCCCTCCTTGCCCCCCATCACCCAGCAGTAGCCCCCAGACCCAGTGTATCTTGCCCTTCAACACCAGTCTGGCCATGCCAGATGTGGAGCAGGGCAGGGTTCACCCATGCCGTAAGTCCTTTTCCTTGCAGGAACTTCCTTCTTTCCTTCCTTTCTTCCTTCCCTGCAGAAGTGCCCCATGGCATGGCATGATGCCAAAATGCATGGGCATGGGTCAGGGGACCGAGGGACTTGGGGGTATGAAATGAATCATACAATCATTTAAACTGGAAAGGACCTTTAAGATCATCAAGTCCAACTGTTAATCCAACACTGCCAAGCCCACCACTAACCCGTGGCCCTGAGAGCCACTTCTACATGTCTTTTAAAAGCTTCCAGGGGTGGTAATTCCACCAGGTCCCTGGGTGGCCTGTGCCAGTGCTGGAAAACCCTTTCAGTGAAGAATTTTTTCCTGATATCCAATCTAAACCTCCCCTGGTGCAATGTGAGACCAAAATGGATGCAGGCTGGAGCATGAGAGGCACTGAAGATCTGCTAGGGTCAACAGGTGACTGTTAAGGGCTGTTGATGCCCAAATGCTACCCTTTGCAGGATGCTTCCCCTGCCTCTGCTGCCCACGACAAGGTGGGTTATGGCTGCTCTGCCCAGCTGACATCTCTGCTCTGCAGCGTGGGCTGCCTCCACTTCTGCTCTGGGACTTTGAGGACCTGCTCAATGCCTGGCTTGTCAGGGTTCAGCAGCGGACGCGTCTCCACGTGCTCCGGGACCAGCTTGCAGCCTGCCCATGGGATGTCTTCCCAGTGGCGCAGAACAGTCAGGGCCAGGTGTTCATCTGTCTGCTTCTTCTGACCTGTGTGGGCAAAGGGAGGGCTGAGCTTGGAGAACCAGGCAGAGACACCAGGAACAGCAAACAACCCTGCTCCTTTACCCCTGCTCCAAGGGTGCAGAACTGCCTGCTAGCTACTCCTCTCCATTTCCTTGTGTACAATTTGTCCTCCAGCCAACACTTCCTAACTCCTCTCTTTCTCCCCTCTCTAACCCTAGTCATTTACAGAAGGCCCAAATCCCCTGCCAGTCTGTGTTTTGCCAGGCTGAACAAGCTCCATATCCATTGACCATGTTCTCCTCCTCCTCTGCACTCCTCTTGCACCTTCTGCACCTGTCTTCAGCTTTCCTGTGCATATGCAAGATTGCTGGGACACAACTGTTGTTTGGGGATGCAGTTACATGGAGTAATCCTTCCTGGAAAGGCCAGGGTGGTCTGTCTTCATTGCTCTTTGGGCATACACTGCCAGGAGACAGTTTTCTAAGATAGCTTTGGTGATGCTATGCCACGGATGCCCATAAGTGATTCTGAGAGCTCCCTGCTGGCCTAGGTGGTCTATAAGGCTCTAACTGGTCACACACTTGAAGGTCCATTTAAGGTGGTGGATGAAGAGTGCAGTGCTGCTTTGGGGTAATGGGGCCTCTACATCCATCTCCAATCTTGGATGATAAGGGGGTACCCCAGGCCCTTGTTCCCCTCCACAGCCTTCATCCCATGGGGCAGATACCATTTTCATCCTCAATCTCTGTGGGGCCGGTGAAGACCCTGTTGGCAACTTTCACTCTTCCTCCTGGCCCAAAGTGTGGCCCATCCACCTTGCCATCTTTGCACAGCTTGGACAGGATTTGGGAGGGCTTCATGGGGTCACGCCAGGCGTTATAACCATATCTGTGAATAGGAGGGCAGGGTCAGTGAAGTAGTAGCAAGATTTAGAGGAAAAAGCGATTTTGCTCCCCTGTGCCAGCAAAACAAATGTTGCTGCCACAGAGGACCCAGGATTCACAGCGAAAGGACCTGAGGCAGCAAATGTGAAACTTAGAGCAGACTAGGTCCCTCGGTGCCTCCACTCTATATTTGGTTAACACCATTCCACCCCAGCCCCTCTACTCTGTGCTGACCCAGACCTGAAATTCCCAACACACCCCACTTGACTCCTGATGCTCAGCATTGCTGCCTTGGCCCTGCTGCTATTTCAGCTCAGGCCTCACACCTCTACTGAGTCCCACCAGAGCCCCTCAGTCCCTTCCTCCCTGCCCTGGGCTCCTTATAACCCACTCCACTGCTGCTCTGCGGGTCACAAAAACCTGTCTTAAGAGAGAGGGTAGAGCACAGACTCCTCCATTAGCAGGCAATAAAGGAGGGAGGTTCCTACAGGAGATCTAGGCTGGGTGTGGAAAATGATGAGACAGGCATGGGTCCGGGCAGAAGGTTGGGCAGAGAAGGCTTTGCTCATACATGGAGTAAGTCTGTGACATCCCACAGGTAGCTCGGTGCTTGCTGTAGTAGCGGTTCTCCAGATCAATCTTAGTCTCCCCAATGAGGTCGTCAGTCCCCACCAAGTCCCAGTCGTACACCGCCACCGTCAGCATGGACTCCATGGGGAAGGTGGCCTCGATGTCAAAGGATCTAAGCCAAGGGAAAGCAGGTGAGGGGAAAGAGAAAAGCTGTTGAAGGTTTTGGTGGCCACTCAAGACAGACACATGGGTGAGGTGGGCCTGTTCCAGTCTTAGGACGGTGTTTAGTTTGAACCTACTGCTGCAGGACGTTTGAGGTAGGGGCTTTAACTCAGCCCTTGCACGGGCTGTTTCAGATCCAGCAGCCCTAGACAGGGGGTGGCACAGGGCGATTGCTTGACCTGGGTGTCTCAATAGCCCTGAAACTAAGTCTGTGTGTCACCGGAGAGCCAAGCCACACTCCCGCTTGAGTTTAGGCCTAATGATTCCTAAAGTAAATACTTAACCTTGATCAGACATGAACATCTCTTAAATAGCCTTTACTACATTGACCGTACAGCTGGCAAAGAAGGACAGGCGGCTGAAATGAAGATGCCTACACTGCTTGCAAGGAAAGTTCTGTGTGATGAGTCCCATCTTTTGAGCTCAAGCAGCAGCTGCAGGACAACAGGTCCAAGGACTGGCAAGCTTGGCTCAGGCTTAGCTCATCGCCTCCAGGTGCAGACAGGTAACAGGGCTGGGGCAACTTACTTTCCAAAGACAGGATTCAGCTGCTTGGAGATGTAGTTCTCCTTGTCTTTGATGTCCGTCTTCCCCAGCTTGATGGCAATATAGGGGTCAGCTTTCCCATTGATGTCAGCTGGGTGAAGGTCCGTGGCCTGTGCAGAAGAGATGTGCTAGATCAGTGCCATGCACAGTAGTGAGGAATTCAGGGATGGCCCCATTCTCCATCCCTGAGAGCATCTGGCCTTGCCTGGCCATAGGCATGCAGCAAAGCACTTTGGTCCCCCTAAACAGAGTGTCTTCATTTAAACCGGGGGTAAATCCTGCCTTGTGTTAACCCCTGTCCCGGTTTGGGGAGGGGCTGGGGCTGGCCATGTCTCCTCAGAGAGACATATAACTACAGTCTCCTTTGTCATTTCTTTCATCTATGGAAAGAAACGGGCTCCTCTAAAGAAATACCCAGAGCAACAGCCTGACCAAGATGTTGATTGTCCACTTTCCCTCTTCCACTCACTACATTCGAGCCAAGGGCTGCTGGATTCTGCCTGTAAGGGGGTGATTATCCCCAAACTCTCCAGTCCCAACCTCCATCATGGCACACATGGACAGATGCCCACGCTAGGACACATCCTAGCTGGTTAGTCCTGGTTGTTGGTGGTGCTGACCAGGCTGGTGTCTATTATTGCAGCTTCAGCCTGTTGGTGATGGATGGGAGACTTGCTACCCCGTTGGGCAATGGGATGCAGAACTAGATGGAGAACCATGCTAGCGGGAAATGTAGCTAAAAGGAGGTTGCATTTGTAAAATACTGGGACAAGGTGGTGCCAAAGGGCAGCCCAGGTGCTTCTACCAGGCCTGAGATCTCTCTCAAGTTCCCAGCTACAGTACCTTGCTCACATGCTTGGGGACACAAAGATGACCAGTTTAGGGGTCAGGAAAAGACTTTTTCCAGAGCACACTCCATATACAAAGAAATGTGCGTTAGCTGGATCTGATCAATAATCATGCAGTACATGTTCAAGGAGGTGCCATGCCCTTTAACTAGATCTCTTAGATCCTGCCAGCCCCCATTCTGCTCCGCAGTGAAGCATCACTGAGGTGTCACGGCTATGTAAGGAACCAGCACCCCCCAGTCTGGGCTGATCCAAAGTATTCACATAAGCACTAGGACAGACACGCCAATCCATCCTGCATACCAGAAGAGAAGTCTCTGGATCTGGCAGAAGCTTGGATCTCTCTTGCTCCCAGTGCTTGGAGCACAAAGCTATGGAGACACCATTCAAGTCCATCAATGAGGTGCTTCAGTCCTCATGCTGCATCCTTGGCCCTGATGCACTGAGAGCTAAACCCCAACATCCCTACAACTCTGGGACCACCTCCCCAACACCCCTACAGCTCTGGGACCACCTCCCCAACATCCTTACAGCTTTAGGACCACTTCCCCAACAGCCTTACAGCTTTAGGACCACCTCCCCAGTGTCCCTACAGCTCTAGGACCACCTCCTCAACGTCCCTACAGCTCTGGGACCACCTCCCCAATGTCCCTACAGCTCTGGGACCACCTCCCCAACATCCCTACAGATCTGGGACCAGCTCCCCAACATCCCTACAGATCTGGGACCAGCTCCCTAACACCCTTACAGATCTGGGACCAGCTCCCCAACACCCCTACAGATCTGGGACCAGCTGCTGGGCATGCACCATGGGAGGGAGCGCAGGATCACGCCTTACTACACCACACAGTTATACTCACCCGCACAACATAGACTCGGACCAGGACGTTGATGGGGTCATTGCTGGGGATCCCCTGGAACATGCCGAAGTTGGGGTCATATCCTGCCTCCTTGGTGATATCATCAGGGAGCGGCACTTTGTAGACACATATGGAGCCCTAGTGCAAGTGCACAGCCCAATGAGTCTGGCTGCCCGGGGGCTCAGGGTAAGCAGACCCATCCCAAACCACCTTCCTGAGGACTCAGTCAATATGCTTGTTCCTAGCCACGTGCTGGAGCAGACAGGGCAGATCTGGAAAATTCCTCCACCACACAAGCACCTCTTCAGGGATTACAGCCATGAGCAGAGAAATTGGACAAAGGGAAAGAGGCCTGCAGAGGAATCAGCCTAGCAAGGTGCTCATGGACAGGGATTTCCAAGAGTAGAACTGACAGGAGGACAAAAGCAATGGGAATAAAAGGGTTGACAAGGAATGGGCTGGGAAATCTGTGAACTACCAAATGAAATACTGCTTGGTTTCTGTGCTCTCAAAGCATCTGATCCTAGCTAAGGGTGGAACTGCCTGCTCATCTCCTCTGCTAAGCAAGCAAAGGGCAAAACATCAACAGGCTTCATCTGGCCAGGATCACACCCTCCAAAAGGTTCTTGTTCAAGAATCTTACAACTGATAGGTGTGCTCCTGCATTGCCTGGGGACTGGCAATGGTGCAATGTGACTGTCAGCCTAGGTGACCAGTGTTGGTGAAAAACGGTTTACAGACATAACCCAGGGCACGACTTATTTCCACAGTGGGCAAGAAAGAGAAACTGCTTTTCCCTTGGCCTTCTGCAAGAATCATCAAGGGTCTTGTTTTCCTGCAGATCACCACCGCTGTGGATGTGCCTTTTAAAGATACCTGATTTCTGGGGCTATCCTTGGAGGCTTTCCCTGCCTGCAAGGGGATGCAGCTGGATCAATGCAAAATGGCTTCTATGGCATCCAACCTCTTTCTGCTAAACCATCTTTAGTAGGGAGAGAAACCTGTTGGCAAGGGCTTCCCAAGCTCAGCAACCAAACTCACTTTGAACCTTCCCACTATCCGCTCCTCTTCTGTTGCATTGTCATCATTGTCCCCAATCTTCCCACGGAGCAGGTTGAAGGTGTGCAGCCAGTCCTCAAAGTTATCAAACTCTGCTTCCAGCTCTTTGTTGAAGACCTGAGATGGCAGAAAGTTAAAGGATGGGAATTAGACGGGGGTGGGAAAGGTGACGAAAAGATGTGGCGACTACCTGAGTCAACTCAGAGGGAACATGGGCTCCCAGTTCTTTAAGGAAGGGAAAGGATCTCCAGGGTCATTAGTTTGGACCTTGATGCCACAAGCACCTCCCTGAATGGGTCATGTACAAGAGGGAAGTTGAATGAGGCAGCTGTCTGCCCTCTGTGCAAGACCCAGGTTCAAACTCCTTCTGAAGCCCAGAATCACAGCCTTTGTTAATCCTAATAAACACCACGGGCCAGCAGATTGAGCCAGAGCCCATCCCCACTCTGAGTCCTGGCTGGGCCAGCCACAGCCAGGCTGGAAAACTCCTCCCTCCAGCCAGGGCACATCCAAGATGCTACAAGGATGATTCTACCCCAGGGCACCCCCTTTTCCATACAACTTGTTACCTCTGATTCTTCAATCTATGGGAGGAGCTAGCAGTCCCAAGACACATCTCACCTAGGGTTTAGCTAATCCTCCAATAGGCAAGGTGCCTCATGCAGGGCTGATCCATCCTCCTCTGATCTCCAGGTGGCTGGCACTGCCATCCTGCAGACTTCCAGCTTGCCACTGATCAGGCAGTGCCTTCTACCCCCCTGCTGACACACGTACCTTCAGTTCATCAATCTTCTGCTTCTTCTTCTTCTCGGGAAGCTCAGGGGCTGGTGATTGCTTCTTTTTCTTATCATCTTTGGGTGTCTTGGACTTCTCCTTGTTCTTCACCTGACCCTTGAAGCCTTTCATGGGAAAGTCATTAAGTTTGATTTCTGAATCCAAGGGGAAGCAGTGGGGAGGGAGCATATGGAAGTGAGGGTGAGGAGGGGTGGAGGGAACAGGGAGGAGGGACTTGATCAAGGTCCTTCAAACAGGAGGAGCATGAAAACTGGAAACTGCTACTGCCTGCAACCCGCATCCCAGCCCTCTCCTGTCTTTTCTTCACTCCGGCCACTGCTGCCCAGGTCACAGCATCTCCAGGGGTCCAGAGGTCTCTGCACAGGCAACTTCCAGAGCTGGCCTAAGCAGGAGGCATTTGGAGGACTACAAAACATGGACAGAGTGCTAGGCTCTGGGTAGCTTCAACAGCAGTCAGAAGACCTGATCCTGCCTACAGCATCTCCTTTTCTTCCTTCTGCTGGAGGCTTTTGATGCTGTATGCAGCCTGCAGAAAAAAAATCCAGCCGAGGTATTGAAAGGACAGCCCGTGGTGCTCAGCACCAGAGCACAAGCTGCTGCACTGAAAGAGGTGTTACCCATGACCAGCTGCAACAAGTTGTTTGGGTCTCTGTTCAGAGCAACTGCCAGGCATGGACTTCAACTACATTGGGAACAGGCTGCAAGGAAAGGCACAGGACCACAGCATCACAGAGTGGTCAGGCTGGGAAGGGACCCCGGGACCACCCAGCCCACCCCCTGCTCCAGCAGGCTCTCCTACAGCAGGTTGCACAGGATCACAGCCAGGCGGGCTCTGAACGTCCCCAGAGAAGGAGCCTGCACAGCCTCTCTGGGCAGCCTGTCCCCGTGCTCCGTCACCCTCAAG
>JAVJGJ010000059.1:73448947-73461166 GCA_035590215.1 Microhierax caerulescens | reverse complement strand
AGCTCTCCCAGCCTGTCCCCACAGCAGAGCTGCTCCAGCCTCTCAGCATCTCCGTGGCCTCCTCTGGCCCCGCTCCAACAGGTCCATGTTCTTCTTATTTGAGAGCCCCAGAGCTGAACACCCAAGCCTCTAGAGAGATGCAGCATCAGAGTCTTGAGACATCCTCTCCTTTCCATCATCCTTTTCATCCATGCATTTCCTAGGCTGCAGCACCTGGATTGTACATGGTAACAGTCCTCCCTCTGCCCAGTGAAGTACCCTGGGTCTGCTTCTTGGTGCAATAAAGCCATTTGCAGTTGATATCTGGTTGTGGTGGGAATAATCTGCATCTGTCCCACAGGGTGCTGTCTGCCCTGCTCCTCCTGGGACAGCTGGACTGAAAAGTGCTGGCCCAGAAGAGCTTCCCTGTCTGCAGGAACCAGGCCACTGCCATATCTGCTGGTGAGAGAGCACTGCTGTATTTCTGCCTCGGGATGATGGGGATTGGGACCCTCTCTATCTTAGGGTTGGTGAGGATGCACGGTCCATTGAAAGACACACAGAACGGTTGGATAGGGAATGGAGGGGTTAAGAGCAGGGATGAAGAGCAGATCCATCACTTACCACATCCACCTTCACCACTGCATCGGAGTTCTGTCACCCGGGGCGGAAGGGAACAGGGAGAGGGAGAGCAGGTTAGCAGCGCAGCCTCAGCCGAGTACAAATGCACACTGGCACATGCATGCGTTAGAAGTCACAGACAGCTCCCCAGCGATGAAGGAACCAAACACCTTGAATGAAGAGCCCTGGCTGGGAAAGCTCTGCACACAGGGGAGGTGTCTGCTGTGACACACCAAACCCATCTCCACGGGGGGATATGTCTCTCTGCTAAGGGAGAACCACAGTCCCAGACAGCGAGGGACTGAGTCTGGAAAGATACTTTGACCTTCAGCATGGATAACAACTCTCTGCTCTCTTGGAGCTCTTCTTGTTTATCTAGGACAGTCTGCAACCTACTGGGGTTGATTTCAAGAAGCATGTGGATGGTGGGGCATTCCAGACATACCCATGAACACGTATCCTGTAGCTCCCGCAGAATGAAGCTGTGTGAGCAGATGTACATGATATAGCCCATACCAGGAACTCTACATATAGGTCCATATGTGAAAGCACCTTGTTGGGGTGTCTATGTATCTGTACATGAGTGCTTGTGAGGCTTTGCATGTGCTGTAGCCTTCCTGATAATGCGCACACATGAGGGGCCATGCATATCTGGAGCCTACAACATGCCTGTAGGCACATGTACACACATGTGCTGCTTGTCGGGGCAGGGGGAGGTTGTGTATGCACATTGCTGCAAAGGGCCTCCTGCAAAAATAAATCTGTTTCTTTTTTGTGGAAGCTTTGGAGCAGAAGGGTATGAGGAAGAGCTGAAATTCCTGTTCTGGGCAAGAAAATGGGCGCAGGCACATTCAGTGTGTGAACAAAGCCCATTGCCTCCGGGACACATTGCCTGCTCAGTGCATACAGTGCCAAGTTTTCAGGGCCAGCACAACAGGTCTAAAGAGCTTTGGCTGCCTCTGACTCTGTGTGCCTGCATCAGCTCCATGCCATGCACATCTGCTGTGTCCTGTATGGCTCAGACTTGCTGTACAGCAGCGGTGCAGCAACACAGCACTAACCACCCATCTGGGCTGCTTGTCGGGCATTTCAGAGAGCTGCAGGCACTTCAAAGAGCTGATGTAGCCATCTGCATGTCTCAAAACTACTGTAAAAAGGAAAAAGTAATGGGGAAATGTGCATGACCCTGGCTGCTTGCAGGGACTGCACAGCGTGCAGTGCTTCCAAAGGGCAGGGTCGCTGCAGCTATGCAGATGGGGCACTTCTGATGGGTCACTTGTGTCTGCATTGGTCACAGACAGGGACAGGGCTGTGCTAATTCCCATATGACTGTTTTTGAAGGAAAATGTAAAGCTGTCTAATTTGCATAGCCCAAGACAGTCCTCGTCTGAGCAGCAAGCACCAGCTAATTTCAGCCAGGACAGAAAGAGGCCAATTTGTAGCACTGACGATGACCCAAGGCACTTCATTCCAGGCATCAGCCCATCTCCATCCTCAGCAGGACAAGGCAGCCTCTGTTTGGGTGGAATCCCTCAGACTGGCAATTCAGCAAGGAAAGAGATGCTGAAGTGATGCAGACATACAGATACTCACAGCATCCAGCTTCACCATCGTCTCCATCTTCTTGATGGGAACCTCAGGTTCCATATTGACAACGATCTCCCCTGTGGGGCGAGAGCGATGGGCCCTGTTGGTCATTCCCAGATAGCCGTTGAGGTGCTTAGCTAGACAAAGGACAGAGAAAGAGAAAGAAAAAGAGAGAAGGATAGTGTAAAGGAGAAACTTGAGAGCTCAGGTGAGATCCGACAAGGTTCATGCAGGAGCAAGGTGTGACCGCCTTGTTCAGAGAAGAGTGGCAGTTGAAATGAGCTCAGACCCTTATGGCGTGGTTAAAAACCCCTTCCATAGCAAAGGAAAGCAGATGATGAGAAAGTATTGGGTTTTTTCACCTGCAGAAGAGGCAGAGAAGATGATTGCCCTGGAAATATCAGCTGACACAAACACAACCGCAGGTCCAGACCTCTGGCTGGAACCAGGGATGGCCCTCGGCAATCCCCCCACAGATCTCCTGTCCCTGCCCAGCCAAGAGTGCCTCCACTTCCACCAAGGACTGGGAAGAGCTGAATAATTTTGGTGGCTCACCAAGCCCTCAGCTGCTGTGTTGGGTGCAGGACAAGTGTGTTTGTGATGGTTTTTGCTGTGGGTGTGGATAGATGGCGTAGTGGTTGGGACTGAGAGGGTGGCCTCAATATGTAGCTTCCTAGTCTTTACTTAAATAGTAGCAGCAGATGGCACCAAGCATGGCAAATTCAATTCCCAGTCTTGAGGAACATTTGGGGAGTCTAGACAGTCATGAAGCCGCAGAGATGTTAGAGGTGAAACAGTCTTTCTTGTCTTACAGGTATATGGGGGAGCATGGGGTTATCAGTGAGACCCACAGACCATAAAAAATCCAAAGAGGAATCATGGCCTCACACCTTGTAGCTTCTCACCCCCTTGGACCAAACCCAGAAGCACGGCTTGCTTAACCAACAAGCAGGCAATATCCCATAACCCTTACAACCCTCCACCCATCTCCTCCATGCGCAACACCTCACCAATGACCCACACCAGCCAGGTCCCCATGGCCCAAGCCTGGTACCTGTCATATTCCATTGCTGGGCTTTCTTATCTGGTGGGCGGTAGATGAACTTTCGGAGGGAGCTGACAGCATGGGATCCCACCAGGGTGTAACGCCCGAAAGCCCGGCAGTCCACCACCCGGATGTTGAGGGGTGGGTGGAGCAGCTCATTTTCTGGGAGGTCCTGGGAAGCAAAGGTGTGCTGGTTATCATGGGCTGGGTGCAGGCTGTGGGATATCTGCTTGGGTGGTTGGAAAGCCCAGTAAGGACTAAAACAGGGATCATGCTGGAGGAAGAGGTCTAGAGCAGCTCCAGTAAAGCATGGCTTGGGAACCCTCAGGGAAAGACCATCACCAGCTGGGATGGTGTACACATCCTCCATTGCTGTGGGGAAACTGAAACAAGGGGCTAGGAGCCATGGTTTGGGCTCCGGAAAAATGAGTTTCAGCTGAGGGCTCAGAGGGAAGAGGAAACACTCACCACTTCAAACCACTTGACCAAAGTGCTGAAGTTGGGGTTTTTCTTGTAGTTCTGGATGAGAGATGACTGGACCCCCTTCCCAGCACACTCGATGTCCACACGGGGCCGGTCCACCTGGGCCAGGTTCACTCTCTTCAGATCTCTGAGCCCCCAAAACAAGATCTAGGGCAGAAGGAGGAGAAAAGAGAACATAAATATGAGAGGGACTGCTCCTGGCTGGAATCAAAGGAGTTGGTTCTCTGTATCTTCCAGGAGCAAGGAACCTACTGCAAGTGTCATTGCCTGGGCAGTGGTGGATCCCTGAGGCATCTTCTCTTCCTCCACATGACTCGGGGCTGCAGCACAATCTCTTTCGGCCACTACACACCTGATCTACAGCAGCCTAAGATCTCCAACCTGCTGCCTTTGACACTCCCTTTTCTGCCTTTGCAGCCTTTTTCTGCCATGGGACTCCATAGAGCAGGACCACACCAGCTTGGTCCAGCTACAGTGGCTCTT
Organism: Microhierax caerulescens; assembly: GCA_035590215.1. Classification (NCBI taxonomy): domain Eukaryota; kingdom Metazoa; phylum Chordata; class Aves; order Falconiformes; family Falconidae; genus Microhierax; species Microhierax caerulescens. The sequence goes on along the minus strand of JAVJGJ010000059.1, from coordinate 73,456,968 downwards.
GATTCAGCACCGGCATCATTTTGTCAAAACGGTATCAGTATCACTGGGGAAATGTCCCTGTCCTTTCTTGAGAGAACAGACTTCCACCATGATTGAAATTTACCCTAAACTGAAATTGTTCCACCTCCTGATTTTCTGTGGCTGCATTCTCCTTGCCTGTCAGAGGAATACAATTTGTTTGACCAGATGCAAATGTGTGGAAGATCAGGAGCTAGGACACCTTTAGAGACCTTGAGATGTGGTCAGCAGCATCTCACCCAAGCAGAGACACCTACAGCCATGGGTGAATTGTGCACTGAACATCGCTGGCTGTATTGCCTGGATCACCACTGTCCACCAAGACAACCAAGGGAGAGAGACCCGGATGGGATGTATCACTCTTCAGGTATCTACAGGTACATGAGAGGCATCCCACCCTTGATGCCTGAGATTGGTGGGATGCAGCCTACGTGACAGCTTCGGGTGGAAATTACATGCATCTCTCTAAGGTGCCCTGCACTACTTCTCAGCCCAAGTGCCATTTACTTGCTACAGTGCCCACATCCAAGATGGCAAGGAGTGATCCAGTGTCCTGTTCTTCTAGGGCTGCTGCAGCCCTGCTCCATGTGTAGCCAGTACAAGCAGATCCTTCCAGTGTGGACACCTGGTCTTAGTGCCCAGCTAGCCATCCAAGCCTCAGAGATCCCTCCTAGCCTTCAAACACCCAGGGACAGCCTCTCCTGCCCCATGCAATGTTGAACATTGACATTTGGTGCTCCAAGGCAGTTACCTCCACTCTGTATTTACTCAGCACTGGCCGAATCCCCAGTGGCACCGGCAGGATGGGTCCCCGGTCCATGTCTGTGGGGCCGTCAATTGGGGGCAGGTCTGACTTGCCCCCAGGACCAATCTGGAAGAGATGCAGCATGGATTAGGATCTGTTCCTTCATGCTGGTGCTCAGCTGCTGGGAAGCAGTTTTTTGTCAGTCTGGGCTGTAACTGGCACACCCTGGCCTCGTGCACTGGGTCTGTGGTGTCTCAGTGGGTGCAGGAACAACGAGGGCTGCGGAGCACCCAGCTGACTGTACAGCGCAGGTACTTTGGGAAAAGGCACACACGTGAGCAGAAGGTGCTGGGCAGTGCTGTGCTGCTGCACAGGAAAGACCCAGCAGCAAAGCAAACTTCTCAGCCCACCAATGTACCCCAGCCCCAGGGCTGTCCCTTTTCTTCCTGCAGGGAGTTGCATCTGCCTGGGCTGAGTGTGCAGAGATGCAGAAATGGTCCGAGAGCTCAGCCCAGGAGCAGGTTTCAGATCCCATTTCCAACCCAGGGCGTTAAGGAGAGCAAATAGCCCATGTGAGCCTTTTCCTAGAGAAACCACCCCACTGTAAGGAAAGTTGGAGGAAGAAAGGGTTTGGATGAGCACCTGCCCTGGCAGACAAAGGAGATGGGAAAAGCACCTTGAGGAGTGGGACAACAGGTTCAGCAGCTGCCTGCAAAGCTGCCCTGATCTTGCTACTATGATAGGGCATCTGAGAACATTGCAGGCAGACAGGCACGTGAAGCAAAGTCTCCTTTGAAATAAAGGGGGACCCAGAGGTGGAGGGAGCACATAGTCCCCAAGCGTCCACTTCCCCAGGCACTGCCTGCTCCCAGCAAGTACAGATGCCAGTCTTGGGACCACTGCTCCTGGCTGGTGCTCAGCTGCATTAGAGACGTCTGCGGCAGGTTGGCCCTTGCACACCCAAACCCACCAGCACAGTGCTGAGTTTGCTGGGGCCTCTCTTTTTTCAGCTGGAACATCTCACGCCCCATGCACACCAATAGACCACTGAGACACATCCATACAAACACAGACTTCAGTATATGGGAAAGGAGGCAAGAAAGCAGGAGAGTTTCTCTCTGCTACCTCCTCACAGACTGTAAGGCTAAAATGTTAACATATTCCTGGGATGGTGCTATGAATTCACACCCCTTTTTCCTGAGACCTTCAAATTGGCACCTCCAAGAACTCAAGAACTCCCCTTGGCATCGCCCATATTATGGTGATGATAGAGTTCGGGCTAACATAATGATTTAGGCAGGGTGTCCTGTTCAGCGGGGTGCCTGGGACTCATGGCACACCATCCTGACCAGTTACACTGGTCAGGAGCTTCCCTCTCACTGGGTCAGCAGCTGTGCTAAACCCTTCTAGTCTTTCTAGGATGTATGTGCTACCTGCTGTTTGCAGCAGCTAAGATACATAAGCACGGGTTAAGCCTTGCTGCTTTGCAGACCTCCACCCCATCCTTTCCCTCCCTCGGCATGGGGTGGCTTTGGCCAGCTGGTACCTGGAGCAGCTCGAAGGCAGCCAGCAGGTCACCTGCTGTGGAATTGCCCCGGTAGATCTGGTAGTACTCCAGCTGCGGGGGGAAGCGTGGGGGACAGTAGTGCTCATCTGACATCTTCACCACCGGTTTGGCAAAGGTGCGGCCCATGAAGTCAGCTCTACCCTGAACAGGCAAAGAGAACATTTGGGTTTGCTTGCCCAACGTGAGCCCCACATTGTGATCAGAACAGGACCAGCCCACCGGGCCTGAAACACCAAAGCTCAGTGACAACTTTCACTCCTGGCTTCTTTAAATAAGGATGCCCCATCCCTGGCAGTGTTCCAGGCCAGGTTGGATCAGGCTTGGAGCAACCTAGTCTAGTGGAAGGTGTCCCTGCCCATGGCAGAGGGGCTGGAACTAGATGATCTTCAAGGTCCCTTCCCACCCAAACTATTCTACAAGTCTATGAAATAAGGTGAAGGAGGTGGCCCTGGGCTGGGACAGCAAGGAGGCAAGGACTGAGCAGCTTTTTTAATGGGAAAGACTCAAGTAACATCTTCTTGCCTCCAGACTCACAAAAGCTCTTGCTTAACTGTCCAGAAATAAGATATTAAGTTGAGACTTAATGAGCAGCAGAGGCCACTCATGTCATAGGAGATGTGGGGGGAACCATCTTTCAAGGGTCAGGAGAAAAGTTGCTTCTCACATCCTCTGCATTATCCACCTCGCCTCCAACTCAGGAGTCATCACAGCATCTAAATTATAAACGTTTTCCTTTGCTGGCATTCATCTTACCACCGTGTCCTGGTCATAGATCTCAATGACAATTATGGGAGGGTCATCTCGCATCTCATGAGCTTCTCCATACAGCTCCACATTGTCAAAGACCAGCAGCTGGTCCCAGGTCGGGCAAAGGGTCTCATTGAGAACCTGGAAGAACAGGAGAGAGACCTACTGCTCCAGACAGGAGCTAAGGCCCTGTGCAAGGGCAGCAGACCAGGCGCTGGCCTCAGCTGCCTGGCAGCACTAATGGGCTGCTGCACACATTTCTGGACCAGTGAGGCACAGGGTATCTCCCAAGGACTCTTCTGAAAAAAACAAACCAACCAAACCCAACAGCTGGCAATCAGACAGAAATTATTCCCAGCATCCACCAAGCTTGCTAAAACTTGGCAGTCCTCAGCCCAGGAAGGGAAAGACACAAAAAGCATTTCAACCTGCTCCAGTTTCTCCTAACCAGGCAGGTGAATCACAGCCACTGGGATGTGGGGTAGCTGTGTGCTGGTGCAGGGGGAACATGTCATGAAGGTGCTCCTAGGGAAGGGGCTCCTGGAGACAGTCAAGCCCCAATGCCACAGCTGTCTTCCCACCACAGGACCCCATGATCAACCTAATCCTTGATTCACTAGCAGTCAAAAGACCTGAGGCCGGGGAGAAGGATGGAGAGCTGACGGGACACATAATGCCAGAGCCCAGCCCATCAGGTCAGAGGATGGTCTTTACCTCGGTGCATTGGCTTTGGGAGATGAAGAAGACTCGTGCAAAGGGGTCTGAAAGGCCACTGCTGTCCGCTGCAAATAAACTCCTGGCTTGGTACATGTGGGCTCGCAGCTGGAAAACCTGCTTCTCTGCAAGAGAGAGGGGAAGTGAGACCGCTTGATATGCAACCTTGGAGCCCAGCCGTGGGGCTCAGCCTGCAGAGCGAGGTCTCAGGGACATGCTTTTGCTCAGGGCCAGCACTGATGAAGGATATAGACTCAAGGCACGAGTCCAAAATGGATAGGGACTTCCTTGGCATCCTGCTCATCATGTGTGGAATGACAGCCACGAACAAGTTAGGGAAGAGGGTGCACAGTTCCTACACCCCTGCTCCCCATTGGACCAGTGGGCGACCTCAAACTGGGACAACTGGAATTATTTTTCCCTTAGCTCCTGGAAGCCCTTGGTGCAAGTGTTGTCCAGCCAGGCTCCCTCCTGCCCTCTCCATGCCCTGTTCCCAGACCCACTGGAGGCAGGTAGTTCTTACTGGTGTAGAGGAGGCTGATGGGTGGGAAGGATGGCAGGTTTTGGCCTTTGGCAGTCTTCTTCTCCTCAAAGCCACAGGGCAGGCCACTCAAGAAGTCTTTGCGCTGTTTGCTGAGGCCCAGCCACAAGTATATCTCCATCTTGGCCTGAACTGTCCAGCCAGCAGGTCCAAACCCCCTCTTCCCAGGTAGCTGAGTAGGAAGGACAGAAGAGGTTACATGGATAAAGGGAAGGCCTCAGAGATGGACAGACCACCTCTTGCAGCATTCAGCTCCTTTGGTGCATTGCTCTTACTGCTGCCCCTTAAAACCAGGGACCCAGCCCTAAATGTCACCCAAAATGGTGACATTTTGAATCGTGACACTACTCTGGTCATGCATTATCTTCTTCCCACCATGCTGGCTTCCTCTTTCTAAGCCAGCATCGCCTTTTGTGGCCAACTGTATCAAACATCTCTCTCCTTCCCAAACATTTCTCACTTACCAACTGGGTAAAACTAGTGTTTTACATCTCCTAGAAGCAGACTTCCATCCCTACTGGTACAGTATGGGTCTGTTCTGGCTAGTATTCAAGCCCCAGTAAAACTGGATACACAGCACACTCATCTTCATCTCCCATCCTCCCAGTCTGTCCTTCCTCCACCTCCCTCCTTTTGGCTGCCATTCTCCTAGGAAAGACAGATCAGCACCTTGAGGAAGACGGTCTTCACTTTGGCGCAGTCCTTGCCCATCTCCTCATCCACAATGGAGTAGAGGATATCCTTGGAAGGGATGCGGGCGTAGGCAATGCGCTTGTTGTTGCTCATCATCCAGATGAAGATGTCGGGAATAGTGTGCTGGGGCTGTGAACACCAGCAAAGGGCCCTGTCAGTGTCTCAGCTCTCTCTGACTACTGAGGCACAGGTGGGGCTGGAGACCTTCTGAAGGCAAATTAAACGGAGGCCACAGGAGGTGGATGTACCTATTGCCGCACTAGGGCCACTGAAATGGTTTTGAGCCTCCCACTGCAGAAGCTTGTCTGCTTAAGAAAAGCTCCTCAGAGCTAAACTCAGCACGGTGAAGCCTAGCAGAAAAGAAACTGGGATTTAAATTTGTTCTAGCTAAAAAAATATATATTTGGATTAGAAGAGTAAGGATTTTCCTTCTCTCTTCATTCAGTGGCCATGGGAACTGCAGGAGGGGCCATACCTTCATTCCTTACTATGGAAGAAGTGCCCTGTCTGTACAGGAACCATCACACCTTATAGTCCGGATTATGTTCTGCTGTGGTGAGTTACAGCCAAGGAATGCCTTGTAACGAAGGGTGTGCGGTCAAGGCTGGGAGCCTGCCGTGGGAAACGAGAGCAGGAGGTGCAACAGCTACAGTTCCCATGAGGGCAAATGACCCCCTGATGGCTGACCCGGTCCTACACTGCAAAAATATCAGTGGAATGGTGTATTTTTTTTCTGAAGAAAGGGAAAAAAAAAATTTGCGGATAGAGCATCCCTTTGGAAATGCTGTGGGCAGCTGTAATATACTGGGCTATTCTCTCTTACTCATGAGCTGGAGTGAAGCAAGAATACACCGCAGCAATAAAATCGGATGGTTTGAGTTCTGCAAAAGGATGAGGATTTAGCCTTCAGCCATTTGAAGGGCCAGTTTAAAAAATCCCTACCTAGCCAGGCTCAGAAATGGCTCCCTGCCGCTGACTTTAATGCTGTGTGGACATGTGCCACCTTCTGGTGACTGACACCCCACCCCCCACCCCCGAGGGAATGGCGTGGCCTTGCCATGGTTGAGGCTGGCAGAAATGCCTTCAACTCAGCTGCACGAGGACCAAGCCCTGATACTGGATGGGAAGGGCTTTTAAATCTGTTTTAACAGTGACTTGTTCCAATCCAGCCATGCACGGGCAAGCCTGGGAGTCATGGGATGGCGTGTAGGCTTGGAATGACTCCTCTCCCAGGATCTGTGCTACCAGGGACCTCTCCTACCTACAGCGTTCACAGAGAGGTCTCCATCCATCCCAGGCTGCTGTTGCCATGAGCTGACCCAGCTAACACTGTCTCTAAGTGCTGAGGAGCTCACCTCATCCACCAAGAACCGGAGTTTCTGCAGGAAATTTTGCACCAGCTTCAGCTTGTCTTTCATGGTGTTCTTCTTCACTTGTGACCGCAGAGTCGTGGCTTGTTGCCCCATGTTCTCCTGCAGATAAAGTGGAGTGCAGGACATCACGTGAGCAAGAGAAGAAGGGAGCACAGAGAAGGGAGCAGCACCAGGCAGGTCCCCAGTGTTTGGGAAGGGGTGGTGGGGAGGCAGTTGTCTTAATCCCACCACATGCATCCTGCAATGGTACTTCTGACACCTGCCCATTAACCTTGAGATGTCTGTCCCAGGAGAAAATGCAAGGGCAAAACCAGCCTCCGTAGGTCCCTTCCAACCCTGACCATTCTGTGATTCTGTGAAAAGTGTCACCTGTGCTTAAGGCATTCTGGGGTGGCTTCAAGCCTCGTGTTAAGGATAGTCTCTCCCCTTCTGCTGACCCTGCTGTAACTCAGCATCTGACCATTCAGAAAAGGGGATACGGAGCCTTTCACATGTTAAATTCATCACTTTGTAGGATGTGGCTGGCTACTGAAGCTGGTGTCCTTGGCTGTGCCTGCTGGAGAAGCCACCTGCTCTTTGTACATCTAACTTTGGCACATGCAAGGAGCTGGGCTACTGCAGGGTTCCCCTAAATTATTCCTTCCCAGTTTCCTTGGCTGTTTGACAGCAACATAGCCCCTCTGTACTCCTGGATTTGTTTCCAAGGCAAAGCAGAGTGTGGTTGGAGGGGAGGCAGCAGCATGGCCCAAGCGTCACCTGGGACCCATGCAAGACCCAGGTGGTCTTGGTCTCCTCTATTCAGAAATAAACCTCAAACCCTCAATCCACAGAGATGGGAAATCAGCATGCCTACAGACCAAAGCTCCCCCATACAAGATCCAGCCCCTGCTCATGAATCTTCCTCCCTGCCTGGCTTGAATCCTACTTACCAGCTCCCGCATGCAGGACTTGAGTCTCTCCCGGTCTAGCCTTGTATGGGAAGAGTGGTGCTGGTCCTTGTCAGCCAGCGTCACGAAGCGCCTGGTGGAAAAGGTCAGCAGCATGAATCCCATGGGAGCCTGCGGGTTGTCCCCAAGGAGCTGTGGCAGGCTGGATTTCTGCCAGCAGCAGGGCACGTTACTGGAGGGAAACACCCTCGACCCCCTGCAGTCTGCAAAGCGATCGCAGCCAAGCGGCCCATTTGCACCCAATGGTGAGTGTCATGCATGGGGAGCAGGTGCCAATCAGGTACCAGCCCGTGGAGACCACAGGACTGAGACTTCCACTGCTGGCTTGGGGTCTTTGGGGTGCAGCACCCCTTCACCCATGCTGCAAACCAGAAGATGGCTGATATGGCATCGTGCCAATGCAGTGAAACGCTTGCCCGTCACCCAGAGGGTAAGGCAGGGTGAGCTCACCCTTGCAGCCTTGCCTATAGCCCCACAGTGAGCAGGGATCTGCAGTGTGACACCTTTGCCCGTCTTTTACTCACAAGCACCCACTGCTCAGCTCCTCCAGGACCCCTCGGAGCCGGCGCTCTGGGTGCGGCTTCTCCGTCTTGATCATTTCTTGCACGTCATTGAGCCCTTCCTCCTGCAGCATCAATGGTGGAAGCAGTGAGGGGGGGGGGGGGGGGGGGGGGGC
>JAVJGJ010000059.1:73429538-73448847 GCA_035590215.1 Microhierax caerulescens | reverse complement strand
GCATCAATGGTGGAAGCAGTGAGGGGTGGGGGGGGGGGGGGGTGGGGCAGAACCCTGCTGTGGGGAAAGGTCCCCCATGAGGTCCAGCTCCCACGAGAGCTGTCCTTTGGGGGCTGCGAGTGGGAAACATCTGCTCTTTCTCCAGACCTTCTGGCCTCAGGGCTCAAGTCTGGCACACATTTGGCTGTAGGGACCTGGCTCTGGGTGATGGAAATGGCTCCACCAACCTCCAGGAGACTAGTTGGCCAAAGTCCACACTGTCTTGGCTGGACCTGCCAGGCTCTCCCTTTGCAGATCCTGCTGTGACCCAGCCGATGTGGAGCTGTCACAAAGGCTCCTTGGGAGTTAGCAGAGACTATTAAGGAGTCTCTGCCACACAAGTGGTTCATCCCTACAGTCCAGAGGGACAAAGCCTCCCCACCCCGACTCCCTTTGGTGGGGATGCGTGGGTCTGACCCACAGAAAATTCAGTGAACTCCTAGGATTTGCACATTCAAATTATGGAGCATTTAGCACTGGGAAACATCCCCCTTTCTGGCACAGGTTTGCTAGTGGGCCCTTGCACTGTTTGTCCCTGCTTTATGACAAGCTGCAGAGATGCACAGTGAGCCTGGATGTGCCCCAGGCCAGCCCCGTGCCCCAAGCTGTCTCCCTCCCCAGCACGTCCTGACCAGCTTGTCCGCAATCTTGTCCATGATGTTGGCATTATACAATCGGCGGCGCTGGTCCTGCCACCAGCTCTTGATATAGATGCAGGGCTTCTTCTCAAAGTACGGCAGGTGGAAGTAGTTCCTGCAAGAGAAGGCAGAAAAGATGCTCCATGGTGGTAACGCTCCCAGACAGGAACAGTCCCTATCCCACCACCTCTCCAAAGGGAGGCAATGCTGTGATGGGGAGGGGGTGATACAGGGAGAGAGGGGGCTGAAGGTGAACTGCACCCTGAAGAACAGAGGCTCCACCTCTCCTAGCATCCTTCCCAACACCAGAGCCAGGGTGGATGGGTGCAGTGCCCAGGGACTGCAAATTTACCATCTCAGACCTGGTGGCTCAAAGAGAAACAACCTCACCCATAGCCCAGCAAAGAGCAAATGTCTCCAGCGTGGCAGCAGCGTGGGCAAGGGCACAAAGGAAACCAAAGCATTAACCCTTTTCTGAATGCTGGTGAGCATCTCCTAGAGTCTCCTGGCCTTCATAGCAGGCAGAGGTCTCTGTCTTTTGTAAAGATGATATGTTTCCACTTGCTGGTGGGATGGAATGGTAATAGAATCACAGAATGGGTTAGGTGGGAAGGCACCTTGAAGATCATCCTTTTCCAACCCCCCTGCCATGGGCAGGGACACCTTCCACTAGACCAGGTTGCTCAAAGCCACATCCAGTCTGGCCTTGAAATAGTTGTGGTACTGTTAAAGGAAGGATGAGGCTGAAGAACAGGTTCATGCTTCTTGGATGCCTGATCACTGGCCATGAGCTGGGATCCACCCAGTGTAAAGCCACTGCAGATCCTGCTACACCTTAATTAAAAAAGTAGATTCAGCTCATCCTTTGGAAGCCATCGGGGTGTTTCCAGCCAGGAGATGTCAGCAGAGCCCCATAGTTGAACATGAGGTTCCCAGCACCCAGGGGCTGGAGACATCTGGGTAAAGAGCAGGAGAGAGAGAGCCCAGGGAACAGGCTCAAACACCATCAGTGCTCCTCATCTCCTTGTGGCATTCACCTTGACAAGGAGCTGGTGAACAAGTGAGGGAACTCCAGGGGGACATTTTTCTCCAGCGTGCAAATACCCTTGCTTCAGTGTGGTTTGTTTCATTTCCCAATTGAATTAAGTCAGTTAATTCTATTAATGTCCATCTATTAGTATAACACAGTTAAGACCCACTTCAAGCATATCTCATCAGGTTAAATCTAATTAGCTTTCCTTAGTACTAGTCCTTTGTATTCAAATCCAGACTGTGGCTGAAGCCCAGCCGACATCTCAAGACACATGTGCTGATCCTGTTCAATTTGGGGCTTTCTGATCCAGCTGCTTGGGGTAGAAAGCACCCCCCAGATTCATACTTGAAGCTGTCTGAATCTTGCCTGTATTTTAGGTTGACTGCTACCTGCACATCACAAAGCAATTCATAAAGCAGACAAAAAAAAAATGCCGGAATTTTATAGCTGGAGAAACAGAGGCAGAGAAAACAGAAGCGATTTGTTCACTGACAGACCCAGGGTAGGACCCAGTTTCCCAAGTTCTGGTTCTGTTAAACACCGGAGTGTGGCTGCCCATGACTGTGAGCAGTGGTGACAGACTGGCCAAGGGAGATGCTGCAAACCAGGGAAAGTGAGAGAATTTAAAGTCTCTTACCTCGATCTCCTGCCTAACATGTTCTCAAGAATTTTTTCCAGCAGTTTTCGCATCCTCTCCTCTCTGTGTGTCAATGACCTTACCAAGCTTTTAAGATCCCAAGTGATGAAATATTGCACCTTCTCTCAGCCCAAATTACCCCACTTCTGAAATCTAGCCTCATCTCTAGATGGAACTTTCCCTTCCTTCACATGGTGCTCACAATGTCCTGTGTGTCGGTTCCTAATTCTGTTTCCAAAGCCAAGTGGATCAAAGTTAGGCAGCTCGTGATGTTTTGTATGTCGGGCAGCTAGAGAGAGAGAAGGAGCAAAGCCCTGACTTCTCCTCCCCGATGTGCAACACTGGGTTGTGCCACCAAGCATGGCAGCAATCCTAAGGATCTCCTTATAGACTTGTCTCCAAAATGTATGAAACTTAAACATACAGAAGTTAATCTGTTTTTTTTTCCGGTGCCCACCAACGATTTTTTTGAATCCACTGGTTAAATTCATCCCTATTTGCCATAGGGCAAGAGCACTAAAGTTATCACATCGCCTTGAGTTTTGGGTGCACATCCGGCCAGGTGGATTGGAGGATGTCTTTTGCAGGGTAGCTTGGGAGTTGAATTCAACCATTATTGGACATCAGAGAACCCACAGGAATTCTCAGAACTGTAGGGAATGGTGTGTGTGTGTGTCAGACAGCAGGCTGGAGTATCTAAGACAACGTATCTACACGTGGTATCTAATCTCCCTTGACATGGAAATCTCATCCCTGCTGCTGCTCCCAGATCTGCTGGGCTGAATGAACCCAGGCCCCGCGACAGCACTGACTGCAGCTCTGCAGACAGTGGTGGGAGCTCAGACACCCAGAGCCGTGTGGCAACACGTGCAGCCCATGTCTGAATTGAGAGCCACATCTCTGCCCAGATGCACTTCAGTGGCCAGGCAGTCACACTTACCTGTCCGTGACCAAGGGCTTCACAGGTTGAGATGAAGAAACAGACACCAGCTCTCCATCCTCATCACCTTCATCCTCACTTGAGTTCTGGAGCAGCTCGGACTCCTCCTCATCCCCATTCCGTCCCTCTTTCTTCCTCTGCAGGATGGGTTTGGTCATACCATCGATCTGGTTCCCATAGTTACCTCAAGAAAAAAAGGTGAAATAAATTCACAGGGCTGTAACTCCAATAGGGCTCAGTCTCTTGGCTTTAATTCAGGTTGGGGAAAAGTTTTCTCTGCAGGAACCATGGGGGACAGTGGAGTCCAGAGAACTCTTTGAAACCATGCCTGGGAACCGTAAATGAGTGATGGGTGCCTGTCTCCTGCTCACATCCCCTCTCAAGGGAATACACACCCTCCCTTTGGTGGTCAGCCTTGGGAGGCACAAAGCCAGGGTGAGAGAGGGAGCAGCTTCAGTGGCCCCAGCACAGCATGAACACAACAGGTGATTTGGGGCCCCACATGGCTTGTGCCAGGAGAGTAGCCATCACCTTCTCCCTAAACTGAGAGCCATTCATGTTCTAGCACGTTAGTATGGAAAAAAGGGAAGAAACCCTGCTCTCAGCCATGGATCCTGCATTCCCCACCAGGCATGCTTCAAAACCACCCTCCTCAAAACCCAACCAACCTATTGTGACCTCAAAGTTGATGGGTTTGTCACCAATCTTCCTGTCAATCATGGTAGCTTCTAGGAAGGCTCCAAAGAGAAAGAACTCCTCCATCTTCCCAGTGCAGTTCTGCAGGAGAAATCATGGGGACCAGGGCTGAGGTCATCTGGAGGGACACCTGGGAGGGCAGGTCCTTTGGGCAGAAGGGTGCATCACCTGGCACCTCTGAGCACCCTCATGGGCAAAGATGAGGTGCCACTGCACAGGCTTTCAAGAGGACCATGAGAGTTTTCTCTTCCCCAGCCTGAGCCATCTCCAGGCTCACTGCAGAGAGAGTTTAATTAAAAGGTTTTGCCCTAATTTTTAAATGTGCTGAGATCAGTCATCCCTTGCACATAAGGGACTGTCTAAAGGACACTGAGGAATACTCACAAACTGAATTAATCAAATGACACTGAATCATCTGCCTGGATGCTCTTTCAGAAATGGAATAGCTTTATTTCCAGGTGGTTTTGTTTCCCCTGGAGCTGAATTAAGGCCACTTTACTTCTGCGGGAGAGTTTTCACACAGTCACACTGCCGTCAGACTTCTCCATTTCTACTCCACACCCTTGGCTCATAGAGGTTGACATATGTAGGCACCCCCAGCTAGGACAAGCCTGGATGTGTCTTTTCATGCAGAGCACAGGCAGCAGCCTTGCAGGCTCTACACGTCAGGACTAAAGCTGTGGGGCTTCTCTTGTCAGGAAACAGCCCTTCAATTTCTCTGGCCAGTTCCATCCTGCCAGAATTAGTTGGGAAATAGATTAGTCTTGTCTTCTCTTTGAAACCCATCATCAGGATAAGGGTGAGACATGTGGCATTAGATGTCTCTCTTTGTCCTGTCTAACTCCCAAATGGAGAAACATCTCAAAATTTAGGATCCTCCCTCATTCAGATACTCCTTTTGCCCAACATTCCTAAGAGAGATAAGCATTTGAATGACTGTAAAACCTGAAATCCTTGTCAGGTTTGCTTTTATTGTGCTGGAGGACCCAGAAATCTTAAGAGAACACTAAACAAAATCCTTGGTTTGTGAGACCAAAGATAAAAAACCAAGGGGCCTGAGACCCAAGACTCACCACTGGCAGCTGTAGGGTTAGGGGCGACTTACATCAGCAACTGATGGGGCCTGCTCAACTTGCACCTCGGTGGAGCTGTTGATCTCTGGGTTGGTGGTGTCCAAGATCTCCACAGCAAGACTCAACAAAAGCCTGGCCCGGAAGGAGACGCCTTCACCCAGACCCTCATTCAGCTCTTGGTGCTCATCCATCAGGGTGTAGTTCCGAGTGGAGCCATACATGTTCACCCACGCGGGGCCAAAGGTGGGCAGAAAGCCTGCAGCAGACCAAACATGCACGTAGGGAAGGGGACGTGCAAGAAGGAGGGCAACTCTTTGCCTCAGGGTACAAACTCACTTATGGATTAGCATCACTTTCCTGGTCTGCACATGTTGATACAGGCTTGAATATGCACACGTGTGTGCGTGGGAATGCACGCTTGCAAGCATACATGGAGACCATTTTGCAGTGAAGGCAGCAACGGGTCTGTGCAGTGCACCAGTGAGTCAGAGGTGCAAAGACAGAGGTTTGTCCCCCATTGGGCATGTCACCCAATGTGAGTCAAGAAAAAAGAACACCCTATTAGTCCCCTTCCTAGAGCCATCTTTGGTTTCACGTTGGTCCTGCCTATGTGTGCCGGTGTGTTCATGTGTGCGTGAATGGGGGAGCCTGTCAGACCTTCATCCATTCATAGCAATTATTTGGGACAGCAAATTGTTCTTGGGTGTCCCTGCTTTCAGGTATTGGATTGGAGTCTTGTGATTGAACTTGGTTTCAAAGAGTGTGTGTGTCCAGTGACCTCAGAAGACCACTGCAAGAGAACCAAGGTCTTTCCAGCCAGGCATCAAGAAGCAGCTGTCTCCAGGGGTGGGGGAAGAGCCTAGGCCACTGTGCTAACTCTGCCAAAGGGATGTCTCTCTACTGTGAAGTAGGTAGCTCAGCCTGCTCTCCACCTTAGCTTTACCTTTGTCTCCTTCATTAGAGATCTTCCGCAGATCAATGAAATGGGTACCAATGGCCACATCATTGACTTTGTCAGAGTCTCGGATCTGGACCTTTATCCGCTTGCACAACGGGGGGAACATTTCTGTGAAGATTATTTGCTCATTCCAGAGAGGTTCATAGCTGCTTTTTTGTACGGATGTCTTCCCCTGCCGAGTGAGAGGAGACAGATGTTAGACAAGGGTTTGAGCTCCCAAGCCATCCCTCACAGTCTGAACTGCTCCCTTGCTAATCACCACTGAAACACGCATCCCGCCTGGCAACTCTCCTCTCCCAAGTAACAAGCGCCTTTCCTCAGCTGAAGAGCACTGCAAACCCATCACAATCTGCACGAGAGGGAAACATAGCAAACAAGGTGGCTTTGCCATGCATGTCAGCATTTACATGCCAGGAAAACTAAGATCAGGCCTCCTGTACAACGGCTGGTCCTGCTCATGTTACCTCCCAGGGTTACCCTGGTACCACACACAGCTTGCTCACCTTCTGCCCTGCAAAGACCACCTGCACATAGGGGTCAACCAAGTCCTTGTTGTCCCCGATGAAAGCCTTCTTCACATTGGCCATGATGCTGGTGTTCATACGGGGCAGTCCCTCTGCTCGATAGATCTTGACGTAGAAACGAGCCCATTGCCTCTCCGCAGGGACCCCATCGGGGAGGAGGAGGTTCCTGCAAAGTCAACAGAGAGGTGGAAAACAGCTGCTGGGGTCAGAAGGTTTGTGGGGACAGGCTTACCAAGGAGGGAGAAGCTGCCCCACTTTCTGAGCACAGGCTCTGTGGAGGAGGAAAGATGACCATTTCCACAGCTATATGTTTTATTGCAGTTCTGTTTCTGCTCATCCTCCTGTTTTGGGATGTGGAGTGGTGGTTTTGTAAGGAAAATCTTAGAGAAGCCCCTTGAGGTGCCCCTGGGCATTCCACAGAAGGGACATAATTACTGTCAGTGGAGTCTAGAAGACAATTAAACTCAGCCTAATTTAGACATCTAAAGCAGGCCAGATGAATGGGATGTTAGAAGAGCCTTTTTTTCTTTATCAGGGTGCAAGGGGAGCTGAGGTGATTATTTTGGGGGGAGAACTGAACTCATTAAATTATTTTCCTCAGTGTATGTGGCCTTCCTCTTCTGGAGGAAGAAATGGGAGCCATGTGGGTGGGAGGCTGTGAACAAAACAATTTCTAGAGGAACTGCTGGATTTATTCATGAAAAAGTGGGATAATATCACCACTAGAGCATGGAACGCTGGCCCAGAATAGTTCAGGTGGTGCCTCAAGCCCCCTGGTCCCCAGCAAGTCAATAGACCTGCACTGGTATTTTGCTACCAGTCTGGGTTTCTGACCATGTGGCGAGAGGCTGAGGGGTAGGTTTGAAAGCCCATGGTTGCACTCAGAGATATTTAATTAGCCTGAAACGCTTTGGGGCTGGAACCTTTTAGATGCTCTGGGGAATCAAAGAGTCCTGCCCATGCAAGCAGCCTGGGAAACCTCATCCAGACCGCCCTGCTCTGCCCTGGCAGTGGGTGACGAGACCCCATCCCATCCCATCTGCCCACCCAAGAGCCAACAGGAGCATTAGGTAAACAGAGGGGACATCAAATTGGTTGATATCAGGCTGGTGTTGGTTGTTGGTATGGAGAGCTCAACAGCCAGGAGGTAGTCCGACCTAACAGAAATGACTGGTCTCTACTTGATACGACCTGGGTTCGCACCAGTAATCTGACATGTGTTCTCTCTCCGAAAAGCAACTTATGGGTCCCCCTGGTTTCATTGCACAAGGTAGGTATGTGCACTAGAGGGGCTGTCAGCCTGATGTGCAGGGATGCTGTCCTCATTGTAGATTCCAAGGTAAAGGGCCATGAAAAGTCATTCCCAAGACAGTTTGTCTGAAGCTGGTTCTGCAGATCCTTACCCTTCAATATCCTCCTCCTCCGTCTCATTGGATTTGTGTGGAGTCTTGATGTTGTCTCCTTTCCCTACGACAGCGATGTCACACTTCAGGTAACCTTTCAGCCCGGCAGTCAGATCCTCAGGGTCAGAAAGGATGGCCCATTTGTGGTAGAACTGGTGCTCTGGAAGCCAGGGGACAAGACAGTCATTTATCAGAATGAGACACAGCAATAACCATGAAGACTGGAAACATCCTTCCACTCAAGTGGGAGGACTTACACATATAAGAAACATCTTCAGGTGTGAGGAATTCAGACAGAAACCCCTGAAAAATTCATTAGGAAGATGTGTCTCATGTTGAAGACTAGAGAAGCAATGGGATAAACTGTCTGAAGGCAGGTGGAGTCTCCATCACTGGAGGTCACCATCCCTGGAGGTATTTAAAAGATATGTAGACGTGGCACTCAGGGGCATGGCTTAGCGGTGGGCTTGTCAGTGCTGGGTTAATAGTTGGACTTGATCTTAAAGGTCCTTTCCAACCTAAATGATTCTATAATTCTAAGTCTTTAAGGCCTCAGGTGCCTTTTGGATGGTGTTGGAAAGATTTCGTCCTGCTGTGGAGCAGGGAACCAGACTAGATGCTCCCTTTAAGGTCCCCCCTCATCATCTGCTAACCCCCCCTCAGGTGCAGACTCTGGAGGCTTCATTCACATCTTCGCTCTCAGGCTTATTTATAGAGGCAGAATGTTGCACTAGGTGTGATGTGGGAGCACAGGAAAAAAGCACCTTGAGGTGATTTTGGGGGTATCTCTTCTGAAGGCGTGTTGTTTGTGCAGCTCTACCATGGGGTGAGCACCAGGCCCTCCAACAGGCATTGCTGTTCTGTTTATCATCAGTGATCAACATGACAGCAGCACTAATCAACCTCTCTCTCTTTTACGTTGCACACCAGACATCTTCCTTTCTCGGTTTAAACGCCAACCACAGAGGACAAGGTCCAGGCCAGGAGGTTCAGCTATCTGTAAGGTTGATATGTTGCCTGAGCAAGTCACCTTGGGCTTCCTTCCTCAGCAGGCCAGTGGACAGAGAGCAGCACACCCAGAGAGCATCTCAGCCTCTGGCTGTAGCACCTTATCTCAGGATGGGATATACAACTTTCCTTGAAGCTGCTGAGTGTGGTCTCTCCTGACCACAGAGGGGGCCCAGGTGACTTGCCTATGTCCAGAATACTACCATTAAGTTAGATAAGCATCACCCACAGAACCTAGCACCCACCCGGCTCCTTGGTGAGGACATTTATCCGGTGGTGCAGGTCCTATGCACACAGGACTAGTTGCGAACAGCATTTACGTACCAGGTTGGGTATAAACGGTTCCAACATCCATCTTGAAGGAGCCTACCAAAGTCCCACTGCGCAAGAGGTTTTTTGAATGGATCACCTGGAAATGGAGAGGGGAAAACCAGTCAGACTTTTTTCCAAGCCCTGAGAGCCAAAAGGCTCTTTCCAGAGATGTTCAGTGTCGGATGGGAAAAGAGATGATGCATTTTCCTTGGTCTGTATAAGGACACTGACAGCCACGGTGGAGCTGGCAGTTCTTGCTTAGTAGTACTGCAAGCAAGTGTATACTTGGATTGAATACAGATAACTGCAAAGAAATCAGTCTTTGAAGCAAGATGCAGTTTTCCAGCCACTATGGCAACAAGCACTGGGGTGTTCACCTGAAGGAAGGGTCTTTAGGATGCTGGAAATCTATGGTCTAATTCCCTTTGTGGGAGTATTTGTACAGCTGGTCTGTGCATAGGATGGATACAGATACTCCTAATTAGCATGCTTAGGTCAGTGAATCTTGTTTATCACCCCCCTCCGTGGCTAAGGGGAGGCTTGCAGTCCCTGCTTTGCTCTCAGCATCTGCAGTCCTCAGTTTCCACAATAGCTCTGCCAGTCTCGTGCCCCAGGAAAT
The DNA here is from genome assembly GCA_035590215.1 of Microhierax caerulescens. Taxonomy (NCBI): domain Eukaryota; kingdom Metazoa; phylum Chordata; class Aves; order Falconiformes; family Falconidae; genus Microhierax; species Microhierax caerulescens. Next base: position 73,438,967 of record JAVJGJ010000059.1, on the reverse strand, counting down.
CCTCTGGCAGGCTCGAGAAGGTCTGTCCTCCCCCCCAAGCCTAAACACACCCAAGACAGGTTCAGTTCTGCCTGGCTCTGAAATATCAGAGATCATCCATGGAGGCAGAGAGCCAAGTGCAGGAGTGGAGCTGTGTGGACCCAGCAATTAAGGTCAGCAACAGCAAGAGGGACTGGGCAACTGCAAAAGAGGTGAGGCTTGTAGGACTGAACATCTTGGCTTCTGTTGGGGTCTCACATCAAGGGCCTTAAATCCACCCTCAATACATACGCAAAACAAGTTGGTTTCTCCCAAAGCCCCACAAAAAGGACAACACAACCATGCTCACTTACGGACAGCTTGATGATCTTGTCGAACATGACATCTGGGGGGACGTGGAAATCGAAGACGAAGTACTGAAAGGGAAGGAGCAGTTGTGAAAGCAGGAGAGCTGGTGTGGGCTCCTTTTGGGCTGAAAGAGTTTGAATTTGGATTTTTATTTTTCAGATTGAAGAGACAGTGCACAGTCCAGCTGGAGAAGCTGTGACTGCCTGGAGGAGCATCCTGCACTGCAGCACATGTCACAGCAGGGATGCACCCGTGTGAGCCCCAGCACTGACAGCCTCTGCAGTCTGGGGAACTAGAAGGAAGCACTGACCTCTTAGAAAAACCAAGAAGCCCTTAGCACAGATCAAGTGAGTGTACTTTTTATCATTTTTGCAAAATACCAGAGGGCAAAGGCTTCACTTTTCCTTCTGTGTAGTTTGAGATTTCATCTTATTCCAACAAGAGGTGACAGAAGGAAAAAAAGGAAAAAACCCAAAGTGACAAGAAATTACATTTAATTGACTAACAGCAATGAAGACCCTGAGGAGCAGGTAGCTGTGAGCATCACCAGAGGACAGACCCACCTCATTGTAGTAAGGGCAATTGGTCGATTCTTTCATGGACGTGTATTTTTTTTCCTCTCCAACCTCCACGCAAACCATGGGGTCCATGTTGAGCCCAACAAGCTGCCGGGCCTCAATGATAGTAATGCTGACCTGGGGAGAGGGATTTGCATACCTTCACCTCCTGAGAGCAGCATCAGTGCCGCTCATTGCCTTAACCCCCATCCCCCCATCTCTTGGGGAAAAACAGAAGTTTGTCATTCACAACTCAACCCACTTTGTGACATTAAATTAATATTACGTATTTAGATCATATATAAATTCCTTCCTTGCAATGTTAAATTTGTATTAGGAATTCCTGCTTAGATTATACCTAAATTTCTTAACCTAAAGAAAAACGTAAGGTGTAATTCTGTGTAGGTAAAAAATCTTTTCAGTTCCCAGTAGCCATTTTTCTAGAGTCATCTAGATTTAAAACCTAGATTTAAATCTAGATAGATTTAAAATCTATCACAAGTTGGTGGTAGGACAGGTAACCTCCAGGTTTCAAAGCACAGTGAATTTGGGTTTCCTTTAAAAAAAATTTTTAAATAATGCGAATTCTCCATCCTGGCTACCTTGAAGCCCAACAGATGAGTTAATTTACACATGCCTTCTCTAGCTATCATTAATTATTTTTGTAACTTGAAGTCAGGTTTATCTTAAATCATATAATGATGGAAAACAGAAATCTGTTAAAAATGAAACTATTATCTTTATGAGTAAATTCAGGGAAATTTCATTTCGGTAACATATTAAGAGACTTGACTAACATCCCAAATGCCTTCTGAGGAGTCATCTCTGCACCCAGACCCTCCCTCCACCCCTGCCCCAACCCACGCCAGCTCCTGGAGGTGGCTTGGCTGGGCACCATCCTTCATTAACACTGTGTCCCTCCCTCCATCCCCTCTGCTGCCACAGGCCGAGGTTTCCCAGGGATGGGGTCTGGAAGATAAAGCCCTTTCCTCTTTAATTCTCAGATGTCCCACAGAAGACAGTTGTCAATGTAAAACAGACATATGGAGGTCAGCCAAGCACGTGCCTTGTTCACGAACCAGCCTAGAACTGCAAATCCCATTATACTCCAGAAATTAGCCATTCCCCATTAACACCACCCTTGTCATCCTCCTGCTTGCAGTGGCCAAATAACTGGACCTTGTGTTCCTTCTGCCTCTTGGATTTCATTTGTTTTGCACCTTCCCCCTTGTCTTTATGTTCTTTATGTTCCCCTCTCCTGAACCAAGCACACTCCTTCCCTGTAAGCCTCACAATTTGATCTGCAGTGTATGCTGCAAGTGTTCTGTAATGAATCTCTAACAGAAATCACTATTTGCAGTGTTCCAAGATATCCCCAGGAACATGTTGCTGTGCTGAGGAGAGAGGACATAAAAGCTAAATTGCCGCTGAATCAGCACAACCTTGTGAAAATGAGACGAGGAGCCAATTTATGAACCACGCTGGCATAAACTAGTAAAATAAAAGGGAGCAGCACACATCATCTGAGCCTTGGGAAATGAAATGTGTCGTTCTTCTAATGGCAAAGTGGCAGGAACATCACTGAGCAGGACCACAGCAGCCATGTACCAGACTATTCAAGGAAATGTAGTGAGCAACCTACTGCCAGCCAGCACTCACCCGTCTTGAATACTAAGCAGCACACTGGAAGCTCTTAGGAAGTAAGAGCAACATATTGGGGACAGTTTGCGTCAATCACAGATTAATTGGGGCTTTCTGGGCTTCACATGATGGACAGCAAAACCAGTTAATTACTTATCCTTGATTTTATTGCCTCAACCATTTAAATGCCAGCTCTGGGGAAGTCATGCTTGCTGAGCGCAGTGTGTGGAAACTCAGCACGAACTCACTCCCTGTAAAACTGTCCCCCCACCCTTTGGGCTGTGACCCCTGTGAGCTGAGGTTGGGAACACAACACTGTCACCTACCTGGTAATCCATCGGTCTCCCAGCGCTTGGCTCCATTTTGATGTCAGGCTTGGACCTTTGGAGGAGCAGGAGAAACCCTCAGTCAAACCACAGATGGACTCAGTCATGGAATCACAGAGGTTGGAAAAGACCTTGTTGATCATCGAGTCCAACCATTAACCCAGAAGCACTGCCAAGTCAATCCCTAACCATGTCCCTAAGCACTGCATCTATGTATTCTTTAAACACCCCCAGGGATGGTGACTTCACCACCTCCCTGGGCAGCCTGTGCCAGTGCTGGACACCCTTTTGGTGAAGAAATTTTTCTTTATGTCCAATCTAAATCTCCCCTGGCAAGTATTGACTTGCTGCAAGCTGTGACACAGCATTTGCAGGGTCACCCCTCAAAGCTCCTGCCATGTTTGAATCTGAGAAATATAAACCATGAGGGCTATCAAACACCCCTGAACATTGGTGCTCTTTGTAGCAGGTCAGGTATTTCCAAAAAACCCAACAGCTGCATGGGATGATGTGATTGCCAACATACCCCATCTCAAGGGACATCTGGTTGTGGGGTGTTTGCCAGCATGCTCTCATCCCCCAGCTTGCACAAGCTCACATCTGGACCTCACCTCTTATTTGAGACATTGGTGGTGACAGCTGTGACAGAGGCCAAGGAGATGGTATCTGGCTCCAGTCTGCCTCCCTGCCTGATGGCTTTATGGTCCAGGTCTTCTGCTTCCAATACAGCGGGTTCATCTGCATAAAGGAGACAAAACAACATCTCTTATTGTTTCCACTCGGTGAATAATTAAAGGCAAAGAGAAAGGTAACCAATACATCCCATCAACCTCGCCTGATATACAAAGAACAATAGTCACCGGGTCAGGTCACAGACAACCTGGTCTAGAAAGGGACTAAAATAAGTTGCCTTGCATGACGCATTATTCCGCCTGGGCAGTGTGCGTGTATACGGTTTCATGAAGGCAGAAAGAAAACAAAAAATGACAAATGCCCCAGACTTCAAGGGGTGAAAGAGCATTTGAGCAAGTGTGGTAGCTCCAGCTACCAGAGGAACAGTTGCAAAGACAACCAGCTGCATAGCTTTGGGGTAGAGGGGTATGAAAAAACAGGACAAAAGGGTAATTTTTGTGCCACTCACTCCAAGAAAGACCTTGAGGTGCCAGAGCATGTCCAGTGCCGGGCAGGGGCTGGGGCAACAGTCTGATGGTGGGACTGGGGGTGTCAGCCTGGAGAGGAGGGGGCTCAGGGGGACCAATCGCTCCCTACAGCTGCCTGGGAGGGGGCTGCAGCCGGGGGGGTCAGTCTCTGCTCCCAGGTCACAAGCGACAGGACAAGGGGAAACGGCCTCAGGTTGCACCAGGGGAGGTTTAGGTTGGACACTGGGAAACATTTCTTCAGCGAAAGGGTGTCCGGCACCGGCACAGGTGCCCAGGGAGGTGGGGGAGGCACCGTCCCTGGGGGTGTTTAAAAGACACGTAGATGTGGTGCTGGGGGGCCATGGGTTAGTGGTGGGCTTGGCAGTGCTGGGTTAACGGTTGGACTCGATGAGCTTAAAGGTCTTTCCAACCTAAACAATCCCATGATTCTGCCACTAACCATGCCACCCTGGCTGTACAGGAGCAATTCCAGGTCCCCATCACACAGGCCAAGACTAAGTCCATTTAGTAAGTTCCATGGTGGGCCTGACCAAAGGCGCAGGTGGCCCAGCAACCCATCTCTGAAGTGTAAGGACAGGGCAGGCAAAGGTGATCCCCCCACTGCGTGTCCTCCCACCTGTCACATCCCAGGGCTCCTGGCTTCCAGAGCCAGACGGGGGAGGTCTGTAATCCCCAGCCCTCAGTGCAGGAGGAGTCTGGAGCCAGAGACCGCAGAGAAACCCCGCAGCAGCCTCATGTCACATCAGCTGGCTCCAGAGTCAGCTCCAACAGCTTGATTTGCAATTTAATGGACACAGGCCGTGCTGGAAACTTACCCACAATGTTTGGGTGCTGGAGGTCTTTCAAAATCTTGGCTTCTTCATTCAGTCTCTGCTGATAGATGCTTTGCTGGCTCCTGTTGCATTTGGAACTAATTTTCTTCACAGCCCACGGGGAGCAAGACAAACCTCTGGGAGATCTGCACAGGAAAAGCCACACATCTCAGAGCTGCTCGGTTTGTAGGCAGCACCACGGTTGAGGCTCACACGGGTCACTGAGGAGGTATCCTGGGGAGCGTCTCCCTTTATTTTGTAGAATTAATAAAGATCAGCGCTGAAACAGTCTGCTAACACACATGCCGCAAAGGTGCACAGTGATGCTCTGCCCACATACAGCGCTCCTCCATCAAATTTTCAAGCATTTTAGTTAAGATTTTCATTGAGGATGATTTTCAGGAGGAACCGAGGCTTGGGAAGGGAAGCAGCTTTCCCAGAAGACCACAGCAGAGCCAAGAACAGACCCCAAATGCCTGAATTCCAGGCCAGAGAAAAGCCGATGGGGTTATCCCAAGACAACACGCTCCTTCCCAGGACCAATACCTCCAGCACACACAGGACAGCTGGGGTCAGTGCTGGGACTGGCGCTGCCAACACCTTTGTCAGTGACACAGAGAGTGGGATCAAACGCACCCTCAGCCAGTTCGCTGACATCGAGCCATGTGCTGCAGCCAACACGCTGGGGGCAGGGATGCCATCCAGAGGGACCTTGGCAGGTTTGAGAGGTGGGCCTGTGCGAAGTTCAACAAGGCCAAGTGCAAGGTCCTGCATCTGGGTTGGGGCAACCCCCAGTATCAATACAGGCTGGGTGGAGAAAGGATTGACAGCAGCCCTGAGGACTTTGAGGTATTGGTGGATGAGAAGCTCAGGATGACCCAGAAACCCAACCATACCCTGGGCTGCAGCCAGAGCAGCGTGGCCAGCAGGGCAGGGGAGGGGGCTCTGGCCTTTGCTCTGCTCTGGTGAGACCCCCCTGCAGTGCTGCATCCAGCTCTGGGGTCCCCAGCACAGCAGAGACACGGAGCTGCTGGACTGGGGCCAGAGGAGGCCACGGAGATGCTGAGAGGCTGGAGCAGCTCTGCTGTGGGGACAGGCTGGGAGAGCTGGGGTGGCTCAGCCTGGGGAAGAGAAGGCTCCGGGGAGACCTTCGAGCAGCTGCCAGTGCCTAAAGGGGCCGGCAAGAAAGCTGGGGAGGGGCTTTGGGCAAGGGCAGGTGGCCATGGGACACGGGGGAATGGCTTTACATGAGAGAGGGGAGATGGAGATGAGAGATGAGGAAGAAATTCTTCCCTGTGAGGGCAGCGAGGCGCTGGCCCAGGCTGCCCAGAGCAGCTGTGGGTGCCCCATCCCTGGCAGTGCTCAAGGCCAGGCTGGACGGGGCTGGGAGCAGCCTGGGCTGGGGGAGGGGGCCCTGCCTGTGGTGGTGGGTGGGAACTGCTTGGTCTTTAAGGTTCCTTCCCATCTAACCCATTCTGTGATAACAGTAAGAGCTGGGGCTCTTTGCTGCCTGAAATCCTGTCGTTACACTATCCCTTTAAAACAGAGGGGCAGATCTGGAATGTGTGATAAAAACAGGGGAAAACCCAAGCAGAAGATGTTTCAAGGCAAGAGAAGCTATGGAAGGAAAGCAAATTTGACAACAGAAATTACTTCAGGGTTCATATCTCTTCTTATGGTTTTGCTGAACTCAAACCCAAAGTCCATATTCTGCTTCCAGGTTGAGCTATTGCAACACGAACCAGAGGAACCCTTGTGCTCTGGCTGTGCTGCCTACCAGCATTCCTGACTGTGAGAACAAAATGCAGAGACTCCAGGATTTCCAGCATCCCCATCTATGACAAGGATTTGCCCTTAAGCAAGTGTCCTCTTTCCCTTAAAGGAAAATATTTCTACTATGAACCTGAACTTGCTGCTCAGGTCAGTGATGAGGATAACCAGGTCCCAAGCAGCAGGACAGAGGAGGAGGATAGGGTTAGGAATGCAGGCAAAGAAGGGATCATGCCAGCTCACATCATCTCGCAGATGGCCCAGCCCACAGTTGGGAGCAGCCTCCACCTCAGTTGCCAAACCTCAGAGAGGACCTGCAATGACCAGCAGCGGTGCCCCTGGTAAGGCTGGCGACCCCTGTGCTACAGCATGGAGCTACAGGGCAGAAACCATTAAAAAAATAAAAATAAAAAAAGAAAGAAAATAATGAAAGACCACATGTAATAGAAGTCTACATGAATCAGTGTGCTGATATATCAGCATTAAGTGCAAATAGGAGGGGTTTAAAAATTAAACACAAACCAACCAAACCCTAAACACGAGACGGCTGCTTTGGGAGTAGTTTGGCATGCATTTTCCAGCATTGTTAACCCCAAACCCATCTCATCTCTACATCAAAGTTTTCAGCTCATTTCTGGACATCTTTTTAAACAAAACCAACAACCCTTCTTGCTCTAAGCCCCACGTAACAGCAGTCTGATCTCAACAGGAATTCCCCACAGCTGCAGCAATTCTCATGTGCTGTGCTGGCCAAGCTGCAAGATAACACACACTTGTAAATGAGACAAACTGAACATAAAGGTCCACACAAATTTTTAGTACAGACAAGGTTTTGCTCTGAAAATACACCAAACAGCGACCTGCACATCGTGAGCACAAACTGACCAGTGTATCTGCAATAATTTATCTCCTCTGAACTGCACCCCAAGATCTCTAGCAGGTGAAAATCTTGGGTTACACAGTTACATCTTTGGTTTAACAAGCATTATAACTGTCACACTATCTTCTTGTACCATACTAGACAGACCAGATAATCTCCCCATTTGGGATTTTATTCCTTTCTTCAATCCTTTGACAACAGGGGAGGGGGGGAAAACACAGGAAGATAATCTTAAAGCATCAGAGCAAGACAAAGGGCTTGGATTATATCGGTCAACTGATGATTAACTGAAAACAGCCTAGGAAGAAAGCAATGAGAACCTCAACTCTTACACCTTTGTGTTTAGTCAACAGCTGTCATTAAGAGCAAGGATGTTAACCTGGAGATGTAGTCAGAAGCTGATGATCCAGGCTTACCTGAGGAGGATTTTCCACATACACTACTTCATCTAGATTCTTCCTAAAAAAAGATGAAGACTAAATTTATGGCTCCTTACATTCCACGTTTTCCTACAGCTTCTTACTTGGAAAAATAAAACTACTCTTCCTTTAGAGCTTAGAGAGACACTGCAGTGAACCCCTTTACGATACCAGAAGATGGGAATTAACTAAGCCACTTCCCAGCTCCTCCTGCTCCCTATGAACAAAGCTCTGGGTAGCAGATTTCCAGCCAGAAAGCTGCACCGTTAGGTAAAACTCACTAAAACTCTGCTCTCCTGATGTTTTAACACACCACTTCACAATCCAAACAGGATCAAGTTGTTGGGAACCAGATACTTCTTACCAGTAAAATGCTAGGATACATCACTTGACTGCATACCCCTGAGCTGTACTGCTGCTTCTCAAACATTTATCCCCAGTTTGATTACCAAAAGAAAGCCCACCACCAAACACATACCTGCTTCCACAACTAAGTGCAAGCAAGTCTGAGGGGTGCAAAGCAAATCCATGGCCTTCCTTCTGAAGCAGGACTAGTGGGGAGGGAAGCACAGAAGTAGCCATTTAACATTTGAGATAAACATGTCCTATCTGAATTTAAACTCAACTGTGAAAGTTACCAGCTTATTACAACTCACTGCTGAGCAGAATGCGTTATCCTGAGCATCTTCTGTAGTTATATTCCTAGGAAGGATGAGTTACTGCAGGATAGCTTTGTAACTCAAAAGATGAAAAATTGGTTATTTGGAGGCCTGAACACTTTTAGATGGTAAAAGCTGCAAATCTGATTTAAATGAATATGTGTGAAGAACACAGGCAACCAAGTCTGCTTCAAACAAGAGGGAAGACAGGATCTCCATCTGCTAAGTAGCTCTGGAACAAACAGGTCTTTCTTCAGCTGAAAAGATTTCAGAGTCTGGGCATCAGCAGTGGTCTCTGTGCTGGATCATAACTATAGGGAGGAAGAGCTGCATCTTCCTCCCTTCCCCACTCTGTGGCTATCACCTTGGGAATCCCTGAATATCTTCTACTTGTTTTGAGCCTAATACTTGTTTCCAAAGTCAAAGTGCAGGTGTTAAGTTCCCTGCACGCAGTCAGGACCCCATCGGAGAGACAGCATTACTGCTGCATCAAGCCTTGTTTGACAAGGTTGCCAAACATCCCCGTGAAGATTACAGTAACACAAGGAGCTTCTACTACTCGCCCGGCCCACACGAAGTTTCGTGGCTTACTTCATCCCATAAATGCAGATGCAGACAATGCAATACTACTACTACTTGGATTTTGTCCTACCAGTGCACGTGATGGGGATCAAAGGGCAGAACATAAGAGTTTCTAGGTACACCCCACCTATATTCATCTCACCTCTTATTTGCATAAGGGAAAGCTCTACAAAATCAGAGTGTACCTTATGGACATTCCTACCAGTGCCTAAAGAGGCCGGCAAGAAAGCTGGGGAGGGGCTTTGGGCAAGGGCAGGTGGCCATGGGACACGGGGGAATGGCTTTACACGAGAGAG
>JAVJGJ010000059.1:73416927-73427345 GCA_035590215.1 Microhierax caerulescens | reverse complement strand
GCCCCATCCCTGGCAGTGCTCAAGGCCAGGCTGGACGGGGCTGGGGGCAGCCTGGGCTGGGGGAGGGGGCCCTGCCCGTGGAGGGGGTGGGACTGGGTGGTCTGTAAGGTCCCTTCCCCCTCAAACCACTCTGTGATTCTATGGCATCTCAGGTGCTTTGCTGGGATATGGAGGACAGCCTGGAGCAGGGAACAACCTCCTTCCAGGAACAACATACCTTGTTTCCGATGGTCATCCTTGGATGGGCGTGTCTTGCCAAGCTTCATGGCTGAAAAAACTCCTTTCCCAGCTCTGGAAGAAGAAAGGAAGAAAAAAAACCCCAAACTCACATCAATTACTGTATTTTTGTGCTGTTTTCTAGGACCTGAGGGTGAGAACAGGAGGAGCCTTTCACACTCAAAAGCAAGAGAGGAAATATCAGCTGAAAGACTGAGCGGGGGCTGCTGCAAAGATGACACAGGGCAGGGTCAAGGTCACAGCTAAATGCACAGCCTTTGAGTCTTGGGTCTCTTCTCCCGCCAGGGAATGCTTCAGTTTGGGATAAAGCACAAGGCTGGAGCATGGCGTTAGCAGCCAAGGAACTCCTGCCCGCAACACATGCCTCCCGTCTCTGCTGCTGCCCCCCGCTCCACGCCAAATTCTCATCTCTCCCGACTCATTTGTACAATTGCTTCCCAGGGCAGTTACCTAAAACCATTTACTAAAAATCAAAACATCCAACCGCTTCCCCCACCACCTCACTGTGAAAAATCAATAACCTCTTTGGCTTGATCAGCAGCAAACCCGCACAGAGCCTAAGGTTTTTCAGCAGCCCGTTGCAGCAAGATGATTTTCACCCTTCCAGTGTGGTAAACACCAGCACCAGACCAGTCCCAGCTCTGCACCTGAACTAGGCTGGGATCAAATTCACTCAAGGCAGTTTGGGCTGGATTGGCTGATAAAAATAATGGTTTGCAAATTGCTTGCCAGATACTTTCTAAAAATATTCATCGTTTCAAGGCAAGTCGAAGAAGTTCTAACTCCAGCTGCTTCAGTGGGGCTAGGATCGTTACTCCAGCTCCAAAATCAGCCCATGCAACACAAATGCATTGACAATCTGGACTCCTGCGTTACTTGGCGTTCATTACGGACACCAAATAGACACAAATACAGCGCTCAGTAAACGACAAGGTCTCTGCACTGCACTCTGGATTGCTCTCAAAAGCAGGGCTAGCAAACGGGCAGAGACTGTTAATGACAGCCTTGCACATATTTTCAGGAGATGGCTCCCCATTATTTGGAGGTAAATCCATGCTGCTGTTGCAAAGAGGTGGGAGGTTCTAAGTTACTCTGGTGTAAGTTATAGAGTCTGGATGTCATGGGGATTTTTAGCCTGAAGATTCAGCTGAAAACCTCAGCAGGAAAAAAACCTCCATGGCATCTGTAAAACTGAAACCAGCAAGAAGCACAAGTCAGATTGTGCGATAACCCTGTTCTAACATTAAAGAGCAAACAACTGGAGAGAGACTTGAAGGTAAGGGCCTGTGGCTGTCCCAAAAGCAGAAGGTGGTAAAGCTGAAGGGGTATTATTTTTTTACTGGAAAATTCCCATTACCTGGAAGTGTTGCTCTTTGCAGAAACCTTGCAGGTTTGATAGATGTGTTCTTGATCCAGCTTGGAAGGAAGGGGGAACCTCACCTCCAAACTAGCTGCCAGGGCAGGGGAGCCTGGTCTCAGCACCAGTCCTGGATACCACAGGATTGGGATGCGCTGCCCACGAGCCAGGTGACAGCACCAAAACTGCAGGATGTCCCATTCTCAGCTTTGATCACATGTGGCTGGGGCCAAAGGATGAAACTGCATTTTTTTTTAATGTTTTGGGTTTGGGGTTTTTTTGCAGGAAGTCTTGGCATTGCAGCCAGCCTGATGCTTTTGTTGTTTTAAATAACTGGAAGTTTGGTTTGCATAGCCAGAGCAAATGAGAAGAAAATTAAAGAGAACAGGAGGATAATGTATTCACCAAGGGAGGGGGAATTCAATCAGGGCAGAAGGTCAGCATAAGATACAGGAACTACTTATAGCTGAGGTTTAATTGGGACTAAACCAATGCTCAGGGCAGTCTCTGGTAGCTGTGATTAATCCATGGGATGCTCAGTGAAAGGGCAACTTCTCAATGGATAGGAGGAGGAAAGATGAGGGCTAGGTTTCCCTTATCTATAATCCCATCAGAGAACAGCTGCCTGGAGTTGCTACAGGGAAAGTAAAACTTCTAAGCTATTTTCAAACTCTTCTTTTAATTTTTTTTTTTTTAAATGAGCAAACACTGTAATAACAGCTCAGGCTGTGAAGCCCTGCTCTGAGACCACACTCCGCCACTGAGTTTCCTCTATAAGGCAACACACCTCTAGGGTTGGTTACACTACATTCTTCTTTACAATTAATTTCTTTAAAATGGAGGGGGAAAACATTAATTCCCACCAGCCCTGGAGCTGGCATGCAGGCAATTTGCTTGCAGATGGTTAGTGATAAAATCGCTGTATCTGTCCTGGGAACTTCTGAGGTTCCTTGGGAAGTAAAAGAAGGCAGAAGAGCAACTGGTGACAAAGCCAGTAGGACTCTGCAGGGAGGACACTGGCAGTGCTGGTGCTTTACCAGGACCCAAAGTAACAAGGTCCTTGCACAGGCACTGAGGATGCACTGGGATCTGATTAGCACAGCATCTCACACCCCATCAGTAAAATGACCAAGCTGGTTTTGGGCTGTGTGGAACAAGATGGGACCCATCCCAGCAGCACCAGCCCAACCCAGGTCCTTCCAGAGGGATGCATGTGGGAGCCAGTGTCACCCCACTCTGCTCCTGGGGCAACGACCTCACGCTGCCAACTAAGCCTCAGTAAATGTGCTGGGGACATCAGCTACAAGAGCCTCTTGTGTGTCCCTAAAGGCAGTTTTGCTGCAGAAGAGGCCCCAGAAATGGGACATAGCCTCCAGCACATCCACAACACGAGCCTCAGCTCTAGCTGGTTCAGAGACCAGAGTCCAGAAAGCACAAGGTCTCTCAGTGGCATAAAACTTCAGGTGCTGTCACCACGCCTGCACATCTCCCTGCTGCTCTTCTCAGCCCCAATTAGGACAACTGGTGCTGTCTCCTTCCTTCTCACTACCCTTACTGGTATTATCACAGTGGACTGGAGCTCTAGAGAGGCAAATATCTAGGAAACAATGAAGTTTGGAAGTCACTAAGAAAAAAAAAAGAAAAGGAAAAAAAAAGGAGGGGAGGAAAAAAATGGATTTTGGTAGCATGCTTGGCACATGACGAGGAGAAGGGAAGGAGGATGAGGAAGGAGCTGTCCCAAATGCTTTGGACGCAGATGCCCAGAGGCTCACCCTTGTCCCCCAGCCCCTTCCCTAACCCCATCTGTCACCTTTTCCAAGCCAGGTGAGCACCAACACATCCCACACACACACCCTGCCCATCCCTGGAGGTACTACCTTCACCTGCCGGCTGTCCAGGACTTGGCTTCCCCCAGGAGGAGATGCTGGAAGAACTCAGCCAAGACAGGAGAGTGGCCAGCTGCACATCTAGGGTGGAGCAGCCATCCCGGTGCCAAGCTGCGTCCCACATGCAGGTCAGGACCAGGCAGGGATGGGGACCCCAGCCAAGCCTCTCTGGGCACAGCAGGGTCTTTGCAGCATTAAACAAAGGTTGTACCAACCCCTTTGCTTCTCCTGTCAGGCATCCAACGGCGTGGATGGGAAGCTGGCACTGCTGGAGAGCTGACACCGTCCCCACATGAATATTCCATGAGGGCCTGTGAACCTGAGATGCCGACACAGGCTGCACAGCAGCACCGAGAGCCCCCCCTTTGCCAAAGCCGGGGTTTAGCCTGGTTTCCTAAAGAACTGAAATGCTGGAGAAGATGTTGCTTCCTGCCTGCCTACTCCCTTCCAAAACAGTGCAAGCTCCTGGCCCTTTGCAACCCAATTTGGCAGCAGGGTCTAGACTGGGTTCCTGCAAGTCCAGGGGTGTGGACCAAACACCCTGACTCTGTCCCCGAGTAGGGACAAGCCTCTGAGCAAAGCTTAAACCTGTATTGGACACCAGAGTCTCCACCCAGCCTCCCACAGCACCGTCCCCTTGGATTTTCTAGTGGTAAAATGGGATTGAGCAGATGAATTATATTCCATTGGTGGCAAAGCATACATCCTCCCAAAAGCACTTGGCTTTGTCCTTTAGGATTCCACCTGTGTGGCTTTCCAGGAGGGGAGCACAGAAGGACAGACAGGTTTTGAGACATGGGCAGGGAAGTGGAAGCAGTCTCTTTCCCAGCCAGCTTCTAGATAAAGACATGGTTGCAGGTTACTGGTTAATTATTCATGGCTAAAAAAAGGACATTTTAATCATTGCTTTTTACTGGGGAGTTGGAAGCAGGGAGCGGGATTTTCATGGCTTATTTCTTTGCAAAAACTATGCCCGTCAGGCGAGTGCTGCCTCCATCACCTCTGTGCTAACAAGATTTCCAGTTCTCCCACCAGTACCAGGGACAGACCCCACTGCCGGCCCCACCTACACACACCACCCTTGAACCCAGGGAAGACCCCAACCCTCAAATCCAGTTTGTCTCTTCCCCCCTCCCTGCACAGCCGAACTGGGGAAGGGAGCCAGAAAGGACCAAGCTGCTTGGTTCAGGGAGATGTCCTCCTATCTTTTCTTGAGTCTGCCCTCTCCTTGCTGACTGCTTGAAGATGTTTTTCTCCTTTCCCCACCTCATCTCTGCCTCCTCACTTTACATCATTAATTAGGAGGGTCCATCCGTAAGATACTGCCATAAACTGGTCCTTAAACTGCAGTGTGGTAAACATGGCCAGAAGAGACAGGTGGGAAGTGCTCTGCGGTGGTTGCAGGGATTGTTGCCTGGACAGCAGGAGACTATCTGGAGCTGCAAGAGACTCAAGCTTAAATTTCAGCAGATCTGCTAAGCTGGAGGATGCTGCTGTTAGGAGAGAGCTCAGACACAGCCTGGTCTGGTATCAATGCAAGCAGCTGGGGATACAAGGAAGGCAGAAGCTGAAGAAACTTGTCTACATGGATGATGTGGCAGCCTGATCTGTGGGCAGAGGAGCTGTAAAGCTGGTGCCAAGTCCCCTCTGCCCAGCCCTGGGCTGATTACCCACACCCAGACCCTGCCCTGAGCCCTGGCCGGACTGTCAGTGCCCAAGCTGGGAAACTCTCCCCTCTGCCAGGACCCATCCAAACCTGGTGGGAGACAGGCTTCTCTCCAGACCTCACAGTTGCCTTCCAGTGCTGCCACGGACCTGCCAAGGACAGGGTTGGCCCTGTCTTTTACATTTGGCTTTTGCTATAGATAACTATACCCTGCAGGCTCCGAAGCCTCAGGCCACACATCCAAGAGACCCAAGATCCTCCAGGGCTGAAGGGCCTGATCAGCTTTAGAGAAAGGGACAGCACACCATGGACCAGATCAGCCACAACGTGAGCGAGGAAAGCTGGAAACAAGGAGGAGGAGGAGGAGCAGGGAGAGAAAACATACTTGTGTTCCTTTGTCTTCTCTTTGCCTTTGCTGGAGCTGGTGGCCACGCATCAAGGGAACAAAAGACAAACAAGCTTCAGTGAACTCCAAGTGCTTCAATCAGACCATAAAACCAGAAGAGGCTGCTCATCCCTTTGCAGTTTCCCTGCTCCTCATGAGTGCCCCATCCCCAGGCAGCCATCACAGAGAACCTTCCTCAGCAAGGCTGACCCCAAACACCCCTGTCCTGCTCACATCTGCAATTTTAGGTGTACAACATCGCTGCATGACCCTCTGCTAGGCTAGAGGAGCTTAGGAAAACCACAACTCCCTGCACAAGGAACTGAAGGTGGTGGGCATTCACTGGGTGCATGTATGGGGCCAGTAAAGTGGCTACAGCTGTGCATGCACACATGTGAGTGAGAACATGCACAGTCTGGGGATGCTGCCAGGGCAGGAGATAAGGCTTCTGCTGCTTTTTGATAGAGGGGAGTGGTCTTCCTTATCCTCCCACACAGGTGTATTCACATCCTCCCTCCAGAAAGGACTCAGCTGAAGGAGTTGGGCTGGATCTAGGGGTCCTCATTGCTGCTCAGACTGACAGTGCATCCTCCTGCCATGCCACCATGCAGGAAAGACTGACTCCTCACCTCCCTGTTTCACTTTGCAGACCCCTGCTCTGCTTTGTGGCTTTTCAAACCTGTTTTCCTTCCCTCATGGCTCCTACATTTCTCTGCCTGGGTCTTGCCTCCCTGTTTTCCTCCCTAGTTGCTCTTCCTTCCCTGACTAATCTCCCCCATTGCACATCAGCAAAGTGGGGAGGAGAAAGCAATTAACTAGTTATAGAAAGTACTTAGGAAGGCTGTTTTTTAATTACAGTTTGTTACTCCACCCCATGGCCATATCTGTGCTGGGAACATAGGGCAGGAGGATAGCTTCAGGACATGAAGCTCCAGCTCTCTGTGCACTGAGCTGCTGGAAAACCACCCAGAAAAAAAATATATTTTTTGTTTGATGTATTGCTGAATAGGTTTTAGAGAGGTGAAATCTAAAAGACCAGCTCCAGCACAATATCCATCACGGGGTGGGCATCTGGGAAAAGCAGGGTCCTCCTGTTCAGCCCAGCATGGGCAGGGATTAGCTCAGAGCCTGGGTTGGAAAACAGCCAAGGAAACCCATCCAGAAGCTGCTTCAGAAACAAGCGGTCCTGCTTTCTCCCTGCACCGACACTTGCTCTGGGAGCAAACCAGCAGAAATTATTCCCTTGCCAATGAGCTTGTCACGGGAGCAGGCAAACACCGATGCCAGCAGCTCAGCTGGTTCATCTGCATTGTAAAAGCTGCCCTATTGCCCCTGCCCAGTGCCAGGAGGGGATTTAAATCACTCCTTGTTTTCTCCAGAAATTCATGGATGTGGTCTGAGCTCCCTGCAAAGCCATGGCTCATCAGCATCTCACTCAGAGCATGGCTGGTTTTACTGGGTCTGAGCGCACAAGCCCTTTGCATCACTGCAGGGACCAGTAGCTGCATCTCTCCAAGCAGCTCACTGGTGCAAGACCCTTCCCTGCCCCATCCAGGCTGGGAAACTCTCCCTGCCCACCAGTGCCTATTCCAGCTGCCCCAGCTGCGAGAGTGTCTGGTCCTCAGGTGGATGGGACAGGGCAGTGCCTGAGCCTGCATCCTTTCCCTGCTCATGTCACTGGTGGAAATGTGGCCTGGATGAGGGATGCAAGAACCTAGCTGAGGCTGCTCTCTTGCTCTGTCTCCCTCCTCGTGCGTCTCTCTGCTCTCCTGGCTTCTGTGCGCAGCATCACACAGTGCTGCTGGTCCTGGGCACTTGGATCACCGGTGCCTGGGTGAACGAGGTGGCCGCACTATGGAGAGGTCCAGACATCTCTCTCCAAGGGCCTGGTGGAGCAGCTAACATCAGATTACTCTTTCTCCTTCCACTCCCTTACCCCTTGCCCACCCATTCCAACCCTCACGGCAAAAGGGGCCTCTGACTGCAGATAGCCACAGCCTGGGCTCTGGGTGCCTGGAAAGGGCACAGATTTCCCATTAGTGGCACTACCTGAGAACTCTTGCTTTATGTGTTCAAGCAACTTGGTCTTTAGCACTCCCGCTAGCACAGATTAACTTGTGGTCCTGCCCTGCAGCCGTTGCAGGGGCATGCAGTAACACAGCTGCAAAGGGCTGGAGGCTGGAGCCTGGAGCTGGAAAGTAAACCTGGGCACAAGCAGGGGTGGGGGGAGTCAGAGTACCTGAATGGTAACACGATGTGTCTTTTCTCTTTCCCCTTAGCCTTAGCTCTGCAATCACAAAGCACAATTCATTCAGACATGATTCATCCTCCTGCAGTGACAAAGACCCTTGCCCGCCTTCTCCCCTCAAAACCCCCATCAGCAACATGCACCAAGCAATCAAACAAACCCAGTTCACAAGCATGCCAGAGGGAGATCTTGCTGCAGCAGGACTTCCTAACCCACTGGCATCCAGGGAAATGGGTACAGAAATAGTGACAGTACTGGTGGTGCTGGAATGAGAAGGGAGGAGTGAGGGACTGCATGAAGAAAAAAGAATAACTGTCAGAAAAAGAACATGGATGGATAAATCATATGGCACTGGGCTGGCTGGTGTTGTGCATAGATGAGTGGACAGATAGTACCACAGTAGGATGGATGGAATGGCATTAGCATGAATAGACAGACTGACCTAATCTAGGACGGACGGATGGATGGACGAATGGATGGGTGGATGGATGGAAAGAAATGTAATGAAATGGCAGGATGCATAGGATTGTACTGAGAGTTTCTTGAATTCTTGGTGGATGGTGATAACTGCATTGGGATGAATGGATGGATGGGTATCCATGGACAAATACCATTATCAAATGATAATGGACAAATATCATTATCAAAGCTCCTTTGGAAAGCCCCTGAGTAGAAGGAAAAGTGTCCTTGCTCGGCAGAGGGGAGAACAGGCTAAGTACAAAGAAGCCCTGCTCTTTGGTGGGGAGGGGCTGGGGTGAATACAAGAAAGCCCTGCCCGTCTTGAGAAGGAAGCAGTTAGGACATTTCTCTGGGTCCAAATGCCATGCAGGGACTGGTGCACCAACACACATGTCACATACATGCACACACCATGCCCAAAGGGCCTTAAGCAAAGCACGGGTACCATGCCCAGTACCTGGGATCTTCAGGGTCTTCACTGTTTGGAAAAGACACAGCCAGGAGGATGAACATGAGAGAGAAAAAACCCCACCCAAACAGACATACCCTCCCACAGCCCCTGGAAGCTGGCTAGGCCAGGGGAAGAGACTATGGCTACCTCCACACCCGGGAGGATGCTCCTGGGCTGATGCTGAGAAGGTTCTTTCAGGGCACACCGGAGGGAAAGGTTGTGCTCTGGCCTTAGCCAGCGCTGTGTGGCAAAGTACTGAGGACACATTGTGCCACAGCTCTTTGCAGCCACCCAAGTCCTGCTTGCCAGCAGCAGGACAGCAGTCTTCTGAGGTTTATTCTGCACCTTCTCCACCTACCCCCAAATACTGAGCAGCAGCAGTGAAGAACAGACTTACAGGGATAGGTTGGGGCTGGGATCATTCTCCTGGGCTCACCCACGACAGAAAAATTTACTTATACAGATGTATTCTTACTAATGGTGCCCTTGGAGTCCACTAGCCCTACAGACAGGGTGATCACCGTCATATTATATGGGATATGGCTGTGGAAGGACCTGTCTCTCCTTTGCACTGTGACGTGGAGGAGGTTTGCAGGTGTGGCTGGGTCTCACAGAAAACTGCTGGAGCACAGGGTTCGTATGCGACCGTACGGCTCTTCCTCCCTTGCAGGCTTCAGCTCCAGCTTCAGGACACTCATGTGTGCTCCTGCACTTGCAGAGAAGAAACTGTAATGCTGATGCATGAAGCATGGGCTTCACCCAGGTCTGGACCACATACTCTGCTCTCCTGGCTTAAGATTTGGGAATTAATTTGAATTAAGAAAGATTTGGAATTTAAACCATATTGGCCTGTATCCCAAATCCTGGGTGTATTTATGCCTGGACAGTCACATACTTGTGGGAGGTGGAGTGACTGGGATGAGCTGGGATAAGAGCAACCCCCCGCCTCCAGAAGCCAAGATCCCACCAGTCATGACATTTTGGTACCTTGCTACTGACTTGTATCCATCGTTAAAGTGAATCCTGAGTAAGGCACCAAAGAGAAAGAGAGAAAAAAAAAATTACCAGTGTCAGCAGCCCACAAGCAGCAAGGGCAACACTGACCTGCTGACTGCAGGGACATCCCTTGCAAGGAGGGGTGGTGCTGTGTCAAGCCACAGGGTCTTCCAAGACAGCTAATGGGTGATAACCTCAGCTGTGTGCATCCAACCTAGGGTATTCCACTCACATTGTCCACAGGAAAAATCTGGCTGGTGACAGGATCTGTGCTTCTGGCACAAGGCACAAGAGCCATCAATCACCATCCTGGCACAGCCAGCATCATCCATTGCTCCTGCTGGATCTGGAAGATCTCCTGCACTGGAACTGTTTGGGGTCAGTCTAGATCACAGGTGCTAACAGCCTCCAGGAAATATCTCAAGCTGCTGGAGGCTCTGCCTTGGGACTCACAAGCAGCACCCAGTCTAGTGCTTTGAACACCTTTTCCTGGCCCTTTTCCTGCTTTTCAGGGCCCTCAGGATGCATTTTTTCCAGCATGGGGACCAACCTTTTAGTAGGGCCTCTAGCAATAGGAGAAGGGACAATGGTTTTAAACTGAGAGAGGGGAGATGGAGATGAGAGATGAGGAAGAAATTCTTCCCCGTGAGGGCGGCGAGGCACTGGCCCAGGCTGCCCAGAGCAGCTGTGGGTGCCCCATCCCTGGCAGTGCTCAAGGCCAGGCTGGACGGGG
>JAVJGJ010000059.1:73374602-73396932 GCA_035590215.1 Microhierax caerulescens | reverse complement strand
CTCCCAGCCTGTCCCCACAGCAGAGCTGCTCCAGCCTCTCAGCATCTCCGTGGCCTCCTCTGGCCCCGCTCCAGCAGGTCCATGTTCCTCCTTATGTTGGGGACCCCAGAGCTGAACACAGTGCTGCAGGGGGTGTCTATTGCAGGCATTTTCTGAGCTGTGGTGCCTGAGCAATTGGAAACTGTGTGCAAATTAAACCTGATCCATTCCTGCTTTGCCCCCATCCTAAACTTCTCACAGCATGCAGAACAGCCAGCCTTCGCTGTGCACTCTCAGGAAAGTCCTGGCTGCCTTATTCCTTCAGACCAAGAGTAATGAGATAAAGGCAAGGCTGAGGATTCAGGGATTCAGGTGCATAACACAGACTTCCCTGTTCTCAGAGAGTCAGCAGAAATATGGACAGATGGACCAACGACTGAAGGGCAGCAGCAGCCACTTATTCCTCGTGACCTACCTGAATGGCTGAATTATTGTCGTCTATGAGTGTGTCCGTCACCTCTACCTGCCCCTCCTCCACCACCTTTTGCAGGACCATCCGGAAAGTGCCAATGAGTCTATGGAGGAAAGAAGAGAAAAGTCAGGCAAGCTGTGGTGAACACCCACCAGTATCTGTTTTTAATGGGAAAGGGCTTTGCTGGTCAAGTCACCTGAGCATATGTTTTTGGCTGGTTTTGCTTCCCATTTGCCTCAAGAGGAGGCAGATGTGAGATGCAAGATAAGAGCATGGCCAAGGATTCTGGTAGCTGCAGCAAGTGACCACAGCTCAGTGGAGACAGTGGTGAAAAAGGCCAAGAGAGAAGCCATTTCAAGATAACACTGTTGGGATAAGAAGAGAAGGAGGCTTTGGGCATCATCAGTCTTGTAGTACTGTGATACAATTAAGGGAACTCAAACTGGCCTTTTCCATCCTGAATTTCTGCATTTATGTCTGTGCTAGTTAATCAAACGAGGCAAGAAACAGGGCACTGTTCCTCACCTATCTGCACCAGGACATTGTCAGCACAAGACATGACATGGGGAGGTCCCAGGTCAACATGTCTAACCCCAACCTACACACACACACACACCCCAGGAGGGTTCATCCTGTGGCAGGTCATCCCTGGAGCAGTTTGGATGTGCCTGGTTGTAGGGGGATGAGTTGAACAGCCCAGCTGGGCTGACCCTGGGTGGGAGAGCAGAGCTCACGATGGTTAGTTTACTTGGATGGACATAGTCTGAAGGTTCTGCATGAGAGTCTGAAAGTTGCTCAGAGGAGACTGACTCCCTTCTGTTAAGAGAGATCTAACCATAACTGGTGCCTGAAGGCTTGTGTCCTTGTGCCAGACCACGCTGACCCTGCTAGGTATCTTCAAGCAACACAGCAGAGACCCAGGGAGGTTAGGCTGTCTGCATCCTGGGGGCTATCATACAATCATTTAGGTTGGAAAGGAGCTTTAAGATCATCAAGTCCAACCGTTAATTTCAAGACCCAACTGGAACAAATCAAGAACTACCCAGTGTGAGGTCAAGCTGACCCAGCTTTGAGCATAAGATTGGGCTAGATAGCTCCTGAACTGCCTTCCAGTCTGAATTATCCTTTGATATGATCCTACAATCCTTGATCCTATAATTATTGCTGTGGTCTGTAGTTTGTGAGGCAAGCTGCCTGCCAAAGTTCAGTCCCTGCATATTTGTCACACGTTGTGGAGTTGGTGACAGCCTCACCTGGGCCAGGACCACATGACCCAGAGCCACAAGAGCTTTTGTGGCTGAAGGGAGATATTTACAGCAGGCTTGGAGCGATGGTTTAACACATTATTTCCTCCTTCCCAGGTTGTCCCCACTCTTGCGCTGGATGCTATTGGCCCAACAGCAGAGCGTTCCCATCTTTCCTTCAGTGGAAAACAAGCTGGTTTCTCCAACCCCACCGCTGCAACAAGCAGCCTGCCCGACTGCACAGGAACACGTGTGGAGGGCTCACATCTGTCCCACCAGCCCTGCATGGGCTGACTCCCACCATGGGCTGAGATGAATGTTGAGGTGAGGGTGCATAACACCTTCCAACCATCACGTCCATTTCTCCCCTGAGCTTCTTCTCACCACCTGAACTCCCCCAAGATGAGCAGGATGACAGCATCTGGTTGCTCTTAGCGGTGCTTACCTGGGCTTGCTGCAGCCTACCGCTCATACAGCCAGGGAACGCAGTACTGTGTGACCTAAAAGCAGCCACTTTTGTTAAATTACAGGTCTGAATAGATACCACAGAGCATGGAGAAGCCTGGCACTCTCTAATAAAAGTCATTACTTATTTGCCAGCTCATGGCTTGTCAAGGAGCTTTGTGTTCTTGTTCTGCTGTGGCACCAGAGGGACCTTCCCAGGCTGAGAAGAGCCAGCTATGAATCAAGTGACTCCTGATACAGAAAAAGCCCTGAAACAGTGAACGCAGAGCTGCCTTACCCTGGCTGCCTTGCATGTCATCTCCAGTGCCACGATCCCAGATGACAGTGAAGATATTACACGGCACACCAGGAATATGCCTGTGGTGCTCTGCCAGCTGGGGCCAGCGAGAAAGCTGCTGCTGCTTAAACTACTTCCTTGCCAAACTTAAGGCATCGCTTACTGCGATGCTGATTTACGGAGACGTGATTTCACAGGGTGTGACAAGAACTCCCCGTGCTGTGCAGTGGGGTGCTGAGGGCTCCTCTCCTGCCTCTGCCCCTGTGTAACCCAAGTGCCCAATGCTTTGCCTGCATCGGCAGCCTGGAGACCCACGGTAAAAGCAGGGCAAGCAGATTTACCCTAGGTCAGCCTGCTGCAGTGCTGGAAATGGGCTTTGTCTTTCCCACCTTTCAAGCCGCCTCCTTGTGCTTTGAAGCACCCTCTGAAATGCAGCACAGCACTGGATGGGAGAGCAGGGTCTGCTCAGCTCCCTGCGGTCCTGGGGGTTGGGTCCTGCCTCTGCCCTCTCTTTTTTTTTTTTTTCCTCTTTTCCCACCCAAATGGCCTTTCTTTGCACGGGTCCCTGTGTCTCCTTGTGGATCACCTGCATGCCTGGGGATCAGACAGCACCTCTGTGGGTATTTCTCTGACCGAAGAAATCAAACTGTGCTGTGTAGATATCCCACTGTACACCACTCATTTGAAATAATGAACTACCTGAGGAAATTAATAAACCACCTAAGGAAAACAGAAAAATGACATTACTGTTGCTCATCTACTTATCTAGCTCTGACTTGCAGTAGCAACAGGGAGGTCCTGCTTTCCAGCAAACCTCTGATGGGTCCTGCTGTAGCTTGCTGGTGGTGCTTGATGCTCTAGGAAAAAAAGAAAGCCGTGGCAGAGCTGCCCCAGTGTGCTGTGCAGGATGGGGCCCTTCCCTGCAGGACTTTCACCTCCCCTCCTCAGCGCCCATATACTGTGCATGGCTGGGTCCCAGCACCGCGCTCCTTTAACTCTGTCTCCAAGGTGCCACGTAGGGCATCAAAGATTAACACCGCTGTGTGCTTCACATCGCCTCATGCACAAGGAATAATGCACCACCAGCCCCCATGGAGACCTGCTGCTTCTCTGAGACGAGCCTGTCGGGGAAAAAGGCTGCCCTGTCCGCCTGGATTTCAAGGTTTGTGAAATAATATTTGCTGTTTGCAAGAGCAGCAGCTCTCCTGTTTTGGAAAGTCTTCCTTGAGGGAAATCTGTGGGATGTGAGCACAGGCTCTGCTGCAGGGCTCTGGAGGGCTGTCCTTTGCCTATGGCTGGATATGATTGCAGCAGGTCAGTTTGGAGGGATGCTCTTGTGGCTTGAGCTCTAAAATCAAGTTATTTTAGTACAGTTGCTTATGAGTTAGATTTGTGAATGTTGCTAGGCTCAGCTGGCAACGCACTGTGCAGTTCTTGCTCTTACATGTGTTTGTAGGTGTTGGTATTTAATATAATAGATATATAATCATTTGCTGATGGAACATCATAAATATGCAGCCCCTTGGAAATGCCACGTAGCTCTAAGCTGTGGTAGTGGCCTCTCTGCTCCTCTTAGATCAAGGTGGACCCAGGTACCGGTGGCTCACAGATGTGTATTGCTCCAGAGCGGCCTGATGAAGGAATGGGAAGCTTCTTGCACAGAGGCAGTGACGGCTCATGCATCTGTAAGTGGGAACATCCCTCAGTGATGAGGAAAGTCCTTACTGCTGTGATGAGAAATGCAAAATAACCTGGAACCAGCCTCACCTCCAGAGAACTTACCCTGGACTCTGTCACCTTCCCAGGAACTCTGGTTTACTGAGCTACCCTCAGGAAGAGCCTGGTCTCAAGGAATGGTGTGCTCCTTTGCCAGGGGACATGGTATGATCTCTTAATGAGAAGACACCATTGTCAGAATTCTTTTTTTTAACCTAAAAGCTAAGAACACAAGGAGGACTGTCTCAGCCTGGTTACAGATAGCATAATCTAGCAATTTCATTCAGGAGGCCCAGGAAAATAAATCATACCATGGACTTGGCACTTCTGGGTTAACATCTGGGCTTGATGATCTTAAAAGTCTTTTTCCAATCTAAACAGTTCTGTCTACGGGACTGAGGAAGAGCTCGGATTTTATTTGCCTTTGCAGTGGCCTATGAAGATATGGAGGGTCTTCAAAGCTCAGCTGCCATAAACCAAGCATGTGTCTGACACCAGAAGTGTGTTCACCAAGTTCAGACAGATCACCAAATTTTCCTGATGGATTTAACGCTCTAGACTGCAATCCACCTTCCACTTCAGTATCCTCAGGCTGATGGAGGATGAACGATATACTGTAGCTTTGGGCACTTCTGCTTTCTATTTAAGCTGCAGAAGCTGCTCTAAATCGGTTTCGAGCTGCCTTGCCTTACTGTGCCATTGCAAGGGGTAGGGATGTGCCTGTGCCCAGTTCTCCCTGCCCAAATACCTCTCAGTTTCCCAGCTGAAATCTCCAACAGCCCAGTGCTCACAGCTGCTGCTTTAGCAGCAAATCACCATGGGGCTGAAATGTTTCCCAAGAGATCTCGCAGCAGGGCTTAGAGCTTCTCCTTCCAGGGCCAGCATGTCTGAATCACAGACCTGTGGTGTAGAAGGGACCTCCTGCACTGAGTAAGACCATCACCAGGTCTGGATGAATTTGGCCATGGCTTCACCTCCCCAAGCCTCAAAAACCTCCATGGATGGAGATCCCCCACCTCTCTGCTGACTTGTTAAGGCTCCACTACCCTCCAAGGGAAGAGTATTTTCCTGATGTCCCAAGCTGTGCCTGTTGCTCCTTGTTAATTCGTCTGTCACTAGTTAGCTCTGTAACTCCCCTTCAAGTAGCTTCAGGCTGCTCTTAGGTGGACCTTGGTCACTGTCTCCTCTCCACCAGACCAGCCAAGCCCTGCTCCCTCCACCTCTCCCTGCAGGTAGCATGCTCCAGGCACTAGTCAGCTGAGAGCTCATTTGTGGTGGTGGTGATGGTGGTTTCAGCTGATGGCTGCTAGTGTTGACCCCACTGAGGAAGCAACTGAAGTCTTAAATTAGTCATGATGAGACTTTGCCATTAATTGGTGCATGGGAAATACCTAAAGGTATCCTAGATGGGGGAATCAGGGGTTCTTCTGGTTCCTCTAAACCCCCTTGCTGGTGGTGGTGGGACAGGGCACAGGGGAGGCTGGTCCGAAAAAAGCATGTTTCTGCTTCATAGCAGCAATGCACATGCACTTCCCTGGTGCTTCCCAGCTACCGAAGCCCCCCACAGCTGGCAGCTCTGGCCATGGTCCAGCCCATCTCACAGTACGTCACTTCTTAATATGAACACCACCTCCAAAACAAGAGGTAACTGGGGGATTTCTCCAGTGTAGCTGTTGTGGCTTTGCCAGGAAGGGTGTGAGAGCTGTGGCAGTTTGTGTGCTCAAGGCTTTATGGCATGGTAGCTGCCATCCACCCGTGTGGTGGTTC
Source organism: Microhierax caerulescens (assembly GCA_035590215.1). Taxonomy (NCBI): domain Eukaryota; kingdom Metazoa; phylum Chordata; class Aves; order Falconiformes; family Falconidae; genus Microhierax; species Microhierax caerulescens. The sequence goes on along the minus strand of JAVJGJ010000059.1, from coordinate 73,391,012 downwards.
TCCCTGAGAGCATCTGGATCTGGCCCTGTCAAAGCAAATAGCAAAAAGAGTGGGGGGGAAAGAACCCCAGGAGTCAACAGGGTACAAGCATCTCCAAGAGGCATTTTGTGCACAGGCCTCCCTTGCTTGCTCAGGAGCATGGTTGGGGGGTTTGATGGGGAGCTGGGGCTGATAGGGGAGACCCCAGAGCCAGGCAGTTATCTTCACATGAGAACAGGGTAGACAGAGGGACCCCTCAGAACAGCACATGCCCCAGCTGCAGCAGAGAGCCAGAGGCCTCTCCTGACCCCCCAGACTGATTTTCTGACACCTCCTGCTCCTGTGACTTGCTGCGGTGCTGCCTCTGGCTGGGACAAAATCACTCGTGAGAAGCCCAGAGGCTGCAGCATCACCTACATCTCCAGCACGTCGATGTTCTCCCCAGCTGAGCTACTGTCAAAAGCACACGCTGCCTCTGAGCACTCAGAACTGCAGGCTGTTGCTGCCGTGGGAGCGGATGAAAGCAGATATGTCAGAGCCAGTCCTAGCCCTGCAGCAGCTTTTTCCCAGCCACAATATCTGGATGGTGGTAACAGGCAAAGAGCAGATGCTTCCACCTCCTGAGAAGATGCAGGGCCTTTTCACCATCCTCTTAGCATGTCCTTGCAACCCTTCTAGCCTGGCTTCTGTGCTTCTACACTCCCCTGCTCTGCTCACAGAGCTCGGGCCAGCTCATCTGCCAGCATGTGACTTATTGGGAAGGTGCATCCACATTAGGCTTGGGATAACATGCTCCTTCCTCAGACCCTTCCCTTGACGAGAGCCAAGCAAAAGGGAATAAAATATTCAGCACTTGTATACAACAGCCCTTCATTTCCAAGTGTTTCATAATTCATCAAGTGCCCTGCTCCCTTCCCTGGCATTTCTGCTGATGGAAAGAAAGGGAGTTTTTCTGGGTCACTCGTAATTTTATCAGACTGTAGGAATAGCTCTTGTTTCAAACCCAGCCTGGCTCCTTCAGTGCTTAGAGCTTGCTCAAAGCCTTGGATCAGAGCACTCTGGGATGTCTGCACACCCGTAACATGGCATGCTTTTCTCTTTGCCCTTGTCTCCCCTTCCCTGCTAGCTCAACCCTTGGATGCTGTTTGCTCCCTGGGCAAATTCTGCTCCTGCAGCCAGGAATAGGCTCTGGTTGGTGGGTGGCATCTCCATCCATCCATCCGTCCATCATCACATCATGGGAAATGACAAAAGGTAAATCATGACATCTCTGTCCTGGTTTGGTCCCCACCTCCAGGCACCCTTTGCAAGGTAGGGTGGGGAAAGCAGAGGGATGCTACTGCACTTAACCCATTGCCAGGCCTGCAAGAGCCCAGGAGAGTGGAAGGAAGGCTCAGCTGCCCAAGGGAGGATCCAACCTGTACTTAAAGACCTCAGGGAGAGCAGTTCTCATGCTTCTGAACCACTTGGAGCTGTTGGATCCATCTAAATTAGGGAATTAAGCGTTGCCTGGGCACGTCCCTCACCCATCCACACTGGGGTGCTGCCTGCCAGGGCTGGCCAGGCCAATGCACTGTCCCCAGACCATCGCAGGGATGCAGGGGCAGGGGTCAGCCCAGGGCTGGGCAGCCTCAGGGTACTTTGGAGAGGAGAGTTTCCCCCCCTGACCACGGCCAGCCCAGCTGGGGGCTTGGGACAGACACAGACTGAAATTAGGATTTTAATCTGATATCAAACAGGGAGGGGGGAGTAGAAAAACAGAAAAAAATAATTAAAAAAAAGAGTTGTCACACTAAACCATTATAGAACACATCCCTGCAGCCTCGTCTGCTCCCCACCCAAATTTTCAATGCTCATCATACTCCAGCATGTCCAAGAGAAACGAGGAATATCATGTGGGAGGGAGGGGCAGGCAGGAGCAGCCATTGCACCTTCACACCCCTGCCCAGATGCCTTCCCACCCCAACACTAAGAGCTGCAAACACTGAAGGATTTGGTTACACCCCCAAACCCAAAGCAACATCTCCGACCTCCTGCACCATGGCTACGACCCAGATTATACACTGAGCACTACCTTGCCCAACCTGGCACCTGCCAAGAGGGCAGAGGAGGTCTGGGGGCTCCTGGTCCCTGGGGATGGCTGGAGGGGGGCACAGCCTCCAACGTGGTGGCATGGTGGGGAAGGACAGCAGTTTTCCTAAACATCTGCGCGGTCTTCTCTGAATTAAAGAGCTTCTGCAATGCAAAACAGGCAGCATGGGGAAATGACCAATGCCCAGGATGCTCAGAGAAGTGATCATGGGAGATGCTAGTCTTTTGGACCATCACTGGGGCTTAAGTGACCATGCAGCTCAGCCCTGCTCAGCCAGAATCTGCTGAGGTAATGAACCCATGTGGATTTGTCAGCTCCCAGAGTGACAGCCACCAATTTCCCACTTCTTGGTCTGTGACCAGGACCCCACTTCCTTTCCTTACCCATAAGCCAAACAGAACTGTTGATGACTTCAGCGTAGGCGGCTCTGCTAAGGTTTTAATGACTCCAGCTGCTCCTCCCTATCAACTCCACTTTTCCAGCACCTTTCTGAAGTAGTAGGCTCTGAAACTAGACACTTTTTTTTTTTTTTCCCCCCAGCCCATGCTGAAGCACATAACACTGTTAGTCACGGGCTGCCAAGTAATTGCAGCAGCTCCCTGCCAGCTTCCCCACGCTTGGCATCCTTGCCCGTGCTGCTAGCCCAAACTGCTCCCAGTGTGCAGGGAAATGCCAACTGCTGCCCAACAAGGTCTGGTCCCCACTGGGCCCTGCCAGCTGCCAGCATCCTCGGTGATGAATTGAGTGCTGCTCGTGTGTGTAACACCCTCAGTGCCCGCCGTGTCAAATTTTTGCAGAATTTTTCATTTCTTAGTCAAAATATTGCACAGCACCAAGTCAAACACCATGCAAAAGTCTTAAGTATACCCAAATTACCACTTTAGCAACCAGATCTGTAATCTCATCCCAAATTAGTTACCTGACAGGATATGTTTCAATACAACAGGGCTGACTGGCACTCATTATGCTATGCCACTTGCCTTCCAGGGTGAAAATGAAATCCATTTCTATTTAATGAGAATTTTTGCAAGAGTTTGCTGGAAGAAAAGAAGTTAATTCACTGAAGCAGCTTCTAATATCTCAAGGCTGCTGTGCTGGAACAACTGTTGTGTCCCACATTGCACCAGGTTATTCAAATGATAACAAAACTATAATAATTACATGCACTTGCAAGTGTAAGCTCTGACTTGCCTACCGCACAGGCTCGGTGCAAAGAGGGTAATTAGGAGGAAAGGGATTTAGGAAGCTTTAACTTAAAGTGTCAGATGATTACAGATGAAGCTGCAATTTGGCTAGACAGTGGAAAAGGCTCTTGGTTCTGGTCCAAGCTCCAAAGCACTCATCACATAAGCCACGAGAGGAAACAGTTTGCATTTACCAGTGTCATCCAAACACAAGTTTGTACATAATTGCAAGCACTGCATCTTCCAAACATACCATCGGACCCCCAAGTATCCAACAGCAACTCTCAGCTCATTTACTTTCTGCTTTTCCAGCCTGAGCTCCCAGAGAGCCATTCCCTCTCCCCCAGGTACCCCAATGAGCTTCTCAGACCAACCAGAACCACCCAGCTGCTCATCAGAGCAGCTCCCTGGTTTCTCATCACCCATTTTTGGACTCCTCACACCCCTCTGGTCTCCCAGCCAGTCCTGCCTGCTTGCAAGGCATCACAGATGCCAAAGGACAGGTTGCTGGTGTGAAGTAAGAAGGTCCCACAGCAAAGAAGCCTTTCTTGGAAGCAAGAGGGCCACAGCTTAGCCCCTGGGGCATGTCTTAGCACGTGCATCCTCACATGCTGGAAATTATAACCCTAGAAAATGCTTGAATGGCTACAAAAACCCCACTATTTTCAACTATTCAACCCACTTCTTGCAAAAGAGAGCTTGGGTTTTCAGTTGCATGAATCTAGAAGCTACATGGAAACCACTGTAAGCCATGAAGGGTCATTTTATGAACCCAGGTCTGAAGAAGCAGGGGAGGCTTTGAGGCAAAACGTTCAGCACGTGTGAACACTGCAATGTGAGAGAGATGGGACATGTCAGGACAAAGAGGGAAAAGCACAGCCAACCTCTACGTGACAAACCAAATTGCATCTGGCACATCGCTGCTGGGCTGGGACTGGGACTGGGGCAGGATAAGCCCAGGGCAGAGGCTCACCGACCCCCTTTGCATGACTCTGCTGCACAAGCCTTCTCCACGTGCACCTCCTGCCTGGCAGGGCTTTGCTCCACCCTGGAGGCAGAGCTGCCAAGGTGGCCATCGCCAAATCACAGAATTACAGAATTGTTTAGGTTGGAAAAGTTTATGATCATCGAGTCCAACCGTTAACACAGCACTGCCAAGCCCACCACTAAACCACAACCCTAAGTGCCACATCTACATGTCTTTTAAACACCCCCAGAGATGGTGCCTCCCCCACCTCCCTGGGCAGCCTGTGCCAGTGCTGGACACCCTTTTGGCGAAGATATTTTTCCTAATATCCAGCCTAAACCTTCCCTGGTGCAACTTGAGGCCATTTCTTCTTGTCGTGTTGCTTGTTTTCTGGGAGAAGAGGCTGAGCCCACCTCACTACAGCCTCCTTTCATGTCTCAGGCTGCCTCCAAGGAGAGCTTTAGGCTCAAGGTCCCACCAAGAGATCATTTTAAAGCTACCCTAGATGTGAAAAATAAGGTGTCTTTGCAATAACAGAAGTGCTCTCTTCTTTTCCTGTTCTCCCTTTCCTGACACCCAAGTTGCCCAGATTTGGTCAGATCTGCTCTTCGTCGCTGTTTGTGGGAAGCCCACCTATTGCTCTCTGTGCTTTTAAAACTTAAATATAAGACTAAGGAATCTTGAAAGATTTCCTTTCTCCAAAACAGACTTTGCCTAATGTCCAAAACTGTGTTAAACAAAACCAAACAATACCCCAAAAGGCAAAAAGCCTGGATGCAGCTCAAAATCATCGGGGTTTAAAATGCACTGATGATTGCTCGTTTTCCTCTCTCCCTGGGGAAGGGCCCAATCCACCTACTCATAGCTGTCCTGCAGTTCACCGTCGATCCCTGAGCTCTCTATGCTCACATGGACAGACTGCTCAGCTCGAGGGAAATCCATCCCAGATGCCTTAGAGGTATTTGAGGTGGGGAGAAAATACTTGTGGGAGTTTCTGTTCAGTCTCTGCTGACTGTTGGGCTTAAACCCCATGCCCAGGTTACAGGCAGGCAAACCTGGGTGGTGGGAATTGTCCTGTTGCTGTAGATCTCAATATGATGTGTTTTTCTAGTGATGCAAGATGAGTTTGGTGGGCATCAGCCCAGAGAAGGTGTCCTCTTGAAATCACTCAAAACCAAGCCCTCCAGACCTCCGGGCAGAGGATCTGAATTGGTAGCATTACAAGAAGCAAGCAATTTAAAAGCCAGCAAAGTATCATTTCACTTAGGAGCCGAACATCCAGCCTGCCTCAGGCTCAGTAATAAAAAATGAAAGAAAAAGCTCAAAGCTCTTCCTCTGCACAGCCTGGACTACAAAAGCCACATCGTCACTTGCTGGCCATGTCCAACCTGAGCTGAGCCAACCGTCCCCACTCCCTTCTCCCCTGCTCGCTTTACTGTGGCTCTTGGGTGAGACACGATGATCTGCAGCTCCTCCTGGGAAGTCTGGATTCTGCTCATCTCTGTCTCAGTGGCTTCCCTCCTCCACAGGGCTCAGCGTTTCAGCTCTTTTTTCATGGGCCAGCCTTGCCTGCAAAACTGGACAAGTTGTATGACATGGTATCACTCGCAGAAAGGCTGAGCTGATACCTCCATAGACATCTCAGCTGATTAGCTTGTGTCTCTGACACGGTATGGAAACTTCTGCCTTTCCAGGTTCCTGCCCCTGGTGACATCAGTCCTCTCAGGTCAGAACGAAGCACACCCTGTTCATCTATCTTTTACCTTCCATGGAAGCTGATGCTAGAAAGTCTTAATGAGACTTCAGACTTGCTTGCTGCAGTGATCCCATTGCAAGGGGTTTTGTGGAAGAGGAAGGTTTCAGGTAGATGATACACCTGCCTGTGGACTGGGCAGCTATAGGTGTACCACAGACACCAGTCCTTAGGACTAGGAAGTTAAGCTGGGCTTTATGGACCTCATGGTCTGCAGCATTTGGCACTTGCCCTTCTTCGTGGAAGGGTATGTGAGAGGAGACCCTGCTCACTGGACTGGTCCCCACCATATCCGTTTTGCATCACCTAGAGGAGAAGTTGGAGTAGGACCTCCTTCTAAGGTGAAATCCCACAACTCAAGAAGTGCAATGGAAAATGGAGATGAAAATCAGTGCTGGTTTAAGAAAAAACATGAAAAGAAAGAGTGCAGCCCATGGATCAGGAGGATGGGGGACTTGGGCTCTCAGGAGGACAAATTTAGGGGCATGGGTTAGTGGTGGGCTTGGCAGTGCTGGGTTAGCGGTTGGCCTCCATGATCTTAAAGGTCTTTTCCAAGATAAATGATTCTATGATTCTATAAAATCATTGGTAATGATTACCCAGATATATCATGAAGGAGCACACTTCATCAGACCTTGCAGTCCAGAGTATGACTCTTCTGGCCTACATATGGTGTCCACCTTGAGACTCCGGGGGCCAGAGGGGGTGTCTTTGTGTTCGATAAACTCACACTGATTTTTCTTCCATAAGATGTCAAATTCAGTTTTGAACCTGTAAACTTTCAGTATCTACCAGGTCTCGTGGTGCAGCTTGCCACAGCTCACCCATCATCATCTGAAGACCCACTGCACCCCGAGCCTTCCTCCCACTGTCTTCGTTTTCATGTCTTCCAAGTTTTTCTACTGACACAGGTGATGAGTAACTGCGTCATCCCCAGTTTAACCTTATGGCTATTCATTATGTCCTCTGTTGAATTGCAGAGGGTTAGTTTAATTTATAGTTCCTCATATAAAAGCTGTTCCAGAGCTTTTATCTGTTCTATCGTATCCCTCTGGCTCCTGCACAGGCAGTAACACAAAACCAAAGGGCTCTTGCAACCAACGGTTTGTTGAAAGACAGCCCATAACAGCACTGGAGAGCCACTTTCACGCCAGCACTAAAAGGATTAGTAGAAGAACTTGGTTTTATGATGTTTAGATATTCAAGGTTCCTGGATTGCTCCCAGCTACTAAGACAGGTGTAAGTTCCCCTCCAAGACACATAGGCAGTCTGGACTTCTTGTAATAAAGTTTGAGGATCCAAAGCACATACAAAAATAACAAAAAAAACCCCATCAACTAAATTGTGCAGGTGGCCCCCAAATGCTGTCAGATCCTTCCATATGGTTTTTTTTTGTTTTTTTTTTTTGTTTGGTTTTTTTTTTGTCTTACTGGTGAAATTAGAAATCTAAAAAAATTCTTTTGGACCAAGACAAAAGCAAGCCAAGCATGAGACCAGTGTGCAGCGATCTTATATGAACATTTTGTCTGGGTTACAAGCATACTCAGTTGCATTTGAGGAGATTTAATTGTTCTCTGCCTTTTAGCAATTCTCTAGGAAAAAGAAAAACACCTTGATGTGTGCACCTGAGGCACCAGTTATCTGGTGGTCTGGTGAGCCAGATAGAGAACCTGGGTGTGATACCTCAGGGTATCCCTGGGATCTTCCACACTGAAAGGGAAGAAACTAGGGAGAAATTAATCTCCCACATCACTGACAATGCTTCAAGGTCTGCAGCTCAGACCCCTGCAATGTTTAAGACAGTTGGGCAGCTGAAAGGCTTGCCCAGCTGTGGTCCAAGCACTGGTCTCAAGGAAACTCTCATGGCACTTTCTGATTTGCAAAACGCAGCTCTTGCAATGTCCTGCTTGCCCAGCGCCTGCTCCCCGAGTGCTGCTCTGGGCAGGGAGGGCAATCAGACAACGGCAAGGGGGGAAACCTAATGCATCAGCGTTCGTAACTTTTTCCATTATACTCTTTCTATAGCGGTTCCGCAGTGGATTATTTTCTGTGGATGAAATGGCGAGCACCCTGCTTTCTGAAAGGTGGAGAGAGTTTCATACAAAAGACTTGAATTCTGCAAAGATCTTAATTGCTGGAAGAAGCCAGAGTACAAAGGACAAAACAAAGTTCTATTTTTATCCTGCCAGAGCACGGTGCTGTATTAAAAGCCTTTGGTATTAGCCTCTTTGTCTCTTTGTCAGGTAAGGAGAGCCAGCTCCCACCCCTTCCCAGTGGGTATCGGTTTTCTGCCAAGGGATGTTATCTGTGCCCCCACCCCTGCATCACCCATCAGGCCAGCGGGGAGCCGACGGGTTTGTAAAGTGGCTTTTGGCCTTTGGCCAGATCCCGTTACGGCTTCTTGCCCTGGCGAGGAAAACAGTGACATGGAGAAAAACAAACCACCTTGAAGTTTTTGGTTTTGTGCAGTGTTTCTCATCCTTAGGGGTTGCGGTTGGTGACTAGTATTGTCCTTGTTTCATGCCCGAGGAAAAGATGTGGCTCGGAAAAGGCTTGCCCAGGCTGTCCCAGCAGGTCAGGAACAGGAACGGCAGCAGGGACCCAACCTCCTGCCTCAGGGATGATGCTCTGTGGCCACTGACCACACAGCCATTCTCACTGAGGTTTCATCAGCGCAGCATGCTGCCCTGGCTGCTGCCTCCACTTCCTTCTTGCATCTCTGCCCTCTCCTGTGCCTATGTTCCTCCACCCCACATCACTCATATGTGTGTCTTCTCCTGCTCAGACATGCTCAAAACCACATCTGGGGCTCCACATCTCACACCCATCTCCTGCATATGCCCTCTCCCAGGGCCCTTCACTGTTGGACCACATGCTACAAATTTTCACCCATCTTGAAAGTATTTTGCACGTCTCCCCATGGGGACTAGAAGACAAAGGACAGAGATAAACTGAGTTCCAGCAAGATCTCAGTATTTCTACCCAGGTCGTCCCACCATGCAGCAGTTACTTGGCTTCACCATCTGCCTTCCAGGACGCGTTAGATGGCATCAGAGGAAGCATCTCATGTCTTCAGGATAGGTGTGTAGGACCCATGATTATTGGTCCTTCTCTTGTGTGGAGCATTTTCATTCTGCATCTACACTAGTAAATCAGCTGCAGGCAGGATGTGGCACTGCCTTTCATCCACCTGCCCTGGGACAACCCTGGGGAGGTTTGGATGGAGAGGAGAGTTCCCCAGCCTGGGGATGCTCTACCCGCTCAGGGTGTGGAGGTAGGTTTCTGGGCTGGTGGCACTGCTGGTCTGGCCCATTTGAGCTGTCCTCATGAACTCTCTCCCCACCTCCATGCTCAGCATCTTTCTTTGGGCACTCAGACACAGCACCCTGGGGAACGGCTCCCAGGGACAGCCACCATCCCAGAGCCGAGACCCACTGGAGCCCAGAACCCCTCAAGGAGTCAGCATGCAGTCAGCTGCTGAAAGGAGGCTGAGGCGCTCGGCTGGGGCCAGGGAAGGATTATCTTACCAGATAATTAGCTGCATGCTGATGGCCACTGAGGCAAGAAATAAAAGCAACTCAATGAGCCACGCAGCCATGTCTCAGCACCGGTCACCTCCATTATTCAGGGTGGATCTGCATCAGGTGTCATGCCTTTATCTGGGGCTTTGATAAATAGCATTAATCAGCTGCACGTGAATTATTCACAGAGATCATGGCTCACCTTTCCAAACCCCAGGGCCAAGGCATTGCTTCTCCCTACTCCTTTCCCTCCTCTCCAAGATTTATGTCTGTCTGTCCTCCTCCTACAACTTGTTTCTGTGCAGGCTGTAGTTACAGCACTAGCTTGTGACCCTGGGCTTTAATTTTTGTTTTCTGCCACAGATTCCCCGCATTTTCTTGAGGGAGGTGCTCAGCACTAACTGCCTGGGGCCAGGATGGGGCCACGTTCATTGCCTGTGCCTTGGTACTAATATCCTGGTGTAAATATTTCTTAGCCAGCAGGAGAAATGCTGTGAGTCTGAATAGAAATCCCTCAATAGTCCCTTTATGACTTGGAGTAGTCTACTCTGCAGGTTTATTCCTACCACTGATGCTCAGATTTGAAACTTATTCCTTCCTCTACTACCTGGAAGCTTATAGGGTTGGAATAGAGCTCTCCTGTCATTGCCTCCTTTGCGCTCCTGGTTGTCTTCTGCTTCAGGGAACTTCAGCCCACCCTTCAGCCACAGCTGAAGTTCTCAGTTCCCTGTGCCCAGCACCCATTGCCCTGGGGTAAGGCATGCCTTGCTGCTCCTGGCTCTCCCAGACCCCTCTCCAGGCACTGGTGGTCCATCTCCATCATGTAAACACGAGTACCTGCTGCCATGCAGATGTCCTGGGATGTCTAAGACAAACACAGGGATGGTAGATACAACTTTGGATTTACAGGAGACGTGGGTCCTTCCAAAAGTGGATACTCAAAGGGCACCTGAGCTGAGCCCTAGCTCCCCATGGACACCTCTACTGCTGTGAGAGAAGGTGAAGCCCTGTTTTGAGATTCTGCTTCCCACTGCTGTCAAGGCAAAACCAGGGGTGACGTCTTGCTTGGTGTTTGCTGATGGAGTGCTCTGATTCCAGCTCCTTTCCTGGGACAGGCTGCAGAGCAGGGTTGCTCTGGTGCCTCAGAACAAAGGTGGGCGGCAAGGAGAGCACGCTGTGCTGCGTCTCTGAATTGCTGAGGGACCAGCTGAACACTGCCACAGACATGCTCTGGGGTTCATTTTACTGCTGTCTGTAAATGCCAGCATGAGGAAACTGTTTTTAACCTGAAGGGCTTTTTAATTTAGCAGAGAAAGACGGAACGGGTAATTAACTCCGGAAAACTTCTACAGGGAGATGCTGGATACTCCACCACTGCCCTGGGCAGCTGATCCCCACAGCAGGGAGAGAGGAGACCCTAACGGGGGTCTGACTGCTGGGGAGACCAAGCTCTGCGTTTTGAAACTTAAAGGGGGCTTGTAAAAAAGATGAGGAGAGACTTTTTATTAGAGACTGTAGCGACAGGACAAGGGCTGATGGTTTTAAACTAAAAGAAGGAACGTTCAGACCAGATATAAGGAAGAAATTGCTTGCACTGAGGGCGGCGAGGCGCTGGCCCAGGCTGCCCAGAGCAGCTGTGGGTGCCCCATCCCTGGCAGTGCTCAAGGCCAGGCTGGATGGGGCTGGGGGCAGCCTGGGCTGCTGGGAGGGAGCCCTGCCCCTGGCAGGGAATTGGGAACTGGATGGTCTTTAAGGTCCCTTCCCACCCAAACCATTCTGTGATCTATGATTCTATGATTTCAAGGCAAATGCACCCCAGAAACAGGAGCAGCAGCTCTTGCTCCAGCCTGTAACGATGCAAAGCAGGTGAACATGCTGGGTAAATATTTCTGTTCGTTGTTGCAGGCCAGGGGTAGTTTGTGGGTAATCATCGCAAAAGAACCAGCAGCCTCTGAAGCACTGATATAAATTTTTAATCAAGTTAGAATAATAGAAAAATCCCAGCGCAGCAAAGAGTTCATACAGGGTGAACAAAGACAGCCAGGCTAAACCGGCAGCCATTCTAGGGAAAAAACAGGAAAGCCTGTACAGGATTCAATGAATAAGCAATTATTAATTGTAGTGTAATCAAAGACATGCAAGGTAGGTTTATGAAGAGATAAGGCCTGTCAAAACAAGCTTGGTTTGTTTCTTTGGAGTCGGTTTGTTTGGTAACTGCGTGAAAGGAGCAGGTTCTTACAGAATGTTTGGTTTAACGCTGCCTGCTATCAGTGCCTCACACTAAACAGAGCAGATTAATGGAGATAAACTCTAAAAATAGAACATCAGCTGAGAACCATCTTTGAATGACAGTGCTGTCGTGCAATTTTGCTATTAAGCTCATAACTACCACATCAGTGACAGGAATGTAAAAATAACTTACAATCAAATTTTCAAATAATATGAAGATTGACAGAGCAGTCAACAAGGAGACAGGGGAGGCAGCCACGCAGAGCAGTGGGGACCTTGGATGTGCCTGAACCAAAAAAGGGGCACCCACGTGCCAAAAACCACCAAGAAAAACTGGCAAGAAGCAGCATCTGCAACTCAGGCTGCCAGAAAATGGAGCTGACTTCCACGAAAGCAACAGCTCCAGACAGCGCGGTGCACCAGCAGCCCAGCACGGTGAACAACCAACCCATTAATCCATAACTGCACGAATGGAGGAGGGATGGGGAGAAGGGAGGTGCGTCATCCTCATGCTGCAGAGCTGCAGTGTATGCATCCCACCTGTGCCTGTATTTAGAGGGAGGGTGCTGCAAGTTGACCATTAGTGGGATAAAGAGCTGTGAAGATGATTTGAGACAGAAAAAACAATGCACAATGAGAGGTGCTGAGAAGGGCCTTCTTCAAAAGAAGACCGAGAGGTACCTTGACTACAAATGTGCAAGAGATTCCGAGGGCAGAAAATACCTGGCGAGCAATGGGCAGAGATGCTCCTGGCTTCATATGCTCTGGACACCATGATGGGGGAGCCCAACTGCCTCAGCTCAGACTGCTGCGTCCCTGGGACAAGAACATCTGGGGGACAAGCATCTGGGGGTTTCTTTGTGCTGAGGGGGGGACTAGATTGATGGAAGAAGCCAATTCTCATTGGACACTGGAACCAGATTCCTGTTCACTGAAGATCTGGCCATCCCTTAATGGTGAGGAATAAAGTTAATGGTCTGGCCAGCAGGACCAGGGCAGTGATTGTCCCCCTGCACTCAGCACTGCTGAGGCTGGACCTTGAATCCAGTTTCCAAGAGGGACCTTGAGGGGCCGGAGCATGTCCAGAGCCAGGCAGGGGGCTGGGGAAGGGGCTGGGGCACCAGTCTGATGGGGGGAGCTGGAGAGGTTCAGCCTGGAGAGGAGGGGGCTCAGAGGGGCCCTGATCACTCCCTACAGCTGCCTGGGAGGGGGCTGCAGCCAGGGGGGTCGGTCTCTGCTCCCAGGTCACAAGTGACAGGACAAGGGGAAACGACCTCAGGTTGTACCAGGGAAGGTTTAGGTTGGACACTGGGAAACATTTCTTCAGCAAAAGGGTGTCCAGCACCGGCACAGGTGCCAGGGAGGTGGGGGAGGCACCGTCCCTGGGGGTGTTTAGAAGACACGTAGATGTGGTGCTGGGGGCCATGGGTTAGTGGTGGGCTTGGCAGTGCTGGGTTAACTGTTGCACTTGATAATCTTAAAGGTCTTTTCCAACCGAAATCATTCCAAGATGCTGTGTTAAAGGTGGGGCTGCAGCATGCAAGCACCAGTTGAGCTAGCTGAGATAGATCAACTGGCAATAACTGGGACATGGCTGCAGCCCACTGCTCCGCACCATCAGGATCAAAGGTAAGGCTGCTCCTCTGCGGCAGCCTAGGCCCTCACGAATCAATGGTAAACTGAGGAAAATGCCCACAGTGATTAAAATGATAAAACAGAGTATCATCTGAGAAGTAGAAGTGGCTCTTGGCTGGCTGATACACCCAACGTCTTTGCTGTGCAGCTCACCAATGGAAAAAATGCACTTTAAAGCAATTTGGCTGAACTAGCTGGATATTTATTTTTTGTTGGACATTTGAAAACTTCTAAGATACTTTGGTCACCTTGAAAGTGGAAGGAATTACCTGAGTAATCACTTTCTCAGCTTCTAATCAGTGCAACCTGATGCTCTGGTCTTTCCAATTCCCAGTTCCCTGGAGGAACGACAGTTCTTCATTTCCAGATGCAGAAACACCACTTTCTGCTTTTTATTGCAACTTTCAAACGGGGTTTTTTTTAGATTTTAAGACAAAGAAAGAATTGCTTCTCTGTGTGCAGAGCGCACAAGATCGCTGTCCAGGAAGCAAATGGGGTAAATCCTGAAGGGCAGTTTGTTAGCGCAAAGGCATCTGATTCAGTTGGTGTGTTTTCATTCACTTTCATGCTGGGTAATGAAGATAGGAAGCTTGGAGCCATCATGGACGGAAGGATGCTCCATCCAGTCATCCAGCTGCTGGCTGCACTAAGCCTGTGCAAATGCATGACAGTATACCTGCTGCTTGCTCACAGCAGGGGAGTGGAAAGTGAAGGAAGGCACTGAAGGAGCATCCAGCCAAGGAAAAAACGCTGCTGTCATGGATGCAACATGAAGAGCAGGTTCCAGAGGCTGGAGCTGACACTGGGCTGGGGGAGGAGGTGAACCTCCAGGTCTAGCGTCTGTCCATGTCGGTCCTCCACCGCCTGTCAGCTGCCCACAGCCCCTGAGAATTCCCTTCTCACACGGACCCTGGGACAGGTCAGGGCTGCAGAAATGATTCAGATCTCCTGTTCCAGGTGCCCACTAGTTATGAACTTAGTGACCACCACAACTGCACCACCTCAATGCAGGTGCCCATAGGAAGTGGTCTGTACACAACTCAAAGTGACTTGTACTATGTATGGCTCCTGTGGCTGAGTCAAGATCTCCCCACAAGCCCTGGACCCCTCATCTGCCTGTCTCTGCCATCCGTTCCCCACCCAGCTCATCCGTCTGGGCTGGGACCCTCAGGAGGCTGCTTGCCTTTCTCCTCCCAGACAGCAACTGAATAAAACAAGTCTTTTCAACTCTCCTGCTGCTGCTCAAACTCCTACTTAAAAGCAAGACCAAGGTAGGTTGTTGGTTTTTTTTTCTGTTTGTTGCTTGGCAGGTTTTTTTGTTTTGTTTGCAGGGGTTTTGGCATTTGGGGGTTTTTTCTTTCTAAATTATGTATATTTAACATGCCTGCCCTGCATGCTGTCTATCTGACTCCTCATTTTTTTGACTCTGAAGCAAGATTTTGCATGAACACGTACCTGGGAGATGTTCAGGAGGCCCTGCTGACTTCTAGCTGGGGCATACGCTGGATTTCAGTGCAAAACTTAGTACAACATCCAACCACAAGCAAAAGCCCTTCCTTGGCTCTCTTTTTCCTCTCCCCTCTTTAATGTCAGTGTAAATGTTCTATAAGACAACTTAAATATGCCACTCATGTTTTTGTGAAAAGCTCCCATATTTTGTGATGACAGCATGGCTAAATGCATGAGATACACTAAGGCTGACAGAAAGGACAGACAATCTTTCCTTCTCTTATGTTCACTATTTACGTGGTGGCAAAACCTAGACTGTAAGAAACCTTAAAACATGTTAATTGCAGATAACACATAATAAAAAATGTAACATTGCGGATAATTCATAAGGCATGACAACTGTGAGAAAAAATTACACTAAGACAAATAAACAGGGGCAGAATTTGTAAAAGCTGGGGAACTACATTTGTCTTTCAGCTTCCACCTTGATAATTAACCAAAAGATTTCAGTTTCTCTGAAACATGTGCAAATTGTATGGAGCCAAACCTTGGGAAAACCATGGCATAGCCCTGGTGCTGACTACCACCTAGATGCTGGTGGTTCGCAGCCTCACGCACTGAGCTCTACACACTGTATCTGAGCTTCCTTGCCCCTCCCAGCAGACATCCATCATCAGCGTCTTCCTCACCCTCCAGACTCCAAACCAAGCAGGACTGTGGCTTCAGCTCAAGCAGGAGCTGTCTTTTGCCACCAGAGAGGACACAGGGCATCAGTGGGAGTGAAGGACAGACCATGTTCTCACCTGTTGGTGAAGACTTTGCTGTAGTTGAACACCTGGATCTCCAGGATCTCATTCCCATCGATACTGCTTGCCACTGGCCAGCGGAAGGTCTGCAGAGGAAGGATGAAAGGGGGATGTCAGGCTTGTTTCAGGGAGCTGCTGCAGTGTGATAAGGATGGAGCTGAGATGACCATGGAGAAAAGCTAACTACCTCCTTTCCCCAGCAAAAAGGCAGGCAGGGCTGTTTTAAAGGGGTCTCATTAAGAATGTGCCTCAGTGCCAAATATCTGATAGATAGATAGATAGATAGATAGTATAAATATATATACATAGTATAAAGGGTGGGTGGGTGTATATATATACATATCATATATATACCAGTGATGAGTGGCATTCCTCAGGGGTCTGTACTGGGACTGGTGCTGTTTCATACCTTTGTCAGTGACATGGACAGTGGGATCAAGTGCACCCTCAGCCAGTTTGCTGATGACACCGAGCTGTGTGGCACAGCCAATGCGTTGTGGGGAGGGATGCCACCCAGAGGGACCTTGGCAGGCTTGAGAGGTGGGCCTGTGTGAACCTCATGAAGTGCAAGGTTCTGCACCTGGGTTGGGGCCACCCCGAGCACCAATATTGGCTGGGTGGAAAATGGATTGAGTGCAGCCCTAAGGAGAAGGACTTAGGGGTGCTGCTGAATGAGAAGCTCATCATGACCCAGCAAAGTGCACTGGCAGCCCAGCCAGCCAACCGTACCCTGGGCTGCAGCCAGAGCAGCGTGGCCAGCAGGGCAGGGGAGGGGGCTCTGCCCCTCTGCTCTGC
>JAVJGJ010000059.1:73329089-73339243 GCA_035590215.1 Microhierax caerulescens | reverse complement strand
TGGCCGTGATCCTGTGCAACCTGCTGTAGGAGAGCCTGCTGGAGCAGGGGGTGGGCTGGGTGGTCCCAGGGGTCCCTGCCCAGCCCCACTGCCCTGGGGTGCTGTGATTCTATTCTGTGACTACAAGGATGACAAGTCTGGGGAGGATGTGCTTTGCTTGGAGGAATGGGAGCTTAATTACTCCATCCTCTGGGAGGGCTTGTGTTCCCTGGAGAGCACATTAGGATGAGTTAAGCCATGCCAGGGCTGGTAGGACAGTGTCCCAGTGTGGGGAAGGGGCAGCGCACAGCCTTAGCTCTGCTTAATTTATTTGAGAAGATATATTTTATTCTGTGATTTTGGAAGTGGGTGACATGGCAGGGCACAGACAGAGTCACTGATGCTGATGACTAGGGGTCTGCCCCTGTGTGCCACCCATCCATGAGGGGATGTGATGCCTCTGGGCCACTAGCAAACACCTTTGTAAGCTGTGCCCATGTTTGAGAGACATTTACTTACCTCTGAAAAGCATTTCCTTGGGTGTGCTTTTTTTCCTGCGCCTTTTGCCCATGGGTTTGGAGAAGAGGCCCCGACCCCTCTTCTGCACCGTTACCAGCAAGAACTCCATCTCCTACCCCATCTCAGAGCTGCTGGTAGGGAGGGCAGAGGCAGGAGGTCCAGCTCAGCCTCAGTGCCACTGTCTTGCCAGAGACAGGAGCAGCTTCATGTCCTCACCTTTTTTCCATTCCAGCTGCATCCCTGGACCCTTTCCCACTTATCTGGTTCATAACCCGCCTCCTGTCCCATTCCCATGACTGATTCGAAACACAAAAGTACCCCAGCAATGAGAGGCTCTTTGCAGCAGCTATTTTAGAAAGCTAGAGATGGGGGGTTTAGTAGATTTTTATTGCCTTTTTCCCCCCACTTGCTGACATCTGAAGTGAAATAACCCTTTTAAACTTAGCTCCTCATCACTCCCCAGCCAACATATTTCATCAGGTTAGAGAAAGCTGATGGGGAGTAGCTACTGCAGCACTTCAAAATCTTGGGTTTAACACACCAAGGAAAGTCCTCACATATTTTAGTGCATTACTAAAATCACTTTAAACTCCTGTCAGGTCATCGTTCATGGTGAGAGAGAGTTGTGCGTGCTTTGTAGGGCTTGTTCCTTGGCCAAGGTCAACTACGCAGCATTTACGAGAGAGGGGAGGATGTGTGCAGCAGCCACAAGGAAGAAAGTCACTTTGAGCCAGTGGTGCAAAGGCCAAACAGCAAGAAACATCATTTCCACCAAATTTCATTTGCCTCCCTGGAAGGGCTTTGCGTGTTGACCCTGATGTGGCTGCTGAGGTGTCCTGGGGAGTTTCTTGTCTGGGTGCTGTATCATACAACAGAACCCCAAGTTAGAACAAGAGGATTGAGATCTTTAGTGCAGAGGGCCAGGCTGTGTGGAGATCAGCAGCTCACAGGGACCACCCCTTGCAGGTCCAGGATTTGATCCCAAAATTGTGTTTAGGCACCCAGAGTGATGCTGCAGGAGTGGGAGCATCTTGGCCCTCACCCCTGTCCCAGGAGCTCTCTGCTGGGTTTATGGGAGCTGCTGGGGTTCATGGAGCACCTCTGCCTGCTCTCCCCAGCTCACAGCTCACACCCAGAGTAGATAAGCCCAAATCTTCCTTCACTGATGGCTCTGGACTGCAGCCAACTTGGAGTCTAATGTTTTAAATGCCAAGTGAGGACATTTTTGCCTTTTTATTGCCTTTTCACACTTTTGTGAGCCCCCTCTGCAGCTCCTCACTATCAGCCTGAGCCCCTCACCATCAGCCTGAGCCCCTCACCACCAACCCCCTCCATGCAGATGCTGGCAGAGCTCCATAACCCTGTCCTTGAATCTCCCTGGAGCTCCCCGGCACATAAAAGACGTGCTGCAAATAGATATCTCTTATTTTCTTTTCTCTGGCTAAGACTTCCAAGATGGACTCATTCTTCCAGCCAGCCCAGCACATAAAGAAACCCCTGGTCTTTAATTTGTGCACAACATGATCCAAGCACCAAGCCCTACAAGGTGGTTCCCCATCGGGGGGAAAACTTCTCCCTCTTCTCCCTGGTTCATGAAACGTGGTGGCAGCAGACAAGGAACCCAGGGGTTACCAAACCACGTCCCCAGGAGATGATTTATCCGTCACCACATCTCCCGGAAGGGCTGCCTGCCAGGGAGCTGTCGGGGAGGTGATCTTATCACAAATACACAGCACAGGGTCTATTTTTAGCCTGGGACATGCTTTGTCACTGCCTAGCATGTCCTCAAGTGCAGAACCGTAGCGTGCGGAGGGCACAGGGCAGATTCAGTGCCTGGCAGGAGTGACCTGCAGGCAGGGAAAAGAAGGTTGCCTTCAGGGTTTAAGTACAGGAAAGCGAATGAAAACAGATTCAGAAGAATCCGATGGTGAAAACTTCCTGAGAACATCAGCTTTGAACCCTGCTGGCAATTATTGTCTCCAGTGTAACGGAGGCAAGAGTCGTTTCAATTGCTTTCCTGGCTCCTTCTCCCTCCAGCTCCACAGCACTCTCATGGAGGCACCAAGAATACCTTGGCCTTTCCAAGAGGCGTTTTGAACATCAGTTCTGGTGACTCTGTTTCAGTAGCCCTTTAATGAAAAAAAGAAACGGTGATGTTTACAACACATGGAGCACCTAAACCCTCCCAACAGTGCGTACAATCATAGAATCATAATATCACAGAATGGTTTAGGTTGGAAAGGAGCTTTGAGATCATCGAATCCAAACCCAGCACTGCCAAGCCCACCACTAGCCCATGGCCCTGAGTGCCACACCTACATGTTTTTTGAACACCCCCAGGGACGGTGACTCCCCCACCTCCCTGGGCAGCCTGTGCCGGTGCTTGTTCCAATCCTTGCCACATTCTGAATGTCTATAATAGGAAATGTCAGAGGCAGGGGAAGGTGAAATCCCTTCTGCAGCATCACCTTGCACAGCCTTCCCCACTGCAGCCAGAGCATTAGGGTGATTTATCAGCGCGTCTAGTCTGTGCCCTCTCCCTGAAGCTCTTGCACCTACAATATCTCTATCTGTGGCTGCAAGAGAGACTGGCATGACGAGAGTGCCGGTATGAGATGGTAAAAGACCTTGTTGCAGCTGGTAGTTTGGAGGGTGCTGTGACACTTGGTGCCCTGCGTGGGGCCCTTCAGATTACGAGACTGGGTGTAATGAGCAGCGACAGCGGTGTTGGCTGTGCCGGGGGGTGTTTGAAGTTTTGAGCGGTGACGGCAGCGCCCGACGAAGCAGAGACAGGCAGGGACAGCCTGCGATCCAGATCACGGTGAGATAGGTGGGAAGAGCCTGGGGATCTGGGTCAGACACCAGTAAAGGTGGGCTGTTGGGATCAAAGAGAAGGAAGCCTGACTGCCATGGAGTTAAGAGACTGAGGGCAATGGGTGATAGCAGTGGAGTACATGGCCAGACGTGGTGGCAGCCCGCAGCAGTGGTGGGTCCAGAGCGGGTCCGGCCAGACAGCGGTGATAGCTGTGCCGGGGGAAGGCGCAGGAGCAGCGTGGTGCCATGAGTGGCTCCTGCCGTTGCTGCTGCTTCTCGGCCTGGTGGTATTCTTCCCGTGTTTATGTGCTCGTTGAAGGTGTCTCCAGTCATAGAAGAAATGAGCAAACACGAGGATGTTGAGAAGCTTGTTGGAACACGGAGTAACATATTAATGCTGTATTCTAGATCTGCTGCTGTTGAAAGCTCACTCAAGTTACTGTCCGGTGTGACCCAAGAGGTGAAAGGACGAGGTACTGTAAGTTCTCTCACACGGTGAGATAGGTGGGAAGAGCCTGGGGATCTGGGTCAGACACCGATAAAGGTGAGCCGTTGGGATCAAAGAGAAGGAAGCCTGACTGCCGTGGAGTTAAGAGACTGAGGGTAATGGGTGATACTTATGAGTAGAACTTACGAGGTACTGTAAGTTCTACTGTAAGTTCAGAACCCCACTCTGAAGAAAACAAAATCCTAGATGTCAAGAAAGCAGATGAGAAGAAAGGTGATCAGCCCCCCGAAGCTGAAAAGCCCAAGATAAAATGGCAGGAGGGATGTTGATTTCAGGGACAAATTGTCTGGACTGTATGAAAAGTTTATTTGTGAAAAAGTTGTGATGATTTTTAAATACATAAGGCATGAAATCTTAAGAAGAAAAAAAGAGTTAGGGACAAGTTGTCCGGACTGTTTGAAAAGTTTATTTGTAAAAAGGTTGTGATGATTGTTGAAAACATAAGGTATGAAATGTCAAAAAGGAAAAGAAAAAAGAAAGGAAAAAAGAATAAAAGGGGGGAATCGTAGAGGAATTATAGAGGACTGTATGAAAAGTTTATTTGTAAAAAGTTTGTCATGATTGGTAAAAACATGAGGTATGAAATGTTAAAAAGGGAAAAAAAAGGGGGAATTGCAGAGGAATGAAACTGGGTTAATTAATATTGATTAGTATTGATAACAGCTGTGGGCTGGCTTCAGGGGCGGCAGGTTGAAGAGAGAGGAAGAAGCAGAGATGAGAGTGAATGAGGGTGCCCTGGATGAGGAGAGACAAGGAGAAGGCAGCAGAGGGACTGCTATGAAGAGTATGTTGGTATGTGATGGTAAAAGACCTTGTTGCAGCTGGTAGTTTGGAGAGTGCTGCAACAGGTGCATCTCCTCACCCTCTTCCCAAGTGGCACAGATCCAGCAGACAGCCCTGTTTTCTGGTGCTTCCCCCATCACACAGGGGTTTGGGGCTGCTGCAGCAGAGGGTTGGCGTTGGCAGTGTGGCACATGACAGGGTGGCAGTCATGGGGGGGCTGAGGAATAACACGGTCCTGATAAAGCACATAATTTTTGGCTGTTTGGAGCTGTGCAGCTCTCCCTAGGACAAGAAGCAAATTAAAATCAGTTGCAGTTTATACCCTCAAAGCCTCTCTCAGGGTTTCTGTGGCTTGCTTGTGCTCAGCAGGACTTTGATGATCAGGTGCCTTTGCTCTGCAGGGCTGGCATCTCTCAGGCAGGGTCAGAGCAGGGGTGAAACCAGGCTCACCAGAAAACCTATGTCTTGTTTTCAGAGCAGAAAATATCTGCTGGGGACCATTTCCCTCTGCTTTTCCCTTTAGAGGGCACCAGCAGCTTGCAAACTGTGTTCTGTGGCCACTGGCGGCAGTCAGGCAGAAGGGGGGTTATGGAACCCCCAGTCTTTTGGGGCTGGTTTCTGAGCTGGCTGCTTGCACGGACACCGAATTTACCTTGCTGCATCTCCTCTCGGTGTTGCCCCACCGCAGGGTGGCCATGCCCGGCTCAGCAGTGGGGCAGCAGCGCTTGGCTCAGTGCAGCTGCAGTGCACGGACCCGGCTGCGATGCAGGGACGTGCAATGGATGTAGGCTATGCAGGCAAGGCAGGGGACTGCCGCGTCCCCTGCCTCAGTTTCCCTTATCACCTCCCTCGATGGTTCAGGGGACACAACTGCGATCTTTTCTGGGCGTGGGGGGAGCCTAAGGCACCCAGATCTCACAGGGACCGTGCATGAATGTATGGGACCTACACTTGGGTATCCCTCCTGCTCCTGAGATGGGGCCAGGGTTGGTGACAGAGGAAGGTCAAAACAGAAATAATGGGGTGCCTCCTGCCTGGACAGCAGAGCTGTGGCAGGGACAGGCTCCCTTCTGGCAGGGGAAAGCTCTGAAGCCTGCAAATCCTGGCTGCGTTTGTCAGCTGCTTTGGCTCCCAGCCCTTGGAGATGGTGTTGCTCGTCTGCAGGGCCTTCTCCAGGAGCCAGGTGCCTGGGGAGAAAGGAGACCTACACAGTTCTCTGGGGGACAGGGAGCCCCATAGGGGTGTTTCTGCCTGGGGACTGGGACAGCTCAGCCACGTCTGGGATTAAAACCCACCACCTAAGCAAGGGTTCTGCATGTCCCTGGCACAGGGGGAAGGGTGGGTTTTTGCAGCGCAGACCAACCCTGGCTGTCATGTTCTTCTGTTCCTGTGGCACTGGAAGAGGCACAGCCCTGATATCCCCAAATGCAGTGGGGTGATGGGGAGGACAGGAGGGGATGAACAGCAACCAGGTTAGAAATACAGGGTTGGAGCATCCCCCCTGCAGCAAAAGCCAAGGACAGGATATGAAGACGACCTTGAAATAACCTGAGGTGCCTGGAGTTTGTGGGGAAAAATGTGTTCAAAACCCCCCTGAACAGCCCTTCAGGAATGAGACCTCCCTCTCCATGCTGAGCCCCACTGGAAATCCTACCAGGCTGACCCCAAGCAGCTCCCTCAGGAGGTGGTGGTTTGGTGGGGGTTACCTGCAGACCCCATTAGAGACATGAGAAACCTGATGGGGGTGTACCCACCCTGAGGAGGAGCTGGTGCTCTGGGGCACCCTGAGCAGGGACCCAGCACCCTGCTCTGCAGGCACCACTGGATCCAAGCTGGAGAGCTTGGAGGAAAAGGTGGTGGGAGCAGGTCCCCCATTCTGGGATACTCCACAGAGAGGCCAGGCAGAGCCCCAGCGACCCAGCCTGGGCACCAACAACAGTTCACTTAACCTGAGACACTGAAAAAACAAACCAAAACATGTGGCGCTCCAGGGACCAGTATTTTCCAAAATAATTTTACTTCACTGGAAAAGCTCCAGCCATCAAAAGGATGATGTAGGGCTAAAATCCAAAGTGTCAGGGAGGACTATATAAGGCAGTGTATAGACGGTACTGTCATCAGTCATTAAAACATGCTAGGGAGCTCTGAGGTGCTCTGCTACAGCAGAAATTTGAGGGCCATCACCTCAAAGGCTATGCTGGTGTCACTAGGAGCACCCTGCGATTTCCAGATCCAGGAGCTGCACCGCTGGCTGGTGAGAACCACCACTGGATTCAGGAGGAGGAATGTGGTCACGGTCACCATGCTGATGGGATAGAGGCACCCACCAATAAGGATGGTGCAAGTGTCACTGACACACAGGTGTCCAGAGGGAGTGAAATCCTCATTAAACCAAAGGCATGTGCCAAGCACTTTCCTGCAGCTCAGGGGAAGGGGACACCAGCTCCTCCACACTGCAGGTGAAAGTGAAGATGCTCCTCTACCCTGAGCAAGGCTGCACAGCAAAGAGATCTGCAGAGCGCAGGATGGGGCTGGGCGCATCCTTGTGGCTGAGGTTTGGGGATCACAGCGTCCATGCCACCATCCTGGGGTGCTGTTCCTGCAGGCAGTGCTGGCCACCTTGGATGGGTGACTGCTCTTGAGCAGAGCAAAGTGAGGAGCAGCTCATCTCAGCTCATCCATCTTGGGCTGCCAGCATAGGGCCAGCACACTGAGCTCTGTGTGTCCCTGGGCATCCCACCGGTTCCTCTCGTGCTCACTTTGGCATGTCTGTCATACCCAGGGGCTGGAGAAGCAACATGCCTGGATATGCCCAGATATCTTCCCACTTATAAGTGTCCTTTCTGCTCCTAAAAGAGGCCCTAGACAGGGTGGATCAGCCCTGTGAGAGCCAAAGAGTGGATTTCCCCTACTTGGTCAGGCCCAGGCTCTAGGATGGGTCTAGCCCCTGGTGAGGGCTGTTTTCTATTTCCCTTCTTCAGGTGGTCCCAAGCCTGCAGACCTCACACCCTCCTGAGCCTCCCTTTTTCCAGGTGGAAGAGCTCCACTCTGTCCTCCCTCTCCTCCTTAGGCAGCTGAACAGCTCCACTGTCCACGCTGTGTCATCTAACACAGCTTTCCTTGGGACGTGCTTTCCAGAGCTGTGTGACACTCTTAAACACATGGCTCAAAGCAATGTCCTCCTTCAACACCCCCAAACACCCAGATGGAAGTGGTGCCCTCCTTCAACACCCCAAAACTCATGGTTGGAAGTGATGTCCTCCTTCCCCCACTCCTGCCTTCCAGCAAGCCCCTGACGTGAGGGTTGCCCGTGAGCCTGGGCACCTCTCCAAGCAGTCATGGTACGTGTAAAGCCCGCTGCGGCTCTTTCTTTCCCTTGTGCATTGCTTTGCACTCATCCATGTTGAATTTCATGACTGACCTGCTGTCAAGGCACCCTGCTCTTCACCTTGTCTGGCTGCAGGCTGGGGTTGAGTGTCCCAGCCCACTTGGTGCTGCTTTTCCACGTCACCTGTGAGTGCTGTTGGGCACGGAGTTGTGGAGAGCCCCACCAGAAGCTCTTCTCTGCTGGGAAGAGGACCCACACCCACCCCTGCTCATTTTTTCTGCTGGCCTTCAAGCAGCTCCAGAGCCACAGGAGGGCATCCCATCTCACCCTTGTAGCTGGCTGTTAAAGCTACCTGGAAAATCTGAGTATACCCTGAATGCTAGCAGAGATTCCTGCCTTTCACACAGGCACAGAGAGAAAAGAAGGGGAGAAAGGGAAGGAAAACCCTTCATTGTCCACCTTATCCTCTTAATCTTATCCCCTCAATCATGGGTTGCCCAGAGAGGTGGTAGATGCCCCATCCCTGGCAGTGCCCAAGGCCAGGCTGGACGGGGCTGGGAGCAGCTTGGGCTGGGGGGAGGGGTCCCTGCCCGTGGTGGGGGGATGCGACCTGGATGGTCTTTAAGGTCCCTTCCCACCCAAACAACTCTGTGGTTCTGTGATCCACCACAGCAGAGATGTCAGCTACAAATGACATGGTTGTTTAAAGCACTCTTCCCACCCTCCAGCGTGTCTCATTAATTAAGTCAGACTCGGTGTTTTGGAAATGCAGGTTGATTTTGTCCAGACCAGCTCAGCTCTGAGCAAGCCCTCTCCTCCTCTTCTGTCCCTGGAAAGCTGCCTCTCCCTCGGACCACTGTTGCCCCTTCCTCACCTTGTCTTCTCCCAAATCCTGTCTCAGACCCCTCTGAAGGTGGGGTCCCCCCTTAACACCGGCTCGGCATCAGCTGGCACAGCCACCGGCACCATTTAACTAGGTAAAGGTTAAGCCAGGTTGACACCCGCCCTTACACCCCCGGCTCCTGTCTTGCTGTGTTTTTTCTGGCTATGGAAACAGGCGGGTGGGTGTTTATGGGATTGATCTGTTGCTCTTTACTGTCTTCGGCAACTTGTTTAATCTTGCCATGCTCTGGCTTCCCAAACCAGTGACACTGGGGTTTTTTCCCTCCTTTCCCTGTTTAGACCGGAGCTCATTTGGACCAGAGATATGTTTTATTGCGTATTCCTCCAGCCAGTGGCACAAAGCACACCGGGCGTTAGGCAGAGCCTAACCAGATGCATAAACCAGACGATCTGTCAGAACACGGTGTTTGTTTTCTGATTCCAAACATGGAAAGAAAAAAACCCCAAAACCCTCCATGCCCCTCGCCCCCAGCTCTGCGCAAAATCCAGTTGCACCATGGCAAACCAGAGCCGTTCCCTGGCGGTGCTGGTGTGCTCAGCGCCAGGTTATCTGCATCAGCAATCAAGGCAGGCGAGCGTGAGCTGCCTGCTGGAACCCTCCGTCCTGCTGTTACGGGAACACGCGCGGCTGTGTCTTCTTTATTGTCTGTTTGGTGGGTAATGACTGCAGAGGCAGCCCAGGGAAAGGCTTGCGGGAGGATTTTATAGCCATCCCAAAATGCAAAGTGTTCGTCTGAAATGATCCATGGCAGATGCGTGGTGAGACTGTGGCCGTCTCCGGCTCGCTCTGCACTGGGGATGCTGCAGGAATAAATAAGGAGGAGGAAGGCTCAGAGCCAGTCCCTCTCACCTTGGGGGCTGGTTTTGTTTCCCAAGGGGGAGATTTCTGCTTGGGAGGAGGGAGAGAGTTATGTGGCATCAGGGCCAGCACCCCAAAGTCCTCCTGCAGGAAGGAGGCTTCTGCAGATCCAGAAGAAACCCCTCCTGTTAAGAGCTTGTTGAGAGGGTGCAAGGCAATGGGACACATCCTGCACCCCCTCACCCTCGGGGCTGTGCTGGGTCTGCAAAGGGGGACCCCTCTGCTCTGGAGTCTCCCCACCCCATGGAAGGGGACCCACAGCTGAGTGGTGAGGGCACTGGGAGTGCCATGCCAGCACAGAGCAGGATCCGTCCACAGCGCAGCAACATGTGCAGTGGGGACATCCTCATCAGAGCTACTTTTTGGGGCAGGAGTCACAAGAATTTGTGCAAATGGCAGCTCCAGGAGGCGGTAAATCACACCCAGCAGGCAGATCTTGGTCCCCAACACCTGGAAAGACA
>JAVJGJ010000059.1:73306856-73323899 GCA_035590215.1 Microhierax caerulescens | reverse complement strand
CATCCTTGTGTGCCTCTTACCACTATCCTTTGACCTTTTTCCTCCCTCCCAGCTACCTCCCTTTGTCTGCCCCCCTCCATGCCATCTGTCCTGTGGAGGAAAAGTAATTAAATGAGACTGTTCATTAATATGTCCTTGATGCTACAGCACCCTGGGAAAGGGGAAACCCCTTCCCTAACAGGGACGTGTAATTATACAGCAGCGCCGAGCGGCACAATTTTATGTGTAAGGGCTGCACAGTCCCGTGAGTATAGGCACAGTCAAGGAAACTTTGGGGCCATCTTTTTATATCTCTTATTACCATCCTTGTGTGCCTCTTACCACTATCCTTTGACCTTTTTCCTCCCTCCCAGCTACCTCCCTTTGTCTGCCCCCCTCTTATTTGGGGCAGTCCAGGAGCATCACTGCTGTTAGGGACCTGCACTTTGGCTGCAGGTGATGCAAGGTGCAAACCATGCACTGGGGGACACAGTGGTGAGCAATTCAGGGACCCCTGTATAATATTTTGTTGTTTTTTTCTTTTTGGCAAGCAAGCTGCAGCACAGCTGTGTGCCTGTTGCAGGAGTCGCCTGGGAGGGCCTGGAGGAAGCTCTGCTAGAAAGAACAGAGTTGGCCTTGGGGTGAGAAGCATGAAAGGCAAGCTACAGCTGAAAATGCGAGGTCAAGATTTAACCAGGATGATTGGAGCTGGCAGGAGGAAAAGCAAGCAAAATCCAGGAGCAGTTCTCAAGCAAGTGGATGGTCTTCTCAGTTTCATCTTTAAGAAACAGCTTTGACAGCTGCTTTCACTGCTCCACACCTTTCCCAGAGCTGGAAAAGCTACAAAGCACGAAAAAATGAAAACAAAACAAAGGGAGGCAAGAGGGAAACGTGAAAAGGGCTGAGTCTTCAGCAGGATTCCTTTGTATTTTGAGTCAAAAGAAGAGAGGAAATCCCAGTAAATCCTTTTTGTGTTCTGCAGATGTTTGGGGAAGCTGTGTGGAGGTGAGGTTAGGGGTGGCTAAGTCCTGCCATAGGGCTGATTTGGCAGAATACGACCTTTTGCATGAGTTCAGTGCCATTCCCAGCTCCTCATGGATATAGAAGCAGGACACTTTCACCGTGGCCAGGACACAGCAGCTTTGTCTTCTCTGCAGCTGCCCTGGGTCTTGGGGTACTCGTGGTGGGTCGGGCTGCAGAAACGCGGTCTCTGGCATCTTCCCAAGGTGCTGCAGCCAGGAAGGGGCTTTGTCCTCAAAGGGTGTTCTGCAGTTTTGCGTAAAAGTCCAAAAAAATCTTTAGGAGGACAGTCCAGGGAAGTTCTATAGGACCAATGTCATGCATATCAAGCAGGACCGCATCCCTCTCTCTGGAAGTGCTGCGTAGCCTTCAGCCCTGGAAATTACAAACAATGCTCATACATAATGATATACAAACAGTTTGCACCCTGCCCAGTCCTAACAGGTCTCGGACCACAGTTAAGGGATTTAAATGTGGTGCCCAGGCTAGGCTCCAGCAGATGTCTGAGCATGGGTGATGAGATGTTGAAAGCTGAGTACAGAGGAGGCTGTGGGTACCAGGAGCACTGTACCGTGCTGGGGACTGGCTCCTAACACCTTCCTCCACCCCATGCCACACACAGGCGTTCAGGGCGGTCCATGCCTTGATGCGATCAGGAGAGGCACCTCTGAGCCCCATCAACCTTGAGGGGCTTGAGGAAGCCTGCATGGAGGTTCCCTAAGTGGATGATGTGAGGGCTTCATCTGAATGCCTAATGCCTAGGGGCACCCTGGTCCCCTCGGAAAGGCCATCCTGGAAAGCTCTGATCATATTCCTACCTTCATCTTTGCTTGCTCCAACTTTAATTTCCAGCTCTTTTAACCTCACTTTGCCTGTTTGATTAAAGAGCCTCCACTATCAGTCGCCTTCCCCCAGGAGAGGTCATTATATGTGGTCACAAGTTTTCTTCCTCACCTTTATTTTGATGAGTGAAAGAGTCTGAGCATGCTGCAGGAAGGACTTTGCAGACTGGGGATGTTCTGGCAACTCCTAATTCTGGGTCTTCCTTGTCCCTTGCAGACAGGGAACCTGTTGGGTACATGAGGTATGGGTACATGAGGTACAAGAGGTGATGCCCGTGCCCCCATCCATCCTCTGACCATACACACATCGTGATGGCAGCCTTGGGTGGAGTGGGATACTGCAAGGGGCAAAGAGGGAAAAAAATTGTTCCTATTTCTGCCTTAAACCCTGCATTGCTTAATCGTCCCCAAAGTGATCCACCACCGTTCTGCATCAGCTGTTATCCCCCCATCCATCATTGTGTTGGAGGCAAAAGCTCTCAGGAAGGAGTTGGCTCTGGGCACGTCAATGGGAATACTGAGCAGCGCAGGGCTGGGAGCCGTTCGTTAACCTTGCTGCAGGAATGTGTGTGCGCTTTTCTTCCCACTGGGCAGATAAGGCAGCAGTATTTCTAGAATCTTAACATGTGTAGTGTCTCTGTTAAGAAAAGGCAGACATTATTCTCAGTGCGTATAGACCATTAGCATCATATTATCTCTTTCAGAGACATGAGATACGCGTAACATGAATTTTCTAACAAGGCGTTTAATCCCTAAAGCATGCAAAATGATTAAAAGGGGAATGACAAAGGGAAAATTAAAAAAAGGGGAAAAAAAAAGGAAGACACGGCTGCCTGCTATGGATATCTAATCCCCTTCAGATGCAGTGCATCAGGCAGGTTAACACCAGGTACCTGCCTTTTCTGGGCTGGCTGCATTGAAGGTGCTACTTTCTGCAGACGGGGGAAAATATGTTAAAGGCCAGATCCTGAATGGGAAGCTCAAAATGATTTTCAGATCATTCTCCAAGGCTCTTGCATGTCTCTCCGTTGGTAGGACAGATGTTTTCCCAGGCGGGAGGTGTCTAAGCTGTGCTCACTTTCTCCTGGACTGCTGCTGCTGCCGGTGTCACCTCGCATGACCCGAGTGTGCAGCTCGGGCAGAACTCGGTACCCAGGAAGCCTCCTGTGAGACCACTGTGGGAGATGTGCTGCTCTTCCCCAAGAGACAGGCTCCTGGTGCAACATCTCCAGCTGGACCTGGTGCCAGAAGGGGAACAGATTTTGCATTTAGCTCCCTGCCTTGTCCTCACATGCTGCTGTGGTGCAGCCTAGGGTTTGAAGGGAGGATGTGGCTAGCTCCACAACTTCTCGCACTGCTCCTTGGATAACACAGTAAAATTCTCGTTTTTCCTTTTTCTCCATCTTCAACAGCCAAATTATCCCATTGGAGGTCATAAGAAAATACGAACCAGAGGATGCTGCACGTACTCTGGCTTAATGAATTTCCCTGAACACAGGATAACTTGGGGTTTTGACTCCTCAGTTCAGTCACTAAATCAAATTTACCTTATTTACCCTGCTGTGTTCAGCATCACTCTTGTTAGCATCCTCCTTTCAATTATGACAGCTTCAGAGATCAGTGGGTTTCCAAGGGCAATGGATTAGATGTGTGTAAAATAACCCATTTTTTTCCCTCATGCCTGCTGTTTGTGGGAGGTAACTAATGAACAAGGACGGCAGATCACACTTATCCTAAACACAAATCAGTAGCAGCGGTTGCACACAGCAGAGCTAAAAGGGAGCATCTGCCCCAGTTGTCACCAGGCCAGAGCTACAGATAAAACAACCCCATTTAAGTGGGATCACTGGGCTTCGGCTGGATTTGGGGAGATTAATGGGCAGGCAGGTGGCTTTGTCTTGAAATAAGAAGCTCTGCTCATGGGAAATGGAGACATCGGAGCATTTACCCACTTAAAGAGCTGAAGCCTCACAACACGCAGGGCTGAGGATGGACGCAAAAGACCTTTGCAGCCTCCCCAGAGGATGCTGGCACTGAGGGGGTGAAAGGAAAGGTGATGCTTGGTCCTTTTCTGTAGTTTCAGATGAGCCCCTTTAGGAAGGGGCTGGCAGCAGCAGGGTCACCCTGCTGCCACCTTTGAGCCTGTGCAGCTTTGAAGAGCCACGTGGCACCAAAATCCCATCCCCAGGAGAACTCTGCACAGTGGGATGCTTCACCCCATGGGGACGGTGCCACGGAGGCTGGCAGCATCCTTGAGTGCATCCTCTGTGGTCCTGCTTTCACCTGCTGCCTGCACTCCAACTTTGCCGAGCTCAGCACCAAGTCCTGGGCTGAGACCACCCTCCCCAACCCTCTGTCCTCACACTGATGTCCTGAGATCTTTAGGGTCCTGGCTTTTCCACAGACACCCCAGCTTCAGACCTTGCTGTTCCTGACCCCCTGGGCACTGTTGGTGGTTCAGAGCTTCTTGGCACTGGGTTGTCTCCTCCAGCATCACAGCCAGGCTGGCTGCCTGCTCATGCCCAGGACTTTGCTCTCCACCACCTGTGAGAGACAGCAGATCCATTTCATCCCATGGGGCTTCATGGGTGGCTGGGACACCCAGCACCCATCTTGGACAGGGACAACTCTCCTCCCAGCAGTACCTGCTGCCCCATAGCTTTACTTTTATCTCCATGGTTTCCCTGCTGGGTGTTACCATGGTTACCTGATTCCTTTTTTCATTAGAAGACAGAAAAACTGATAGCTTTTGATTTCTCTCTGCCACCTCCTTGAGGTCTCTGGACTCTTGCACAGGCTGGTTGGAGAGGATGGAGTGAACTTCACCTGGGACAAGGATGGCTGTGGGGCACTGTTGGGCCAATCCAGCAATGTGGTCTCCCATGGCCTGGCCTGGAGGCTGTTGGTGGCCTTGAAAGACTGCGTTAACCCTCTGCATCTTGCCTGGGGGAAAAGAGAATGAAAAGTGGGTGCTGTGACCTGAATTTTCTTTCTGCAATTAGGTTGCATTGAGTTGTGCCTGGGGTAAGAAGCATCCTTACTCTACAGAAGCCTATCCTAGGAAAAGCCTCCCCAGAGGCACCAATTCCTCCTTGTCCAGGTGCATGTTTTCTCTGCCCTGTCCCCTCTCATAAACAATGAGCGAGGCAAGAAGACAGATATGCTTTTAGCAAATCTAAACAGATTTCACCCCACTGCATCCATTTCCTCCTTCAGTAGCTGGAGGACAGACTGATGAATGGGCTAGTGTGTCTGTTGACTCACTTACAGAAAGTGCTTGGAAAAGACGGAGGAGGAATGCTATCAACACCCACCTAAAAACATCCTCTCTGGCTAAGACTGGTGGCTAGGACAGGATTCCCTTCCAGGTGTAGGTCACAAACTATGTCCTGGCATCTGCACGTGCTTGTGGTGCCTGACTCCCTTTGCAGCCTATGGAGAACTAACCCAGGGAGCAATCCAGGTCACCTTGGGCTTGGGCAGCTGCATTGCTCTGGGCTCAGTCCTAAAGTCCAGGTGAAGGCCCTAAAACCTTCTAGCCCCATGTAGGTCCTTCTCTTCTTGTTATGATCCCCAACATCCCAGACTTGCTCGAATAACGGAGTATCTCCTAAGGGGAACATCTGCAGCCTGGTTAACAAGATAGAAAGATGCTCCTGCCAGCTTTGTCCCAGGCACCTTCCTGAAAGTCTGTGTGTGGAAAGCATCAGTAGCCTGAGTAATGCACTGCAAGTGCTATACTTGGAATAATTAATTTCTCTGGGGAACTAGATAGATAATTATTGCCCTTTTAGTGTGTTACTTGGACATGTTGGTGCTCCCCAGCCTCTCTGGCCTTGGCTTAGCTTGCCTGCATTCTCTCAATCATCAAACACATTTGGGCCATGAAATTTCCAAGAAAATGTAATAAATGGATCCTTAGAGACTCTGTTTCACGTCGTGTTGGAGATGAAAGCTAAGAGGAGCTGGGTCACACGAGAACTCCCTGCACTTACAGACACCGTCTCCAGTTGGAACATGACTCAGCCTGTCCTCAACAGAGGACAATGCTAAGCAGAGCTGGATGATGGAAAAAGGCTCATCAGATCATTCCATGCTGATGTGGGGGTCTAGCTATGCACCCCACCCTGGCAGAATCACCCTCTGCCATGTGGGCTCTGGGGCAGCAGCAGGGACCTGGGTGATGCTCTCCAAGCACCAACAT
Organism: Microhierax caerulescens; assembly: GCA_035590215.1. Classification (NCBI taxonomy): domain Eukaryota; kingdom Metazoa; phylum Chordata; class Aves; order Falconiformes; family Falconidae; genus Microhierax; species Microhierax caerulescens. The sequence continues at coordinate 73,317,854 of JAVJGJ010000059.1, read as the reverse complement.
GGGAATCATAGAGATATCAACAGGTTTAAGGAAGGGGCTGGAAGAAGTAAGCAGTGTCCTTTCTGCCGTGTAAGCCTGGTCCTGGAGTAGCACAAGAAAACTATTTTGAAACAATAAGAACCACTGAGCATCAGTTGTTCACACAAGTGCACATCCTGAGCCTCTTCATCGCTCCACAGCCCAGGAAGGAAATCACACTTTTGCTTTTCTCCTTCTTGAAAGAGGCTGGAATGAGATAATTTCATACAACTGTTGTTCTCTTGTTTTGCTGTTCCTCCATGCGTGAAAGGAAGCAAGGACTCTCCTAATTAAATTGTTGTTGGGCAGATGTATGAGCCACTGAGGAGTGTAAAAGAATAAAATAAATGAGATTGCAGCTTCCCTGAAATGTTTTAATTCAGGAGGATGAAACTGTGCAGGGCTGTTACTTTTTCATCCGGTTTCAGTAAAGAAACAATTCAACTCCCCGCTTAACCGAAGCAGGACTGCAGAAGGCAAGCAGAGCGAAGGCATCATTTCTGCCTGTTGAACACTGAGTGTAGAGACTGTTGTTACCTCTCATAGAGAAGACACATGAAAAGAGAGGGAGAAATTGAGGAACGGGATATACATTTCTTCACCAGCACAAACAATTGCTTCAGACCTTAGCTTCCTTGGTCAGATTGGTACTGCCAGGCAGGAATTTGCCAGGTCAGCGTATTTGACCAGTGTGTCTTGAAGATGCTTGGGTGAGCTGGGACATCCCATCAATGCAGGGAATTCTTTCGCTGCTCTATCTCCCAGGGGTTTTATTCCCAGCAAGCGATGCCTTCTTTGGCTGCTGTAGTTTCCATCTCCTTGGGGGGCTTTTGATGAAGAACAGGATGGAACAATTGGGTTACATACTCAAGGACCCTGTGATACCCCACACCATCTTGTCTCATCATCTCATCCCATCTCACGCCATCCCATGTTATCCTATCCCATCCCATTCCATCTCATCTCCAGAACATGAAATAACTCAGGCTTAAGAATACTATTTCTTGACCCCTTGCTCCAGAACCACTTTGAATGAGGAAGAGTCTCTGTGAATATGTCTGATGGGAGTTGTGAAACAACTGGAAGAATCTGGAAGAACTCCTTCACCACCCAGCACTACAGACTGATGCAGCCCTTTCTGCTGAAAGAGTAAAAATTTTCAAGATATGAAGGAAATCCTTTTCAAGGACTCTTGCATTAAAAAGGTAGGTGTGACATGGTGCAGGAAGGTATAATATGGCCTCTGATCACTGAAGTGGACGGCTCTCCTGCACCCTAATGAGGAACAGAACAGTCAATGATGTGGGAGCACACCAGCAGATGTCTGAGAACTGGGGTGGGGTGGTGTCTGCTTTTACATACCCTCCACTGATCTGTGTTCCAAGGAGGCAGAGGAGGAGGAGAGACTAGATAACACCCTGGTCTTATGTACTTGTCCTGAGCAATCACTACTGAAATCAGAAAGGACGCATTTGGTCAAGATGAGCCTTGCTGTGGGCTGAAAACAGCCACTCTTAGGTTAGGAATCTCTTCTAATTCACAGGCTTGGTCTACTCATCTGCAAGCATGCCTCTGTTTACTCTTGTGCTGTAACCTGCACACCTTGCCCCCGCACCCCTGGTGCTCAGCAGCACACATTTATTGAGAGCACTCCTGTCTCAGCCTCTTTATCTCTGGCAGGTGATTTCCTTCCTTTTCCTGAAGTCAGTACTTTGGTCCTGACAAATAATCTGCCAGATGGATGTCCCAGTGTTACCCGGAGTGGTTGGACTTTCAATGTGGGGAGAAGATAACAGGCTTCAAACACAAACAAGGAAGTACCCCTGCATCATGTCTGTCATTAAGTGGTGCCAAAAACATCAAAAATGTATATGCATTCAAAACAGAGCCAGACTGATTGATGGAGGACAGGTCCTTTGTGGGCGGTCATCGTGCATGTGATGCCTGACTCAGAGAGTCCTTCCTCTGGCTGCCAGCAGCCAGGGGTGTCTGACCAGAGGAATGATCCATCATGCGTGTCCTGTCCCAGGCTTCTGCTACCAGTCATACTTGGAGGCAGCATCCAGGGCAGGAGGATGCCCCTACAGCTGCTCTTGCATTTCTGATGAGGCATGAGGTATCAGCCTCCCCAAAATAACTCAAGTTGCATCAACAAGACTTGCAGCTTCTGGCTTTCAGTGCATCCTGACAAACAGCTAGAACTGCCTCCCTCACCAGAAGAGGTAGAGAATGGCTCAGACGACCCCAAATGGTTTTTTCAGCAGCTCTGCAGAGGCAGGAGAGGCAGGCAACGTCATTTGAGTTGTATAAACACGACCCCCTCTCACTGCCTGGCAGATATTTTGGTTCCCGTCCTCCTGGGGATTAATCTGTTTGTTTCCATTGTCCACAGCAGAATCAGGTTGTGCAATGGCTCTTGCCTTGTGTTATTATGATTTCAAAACTTCTCCATTTCAGATCCCTTAATCCACTTGCTACCACAAAATTCAATTAAGTGTCTTAGGCAGATGTTCCTGCCAGAATGTTTATTAAACTGCTATTGCTGCTGAGGGTGAGCATTTCTGTTCCCTTCCCCAGTGTCCTGGAGACTGAGCAGCCTCCTTATTGCTGTTTGAACCCAGCAAGGCAGAGCCCAGTGCTCTGCCCAGGGCAGCTCTGAGTTGGGACTTGGACATGGTCACCATGGCTCTGCCACCAGTATCCTTGCTGGGTGCTGCACTGGATGCAGGGTGTCTTTATTTTAGCTATGCCTTAGTACCATGCATGCTGAGCTGTGTGCCCCGGCGGGTGCAAGCCCATTGTAGATGCCCTTATTAATGGAAACCTCAATTTCCGTTACCTCTGCAGCGTACACAGGAATTCACCCAAAGGCTGCTGTGTTGAGGCCATCCTCATCAAGGTTCATGGGTGCTGCCAGAGGACCTGAAGTGGCAACGCTTGAAGCTTTTTCCGCCTGTTTGTGCTGATGGTGACCCACCACAGTGACTGGGAAGAACTGACGCTTCCAAAGACGCTGCCTCACCCTCCCTGCTTCCCTTCTTCCTAGCCCCACCAGGAAAAGCTGTGGCTGTTGGCCCTTGGGGCAGCAGCTGTGCTGCAGTTCTGGGAGCAGAAGGAACCCAAAAGGACATCTCTATTGCAACCATCTGTGGACACTGCCCACCTGTCCTCTGTGTTCAGGAGCTCTGGATGAGGTAGGCACGGTGAAAGAATATCTTACTACTGTCCCCTAGCTCTTGGCTGCATCCAGACCAGTAGCAAATACCATCTGCAGCCAAACAGCAAAGGTCCTCTCTAGGCTTGGATAACTTTGGAAAGAAAACTTTTGCCGTGTGTCAGCCCAGATGCTTTAGGCATGCTGCAGTGTGCAAGGAGGTGTGCACATGGAAGTGGTAACAAGATGCATATCACCGTGCTGATGAGAAGTCCCTGCAGAGGCGAAGTCTGTTCTTGCCTCTGTGCTCACCAGGACAAGGCAATCATGGGCATCCTGAGTAGCACAGGAGGGTGAGGCTAGGTGACATGGCACGGGATGGTGAGGTTAGGCAAAGTGGCACAGGAAGGTGAGGCTGGGTGACATGGTATGGGAAGATTGAGGTTAGGTAACGTGGCACAGGAGGCTGAGGTGCTGGAGCTTGTCCAGAGAAGGGCAGTAGAGCTGGGGAACGGGCTGGGGCACCAGTCTGATGGGGAGTGACTGGGGGACCTGAGGGTGTTCAGCCTGGAGAGGAGAGGGCTCAGGGGGGACCCAATCACTCCCTACAGCTTCCTGGGAGGGAGCTGCAGCCGGGGGGTCGGTCTCTGCTCCCAGGTCACAAGTGACAGGACAAGAGGAAACGGCCTCAGGTTGCACCAGGGGAGGTTTAGGTTGGACACTGGGAAACATTTCTTCAGTGAAAGGGTGTCCAGCACCGGCACAGGCTGCCCAGGGAGGTGGGGGAGGCACCGTCCCTGGGGGTGTTTAAAAGACACATAGATGCAGCAATGGGTTAGTGGCGGGCTTGGCAGTGCCAGGTTAATGGTTGGACTTGATGACCTTACAGGTCTTTTCCAACCTAAACCATTCTGTGACGTGGGGCAGTGAGGTTAAGCACTGGAGCACTGGAGTCTCAGACAAGTGAAACCCTGTGATAGACTGGGAGGGGTGGGGGCTCCATCCCAGTGTGGGTTGAGGATGGTTAGCACAAGTCTATCTGGGGTGACATAAAGACCTGACCCCAATCAGGAATAGGGCTGTCCTCTCCCAGCCCCACCAGCCTCAGCCCTCCTGATTCTCCCACTGCTCCAGCACAGAGCGTACGTGCTCCAGGTGAAGGGAGGCTGTTGCATGTCCAGTAGGCTCCACCATTACACCGTGCTGCAGTTTTCCAGGGTGACCAGAGATTGTTTCGGCTGCCAGTTCGCTGCTGCTGCCGCTGAGCATCCTGCTCCACGATCTGTGGGTGTGGAGCTCAGGACTGAAACTTAAACTATCCTGCCTATGTTATTGAATTAAGCTCCTTAATAAAGCCAGTTGTTATTTCCTTAACTCCCCACAGACTCTCTAATGCTATTACCTCAACACAACACTGTTTAAATAGCTTATTATCGATTGGTTTGCAAAGCAAACTTTCCATTTACGGTGGCACTGGGCACTGGGAAAACCATATCGAATAGAGGTGGACAACACTGCCTGGTGTGCGAGAAGGCAAAGACACAGTCAAGGTTAAACCCAAAGCTAAAGGCAGCCAGAGGCAGTGGCTGGGCTCCAATCAGGGTGTCTGTGTGGCTGAGCACCTACTCCAGGCGAGGGTCTTCATCATAGAATCACAGGAAGGGTTGGCTGGAAGGGATCTTAAAGACCATCTCGTTTCAGCCCTGCCACCATGGGCAGGGACACCTTCCGCTAGACGAGGTTGCTCCAAGCCCCATCCAATGTGGCCTTGAGCACTGCCAGGGATGGGGCACCCACAGCTGCTCTGGGCAATCTGTTCCATCTTCTGCTCTCCAAATTGCTTATGGAAAGGTGCGTGTTAGGTTGGATTGAATGCAGGCTCTGGATCTCACCTGTACCCAGTGCCTTAGAACAGACAGCAGCTGGATGTAGATCCTCCCTCCACTGTATTGTGGCTGTTTTCAAGCAACAGAGGAGTACGAACACCTGAGTGGCTTCAGGGCTGTGCCCAGCAGCCTCAGGATCCTGACGTTTGTCATGATATTTCTGCATCTCCCCCTCCTCTCCACCTGGCAGAGGTGATGCAGTCTAGGTATCTTTGGCTGGAGGGTCTTGATACACAGCCCCAAACCAAACCGTATGCACAGATCAGCACTAAGTATCCTGATAACATCTGCAAGAAGACATGACACCAATAGTCCAGAAGTTGTGGACCTTCCTTGAAAGCTCTCATCTCTCTTCAGATGCATGTTGTTCCCAAACAGAAGCAGCCTCATGCATCAGTGGAAAAGGCAGCTGAGCCACTCCTAGTGCTGAGAGCACTGCTCACCTTTGCTTTGATGCACAAGAAAGTACCCAACAAGGTGGGCTGATGGAAATAAATCAGCCTGCAGCAGGTGCCACAGAGTGGAGGACTCTTTGGAGTATGGGACCTTGTGAAGTGGCTCGATCCTGGGCACAAATGCAACGTTACAATCTCTGACCTGCTCCAGGACCCAGGAGAAAAAATAAGACTGGTATGACAGCAGTCCATGTGATGCCACCTCTGCATATTCACACATTTCTTTGCTGCAAGGAAAGAAAGAGTGAGACACCATGCCCCATGTAGGGGTTTAATTGTGGCTCACGATCTTAGGGTAGAAAAAACTTTCCAGATGTGCCTCAGAGGCTGCTCTTTGGCTCAGACTCCAAATCCCCTTGCTCCATATGGGCCAGCTTCTTCTGGCAGGACGGTTGCCCAGGATAGGACCTGATGGACTTTCCTTCCTCCTCCATACTACCAGGGCACTGACTGCCCTTCACTGTCCTGGACCCTCTCACTGCTCGCCCCAGCCCCAGAGCCCATCTGGAATCTTCTCCTCAGCACATTTTCCAGCTCCGCCATCCATCCAGTCCACTCCTACCCTATAGCCACCACTGCCCATGGACCCATCACTTGTTGGGGGACAAAGCTAACTGCGGGACAGATGGAGTGAGGTTGTGCTGTTCTGTTGGCCCCAAAAGCCTGGGAACTGCTGATCTAATTAACTCAAACAAGCAGTGCCTGGAGGACACCTGGAGGCTGGCCCAAGAAGACAAAATATGTCTGTAAACCTCCCTGGATTAGTGGCCTCTGCTCCCTTTGAAGGAAGGAGGAGAAAAGGGTGCTTCTAGGAAGTGATTCATCTCAGCTAAGGGAGACAAGCCCCTCTTGGAAGGGCTCGCTTCTGTGTGCCACAGGAGCACAAAGTGCTTCACGTCCAGGTAGGCACCAAGACTGTTGGACACCTCAGAACCAGGCAACACCCATGGTGCCCCACAGCAATTCCTTTATTTATCACCTTACCAACCTGAGCTCTATATTAGATCAGGAGAAAAGGTATTTCTTTCACTTTGATGTAATGGTTTTACCCTGAAGGACTGCCTGTCTGGGGAGCTTGGTCCCTTTGCTTTCCAGTTAACTTGGCGTTCACTTGGAGCACTGGGGTCATGAAAAAGCTGGAGCTATGACACAGAGGTAACTTCAGCACCTTTGTATAAAAGAAACATCCATCCAAATTTGCTCAAATTATCCCCTTTCTGAGTTGCAGAAGCAGCTCTGCTGATTTGCATTGCTCCGCAGAACACTGCCATGCTGTGCATGGGCACCTTGCACCACGTCGCATTCAGCCACAGTTGAAGCCACAGCAGCAGAGCAGCACAGCCCAGGCAAGAACCATGCTGGTGGCTTGTGCCTTTGTAAGACCCAGAACCAGAGAACATCAAATGTCAACTGCTGCCAGGGCTTCCCCATGCTGCCCATGCTGTTTGGTTTCTTGCAGAAATGGGGAGCTCAGGCTGCCCCAGGTGTCAGTGTGCTGACAGTGCAGAATGAGGCTCCTTCCCAGAACACTGGCATGGCCGCTAGCGAAGGAGGGAATCAGGAGATGACGTTTCTGTTAACTTGTGATTATTATCAGGAATTGTTTTTGGTGACTGACCAAGTAAGTATTAAGCAGTAATAATATAACCATGGCAATAGGATAGTAAATGTTGATGGAGGACTGACGTAAAGTTGAGTGATTTGAGTAGTCCCTAAGAACTCAGTGTCCCCCAGGGTGAAGCAAATATAGCTCAGAAATAAATAAGTGGTCTCCAAGGGCAGAAAAATCTTATCTGGGGTCAGTTCCCTGGAGCTGCTGTGGACAGGAGGTGATTTGTACCAATACATCCTGCTCGTTTCACTCTCCCAAATGAGAAGAGTTGATATCATCAGGATGCACAGTTGCACTGGCGATGCTTGTCCTGGACTAACATCTGCCTTGATTGAGGATGAGGATGGGTGCATTGGCCATGGTTCGCCTGTGCCAGAACCATGTTGATAGACAATGGGTTCTGGCAAACAGTTTTGGCTTCAGCAGTAGGGAAGCAAAGTTAACGAGCATCATCTCTTGCCCTCTGCCAAACTAATCCTGTTCACCATGAAGGAGTTTTGGGATAGTTTGTCTGGGACCGAACTGGCAGAGGCACCAACGCTTTAACATGGTCCCAACTGCAGCAACGGGTTGGGTGAACCTGAGCCCCCTTCCTTGGTCTCCAAGAAAAGCCGTGCTCTCCAGACCCAAGGGCTGATTTAAGGTTGTAACAGCAATGTGAAGCCCAGCTGACACCAGCCCTTGAATATTTCTATTTCTCTTTTCAATGGCTCTTGTCTCTCACAGCTCTTTCTACCTTCCTGGACTGATCTCTGCAACACGGGCGTTAATTGTTCTCCCCATGCAGCCAAACAGGGAGCAGTTGGACTATAAATTGACTCAAACAGATCAGACCAGGTCAGAAATAGTATCTTTGTAAGGATCTTATTTACCCAGGGATTTAGTTTCTGCAAGAAGAAAAATGGGATTCTTTAGAGGAAAGCAGAGTTTAAAAATAAGCCCTTTGATTGCTTCAAAGGCAAAATAAAAAATAAATCAATTCCTCATCATTCTTGAGAGAAGCCAAGAACCTGACACAGCGTAGAGATGCCAACTAGAGCCACAGAGAAAGGGACTGATGTGCTTTGCTGTGAGGCACAGCATGGAGAGATGAAGGACCAAAAAGTCTTTTACCTGGTGTGGAAAGTCAAGGGGAAAACAGCCAAAGAATGTTTTTTTTACCTAATTTTCTTTCATTCAAACCTGTCCACCCTGTCCTCTGCCCACCGCCTGTTCCCTCATCCCATTTACATCCCCTTTCTGCAGGTGGAAGAGGGATGTACGGGATGCAGGAGAGGCTGGAGGAGGGCAGGATCAGGGCAAAGCTTCTCACTCCCCTAAGCCCCCAAACCTGCAACAAAAAGGGATTTACTTATCCCTGCCTGCCTCAGAAGTGCTTGTGCTAAACAGTGGTGCATCAGGAAAGCAACCTCAGCACTTACCGAGGTCCCAGCCTGCCCATGCCAGCTGCATGCAGCAGGCTGGGACGGGAGGGACGGTGACATTTCAGACCACCCTGGGCCCAAAAATCCAGTGATGGAGGACCCTCAGCTGTAATGCTCAGCAGTAGCATCACTTCCCTGACATGAATTACTCTCCAGTCATGCCAGGGAACCAAGGTGCTTGGACTTTGTCTGCTTACTCCTTTCCATCCTGGGTGACCCCATGCCTCTCCTGCCATCTGCAAGTGGCTCATAACCAGACCTAGGCTGCATTTGTTTTTTCACTCCACCAACTGACTAAGCTGCCACCTAAAATCTTCTTTCCCCTTACAAAACCTTACCCAGTGACAGTGGCCTTACCCGCAGGGTTTATCCAAATGGCTGAACCTTGCCCTGCAGGACCTGGCTAGTGCATCACCATTGAAAGCTGCAGCCACCCCACAAGCTGGACTTGGCTGTTTAAAAACACTAATTGCATTTTGAGGACCTGTTGCAGCAATCTCTGCTCTCCATCGAACACCTGGCTGGTCTAATCAGCCTCTGCTCGCACACACAGAGTCACTCCTGGCCCTCGGCTTGCTAACAGATGCTTGAAACCCAACCCTTGCACCCTCGCTGGTCTTGGTGCCGCGGATGCTTAGATGTAGACAGGACCATGTCTTACTATGTTTGGCTTTATCCAACGGCTCTTGGACAGAGGGGAAAAATGGCCTGGATTATTATTCTTAAAATTGTCTGCAGGAAGGAGAGAGAGGCATGAGAGGGACCACAGCAGGGGTGCAGGAACCTTGTGCCACATGAGACACAGGCGATGCAGCATCCCATCTCCCAGGGCACCCCGTTGCCTGCCTGTGCTCGCCTCCAGGCAGGGATGGGCTGACCCCCCTGGGCTGGCCTTTTCTGTCTCAAGGTCTCTGGAAGATGCTTTCTCCATGGACCTTTCTTGCCACCTCTCCCTGCTTTCTCCGCTGCCCAGGTAGCTCCAGGCAGCGGTGGAAGAGGTTGAAGGTGGTGCCAACCCTGCTCTGAGCTTCAAGAACAAGACTTTTCTAAAGCAGAAACCAACTAAGGAGGACAAAGACTCTTACTCTCTTCCTGTTACTTGCCCATCATCCAGCTGTTAGCACTAAAATGATGAGCAGGGAGGTGGCTGTGAGGGTCTGTATTGTTGTTTTTAAATTAATATCTCAGTTTCCCTTAGGAATGCTGCTACCCCAGGTCTCATCTGAAGGGCTGGAGGAGGTTGTTAGGAGGGAGGTTGGACTGCTGTGACCGATAAATGGCATTGCCTGGCTTCCAAGGGTGGCTGAACTAACTTACACAGGGGAAAACATGGTTTACTGCTCCACTCAGCTGCTCGTACAGCCCATGGCTCTGGCAAAGCCAGCACTGGCTCTTGATGATAAATGAGGAAGCACGATCCTACTAAATAGGGTCAATAAGATAATGTGCAGCCAGGGGGACTGACTGTGTGCAGACACAGACATACAAATTTAAGCATTACAACAATAAATGCTGGTGCTTGCCTCAGTCTTGTTTGGAAAGATGGATAGTTTTCCTTCCCAGGCTCACTGAGAAAGAGTCGCAGAAGGCGTGAAGGGAAATGTTACTGCCTGGGAGGGTTGTGGGGTAGCTGGGGCAATGCCAGCCCCGGGAAGCTCACAGCTCCAAAGCTCATTTGCAGCGGTGGAGCCATGCAAGGAGCTGTTTGAAAGAAGATTAAATGCTTCAACCATTTCCTTATGTTAATAAAGATGGAAATATTTTATCTGAGATACTCCTGAGGGATAGAAACAGTGTACCCCGTCTCCATCAGCTAACAAAATCTTATCAGGCAGAATGGTCCCGAGGCTGGTGACAGCCTTTCCAGGGGGGCCTGAGCCAGCAGATGAACAGGGTTCAAGCAGCAAAGTCATTCAAAGCACAGGACTGGGCTGAAACTTCCCACTATTCTCCTCCCCACCTGCAGATTAAATGTGCTTGGTTGCACTCAACAGGGTCCACAGGAAAATGCGCAGCCAGAGGGACTGGCCATGTGCAGGCACAGACACAGATTTATGCACAAGGATAAATGCTGGTGCTTCCCACAGTCCTGTTCGGAAAGATTCACCATTTCCTTTGGGAAATGGATCAAAGCTGCTCCAGGGGAGGTTTGGACTGGACAGAAGGAAGCATTTATTTACCAGGAGGGTGGTCAAACACTGGAACAGGCTTCCTGGAAAGGTGTTCGATGCCCCAAGCCTGTCAGCCCTCTCAAGAGGCATTTGGACGATGCCCTTAATAACATGCTTTAAACTCTTGGTCAGCCCTGAAGTGGTCAGCCAGTTGCTTGTAGGTCCCTTTCAATTGAAATTATTCTATTCTGGTCTGGTGTAATTCTATTCTATTCTATTCTATTCTATTCTATTCTATTCTATTCTATTCTATTCTATTCTATTCTGTTCTGTTCTGT
>JAVJGJ010000059.1:73260298-73271640 GCA_035590215.1 Microhierax caerulescens | reverse complement strand
AAACAGAAACTGGGGATGCTCCCAAGCACTGGAGATCCCCAGAGTGGTCAATGCTTTTTTTTTTTTTTTTTTTTGGGGGGGGGGTGTCCCCATCAGCTGGGATGCCTGCAGCTTCCCCTCTGTCCCTCATCACTCCTGTAGCCTCACAGCCCAGCAATGGACAGTGAAAGCTGTGGCAGGTCAGAGACCACAGTGAAGAGCTCTGTGATGCCTTTGTGGGGGCCAGGCTGTTGCAATGGCAAAAGGCAGCAACTGCACTGGGTAAGGGAGGGGGACACCAGCCATGTATCCACCCAGCATTCACCCATGGTGGGAACCCCCCATGGATCCAGCACGAACCCCAGGAGCGTCCTCTACGATTGAAATGGAGGAGAAGAAGTGTGATGGCTGGGGCAGCAGCATGTGGGGCTCCTGCCCAGGCATGGAGGTGTCCTGGTGTGGGCTGTGGCTTGTGGCCACCAGCCTGCGCTCACTGCCAGCACCTGCTTTCCTGCAGCGATTTTGTAAAGCAGGGAGCTGATTTCCTGAATGCTTCATACCCCTAATAGCGCAACCCAGCTCCCAGCCTCTGCTGGCATCTGGCATGCCCCATGCCCTGCCCTGCCTCCTTCCATCCCCCTGCCCTGCCTCCCTGCACCCCTTCCCTGGGGGGCTCAGCCCTCTCCCATACCCCTTCAGCACCCGGTGCCACTTCCCAACCCTTTGCACCCTCCAGCCTTGTAACACCTCCGCTCTGCAAAGTTCCCCTCCTCCTCCCGTCCCCAGCAGCTGCCCTGCTAATCCCCACCATCCATCCCTCCCGACAGCCCGGGATTTGCTCCAGGCCAGGGGCCAGCCGAGCCCTGCACCTGCTCCCCGCAGCCACAGCCAGATCCACCCCTGCTCCTCCACAGCCCTAAAAAGGCGACGAGCCGGCCGCGTTCCTCAGGGACATGTCATATTTTTCCCCCGGGGACACATGCGGGGCTCCCTGAAGGGGAGCTCAGAGCACCCTGGCCATGCTCTCTCCCTTGGCAGCATCCCTCCTGAGACACCCCCTCTGAGGAGCATCCCACCTGGTGGGGAGGTTCAGGGGGGGTGCTGCGGGAGGGAGGCAGGAGATGGAGAGGAGCAGGGATGCTGAACCCCTTTTGCAAGAAGGGCAGGAGCATGGCAGGGAGCCTCGCTGCCTGTACCTGGGAGCCTTGCCAGGCCAGGACATGCCACAAAGTCAGGCATGCCAGTGCAGCGGGGCAAGCAGAGCCGCTGTTGAATCTGGCAGCTGACGGGACTTTGACGCATCCCCGGGAGCCGAGCCCTCCTCTCCAATGCATTTCCCTGCTGCGGTGGATGAAACCGCAGGTACAAGAGAGGTTCGGGGATTCAACCTCTTTGCCACCTTCCTGGGGTCTCTCTCTCTCCCCGCTGGCAGGTTTTCATATCCCGGTCACCTTCCCCCAGTCCTCAGACGTGCTGGAGATCAGGCAGCGCCTGCTAAAGCGGGGAAAGGGGGGGCCTGGCAGATTGACGGACACTTGGACGCACTGCGAGAGCTCATAAAGTCCCTTCCCTGGGGAACCAGGGCTAAATATAGCTGCGGGAGGCTGCAGCGGTGCGGGGCAGGCAGGAGGATGCTCAGCGAGGCTGTCGGCAGGGACAGGGCCCCTGGGCACTGCTTGAGGCTTGTGTCCTAAAACCCCATCCTGGATCAGCTGATGCACGAGGAACAGGAGATGGGGGCTGTTGGGAGGGGGACAGAGGTGTCTGGCAGGAGCAGAAGGGCAGGGGCAGGCAGGCAGGGTAAGGCCTTGGTGCCTGCCCTGAGGGCAGCAGGATGCGACCCCTGTTTGAAATGCACCACCCGGCTCTACTAAGGGACCTGGTGGCCAGCCAGGTGGCCTGGCATTGCCTCAGTGTCCCTTCTACCACTGGGGAGGGGACAGCAAGCAGCAGCCCCCTTTTCCATTGGTGAGGGAAGGGGCAGGCTGGTACCCAGCGCTGATGAGAGCAGTGATGCTGTGCGGTGATGGTCTCCAGCTGCCACAGCCACAGCTCAAGCTGGCAGCACTGGCAGCTGGGACAGGTCAGCCCAGCTCCTCAGAGGTAGCTTGGGCAGGGATTTGATGATCCTCATGTTCACGTCATTCTGGCCCGGCTTAATCCTTGGCCTCCCGAGGCTCCAGCAAGGGTCACGCTCAGGGATGCTGCCAGCCTCCACCCAGACGGGATTAAGCCGAGCGTGGGCAGGATGGGCTCCCCTCCGTCATTCCTACGGGCTCGGGGGCTGCTGCGACATCGCGTGGCCATGGGTGCTGGGTCTGGTTCAGTTGCTAGGGCAGGCATGGGGGGAGCGAGTGCTGCAGCGGGTGTGCTTGTGCTGGTACCCCCAGCCCTGCCCCAGACACACTCAGGGTCCAGTGGATGCATTTCAGCCCCACGGGGTCTGAGCCGTCAGTGAACTGTGGCTGCAGCCCCTAGCCCCTGCCCTGCTCCTGCCTGCCTGCTGTCCTGCCCGCTGTCCTGTCCACCACCCTGCCTGCTGCTCCTGCCTGCTGCCCTGCCTGCTGCCCTGCCTGCTGCCCTGCCTACTGCCCTGCCTGCTGCCCTGCCTGCTGCCCTGCCCACTGCCCTGCCTGCTGCTCCTGCCTGCTGCCCTGTCCGCTGCCCTGCCTGCTGCTCCTGCCCGCTGCCCTGCCTGATGCCCTGCCTGCTGCTGGGGCCCTGTCCCTCTGGCTCTGGGCTTCAGCAGTGAAGCCCTCGGCAGCCTTCACCCAGTGCTCATCCATGGGGTGCAGGGCTGGAGAGGGGGAGAGGGAAGGGAAAAAAGAAAGGGAAAGGGAGAGGGAGAGGGAAAGGGAAGGGGAAAGGGAAAGGAGTAAAAGGAAAAAGAGTAGGAAAGGAAATGGAAGAAAAGGAAGGGAAAGGGAGAGGGAAGGGATAAGGAAAAGGAAAAGGAGAAACAAAGAGACAGGAAAAGGAAAAAAAGAAAAAAGAAAAAAGAGAGGGACAGGAAAAGGGAAGGGGAAGGGGAGCAGGTGGTGCCTGGCAGCGAGGGCACTTCCCACTACGCATCACCCTGGGACACCCCTGCTTGGCACCCACAGATCCCCCAGTCTCAGCTGCCTCTGCCCAGCTGCAGGTGCCCAGGAGCCATTAGGTACAAATAATCTGTCAGTGCAGAGGCAGAGAAGGTCCTGTCTGCACGCGTTTTGTGCAGGCTGGAGATTAATTAAAACCCAGATGGGCCCCCCAGGCCTGGGTACGGATACCCCCCCTGCTCTAGCAGCAGCCCCCAGATGGGGCACAGGGACACAGAGATGTGGGGCTGGGGTGACAGATCTCTTGAATCCTTAAAAACCCCTATTTTCCCCATCTCCTGTTCCTCCCCACCCAGCTGCTCTGAGGTGGGTTGTCTTGGGATGGGTATTTCAGGGAAGAGCAATCTCCAATTCCCAAAACCCCAAGGCTGGGGAACATCCCCCTACCCCAGCTAAGGTCCATCCAAGCATTCCCAAGCTGCCTCCACCCCAACCCAGAGATGCAGTCAGTGCCCCAGCTCCTCTCCACACAAGCCAAGGGCTTTCCCCCTTCTCCAGCTCCCTCCTCTTAATTTTCATTTGGAGACCCTGTAGTTCCCCAAGCCTTCAGAGCCATCTGTAGTCATTCTGTATGCGTGGGGGTAAGGACAGACTGGTCAGGGTTGGGGTCCACCACTGGTGACTAAGGGAAATGGTTTGAGGTTCACTACCCAGTTGGGGCAATGGTTTGAGGTGCTGCATCCACCTCTGACCACCAAGCTCATCCTGCACTGTGGCTTTGGTCCCCAGGTTACGGCCATGCAGCCCCCAGCACAGATGGGGGGAAGGTCTTCTGCATGGTCTATGCCCTTCTGGGGATCCCCCTCACCCTCGTCATGTTCCAGAGCTTGGGCGAGAGGATCAACACCTTTGTCAGGTACCTCCTCCACCGCATCAAGAAGTGCCTTGGCATGAGGCGGGCGGAGGTCTCCATGGCCAACATGGTCATGATTGGGTTCTTCTCCTGCATCAGCACCCTCTGCATTGGGGCAGCCGCCTTTTCCTACTATGAACACTGGAGCTTCTTCCACGCCTATTACTACTGCTTCATCACCCTCACCACCATCGGCTTTGGGGACTATGTGGCCCTGCAGAAGGATGAAGCCCTCCAGAACAAGCCACAGTATGTGGCCTTCAGCTTCGTCTACATCCTGACGGGGCTGACGGTCATTGGGGCTTTCCTCAACCTGGTGGTGCTGCGTTTCATGACCATGAATGCCGAGGACGAGAAGCGGGATGCCGAGCACCGGGCACTGCTCACCCGCAATGGGAAAGCCAGCAGCATCCACACTGCAGACACCACCTCAGCCGCGCCAGCAGCGGTGGGGGGCAGCGGGGGTGGCGGGGGTGGCTTTCGGAATGTCTACGCCGAGGTTCTCCACTTCCAATCCATGTGCTCGTGCCTGTGGTACAAGAGCCGAGAGAAGCTGCAGTACTCTATCCCTATGATCATCCCCAGGGACCTCTCCAACTCGGATACCTGCGTGGAGCAGAGCCATTCCTCACCTGGCCGCTGTCCAGAGACCCCCTCCAACAGATGCTTCTGCAATGCCCGCCGGTCAGCCATCAGCTCCGTCTCCACCGGTCTCCACAGCCTGGCAGCTTTCCAGGGGCTCATGAAGCGTCGCAGCTCTGTGTAGCCCCTCTCCATCCCCACCTATGCCCCCTGGACCCCCCCTCCCCTTGGCCCCATCGCCAAGGACCTTTCTTGGTCATGGCAGGAGTAAACCACACCGGGGTCTGACTGCAAGGGGGGAGGCAGTGGGCTGGGACCCCCCGGCGGGATGATGGGCTGTGCTCCTCTGACAGGACTCAAGGGGGATGCAGGAGCAGTGGCAAGGCTGCCCCGGTCCTCTCTGAAGCGGGAAGAAGGGAGCTGCTGGTTTTATTTTATGTTAATTTAAATTTATTTTATTTTATTTTAGTTTGCAAAACCACTCCTCAAAAATGTGAAACTTGAAGAGCTGGAGAGTGTTTTTAACCTGATGAGGTGAGGGGTACGCTTGCATCTCCCACTGTGATACCTCTGTGCAAGTGGTTGGAGACCCCCCACAGCCCCCAGGGCAGCCCCCCGGCAGCCTGAGCGTGCGAGGCTGTGTGCAACAGCAGGGCCGTGAGCCGGACACATGAGCGTGTGTGCACCGGAGGCCTTGTGAGACGCAGGGAGAGGAGGACACGGGGCTCCCGGCCCTGATGGTGGGCAGCAGCAGGGTCCTGTCCCCTCCATCCTCTGCCCCCTCCAGCCGTGGGGACATACCGGGGAAGGCAGGTCCCCGGGAGGCAAGGGATGCCACGGCAAAGGCAAGCACGCATCAGCGGGCAAATCAGGCTAAGAGGGGCTTAGACGGAGCTTTTTGATCACTACACACATCAGCTTGCCCCTGTGGCCGAGCAAACAAGCGGTGAGTCACGTAGGCTGCCGAAAACAAACTGCCACAACTCAGTGGGCAGCCCTTTGAGAGCTTTATGGGGTTATTTTAACCCTTTTTAGATGGGCAAATCTGGGTGTCCCCAGGATTTTCCTGGTGGTGAGGCAGCAGGATGCTCAGAGCCATCCCCGGCAGGCAGGACAGGCAGACACAGCGCAGTCCCCTGGGACCACGTCTCCATTGTCCCCGCAGCAGCTCTGGGGCTGGAGCTGTTACCCTTGCGGAGCATTTTTGGGGGGACAACCTGGGGCATCGGAAGACTTTTTCACCCTTCTCCTCCTTCACAGCCCTGGGCTGCACTGGTCCCCTTTCAACCCGCCTCCCCCTGACACCTTGAGCCCAGAGCAGGGGATGCTCCTGGGGCTTCCTCCATCTGAGGCCCAGGACATCCCGGGGGTCACCTCTGGCACAGCCACCTCATCACGGTGTGACAGGAGCAGAAACATCTTTCCTTGTCCCCCTCCATGCATGGGGCAGCCCCCAGCCCCATGCAGAGCACCCCCATCACCCCCCCAGGACCATGCTCCCCTCTGCCAGCACCCAAAGCACAGGCTGTCCCCCTGCCAGCAGGGACACCATGACATGCACTGCCCCCTCTTTGAGCTCTGGGGGTGCCAGGGGGACTCTGAGAACAGCCAAGGCACCCAGCCCACCTGTTTCTTTTCTCACCTTTTAACAGAAGAAAAACAATGTGTTTCTAATACTTGATGACCTGTACATAATGTTAGATACCAGAGAGGATATTTATTATAAATGATGCTATCATCGTATCTATAGAAATCTATAAATATCTATCAGACAGGAGTCTTGGGGGAAACTTGCTGATGACTCCAGGGAATTTCTTTTCGCTCTCTGCATCTTTCTCATCCTAGGGTACCCATGGGGAACTGCACTCCCGCTGGCAAGGTTTCTCTGGTTCTCACGCCAAAGTATATTTGTACCGCTGAGTTACTTTCCTTAGAGAGAGAAATAAAGGCTGGTTCAAACCTCAGCACCGCCTCGGCTCCTTCCCTCAGGTGCTGGATGGGGAGGAGGGGCTGGGAGCTGAGGGTCCTGGTCCCCTGGGACCTCCCTGTGCCGCTGATCTGTGCCCCACCACCTTTGCTCCGCAGGGACCGGGAAGTGTAAGAATTTCCTCAGGATGAGCCTCTGCCCCTCTCCTGACTTTAGCCAGGGACAAGGGAGAGGAAAGGAGGAAAAAAAAAGCTCAGCTTTAACCTCTGCCAGGGCTGCAGCATCCTTTGGTGGACTCAGCAGGAGAAGGGTCTCGGGCGGGCAGCTAGGTAGCACAGAGCCCTTTGGGGCTCCCCAGCCTCTTCCATCCCACCATCACCCACTGATGGAAGGCTATAGGGGACCCTGCAGCAGCTTTTCCCATGAGAGCCCCCCAAACCCAACAGAGCTCTATCCCTCCTGCTCTTGCCCATAGCAGCATCTCTGCAGCCCTCATCCAGGCTGCAGACCTCCCTCTACTCCACACAACAGCAAGAAGCATTCAACAGCTGTGAGCAGTTGCGATCTGCTGTGTGACCCTGGGGGGACAGGGCTGAGCCCCTCTGTCTTGGGCTGCATGGGGAAACTGAGGCACAAACAGGAGATGCACTATGTGGAGAGCAGGGGGGTGCCTTGAATAATGGTGGGCATCTGTCTCCAAACTTCCAAGGGGATGTGGGCATCGCTGATGTCCAGGATGCACTAGGATGGACAGGGACATGCCATCTCGGTGGCTGGGGCCATCAGCAGAGCTTTGAGCTGCTCTCCTGCTTTTAAGTGGATAAAACCTGCTCCCTCCAAACCCGGGCAAGAACCACCAGCTAATCTAATAATGCTAAGCCTGCAAAGCGCAGATCTGTCCTGGCAGTGGCCGACAGAGAGAGAGTGTCTCATCTGAGCAGCAGCTTTCACCCTGCCCAAGGGTGCACCCATGGGGCTGCAGGGGCATCAGGGGACTGGGTGCTTCCCCAGCATTCAGTTCCTCTGTTATCCCTCCCTGCTGCCCGTGGGTGCCTCTGGAGGGGGTGGAGGCACCCTTCCATCCTCCTGTCTCCAGTGCTTCCTATCAGGAAGACGGGATGCTAAGCCAGCTGGAGCTTTGATCTGATCCAGTGCAGTCATTCCCAGGGTGTAACTGGTCCCCCCAGGCTCCCAGCCCTCTGCATGCATCTGCCAATCCACCCAGCACTGCCCAGCCTCCTGGCACTGGGGCAGCTGGGGACAGTCACCCATCGGTTGGCATGGACCTGTTGAGAGACTGCTGGTGACACAGGGCTGAGAGTGCTGGAGATGCCAGAGGGACCTGGAGAGGATGGAGAAACTGTCAGAGAGGAACCTCATAAAGTTCAACAAGGAGACGTGCAAAGTCCTGGTCCCTGAGGAGTAACAACACCATGTAGCAATGGCCACTCAACTGGAAAGAACCTCAGCAAAGAGGACCTGGTGGACACCATGTTGACCGTGAGCCAACAGCATGCCCTTGCTGCAAGGAAGGCTGAGGGTATTGAGCTTCAGTAGGCAAAGCATTACCAGTAGATTGAGGGAGGGGATCCTTCTCCTCTGCTCAGTGCTGGTGAGGCCACATCTGGAGTGCTGGGTCCAGTTCTGGGCTCCCCAGTCCCCAAGAGACATGGATATACTGGAAAGAGTCCAGCAAAGGGCTATGAAGATGGTGGACTGGAGCATCTTTCTTAGGAGAAAAGGCTGAGGGAACTGGGGAGCAGAGAAGGCTCAGGGGAGTCTCACCATGGCTGTAAATACCTGGTGGGGAAGAGGACAGAGCTGGGATCTTCCCAGTGGTGCCAAGTGACAGGACAAAAGGCTCAGCCACCTCCAGCACGTCCCCCAGCCCCACCATCCACTTTGGAAAAGTAGAGCATCCCCAGGAGAGCCATAGGGATCCACAGGGACTAGTCCTCTCCAGCCAGACCAGGGTTGTGCAGGCAGGACCCCGTTGTGGGCAGGGGATGGGATGGGAGCTGAGACACCCCCATGGCAGGGGACTGAGAGGTGTCCCCTGTGGTGGAGCCTTTGGGCAGATCCCAAGGGGTTTAGGAGTGCCTGAGCCATCTGCCCCCACTGCTTCATCCCCGGATGATTTTTTTTTTTCCTTCTCAAAGCATTTAAATTTTCCTTGTCAGCTGTAGCCCAAATATTTACAGTCTGCTGGAGTGACTTAAAATTCCTCTCTGGTATTAAGCAGCGCAGCCACTCGCTCACAGCCATGGGGAAAGTTTGGCTACGGGCAGCCGGGACTCATCCTGCAGCTTCCTCCAAGCCCTGAGGAAGAGGAGGATAAAGGGTGGGGAGTGAAGGCAGCTATCCCAGCTGAAAAAGGGTTAGGTAGGGGGTGGGAACCAGGTAGAGAATGGGGAAATGAAGGGTTTAAGGGGGGGGGAGGGGGGGGGAGAAAAAGAAATTAAAACTGACACTGCTCTGGTTTCTAAAGCCGTTTTCAGGTTTAATTTTTTTTAAAAAAGCCTTATTAAATGTTTGTGTTTTCCCTTCAAAGCTCATTAAACCCGGTGAAAAGCTCTGGCAGACACCGCTGGGGAGGGGGAAATCTTATTTTGATTAGCCTGACCTTTTCCCCACCCGATCCCCATATTGCTCTGCACCAGGGCCCTTTGGGATGCTGAGGTCATCTTGAGGCAGGTGAGGGACTTGGGACCCCAGGGTCGGGGACATGCTGGGGATCACCTCTCCCTGTCCCCAACCTGCCCCTCCACTCATCCAAATCTGGGGAGAAGCATCAGGGGTAACGCTGTGCCCGGCTGGATGCAGCCATGGGATGGGGAGTGCCAGGAGGAACCCACTGCAGCTGGTGCCATCTCCACGGCCAGCATTGCGCCATCCTTTGTGGCATGATGTCAACCCAGGGTGATGGGGGGATGTCACTCCCTTCCTCACCTCACTGGAGCAGCCAAGTGGGCTCTGCCTGGGGGGTACCTGGCAGCACTGGGGCTGCCACCTCAACCTCTGCCCACAGCAGAGAACCAGGTGGACCCTGAGGAAGAGCCACCCCATTCCTCAGCTGGCATCAGGGCTGGGTGTGGGTTCCCCCAGCGCTGAGGCAGCTGCTTTTGAGATGACGATGAAGACAAGGTGGATGAAGGCAGCAGTGTCCCTGCCCACACCTGCCCACATCTGCCTGTGGCCCTGTGCAAAGTGTGTGTTTGAAGGTGGGGGGGCAAACACCCCACCCCCAGGAAAAGGTGAATAGGGAGGGATGGGAGCGCTCTGGCTGGCAGCCTCGAGGCTGAGGAAATGGGAGCAGAGCCCAGGAGATGGAAGAATTAAACATTCTGTTAATGAGGGGATGGGCTTCATGGCCTTGTTAATGACATGGGGCTGGGGAGCATCTCTGGGGGTGAAGGGGGGCTGCATGTGCACTGACCTGCAGGGGTGCATGCATGGGGGCAGAAGATGTCACTATCCCCACCCTGTCAGCCCATCCCCGTGTCTCCTGGTCTGTGGCTGCAGTGTCCCATGGGGCTGGGTGTCCCTAATGTCCCATCTCCTCCCCTCTGGGCACCCCAGGGACCCTGGATGGCCCCACAGAGGTGTCTGTGTGGGGCTGGCACTGGTGTGGGAGGGTGGGCACAAGTTGTGCATCTTGCAGGGGACTTTGGAAATCAGTGGCTCTGCCACTGCTCAGCCACATGTCCTTGGAACGCTCGCCCATCCCAGGACTGGAGCCCCAGCTGTCCCATCCTCCCTGCCCAGCCCAGCTGGCCCAGCTGGTATTGTCCCCACAGGTGACACCGGCAGGTGGCCCAGCGCCCATGAAGATGCATGGCTGGGCTCCTCCAGGCATGAGCCACCTGCCACGGGGGGTGGGGGGGGAGTTGCTGCCTTCCCCGCCGTGCCCCCTGCCCACCCCTCACCATCTTGTCACCCAGTATTTTTCCATGGGGAGGGATGGGTTGGGGACAGGGGGACACACATGGGGAGTGTTTGTCTTGCTGGCTGGAGTGAGGGGTGATAAGGAACGGCCACATGCTCAGCGGCTCCGAAAAAGAAGTCGGTGGGGCTGGGAGGAGGTGGCCGCATCCTGCTCCCTTCGCCTTTGCCATCCAGACGTGGCCGAGTGGCTGCGGAGGGGTCCCTGCCGGGGGGGATTGGGATATACTTGGGGTGCTGTAGGCACAGGGGTCACCAGAGCTCCCAGAAGGAGACCCACAGCCCCATGGCAGAGGGTACCAGCGGCTGCTGGGTGTCCCAGTCCCACAGGGTTTGGGGGAGCTGCTCTGCCCTGGCCTGTTTCAGGAGGAGTCCCCCACGGCAAAGCCACCAGACCCAGCGCTTGCCCCCCATCACACCTCTCCCCAGGTCCCATTTAGGTCCCCTGCCCACAGCATCCCTGGGGGGCAGTGAGGGCAGAAGGCACTGCCCACACCTGCCCTGCCTGTCTGTGGCACCCCCAGCCATGGGAAGGGTTAACTGATGAGTGCAGACAGCCTTGGAGAAGGCCCTTGGAGTGGGTTTTTCACCACCCCCACCCCCACCAGCCTCCCACAGGTCATGGCCGCTGGGGCTGACGTTGGATGGAAAAACAGTTTATCTCCGGCTGGCGGAGAGGCCGGAGGGGGGGGCACGGGGACGGCAGCGGAGCCTGCTGCCGGCTGTGGAGGGGTCCTCTGGCACCCCTCGGTTGGGGGCTGGTGCTCACAGGTGGGTGGTGAGACCCCAGGGGCCAGGACTGGTCCCCAGCGGGGCTGAAGGGGAAAACTACCCCCTGAGAACCAGCTACAGGGAGCTGGGGGGCGTGTGTGTGTGTGAGGGGGGCTGCCCTGGAGCTGCATCCATGACCGGTGGCCCTGACACCCTTAGGGTGGGCTGGGGGCAGCACTCCCACCCAGCC
>JAVJGJ010000059.1:73224243-73235222 GCA_035590215.1 Microhierax caerulescens | reverse complement strand
CCAACGGCCCCCGGGACGGCCCCCCCCCCCCTGCATGGCCCCCATGCCCTTGGCAGTGAGAAATGGGGCTCTCGGCTCTCCCCCAAACCAGAGCCCCCCCAACATTGCCCTGCCCCAGGCTGACCCTTCCGGGGAGTGGGGGAGCAGCCAGGACCCCACCACATGCCAGGAAGGTGCGTGTCTGCTCTGCTCCATGCCTCAGTTTCCCAAACTGGGCTGTCAGGCACGACAGGCTGCCGGGCTCGAAGGGAACAGTGTCACCTCCTCTGTGAGCCAAACCTGGGGTCCCCGAGGTCCGGCTGTGGGGGGACACCACCGGAGCAGGGGTGGGGGGTCCCAAGTACCACACCGGGGCCATGGTGCCAAGAGCATCACGGCACTGGGGATAACAGCCAGGCCAGCCCTGCTGTCCCATCCCCTCCATCGGCCAGGAGCCCCAGTTCGGGGAGCCCCTGCCCTGCCCTGCCCTGCCCGGGGCACAGGATCCAGCCGGCCGGGTGGTTTATTGCTGTTGGCAAAGGAGTTTCCTGTTTTCATCGCAGGAACAGCCCAGGGCTGGGTATTAACGTGGGCCAACACGGCCCTGGCCCCGGGTTGCAGCTGCCATGGCTGCAGAGGCAGCAGGGGGTGGGGGTGGGGGAGCCCTCTGAGCAGGGGGTGCTGGGGGGAGCAGAGACCTGACTATTCACCACACAGATGGGCCACAGGCTGACAGGCCCCTGGGCAGGGCTGGGTTCATCTTGCTGGGGCACTGGAGGCCAGGAGACAGCCCTGAGCCACCCCAGGTTGGGGGAGGGGGGTTAATTGGTGGGGGTATCCTGTCCCAAACCGGTGGCAAGGGATGGGATGCAAACCTGCCTGGTGCTGGCGGGGGGGGGATGGGACACGGGCACCCTGCAAAGCTGCTGGTGCTGGGGGACGGACAGGCATGGGCGCCCTGCAAACCTGCCTGGTGCTGGGGGCTATGCCAGCCCATCCAGGGGTCCTGAGCCCTCAGTGAGTCCCTGTGTGATTGTCTCCCATGCCAGTGGTGAGGACACGGCCACGAGGGCCAGAGGGAAGTGTGCTGTGGGCGCATGGCTGGGCTGTGGGTGCTGGTCAGGGTTTGGGTGCCAGGAGTGGGTGCTGCCTGCACCGCACCCGCCCTCAGCACCCAGCCCACGTGCTGAACCTTAACCAAACGGGCAACACAGCGGGGCGTGTGGAGCCTCAGCCATGCCCAGCGCCACACTGTGCCTCAGTTTCCCCCAGCTAGGCAGGACCTGGCCATGCTGTAACCCCCACCCTGACCTCCTCACCGCTTCCCAAATGCCTGCGTCTGCGGAAAGCCAGAGCACATCTGGCCAGGCAGCAGCCTTAGCATAATGTTGTGCCAGTGCCTGTGGATGGGCGTCCACATCCTCCCCCAGCCCTGCAAAAAATGTGCAAGGGCAGGGTTTTCCCCCACCCCCCACTCCCCGACACCAGCGAGAGCTGTGCATTCCGGGCAGTGGCAAGGGTGGGCGATAGGATTTCAGAGCTAGGAGCAAAAGGATTAATAAATAAACGAGGAGCGGAGGTGGGGAAGGGCTGGGTGGGAAGTGTCGAGGGCAGCTGGGACTGCTCACTGTCGGGAGGGTGATTCTTGGTTGCTGCTGGCCGGTGGGGTGGGCACGGAGGGGAGCACCGTGGCTGGGGCTGCACAGCCTCTCACCATCCCTGCCCTTCCCCATGGATTGTCGTGAACAGTGTCATGGAGGGACGGCAGGGACCCAGCACCTCCCACCCTGGGCAGCCATGCACAGGGTGCCTGGGGACACGTGGCCCCATGGACACAGATGCACAGAGTGCTTGCGGGGACAGAGCCTCATGGACATCAACGCACAGGGTGCTGGGGGACGTGCAGCCCCACGGACATGGAGACACAGAACCCATGCACAGGGTGCTTGGGGACACGCAGCCACACAGGAGGTGCCTGGGGACACACACCCCATGGCAGCCATGTAGAGGGGCCATCACTCATCGATAAAGGCCGGAGGACACTGGAGCCACTGGGCAGGCGCCACAGCCAAGCACAACAGTTTGCAGCTGCAGGGCTGTGGCCGCGGGCGGTGCGGATGGCAGCACAGCTCATGACCAGCCTCCAGGTCACCCGCCCCAGCCAACACTCCATCCCATGAAAGGGCCCATTGATAGCAGGCAAGAGGGAGACCCCACGGTGTCGGGTATGCAGGGTGAGACAGGGTCCCCCCAGCTCCTCACCCCTTGCCCTGCTCCATGGGGGCTGCCCAGACTCCCAGCTTTTCCCGTCTCTGCCAGGGGCAGCTGGGAGGAAGAAGAAAACCAGTCGCTGCACTGTGCCTCAGTGTCCCCATCAGCCCCGGGGTGGTTTACCACCGCCGCCAGGCTCTGGGCCAGCCTGCACATCAGGTCCCTAAACAGATGGGACACTGGGGAGAATTTGGGGTGGCACAAGCTGGAGACACTCCAGGTTCAGGTCAGCCCAAGCGAAGACAGGACATGGGCAGCAAGAGGATGCACAGCCCACCATCCTCTTCCTCCCAGCAAGGAACTGGGGGGTGACAAGGGCCTGAACGCCCCCTCACTGTCCCCAGCCCCAACCCCACACCCTCAGGGCCTTGTAGTAGGGTAGTTTTCTCCTCCTGCAGTAATTCAGTATTCTCTGATGAGACTGTCAAGACCTCAGTCCATTAAGGTGCAATTCCCTTTTGCATATTTCCCCCCCAAAACCACCACCCCTGAACCAGCAGACATCCTCCCTTCACACTGGGGAGATGCAAAGCCAGAGGTGGGGGAGGGGGGCTTTCCCCGACCTCCCGAGGCTGCAGGCGAGTTTGTGGCCTCCAGAGTCACACCCCAAACCTACCTTCCTAGACTTGTCCTGCTCCCCCCACCCCCCCAAGCACAGACGGGCTCCGCAGGCCTCTGATGCGCTGAGACACTCTGCACACCCTCACCCTCCCCACTCTTCACCGAGGTGTGAGCGCACCAGCCAACTCCCACCTCGCAGCACGTTTTATCAGCATGGTATGAATTTAATTATGACATATATACAGGTGCTGCAAGGATTACCGCGGCCATTTCATACGGATTTATCCATGAAACCTTACAGAGTGCTCAGGGAAGAGCTGTGGTGTGGACAGGCGCAGGCGCTGTGCAAAACTCAACTCTTGGTCACAAACCGCTCTCCTCAGAGGTTTCCAAGGAACAGCCCAGCCACTGAGCAGAATTTAAAAGAAAATACACCTTGAGACTATTCTGACTGTGCTAAAGGCACATACGACAGCCCATGGTCATGTGCTTAAGTAGGCTGCAACAGCCGTGCTCAGACTTCGTCATCTGTAGCTCTGAGTTTCATGAGGAGCCACCAGATTTACAGCCAGCAAGGCTGGGGAGGTCTGCACAGCAGCTGTGAGCTTATCCAAGTGTACACACCCCGATTGCAGAGGGCTCCCCCAGCTTTGCTGACCATTGCCAGCGTGAAGAGAAGAGTTACGCAGTCAGCAGTCTCACATTCGTGTACATACCAGTGACACTGGGTTAGCGGCAGTTTCTGAGTCGCTCTGCTGCCGGGGCAGCAGTGAGACAGCACAAATTTGTTTTCCTCAAATTTCACTGTATTAAGAGCTACGCCAACCCCTTCCCTAGAATAAATACCATTGTCTTTGTAGAACTGAAAGTCAATTCTGCTTCCTTCCACCCACATCCCTGAAAGAGATGTATGTGCAGACATATTGATCTTCTCCTTTCAGAAGCTGTCCATGGCACAGAGCTGGTTAGGCTGCCGGGAGAACCAGCCAGGTTCTGAAGAAATGAAGTCAGAGTTCACTTTTTGCGATTTTTTTTGGCATTCTTAGCGATGGTGACACATTAAGACATCCCAAACCACCTCATGATTGAGAAAGGAGAGAGACTTTATTTACATAAAGTCATCTGAATCGTTGCCATCCTGTGGGAAGAAAGACAAATTAGGATCATTGTGCATGCTAAAACGGAAAATGGTGAAATGGTGCATTCAGCAGGATTTCAGAATTGCTATTCTGGTTTCCTGCCACAGACACCATGAAGTCAGACCAGACAGACGCACAACAGCAGATCTGGAGGGGGAACAGCCCTGAGTTGTGAAAGAGCAGTCACTATTTGCTGTCCCTGCAGTGCATCACTTCCCTGAAACTGCAGCCCATGTGCTACAACTGGGGAGGAACCAGAGAACAGGCTCTCCAGCAGCTTCATGGACCATCCCTGTGTCACAACCTGAGCTTCTTTCCAACTCGGAAGAAGGAAAACAATCTGGCGTCAGGTGAGGGTCAGGTGCTGAGAGCAGACCCCCTGCACAGCATTTCCATTGTGCCTCTCCCTAGCAAGTGTCACTAATAGGGCACAGCCTGCTTGAGCGTGTCAGGAGATGCTCCCACATCAACCCAGCTGGAGTTTCAAAGTGGATCTGCATGCCAAACAGGAGCAAAAAAGTCAGGAATTTGTGAAAACCTCACACTCATCTAGGTGGTTAGTCAGGGACTAGGATGTATAAGGTGCATTTTAAACTGAGGGTCACTCAGAGGAGCTCCAAGATCTGTTTGCCCAAGGTCCCACCAAGAAGGAAGCTGCAGACACACCAGACCTCAGGCAAAGCGTGGGTGCACCCGGTGCACAGCTGGACCTGTTCAGCCCCCAGCCCTCCTGCGATCCACCTTCTCACTTCCCTCAAAGTCCTGCCTGCTTTGGCTCCTTTTCCACGATCAGACTGCAGCTGTATTCTACTGCTCATCCTGGGCCAACACCTGCTTGCTCTCTGCGAGCACATCCCTTCAAACTTCCTCTTCTGCCCCTCAGCACCTATATTCATCCCTTCCCAAACTGTTCTCCTTACACTTCCAGTTTATTTTTGGCTAAAAATGCACATTTTTCCCTGCCTCCTTTGAAGTACCAAGGTGACATATGCAGCGCCATGGTTGGCCGCCATTAGGTGATGCTCAAGGAGCTCAAAAGGAGAGGCAAGCCTGGTGCTGCACTTAAAAACTCTACCTGCTCTTCCTCTGGAGTGGGAAGGGGACTGGGAGGACTTCACACACATTTCCAGCAGCACAGGCTCCTCCTGGCTGACATACAAGCGACAGGGCCCTCTCAGAAAGCAGACGAAAGTGGCAATGTCCTTCACCAAGAAGGGGTGATGGAGATGCGCTCTGTCAAGCAGGAGCTGTACCATCACAATCCCGCATTGAATTTCAGCTGACTCTGAAAGGCTTCTGTGGGCATCTGCTGGCTCTTACCTGATTAGAGGACATGTTCTCAGCCTTCATTAATGATGAGTAACTCCTGGAAGGGAAATGACATTATTTTGCATTATATGTTTTCAAAACCCACCAACAGAGAGACGTTATGACAAAACAGGAACAAGTACCAGAAAAACAAATTTTCTTCCTTTCTGAACTCAGGCAGGCTAGACAAGTATTTGCTTATCTCATGTTCTTTGACTAATTAAAACAACCAGAGAAAGCCCAGGCGCTACGCAGCCTGCTTCCCCACAGCTTTGTTCAGGAACTACCAGCTAGATCACCCCAGGAGGCAGAAAATCCTTTACTTTGGGGGGTGGCCAAGAGGCAGCTCTGGGGCACGGCTAAATAAGCAGGCAGACCTCTTACTCTGAAGCACAGATGTGCCTGCTGGTGACTTCAGTTTACTCTGATTCTCTAAACCCTCTTTTCTGACCTCTACATGTGTTGAATCACTCGGGAAATCCAGGAGTTTTTAAAATCCTGGTTTCACCATCATTTACAGATAAACATGACTTACTAAAGCTTAAAAGCGAGCTTTTGGGGCCAGCCAGCAGATACAACCAGTGCTGCACAGGGCCATCAGTGCTGAGGAACAAGCTCACGCATGCCGCTCCGTGTTTGGTTGCCAGACAACAGAAAGGTCACTATGACATCTCAAAACACCATCCCTCACTCTGTGTTTAAAGGAGCACGTGACTGAAGATCCACACGTGTTTCAGTTAACGTCAGTGATGCAAGGGGAAGCTGAAGAACACTAGCAAAGGCTTGGTGCTCTCCAAGGCTCGCGTGGACCTGGAAGCCGTTGCTCCCATCCCAATGGCAGACAGCTTGCCTGATTTCACCTAAGTTAAGGACAGGTTTCAAAAGACACAGTCCTTTCTTTTTAACAATGGTTTAACATCCAGGTTTATTTTAAGAGAAATGGGGAAAATGCATTTATTCTAAAGACAAAGGAAATGACTGGGCCATGCAGACGTCTACGCCAGAGCAGGTCAGCTGAACACTGAGTAACGCTGGGCTGAGTATTGAACAGAAACTGCTGACCCATGACTCTCTCCAAGCACTGATGAAAACTGCAGAAGTTAGAAGTTGGCACTACAATTTATTACTTACCTAAGTTCTTCCAGCTCTTTCTTCTTCTTCATCTCTTCCTTTTCCTTCCGCTTCATCTCTTGGATTTGGGCTTTTTTCTCATTTCTTTCCTCTCTGTCCCGGGCTTCCTTCTCAGCAGCCAGGTCTGGGAAGCGCTCCACTTTTGTCTTCTCTAGCCGGTTCAGGATCTCATTCACCTTCTTCTCCACTGTCAGCATTTTCACCTTTAGAGTGCAAAGAACTATGATCCTTATAACAAAATACTTTTATTCTGGCACTTTCTCAACAGAAAGAAAACACCCTATTTCCACTTTACACATGGCTGAATCCCACAAAAACAGATGCTAAGGAAAATCACTGCCACTGAGGGCTATTCAGCAGGTTGTGTAATGGCATAGAGAGGCCTACTCCCCACACTCAGGAGCACATCGCTAATAAGCATAAGCATTGCTAAGTACATAAGCATGACTAATTTCATTTCTTGGCACATGCCTCAACAAAGAGGCCAAGAGACGAGAACTCGTCTCTGCCAATTCCTGAAGGGGTGGCAGGAAGTCTCTGCAGATCATTTTGGGTAGAGAAGCTCACATGCTGCTTCTTGACTGCAGGGATTTTAGCACTTCTTGCCCTGGTCCAGAACTGTTTTAGTCAAACAACTGCACTTCTTGAGAGCCTTCCCTCCCAGCAGCCAAGCTGGTAACAAGAATTTAAGCATAACATTATCTGCAGGTAATAGGTCAGGCTTGGGAATAGCTTAATGTGCTGCCTTGACCCGATACCAAAGCTAAGCAGCTATGCCTTTTAACAGGTTTAACAAATTCAGAAGCAGCACCAGGGTGAGACAGCTCTCGGAGCAGAGACAGTAGAGCAAACACAGCAACAGACACCTCCAGGACCCCACACGGCCCTCCTTTGCACAGCAAGTCCAAGTCCTGAGCCCTTCCAGATGTGTGATCACACTACTGCCTGTGAGCTGATCCAAAGTGACTGCTCGTATGCAGGCTCTTCAGCTGCAGTAAGAGATGATTGCCATGGAGATAAATTCAAACAGACAGCATAGACCAACGTGTGACACCACTGGGCATCAGCAAACACTTGTCAGCTGCACCGTGCTGCAGTCTGGGAACACCCACTGTATGGGCTACGCTCTGCTACAGGCTGACACCCAACCACAGACCTTCAGGTAATGATCAGGCAAGTCCAAACATGCTCCTGGGATCTCTCTTACACTTCACAAGTGGACAGTTCCCTGGCTTTAGGGCAAATGCTGAAGACAATCCACCCAGCTCCTAACACGGAAAGGTTACAGTCTGCCACCAGATCACTGTCACTGGCTCGCAGCAAACACTTACATCCTTCTGCCTATGAAAGCCGATCTGCCCCACATCCATGTCTGCAGTCTTCTTCAAGTTAGTCCACGGCGTGTACACCACATTGACATTGTTCATC
This sequence comes from Microhierax caerulescens, assembly GCA_035590215.1. Classification (NCBI taxonomy): domain Eukaryota; kingdom Metazoa; phylum Chordata; class Aves; order Falconiformes; family Falconidae; genus Microhierax; species Microhierax caerulescens. Next base: position 73,227,405 of record JAVJGJ010000059.1, on the reverse strand, counting down.
TTGCAACCTAGGAAGCAGGGGAGAAGGGAAACACTTCAATTCTCTCCCTGCTGAAAGGTCTTAAAAGTCTTCCGTGCACATGGAAACACTGGCAGTTATTCTTGTCACAAACATGACTAGCTAGGCAAGAAAGAAGAAAACCGAGAAGTCCTTCCAGCGTTACAGTGAAAGGGAAGAACACCACGACATCATTTTCTGCAGGAACATGAGCGCTGCAGCAGTGTTAACGAACTCCAGATGGAGATCGTCTTTGCCAGAAGAGCGATTACTATGGAAGGGGGCCCCAAGGTGGTGTTAGAGACTGCAAGGCCTCCTTGGCTCAGGCAGCAATATGGAGGCACAAACAAGAATGTCAGAGATTTAAAATTCCTCCTTACCAAAGTGTATCGGGCAGCCCCAGCAGCTGCAAATGACATCTGCTTCATGTAAGACCCGTAGGCACGGGCTTAGCAGAAAGCACCACAGCAGAAACATCACAAATGTTTGATCCAAAAGAACACATGCTCGTGTGGACCAGAAACGCTCGCCACAAACACCTTGCACCGATCTCCCGGGAAACCAGTATTACCTTGAATGCTATTCGCCTTCACTAGATGGGCACAGTCTATCAAAACTTCTTTAGGAATGTCATCCACCGTCTGCCCCTGTGACAGAGCAAGGCAATGTGAGTGGCTGGAGGTGGGGGGGGCTGTAGGGGCTGATGAGTGCATGAAAGCCAAGAAGCAGGGTGTAATGCTCTGCAAACACGGCCAGGACCTCTACAATCCACATTTTACATGTCTCCTGTAGCGTTTGTAAGGAGAGGCTCAAAGCACTGCAAGTGATATGCGCCTTGCTTTTCTCAAAGGCATTCTCCCTGTTTTAATGGGGTGATGGATCCTAGACACATGCTCGGTGCCAAGCCCAAAATCACTAGTTCTGTTGGACCATGTTAATCTTCCTGCTCCTTTCTGTGTTTTTTTTTAACAGAGGCTGTAAATTCAGTCTCCCCACACTGGTGGTTACCTGCACCCTTAGGGAGCCCTGGTTCACGTGAGCAAAGATGGTCTTGTGCACGGGAATCACTGCAGAATGGCCAGGTGCAGTTCTTTTGGGGACGAGTATTAAGGTTTTTAAATATAGGTGTCACAGAATTACCTTGTGTAACCGAAGGTACACATGCGCGGAAGAGAGTTTATCCACATGAAACCTACAGAATAAAAAAAGTATGTTTAACAGAGGATAAGAGATGGTGATTTGTTCTGAAAGACTTACTTTCTAGCAAGTGACAAAACAGCCACTCCATGGACAACAAAACTATAGAAAAGTTCACGATATGCATGTTTGAAAGGAGGTAAGGGAGTCAGACACTGCCCTTTAAGAAACACCAGTCCTCTCAATGGGAGAACAAAAAAATAAAACCCCTTTCCCCCTTCTCTTCTTTCTTTTAAATGGTATACTACATGCAGACAACGCTCACATGATGAGCCTACACGTGTGGTGGTTTAGTCTGTCTACTTATTATCAAGAGAAACAGCAAACTCGTGAACTCCACAGCAGGCACTGCCAGTTACACCACTTACATGACTGGTCTCAAGCTCACAGAGGAAAAAAAAATAAAATAAAATCCCAGTTACTGAGTGGTCAGTAGAACGGTCCATGGAGTGCAGCGTTCAACCTCTGACAGCGGCAACAGGCAATGCTGCCTGGGTGGTGCACAGGATCCAGTGGGTTCAGTGGGTGCCAATCCCAGTAACAGGTGAACCCCAGTTCTTTGCTCACTTCATTCACTGTCTCCAAGGTTTCAGAAGCCTCAATTTCCACCACCCCAGCCCTCTCCTCACCAGACTGAAGAGTGCTCTCCATTCCTGTCCCTCCTTACAGCATGGCTGTACAACTCCCTGATGGCTCCAGCTGCACTTCACCAGATCTTTTCTAACTTGACTGTGTTTCTGCTGTGATCACCTATTTTTCAAGCCTCTGTCCCGATCAACACTCACCCCAACCCTGCAGACTTCAAGGACAGACGGGGGGGCGGGGAACTGATGTCATGTCACCTCCCAACCTTCCTTAATACTATTTTCTTTTAATGTAACAGGACTTTTTCCTCTCTGCTGCAGGACAGAAAACCACCACCAAGCACCAATGCATGAACTCTTGCCTGTCCCTCCCGAACCTCCTACCCCAATTCCAACAGACCCCTCTTAAACAGAAGGAAGTCTAAAAGATGCCAGACGCTGTTAGAAGAACAACTCCCACGCCTCCACATGAGGACCGATGGTATTTTGTTGAGACGGCACTAGGTTCCGAAAAAAATAGCATGGATGATGTCAGCGTGAGCTATAAGATATGAAAGAGACAGGGAAAGATGACTTTCATGGTTCAGGCAATTTGAGGATGGATCTCAAGGTCGCTCCTAAATAACAGTATAGGCACACTTTAAATTATGTAGCAATAGGACAAACATGAGACAGAAAGAGAATGTGATACTGGTACAACAGTTAATTCTGCTGAATCACAATCTCTCCTGCTAGAAAAGAAAGAAACATTCCCTCGCCAGTTAGCTGCCTGCTGACAAAACGTCCCCTATGGAGCACATCAGATATTACCTATTCAAGCTTCAGTTCTACCAAGACACTTCAGCTCATCCTGGCAAAGGCCCCCGTGAAGAGTGAGGAGCACTGCCATGTGGTGATCCTTGTTATGATATTTTAGCAGAGGGCAGCAACTGTGATACATCTGGTCTGTGCAACAGTGCCCGAAAGCAAGCCAACTGCTTCATAAACGTCCCACAAACCTTATCAGTCTAGAAACCTTACGGACTAACATAGCCAGCAAACAGGCTATGGGAACAGGATAGGGAACTCCCCTTCTCTTGGATCTCTCTGCCAAAGGGATCTTACAAACCAAAAAAACAACCCACACACATCAGTATGCTTCTTTCTGCCCACCTGGCCAAAGCTCTAGTGGGTCTGCTTACAGCACACATGGCTTTCACCCAGCAGGAATCAAAATCTCAAACTCTTCCGCTCCTGCTCACTGACTCCAACTCCTGAGACACGTTGTTTTACAGGCCAGGTCAGTACTTGCACACAGGGGTGACCAAAGCATCTCCCTTGTGAGGAAAGGCTGCGGGAGCTGGGGCTGTTCAGCCTGGGCAGGAGAAGGCTGAGAGGGGACCTT
>JAVJGJ010000059.1:73122199-73136959 GCA_035590215.1 Microhierax caerulescens | reverse complement strand
CCCTGGCAGTGCTCAAGGCCAGGCTGGACGGGGCTGGGAGCAGCCTGGGCTGGGGGAGGGGGCCCTGCCTGTGGCAGGGGGGTGGGACTGGGTGGTCCTTAAGGTCCCTTCCCACCCAACCCATTCTGTGGCTCTATGACTTCTTCTTGCACCCCTCCTTCAAGTCTGCCTTTGACCCGATTTGCACTGGGCTCTTCAGCACCTTCGTGCATTGAGCATCAATGAGCAATGCTGAACCTTGGTCTGTTTGGGACAACTCAAGGGAAGACCAGGGAAAGTGATAGCTTTCTCCTTTCTGCTCCAGACAGCTGGCTTTTGTTTTCCATTAGTGGCAGGAAAGTAACAGAAGTACAGGAATTTGTTCAAAACCAGTGTGCCGCTATGAGGAACAGCATTCCATCCCTCTGATCATTTTTGTGGCCTCCAATAGGTCCATGTGTTTCCTGTGCTGAGGACCCCAGAGCTGGACACAGCGCTGCAGGGGGGGGTCTCACCAGAGCAGAGTAGAGAGACAGAGCCCCCTCCCTCAACCTGCTGATCACACTTCTTTTGATGCAGCCCAGGATGCTGTTGATGCTCTGCTTAAGGCAGGTGGTCAGGGACCTGCCCAAGTTGCTCCATGGTTACATACCAGCAGGATTAGCCAGGTCTTGGGAAGTGCACTGAACAAAGGTGGTGGTCAACAAAGTCATGCCATGGGCCAGAGACTGATGTCCCCCCAGCTGACAGCAAGTTCTTCCAGGACTTGTTCTTCAGCAGAACTTCTGGAAAGAGCGCAACAGTATTGCATCCCCAGGATGATGTTTTTCTGCCATTTTCCTCCAAGAGCTCTGCTGTGCCTGGGTTTTCTCTGGGATGGATGCTTGGCTTTCTTGCTGAGGCATTGTCTGGGGACATGGGGCAAGGCATGGGAGACCTAGCATCTGAGCTGAGCTCGTGGTTTGGGTTTCTCCTACAGCTGGTGAACAGAGAGACCATACCAGAGGCAGTTTTATCCCTACCTGTTTTGGGACATTTTTTTTTTTACATTATGCTCACACAGGCTGCTAGTAGCCAAAGGAGGCTGCAAGGCTGACAAAGGAGAGGCAGAGTGTTTCTGACTGTCCTTTCCTTATGTTGAGACAAGTAGGAATGACCTGGAAATCCAGGAACAAAATGAGCACAATGGGAAGTATCAAAGAGCAGAAGAATCGTAGAATCACAGAGCCACAGAATGGTTTGGGCTGGAACGGACCTTAAAGACCATCCAGTTCCCACCACCTTGCCACCAGCCCAGGCTGCCCCCAGCCCCGTCCAGCCTGGCCTTGAGCACTGCCAGGGATGGGGCACCCACAGCTGCTCTGGGCAGCCTGGGCCAGCGCCTCGCCGCCCTCAGCATAAAAAAAATTCTTCATTCTATCTAGTCTGAATGCAGACCGCTGCAGCAGATGCAAATACTGGGGGAGTTTTCTCCTTGCTAGGTACATTAATTCCATCACCAACACCTCCCCAAAGGGCTATTCCTGCAGCATGGCCTCTGCTCTCAACATCCTTACTTTTCCCTTGTTTCCCTGCTCCAAACCCTGGCCAGCCCATTCCAAAGTGGGAGAAGCTCCCAGGGAGCTCTGCAGGAGATGGCACACAGCTCTCACCTCACTCCTGGCCTCTGTCCCAGCGGACCCTGTTGGATTTCCCTCTACTTTGCTGCAAGCTATAATCCCTCCTCTGACGTTTCCATGGGATGCCAAGAAGGACAGCTAATTTTCCTTACTGCAGGAAGTTGTCAGAGAGCCAGATCTGCTTTATGCACCCCTCTGGAGCAATTCCCGATTTTATTTTACTCTCTGGAAACAAGCCTCCACCAAACCCTCTGAGCAGAGCTGAACCTTGGAGCTTGATTTGTATTATTTGCAAAGTTCACGTTAATTCTACTCAGCACAGCTTGGTAGGGAAGATACCCAGGGCCAAGGGTCTCTTTTCTCAGGGAGCAATCGGAATGAGTTGCTGCAGGCATAAGGGACCTGTATGGGATGCTCTGGTCCCTCAGACAGCACCAAGATCACTCCATCAGGATCTGGGGAGCTGATTCTCCACAGAAATGGCCAGGGCTGCATGCTGCTGCAGCATTCTTGTCTCTCTTCCCTTTGCTACAGGCAGGGCTATGATCCCTGTCCAAAACGTGCTGTGTTTTGGGCATGTCCTTGGCCTGCCCCGGTGCTGAGATGTGTTCATGGCTTCTCATTCTCCCCGTTTTTAAGAGACCCTTGTTTCTCATGCAGCATCCTCGGGCACTTTCAGGGTGTTTCAGCTGCCTTTTCACCTTTTGTACCTTGTCACGTTAAAAGGACATCCTTATTATCACAACCTCACCGGGTGTGAATAGAGTTACAAAGCCTCATAGTAATAATAATTTTATCTGCTCATAAATAATCTAAGCTTTTATCACCGATGCTGGGAGAAATCTGTCTCCAAAGCCTGAATTGAAGGTGTATAGGGTTGAAAGTCAAATCACCCAGGCTGGGACATCTGAGTTCGTTACCCTCATAATCCCTGGAGGTAAGGCTGAGGTGGTGGCTCACCTGACCTGGGGTAGATGTCTGCTTCAGGGCTGCAGGCAGCTGCTCAAACTCTGCTGCCCATTCTCACCAGAACTGAAAGGGGCATCCCAGAAGCTGGGGATGGCCAGCACAACTCTTCACACCCAAAATGCATAGGTGTTGAAGTCCCTCCACTTTGAAATTATTTTCCTAGCCAGTTTTCTCTAATCAGCTTTGACACGGACCTGAATTCAAGTCTCCAGAATCCCTAAGGACAGCTTTTGCCCAAGGGGAGAGATTACAGCCAGCCATGGATCACCTTCAAAGTCCCCTTAGCTGGGCAAATTACTCCTGGCTGTGGTTTTTGTGGGACATCTAAGGCAAGAGCAGAAAGAGCAGAGCAGGATTGGCATGATGGACATGCTACCACAAGGGTAGCTCCCCAAAATGAATGGTATACTTGGGTGAAGAAACCTATGTGCAGGCATCCCATCTCCGCTCCCTCTATGATGATTGCATGCTTTGTCCCCAAGCAAAGCGAAGAAATTCTAAAAAGCCAATTCCTCTGTTAGAAAATGAGGTTTAAAAGATCCTGTGACTTCCCATGGCTTGGCATCTAGCTAAAATTGGAAAGCTTTATCCTCCAGAAATCTGCAAGTGAGTGGAAGTGCAATATTCATTTGGTGTGAGCTGGTGCAGTGAACAGGGTGGAGGGCAGCAGAAGCCTGGGGAAGGTCCCCTCCCATGCTTGCAGAAGCAGAGCATGTGGTGGCAAGGTTGCCCCCTCTCCTTGAGCTTCTGCTGTTTCAATCTCCCTGTCCCAAAGTCTTCCTCAGCCCCCGGTCAGCCCTGGTTTTCCACAACAGACTGTGCTCACAGGAGTGACGGTAAGACCTCACAGTGGTCTGTATTTCAAGAACCACTTGAGGTAGAAAAAGAAGATAAGACATTTTCCAGCTGAGGTCACTTGTGTCATTACTCAGGCACTGGAGCATGACTGGTGCTCACCACTCACCCCTTTGATGGTTGGTCCTGGCATGTGACAACTTTGTTAGTCCAGGAAGCCTCCAGCACAGCTGCCCCAGGGTGCTGGATCAGCAGAAGGGCAGGGGACTTGATTTATACCCTATAAAAGTCTAGAGGATGGTAAACATATACAATATGCGGGCATGAAAAGCCAGGAGAAGGGTTGCTCCTTGATGTGGACCAGCCAGTAGGTGAGTGTGCTCAACTGGGGTCCAGAAGACCCATGGCCAAGCACACCCACTGCCTCCAAGCTCACCTTGGGATGCTTGAAGCTTGAACTGCCCCTGCAACTTGTATGCTTGGCTTTTGGCTGAGGTGCAAAGGCAGGATCAGCCCTGGGAGCTGCTTTCAGCAAGCAGAAAGCTGGTTCCCCACCTGGGAAACATGCAAGAGAGAAAAACCATCTCCTGGCAGCTCGACCATCACTTGTTCCCACCCTACAGAAGAACCACACCTCAAAAAAAAAACATTCATGAGCTCCTTTCTCATTGCAGCGTAGAAAGGGCTCTACTACTAAATTAATCCTTCCCAGGGCTGCTCTTCGGCCAGAGCTTACCCATCCAGCCACGGCCAATCTGCTACACAATCTCCGAAGCAACCCCAGGGCCAGGGGCATTGGTTGGGACCCCCATGGGCACAACATCCCGCTGTGCCTAAAGGGTCATAACCAGCCTTAGCACTAATTCTAAAACTAATTTGTTTGTGCAGGAGTCACCCTGGATTTCGAACAAGAAACGTGGCGCAGATGCTCGTTTATGATGCTGCAGCAGGTTAATTATCTACAGGCACATGCTTTCCGCAGCACAGCCGTCAGGATTTTAACACCTACATGGACCAGCTTTCCTAGCAAGGCCATTTGTCCCAATTTGCATTTTCCCCTCTCTTTGGGCAGGTTTATTGAGCTGCACGAGCCCATAGTCCTCACTTCACCCCAAAGCATTTAACACCACCAATCTCCAAGATGTAGTGTGTTCAAGCAGGAAAGAAGCTGCCACCGGCTTGAATAAAGTATTTGCCTACAGATTTATCCCGAAGTTTTCCTTTCTCCCCCAAAGAATGATAAGCAGAGTGAGGTTTTGAAACCTTGGCTTCCTGTTACTCTGTTCTTGAAACTGAAGAAACAAAACTGGTGGCAGGAAACCTCCCCAAGCCGTGTCCTGCACCCGCTCTTTGGGACTGGCCCAGGTTCTTCTCATTCCTCTTCCTTGGTGCCCCACTTAGACTGCAAAGACCATCCCTGGCCACAGCAGCAGAAGTATCTTTGCACCTGAGAGTTTTGCAGCTCCAAGCCACAGCTGGGAAGTCCTGTTGCCTTCCCCTGCTGGACCTCCAAAATGGGGGTGCAGGACCTGGGGATGCATGCATGGCACAAAGCATCCACCTCAAGCTGGTGCATCAAGGCTGTACCTGGCAGCTTGCTGTTGGGTTGGTCCCACAGGCAAAAGGTGAGGCTGAGCATGTCAGAGAAGTCCTTCTCCATCTTCTTGATTATCTCCACCTGCCATCACATGGCCCAGCACATGAGGAGGGGACCCTGCTCCTGCCTGCTGGGGCTGAGGAGCTCTCCCATGCAGATGCAGCAGCTTTGAGCTGCTCCAAAGCCCAAACCATTATTAATTTGAGGATAGGACTGATCTAGTTGAGAATTATGGGTGACAGCTACTAGTCAAGTTAGATATTTGTGGGCAGACCCTCAAGTATGGGGCTCAGACCCACATCAGTTCCTTGAGCTAAGTTGGGTCAACACTGGTGAGCAGCCAGAATGGATTAATGACATTAATAAGGCTCCCAGGCACCACTGGAGATGATTCCTGCCACAAAAGCAATGCCAGGAGTAGCATCCCAGTGTGCATGAGAGCTTCCTGATGCCAACGTCTTGCAAGGAGACGCCTTCATCTTGCCACACGTTTTCACCAGATTCTTTCTTGGGACATTGTCCTCTACCCCCAAACACTGTCCGTGGCTGTAGAGAGGCTCCCAAGGAACAAGAACGTGAACAACTTACCTTCAGGTCCTGGAAGTACTTTTTCATGCTCACCTGCACTTTTTCAAACATTCCCCTTTCCAACTCTCTCTTTATACTCTTGCTAAGGATGGGTTGCACCCTCTTGTAGGCTTTTACTCCACGTTGCCTGGCAGCATCTGTTGGTGAAGCGGTGACTGTCACACTGAGATCCAGACCCAAGATGCTCATGGGGAGGAGGGCCAGTGGTGGGGGTCGGGAAAGTAAGATGTGGTGCTTTACACTGCTGTACTGGAGGTGGCCCACCTCCAGGATGCTTTCCTGCTTAGGCTTGGCTAACTGGCCCAGCAGTCCATTTTCAGAATTAATTCATCAAGTAATGAAGGGATCTTCCTGAAGCAGACGTGAGTGACTCCTGGATTCTGGGTTTTTTACTTTTTCATTTTCTGAGTATGCCACCTACTGATGGGAAAGGAAGGCAGTAACAAATTCATAAGCGTATTACTTTACAATGCTAAAGGAGACATGAAGGGTGTCCTTCAAAGACAGACAAACAACAAGGGATTAATTCTAAAAACAAAAATAAAAATCCATAGTTTACAAGAAATAGCAAATTAGAGTAAAACAGGCAGCTAATTTTCTGCATTTGGGCATGATGTACTTTGGACTTCAGAATTCTCTCTGAGTTGATCACCAAGTAATGTTTTTGCCCTGTGGATTTCTATCCAACCTTTCAACAGGCAGATTGTTCCAGAGGAGGTTCTGGTTTGATATAAGGAAAAATTTCTTCACTGAAAGGTTGTCCATCACTGGCACAGGCTGCCCAGGGACACGGTGGAGTCACCATCCCACGAGGTATTTAAAAAACACATACATGTGGCACTTAGGGACACGGTTTAGTGGTGGGCTTGGAAGTCCTATGATTCTCAGATTCTATGACTGTAAGCCTGGACGCTCTTCTGAACCTGTATTGGGGTCATTCTGTAGAAATCAGAAGAAACTTCAGCATAAAATGAAGAAAAGATGAGGTGACTTGTCATACCTCCCTAGCCTGGCAGCAGGTCATTTTGAATGGATACCTGGGAGTGGTAGATTTCTGCTTTCTTCTGGAGGATGACATTCTCAGTCTCCCTGATCATAGAATCATGGAATCATTTAGATTGGAAAAGATCTTTAAGATCATCAAGTCCAACTGTTAACCCAACAGTGCCAAGCCCACCAATCCATGTCCCTGGGTGCCACATCTACACATCTTTTAAATACCTCCAGGGATGGTGACTCAGGTCTTCCCTGAACATACGTGGAATAATGTGAAACAGTTCTTTAAAAAATAATAAATGAAAAACTTTTGAAGAAAAGTTTGGGCAGCTGATGTTTTCTGTCCCCAGAAATCACTTGGGCAGGAGTCTAAATAGATCTCTATTAACTTCAAATGCTTGCTACCGTCATTTCCGTCATAAAAAAGTGTTCTATGCCAACAACAGAATAACAATAATGTCATAAAGATGATCTAAACTACAGTCTGGCATTCATCAGGTGACTGGAATGGTTGGTGCCAGTGGGCATCACCTTTTGCTCTGACTTAACATGGAAGATCTCCCTTCCAGCTGAAAATATTCCACTCCACTCCTGTGGCTATGTCTCGAGCTAGCTCGACAGTGTCAGCGAGCAAAAACCGGCCTTGGGAGAGAGACACAGTTATGCTTGTTGGAAGGAAGCCATGGGAGCAAGGAGAGAAACTTTAAGATACGGAGTAGTCCGCAGAGCTTGTGGCCTTGTGGGTGAGGGGAGCTGCTAAGCTGCTGGGTCTGCGATAGAAAAAAAGAGCCAAGAGTGGAAAATTACTGAGCGCAGTTACAGGCTGACACGTCAGCCCCCTGTAAAGGTATGGTATGAAAGGCTTGCTTGATTTCAATAGTGTCTTTGAGGTGTCTTTGAGTGTCTCTGTGCCTTTGATCTGCTCCTGGAGTCCGTGCATCATACGCCACACATTCCATTCCACTCCATTCCATTCTGTTCCATCCCATTCCATTCCCTTCTATTCCAATGTTCAACTGGGAAATTTTATGCCTGGATACAAGAACAGGTGCATGGATTCCACATCCTCCTCAACACCAAGCTTGCTAAAGCCAAGGTAGAACGTCTCTTTATCTCACTTTCGTACCTCTACAGGATCTTTTGAAGAGCTAATCACTTCAATAGGTGCTACAAAGACTGTGCTTTCCCCCACCCCCTCACCTAGTGCTCATTCTTGCTTGCAAAGCCCCTCGTGGGTGTCCTTCCCTCTCCTCTTGCAAGGCAAGCGTACCTCCTGCTGAAGGAACCTGAGCTTGTATTTTACCCCAGCCACGGGTATTTCCTCATGGCTTTCTGCAGCTTCTGTGCATGGCGTCTTTGAATGGGCTTTCAGTTTGGAGCAGGCACCCATCTGGATCCTGTTGAGGTAATAAATTCATCAAGGACAGAGAAAAAGGTGATGGATCATCCACCATCTCCCTACCCTGGTGGAGAAGGAAGCCAAGGGGAAGCCACAGGAATGCCAGGTGGGGCAAAGCACGCAGAGCAGCATGGTTTCCGTGGTCCCACAAAGGGAAACTTCCTTTAGGTAGTGCAGACTGAGGATGTGGCCTTATTTATTTTTTTTTTCTTTGAAAGAGAGTAAATGCTGGACACAATGAGATGTCCCTTTCTAAAGCCTGAAGATAGAAATGTTACCAGGGTCCATCTTGGCTGGAGGAAGCTCTCCTGGTCCTGCAGCAACAACCTGAGCAGGTCTCTTCCAGGACACAGCGATTGGGGTGATGTTCATGTCTTACTTGATGGTACCTGAAGTCAGTCACAACATGCAATGGGCCGAGGTTCTGGGGTTCTGTGGCATTTCCCTGCTTCCCAAGTCTGCTGGGCGCTGGGCAGTTGGTAGCCACAGGAGACACAATGATCTTCAGGTTAAGCATGCAACCAGATAAAAATTTGTCTTCATTGTAGCTCTGTTCACTGGTGAGTCACTTCTTTCTCCTAGCGCCTCTCTTTTCTGTCCCCACCTTTCCATCTCCCATTTGCTACGCGATTCTCAAGCTGTGCAAGAGCAGGGGTATCAGGCAGGTGGAGAGTCTTGGTTGGTACCCAGGCAGACCCACAAGTGTGGGGTGCCCATAGGATGTGTGTGGGGGTGCTGCATGTTTCCAGCGAGCACTGGACCAGCTGGTAAGCTGGAGATGTGGGGGTCCAGGCAGGGGTGCTGGGGCGACAGAGGGGCTGTGCTGGTGCTTGAGGGACCTGCAAATGTGCACATGCCTGTGAAACCTGAGGGTGTCCTCTGTGTGTATCTCTGGGAGGTGTGCTCAGCTTTGCTGCTAGTTGACCCTGCAAATGGGAAAGCAGCAGCATCCCTCTGCCAGGACAGACACCAGGTCCCTGGGCAATGGGCTGGGCTCCATCAGCTGGGCAGGAGCATCCTAGGCTGGGGCTGCTGGAGGAGGTGGCCATGCTCCCAGCATCCCTGGACAGGGAGGACATGCTAAGAGTGACTATTTGAATCTCCTCTGCATCAGTTGTACTTCAAAGGGCGCAGAATTACAGGACTCCCTCCCAGCAATGTTCACAGTGACAGAGGACGTGGCGTGGGATCCCCTTGAACTCAGCTAATTTTCTGAGTCTTCGTCCTACCGTGCTAATAGACTAACACCAAACTGGGGGTGACCTTAAGTGGGTGGTGGGGTGTTATTGTTTACTGGAAACTGAGCTGTATGCAGATCAGAAGACGATGGTCCCAAGGGAAGAAAGTATTGCAAGATCATCCTGAAGGGGAGAGAGGAGCATAGTCAACATTCTTCACCACTTTGATTCGAGAAGGACATTACCTCCTCCAGGGTTACAGCAAGGCTTTTATGAAGTTTTACATTTCTGGCTTCTTCACAGGACACCACGGCTGAATGTTGAAGTGTCCTTCAGGTCAGCTCCAGTGGTGGGTGCATGATTTAACGCATGAGAGTGGGAGAAGACAGAGACTTGCTAGAGACATGGAGGCTGGCAAGCCAGACTCCACAGCAGATGTAACATTTACTTTTAAACAGACGCTTCCTTGCAACTGGATAAGGCGAGGTGGTGCGGGGTGTTGGTCTCTGCTCCCAGGTCACAAGCAACAGGACAAGGGGAAATGGCCTCAGGTTGCACCAGGGGAGGTTTAGGTTGGACACTGGGAAACATTTCTTCAGTGAAAGGGTGTCCAGCACCGGCACAGGTGCCCAGGGAGGTGGGGGAGGCACCGTCCCTGGGGGTGTTTAAAAGACACGTAGATGTGGTGCTGGGGGGCCATGGGTTAGTGGTGGGCTTGGCAGTGCTGGGTTAACTGTTGGACTCGATGATCTTGAAGGTCTTTTCCTAACATAAATGATTCCATAATTCTGTAATAGTCACAGATTGGATATGCCGTGACCCTTATGTGTGCTGCTAATCACAGCGGTCCTAGAGATAACAGACAATTTCATCTTTAAACCTGGACTATTATATTTACTCTTTTATATCATGCACCTTTTTTGCGTGTGATTTTGATTGGCATTTTTTCACCTAAAATGCTTCATGTAGGACCTGTGGATATGCCAGCAAAACTACTACACAGAGAAAAGCGTAAAAGAATTTTCAGAGAAAATATAAAAAAGCATCCACACTCTGCAGCACAAAACTAGACACTGGATGCAGCCCACCCTCGGCTGAAAGCACAAGTTTTGAGACAACAGCGTCAGTTTAATTTTCCAAGAGTTCAAAGAATTTCTTGCATTTAATCGGACTGAAGTTTCTCTAAGAAAACCAAGTCCAACGATTGCAGCACAGGTGCTGAGAGACTTAAACCTTTTCCTTGGAAAGAAATCTTCCCCAAAGTTTCTGTCAACAAATACAGCTAAAATCAGAGTGTGTGTTAATTAGATACTAAAGTCATTCAAATATCAGCTCTGTAGGAAGAAGGAGCATTACCACAAAAGAAGTCCATTGCAAAAGATAAATTGAAATTTATGTCAGTTTATACAACCTTCAGATTTGTAGAGTTGTCAGAAACCGGCACAGCAGAAATGAAACTGCAACAGGATCTGAGGCTGGATAAAACCCTCTTCCCTGGAGGGTGGCCAGCTCACTCATGTGAATTTTCACCTGCTTCCTTTTAACTATCCGTTCAAAAAACAATTGACCTTCCTCTGTAGGCTGCCCTCAGGTTGTGTTCTCAAGATCTTGCATAAATGTAAAAGATGGAAACAAAAATTTCAGTCCTTACACCCCGCCTGGCTCCAAGGGCTGGAGACCAGGTTAAACCTCAGTGAACTGGCAGCTTCTAGGAGGAACAACCACACCACCAGCCGAGCCACCGTGCCTACTTTTTTCCCCTGAGACAATGCACTTTTCCCAGCATCTCCCACTGTCTCATCCCTGATGCTCCTGGGGACCAGCAGTGACATCCATGCGTTCACTGAAGCCTTCCTCCCATGTTCCTCAACCTGTTTGCTCGGACATGGCCGCAACACCAGATTTGTTAGCTGACCTTGGACATGACTCCAGCATCTTACCTTGCATGACCTGAGCTCAGTAAGATGCATGAGCTGTGGCATACCCATGTGCCAGCCATTGGCTTTAGAAGTCAAAGCACATCTGCCCATCAATGGGTTGTCATGGTCCATCAAGATCAACCCCAGAGACATCATTGCTGGTGCCCCTCATCCTGTCCTGCACACCAGCAATCCTGGCTGTGCCACCAGAGACCCAGGCCATGGTGCTTGTGAAGCTGTGGGGAGATGACACACACAGAAAACATGGCAGCAGTGAGTGGGAGAGTCAAACCAAGCAGTGTCACAAGGTCTGGGGATGCGTCACTTCCATAAAAACTTGCACTCGCTTCCTACATAACCCCGCAGGGCAGGGAGGCTGCATGGCACTGGGAAGGCATCTCTCTGAAAGCATTGTCAACTTGCTGTCCATCTGTCCTGGCCATCCTGAGGAATCCTACCACTCCTCTTGAGAAACCCATGTTCTCTTTCTGGTCTCTTGGCGATGTCAGCAGGGCTCAGACTGGTGCCATTCAGGTTGGTCTAGCAGGGACAGTTTTCAGGAGAGGAGGGTCAGGAGCACAGGCATCACCCCACTGGATCTTGAGGAGCATCTACTGCAGCTTTTGGCAGCATGGGGCAGCTGTGGTCCCACCTGGGAGAGGACACAACCCATCTGCCCATGCTTACACCAACACGAGCCATGCTGGGGTGGACCTGGCAGGCAGCCTCTTCCTCCCAAAACCCTCGGGGGGGGTGGCCTGAGCTCAAGGACACAGCTGGCACCAGCCCCAGGCTGTGCAATGGGCTCTGGATTCCATGCCCAGCCCTGACCCCCACAGTGGGGCTGTACAGGGACACCAAGCCCCATCCCCAGTCCCCTGGGCTGAGCACTTGTCATGTTAAGAAGGGGCGGGGGTTCCTCGAACCCCTTATATTTGTTCAGCCTGGTGGTTTCCCAAGGAAGACGAGACCCTTGTGCCCCCCCCCAGCCTGCCCACCACCTGTGCTTTGAGAGCCCGCTGTGTTGGGGGGTGATTCAACCAACCTATTCAGGGACACCCCACCCCCCCGGCAGCATCCCTACATCAAATCCCTTGTAACAACTACTCAGATCTCTGGAGATCTGTACAAAATGAACTTCAACTGAAGATTTCTGTTATGCAAAATGCAAGTTTGTGAGAGAATAAGGTTCAGAGATTGTCGGTGACGATAACACCGACAGCAAAGCAAGCTCAGAACCACCCGCCTGGTAACAGCTAGCACGAGTTAGTCACAGAATGAATTCTTACCCAGTAGGCTTCCCTGTGGGGGAGAAGACAGGTTCAGCGCACGGACCGATCCAAGTTACGATGGAGTCTTCCCTAACTTCTCCCCTCATCGGTCCACTTTTTACACTTCATAGCGCAATGCGCATTCATTCATCATGCGCAGGATCGTTAACAAGTTTCTGGCGTCTCAAGCAAATCGGTGCCTCCTCCGAGAGCACTGCTGATGGATTTGCTAACTACACATGCTCCTCAATCCGGCGTTTGCCTTCTTTCTGGGAGGGTTATTTGAGTTGGATGTCACAATCTCCCACTAGCACAATTATCTTTGTTCTATTTTCAACTAATTTTCTGTTGATGTCAGTGGACTGCAACACCTTATCAGCCTGTCTCCTCTTTAGCCAGAACTTCCCTCATTTGAAGGCTTCTTTCTGAGTAGTTTAGTGAATGGTGTTCTTTTCACTTCCTGTTCTTTGTTTCCCATCCTCCTCAAGGCTGGCTCCCTCCATAAGAAGCCCTTTCGTTCATAACCCCTTTAGAGAGTGGGTCAGCTTGACCTAACTCTATGCACAGATCTGTGTATAGTCGAGCATGAAATCAGAATGTGGTACTTCGGGAGGTTAGACCACAATCCCCCGTTCTTGGGACTTCTTTCAGGCCAGGACTGGTCCATTTTCTTTACAGGTAGTTGGTGTTTGAGTGACTCTAGTTATACAGATTGTTGTATGTGGTGTGGCTGTACCTCGGAGGCAGGTAACTTGGAGATGGAGATGTGCGTTAGCATTAAAATGAGATTATTTCACCTGGGGAAAGTAATTTCTCCACAGTGGTTGGCTCAGCAATGGACATCTTCTCACAGAGTCTTCATTTGATGACTGCTACACAGCTTATCAGCTGTGTGGTACCACCATGTCCCCATTCCCGCAAGGAATACCACAGGGAGCATCTCCGCTCCATTCCACCTTCCGTCACCCCTACCAGCACGTGCTGAGCTGGCAGGGTGCGCTGCTCAGGGAGCTATGGTGAGGTAGATCCCGTGCACGCCAACTGTCTGGATTTTACCCTAAAATCCTTTCTGTAATACTATGCTTCTGTTAGGTCCCAGTTTTTCCTAATTCCCTACCCCCCAAAAAAGTAATTTTCCCACAGTGCCTCCATCGGACACACGTCCAGGCTGAAAGCACAGGCACAGCTAAGGTCACTTCAAAGAAAGGTCTTTATTGAGATGTTGGCTTGGACAGGAGCCACTTGGGGCTGTACAGGTCTTGGGGGGACAGGGACATGATCCCCACCCCCCAGGCTGCTGGTATCCAGGAGAGATTTCCAGGCACTGCAGAGCGTTGTTAACATCAAGATCAGAGCATGTCCCTGCCTATGGGGCAGCCCTTGCCACCTGCTGTCACACAGACAAGAGCAGAGCTGGAGGTACAGCACCTTGAGACCATGGAGGACCCGAATGTCCTGAGAACTGGGAGTGACGGCTGACTTTTCCTCCTTCCCTCGTGTTGCCCCCATTAGTAGAACACCTTTTCCAGATAGGAGTTCAGGAAGATTCCCGTGGGGTCCAGCTTCTCCCGGATGGAGCAGAATTTGGGGAAGGCTGGGTACATCTTCTCAAAGTCTTTCCGAGTGCAGCTGTGAGCCTGCAGGAGAGAAAGTGTCTGGGGGGGCTGCCCATCGCTGGGGAGTGTGTCATTGGCCCTGGACCCCCACCACCCCTGTGTTGTGGCAAGCCCCTGCAGAAGTGGTGGGACCTCCAACCCCTTATCTACATGCCCAAGGCGGGTAGCAAACAGGGCAACACCATCTCCTTCAGGCACCCATCCACCTCTGGGATCAGCCTGATGTGGGGGCCCTTCTCTGACCCCCACTCAACTGCAACCTCCCCCCCCTCCCATCCACGAGGAGCCGTGATGGAGAAGCAGAAGGGAAACCCTTCTGCAGACCCTCTCCTCCCAGAGGAGCAGGGCCATCGGTACCTTTGCCCAGTGGGGTCTCCCACCATATTTCTTCATGATGCCCTCATAGGTCAGCCAGTAGTTGAGGCGGGGGACGTTCTTCCCGTAGGGCCTGTTGGGGGTCAGGTAGGGAGGGCATTAGTGGGACCTGTGGGGGGATTTTTGCACCCCCGTGAAACCTCCCCAAGAAACTCCCCTCCTGGGGAGGACAACCTAGGGACCCACCATGGGCTCTTTGACCAGTACCAGGTGATGGAAACCTTCCAGGAACAAGCACTCCACCAGCTCTTGGCCAGTGGACCCTCATGTGGGACAACATCCTCAAGAAACAGGGCTGGGTGGCTCTAGGGTGCTCCAAGGCCACCCCATCCCTGCTGGCTTGGTGTCTGCAAATGTCTGAGTGGGGTGAGTGGGCAAAGGTGCAGGAGCTTGCTTGATCCAGCTTTCCAGTGCCAGCCAAGAGCTGGTGTCGGGGTGTTTGAGCTGTGCATTTGCTGC
>JAVJGJ010000059.1:73110794-73122099 GCA_035590215.1 Microhierax caerulescens | reverse complement strand
GAGATGGGGGGGGGGGTATCTAAAGTAATGCCGATTGGATTATGAGACGCACGGTTTAGGTACTGACCGAGGTGTGTCCACCAACCACCACTACGGTACGGTCAGGTGGCCTCCAGCTTGGAACGCCTTCGTCCGTCTGGGAGATATGGAACTGCGCCCATCCAATCCCTAGTTAGTCCAAGCTCTATCATTTGATTCAGCTCTCCAGAGCCAGCAGAGAACTGGTGTTGGGGTGTTTGGACTCTGCACCCAGCATACTGACCTGGGGAAGAAGAGGAGGAGCAGAGTGGGATGCAATGGGAACATGGCTCACCTGTACATGATGATGTTCATGTAGCAGCTGTCTCGCTGGAAGCAGGGACTCAGCCAGATCTCGTCCCCCCGAGTGAAGCGCACCTCCACGGGGTAGTGAGCCACCAGCTTGGGGTTGTTCTCCAAGGCGCCCTTCAGCTCCAGCAGGGCTTCCTTTGTCTTCTCACTGCCCAGGAGAAGCCCCCAGCCCCAGTTAATGCCAGCATGGGCACAGCCAGCTCCCTTCAGGTTTGAGCCCCCAACCCCACAGCTCCATCCCTGGCCCCAAGCTAATTCAGGGGATGGCTTGGCATGTCCCAGCATACCCCCCCCCCCCATTGCTTTGGGCTTGCGAAGCCCCAGGACATGGTGTGGCATGGATTTGGCACCCCAGGGCAGGCATGCAGGAGGGTCCCCATGCTAGGCTTGGAGGTAGGAATGGTGCCTCCTGGCCAGGTTCTTTTCATCCATGGCTTTGCCCCTGCTCCAGGCAGCCTGGGCTGAGGTAGAGCACAGGCAGGGGATGGCGCGGGGTTTGGCCACTGAGCCCAGCTGGGGATGGCCAGGGAGTGTCTGCGGGGCCATTTACATGGGGATGGCCCAGTCTTGAACATGCTGCTTGAAGCGACACTCGTAGTTGAAGATCTTGTAGCTGATGGAAATATTCTCCACTCGGGAGCTGAAGAGGAGCCAGAAGAAGAAGCGGTTGATCCAGGATACCAAGCTGGGCACGAAGGTGCTGCAGGGGAGAGAGCAGGAGGTAAGGTCTGATCCCAGAGCTGTTGCCCAGGGGTTTACCAAGGGCAGGCCGTGAGCTGTGGTGCCACAGGCCTGGGGACACCGGGCAAAGGGATGCCCTCCCAAGGGGCTGTAAGCAAAGCTGCAATCCTCCAAGGGTGCTGGAGACCATGGGGTCCTTCAGCCCCGCCGCGAGCTCGCCCACGCTCACCCCACGTGACCTTGGACCTTGCACCCTTGCCCTCAGCTCCCTTTTCGGCCTCTTGCTGCAAGCTAGAAAAGGGGTGCCTGGCCATCACCTCCCCTGCCCCCTGAGACCTCTGTACCTCCTCAGAGCATCCTGGCACTGGGGGACTGAGAAATACTGGGAACAGGGTGGAGTGCCAGGGTGGACCCCTAGGCAGAGCCCAAAGTGGCCACAGTCCCTCTTCTCCCTCTTCATGGGGTCCAAACCCAGCTCTCCTGTGCCACCAGGGTCCCGCTTCCCAGCCTCGCCTCCATGACCCAGCTGGATCTCCTCTCTCCACCCTGGTGCTCAGGACATGCTGACAGCCAACATGTCCCCCCAAAATCTCCTGTGCTGCTGCAGACCCATGCCACCTGGGTGTGCTGGTCCACCTCTGTGCACACGATGGCAGTGCAGCCCCAGACGTCAATCCCAGCCTGAACCTGCTCTCCCAGCACAGGAGCTTGCTTGGAGGACAGCAAGCACCTCCTCCTTTCCCCTGGAATGGGGGTTCTCCGGGTCCCAGTCCGTCCCCGCCCCTCCCTTGCCATCAGCCCTGGGGCTCTCAGCCAAGCAGCACAGGTTGCATTGTAAAAGGTGCAGAGAACAGATCTGGCTGAGGCCAACCCACCCAACCCCACCTGCCCCAGCTGCTGCCCAGGACACGCTCCTACCTGATCCAGAGCAGGAACTCCAGCAAGTAATAGCCAACAGCATAATCCCACAGCCAGCTGGCAGAGGAAGAGGGGGGCTGCAAAGCCAAGCAGAGGAAGACGATGGTGATCTGGGACTAGCAGGATCTGCAGCTCTCTTGCCAGCAGGCACGGAGGTGGGAGCACAAGCCTGGACCAGAAGCAAGCTGGGAGCAGGGGTTTGGAGAAGGGTACCCCAGGACTTCCCAGATCTCTCTCCTGTGATGAAACAGGGTCACATCCAGCCCCAGAAAGAGACCTGGCGTTGTCACAAGGATGCTAAGAGCTTGGACAGCCCCAACTACATCCATGTCCTGAGACCCTCGGACTGTGGAGCACGGGCAGTGTCCAGCCCAGCCCCAAAATGCTGTTTCCCTGATCAGCCACCCCAGCAGCCCTTGCACTGCAAGCCCATCATGCAGCGCCAGCTCTGGGAGGGCACCCAGCTTCATGCACGGGCCTTTCTCCCTTCACACATGGAGCCCGGTGGGACCTGCCTTGTTGGTGGGATCCTGGTAGATGACACTGACGTTCTCGCTGTGAGGGAACCACAGGAATCGGAAGTACTGGGATCTCTTCAGGTGGTCCTCGAGGTGATCGAGTACCTGCAATAACCAAAGAAATCCACCATGGTGGTTGTCCCCTGCCCTGCAGCAGGGATCCCATGAGCCAGGGGTGGAGGGACCTCAGAGGGCTCCCAGGGATGATGAGGCTGGTCCAAGGAGTCTGTCTGCAGAGTCTCAGCGAGCCCTGGGTTGGAGGGGAGTCAATACAGCCCAGCTATGCACCAAGGGGCTAACAGAGCCCATGGATCCGACATCTGGGTAAGGGAACAGGGCATGCCTGTTGTCTCCTCTCTCAGCTGTGATGGAGCTTCCCCATCCTGAAGATGCCGCTGGACCTGCATCTGGCATGTATCCAAGCTCAGATCCTGCGTCCTCCCACCATCATACCTCTGCAGCCCCCAAACTGCTCCATCAGGCATTCCCAGACATGAGGCAGCACAGCCAGGGCTGGAAGGGCCCCCTCCAGCCATAGAGCTGAGAACTCTACACTGACTGGTGGCTACCAAAAGCCACCTTCTGCTGCAGTGTCAGGGACACTCCAGTTTTCACACCCTGGCAGCACAGTTGTCTGCAGCTCTGGAGCCCCAGGGCAACAGGGAGTGGAGCTGGGATGCAGTGGAGGATGCAGCGAGGAGGCAATGGAGGATGAAGCTGGGAGGCTCTGTCCCAGAGACATCCCCTGCTTCAAATGCAGAATTGCCAAATCGCACATAAAGACACAAAAAAGGGCTTTAAGAAAGGCAGCTTCCTCGGACAAGCTGCCTGCCAGCAGCCGAGGACAGCAAGACATGGAGATTCTGAGTGGGCAGGGAACAGGTAGGACAACACAGGTGATGGGGCTTGAGTGGATGACCACAGCCTCAGGACATACTCAGCCTGTTCCCGGGGCCACCAGGGTCCCATCCCAGGCTGCCTGACATGGCAGCACCTGCAGAAATTAAAAGACCCTTCATCCCGCATCCCTTCTCCCTGCCCGTTTGTGCAAGCATAGAGGGACCCTGTGCTCACAGTGCTGTTTTGGCTGGGGCAGCACTTTTCCTTCTTGCAAGCAGCCTCTCCCACCACCCCCTGCAGAGATCTCCCATAGCTTAGCAGAAAGGCTTCAAAACCCAGCAGCTTTGCTTTGAGGAGTTTGCTTGACACAAGAGAAGGTGCAATGACCCATGGATATAACCCCAGGAAGGTCACAGCAACCTTAGCTGGTTCCTGGCAGGGTCATTTATTTGTCTTAATGAGCTATTAATCACCAGGTTGGGCTGCTTTAGCACCGACCCTGCCATAAAGTGAGGGTCTTCATGGGGTCACATTGCCATAAGGCTGTGGTCCCATTAAAGCAGGGAGGCTGGGAAGACAACCAGTGTATTCCCGTAACTGGTGAGAATTGCTAATTGCTAACTGGCGAGAGAGCTAATGCCGTTGTCTTTGTCTTCATATCAGTAGCTCCCGAAAAGCCACAAAAATCTAAGATGTCCCTGAAACAATCCATTTTCTGGCATAGAAAAGGTCCTATGTTGGAAACAGGTAACAATCGTGCAAGTAGAAGCAGGGCAAAAGCGACGACCCCACAGTTTTCATTGGTTCGGTTTAGGAACAAACGCATCAAAGTAGTAAAAGAAGTGGGGAAAAGAAGGATGCAGCTTTCCCAAGGTGATCCTGCCAATGGCTGCTCGTCTTCCAGCTGTGGCGTTTTGAGTGCAGAAGCCAATAGCTAGCGGGGTGACCTTTTCAATGTGCGCTTTTGATTCTGGTGATATCGGTCTGAAGAAAATAAGCCCGCGACTTTGTAGGATAATTACAGCGCAGCGAGCCGGCTTCAGGAGTCCTTGGGGATTGCTGGCTGAGCGCCGGAGGCAGAGGTCAGGCGGTGGAAATCTTGTCGCTGTAATGTGGCCAACACACACAACGGAGATGACCCTGAAGCACGCTGAGATCTGGGGGATTTTGCTCGCCTTCATTTCCTTCTCAGGAGCCCAGAACAAATCCCTTTGCTTCATAAAGACTGGGTCAAAAGAAGTCACTTGCTTTCTTGCTTGCAAACACCCTCGAGAGCTCACTGAGCTGAGGGTCAGGCACTGCGCCTGCTGCAATGTAGGTCTGGTGGCTCCAGATGGTCCTGGGGGAAAGGACTATGATGGGACATGGGGCAGATGTGGCCAAGGTGCTGGGGAGGACAAAGCACAAGAAGTCACGAGCACATGTCCCATAGGTTTGTCAGAGCAACGAAGGGGACAAGGGAGCATGAGGAGCTCACATTTTGGGAGAGACAGATGCTCAGCCTCCCCCTTTGCCTGTGTGCTGCCTGTGCCTGGCAGGGTCCTACCACAGCAGGGGACGGTGTCTGAGCCCTGGTTGGAAGAGTCACTTCCATGCACCGAGTCCAAACCCAACAGCTCTGGCTAAGAGGGATGAGGTCAGGCCCAGCGATTGAGAGGGGGTTTAGGTGCAGGGTGGTCTTGGAGGGATGGGGCTTGAGGGATACATCCCCAATGTCTGGGACATCCCCCAAAGGGTTCACGTTTGGGTTAGGATGTGGCAGGGCTCGAGCAAAAGAACCACTTCTTCACCCACCAGGTTGCTGAGCTCTGCAAGTCTGCAGGCAGTTAAAAGTTTGCATGGGTTCAGGAGCAGAGCAGAGACCTTCCTGGAAGAGAAACTCACTGCCTTAGGCCATACATACAAACCGCCCCCAGCTCAGGAAGCCCCAAGGCTGCACAGATCAGGGGAAGAGGTATCATACCTAAGTCTGACCCATCTTCATCCTCATCAGCCTCCCAGCATGTCTGAGACAAGGGGATGCTGAGTGCATCCCTGCCACTGTCCAGGGATGCTCTGCAGGTCTCTGGTCACCTCAGCCGTGCAACAAACCCTCTCCGTCCTGTGCCTTGTTCGTGGTTGTTGTCAGCAGCTAGGGCAGCTGAGTTTATCCCAGTGATAAAGATAATCACGAGGCCAGAAAAGAAAGCATGCAGTTCTTATATAACCACAAATCCAAGCCTGGCTCCTCTGACACATATATTATTCGCAATGTCTTAGATAACTCAGGCTTAAATATTTCAAGCAACCTGCTCCCTTGCCATTATTCTCTTCCGCCTCACTGAGCCTCTCGACATGAAAGCCAGAGATCGGGGAAGCAGGCAAGGAGCAGCGATGACCGAGAATTGATAATGGCATTAATATTTATAGAGTGCATTCTTGTTTCACCCTCCTAACAGCCCCGAGGGATGCAGAAAGATGGGTTGAGCTGTGCAGGGGGCATAGCCTGGGGAGATGATGCTGAGCAGGGTACCTGCCCTGCTCAGGATAGTAGGGTTACCCTGCACGTGAGCTTAAGTTTCCCAGCTAAGAGGCAATTTAGGAGGCGTAAACCAACACTCAGTCTGGTAACATGGCTGAGGAGAGGTGCTAGAGGATGCAGTGAAGGTCCAAGCAGTCTGGCAGGGTAGGTGAGGGCCAAGACACAAGGAGCTGGCAGCCTCCCACCACATTTAAAAAAATATTTAAATCCATTTATAGTGAGGAACTCCCCGCTGCAGGGCACCAGGGAAGTCCCAGCTCAGGGTGCAAACGGGCCATTCACAGGCAAAACCCCACTCCTGAGCCTTTAAACTCAAACCCATCACCTCTGCAACTGGAACCACTGGTAACGAACTCACTGCAGACTGGGAGGGCACCCTGGGGAAATATCTTGGTGGGTTTCCCCTATTCCTCTGTCTTCCTTTCCCACCTCCCAGGAAAAACAAGACCCTGGAGTACTCCAGCTCTCAACTGCTCTGGTGCGGCTGCTCTTGGAGGGGTGAGAGCAGGCAGGCAGACATGTTAGTGGACTTGGGTACCATGCATGGACCCCTGTGCCCACCTCCCCCAGTCAACCCAGCCACCCGCAGCTCAGCACGAGGACCACGGGGTGCCTGTGGATCAGGGCTGACAAAGCAGATACGCGCTTTTGCAGTTACAGTCACATTCCAGGTGGTGTTCGAGCCACCCCAATGGGGCACTGAATTATTCAGTCTTAAAAAAAAAAAAATAATTAAGGACAGCATTTCTCAGAGCTTTACTAGTGCTGCAGCTCTGATCAATCCTGCAACAAATTTTGCTGCATTTGTCCAAGGGATTTTTTTTTTCCCCATAAGCCCAACTTAACGAAGGCTTGTGTTGTCATTAGCCAGGACTGGGACTGGACCTGCAAGACCCAAATGAGACAACAGATGAGGATGATATTGAGGATGCACTAACAGGGATGTCAGACCTCACAGGAAGACAAAAATTGGTGTTTGAAGCAGATCCAATCTCCTGGAGAGGTCCCTTTCCACCACCTCCTGGTTTCTTCCTCCTGGTGGACTTAATGCCTCAGTTTCCCCATCCAGAAATCTTCACTGTTTCCAGTGAACACAGTGAGGCCACACAGCATTTAGAAGGCCACCAGGCCTCTCAACTTGCAGGTGGCCCCTTCTCTGTGGGCTTTAGCCTGTGCAATGCTGTGGCCTCCAGCGATGATCTGGGACGAGCTGGATGGTTGCTCAACGAAAGGCAGTAGATCACATCCTGACACAACAGCTGTGTCCAGCTGTCCCAGCTGTGAAGGGGCTCAGCATCACACAAAGCAGCTTGCTCCATCTGGCTTCCCAACACTGAGGGTGGGAGGGCTCCAAAGAAATGCATCCAGCAATTAAAAGGAGTTTACATAATGGCAGAGACAGGGCAAATTGGTTTTGATGTGTTCCCAGGAGAAAGAATTCCTTCAAATCACTCTGTAGAAATGCCCACTGGGCCTTCAAAATGCTTTCTGAGGGGACCAGATCGCACCCAACATTGGCCACAGAGCCACGTGGAGATCCAAGCTCGTAAAGCCCAGGAGATGCACTGCCCCAAAAAGGGGCTTTTCATGCCTCTTTTGAGGGAAATCAGTTTGTCTCAGCCTGGCTCCTCCCGGGGATGGAAGGCTCGGCTGAAGGAAACCACTCTCCAGCACCAGACATCTCTGTACCAGCATCCCAGGACACTGTCCCCAGTGCCTCAGCCACACACTGAACAAGAATCTAAACTTCTTGTGTGCTCCACGGTCAACTAAATGCCCTTTCATGGGTTACATGCAAGATGTCTTCAGGAGGTGAATACCCAGACCTCACACAGAGGAAAGGCCCAGATAACCGTGAAGCAGGGACAAGAGGGAGAGGACGGATGGTGGGACAGCAGAGCTTGCCCAGGAGAGAAGACAGCATGCACAACCATCAGAGCCATGCAAGATCCTGATCTATGAGAGAGCAGGTCAGACACCCTCCTCAGAAAGCTACCTCTCTTGGGGACATCTCAGTTACTAGCACCAGACAACTTAGTCCGAGTGATTTAGCACTTTGGTAAGATGGAGACAGACAAGCCCAGCATCAACAGAACAATCAGTTTAAAGGGAGTTTCCCCAAAATGCAGCTCTGAGGTTGGATCCTAATAAAGGGATTTGTTCAATCTGGCTCTTGAAACATGTCACCCATCCCACTCCTCCTCATCCCCAGCACGGTTTGTCCCAAGTTCAGCTCAAAAAAAAAAAAGTTATACTCAACTTCACACTGGGAGATAGAAAGTCCATCCCAAAAAATACCCAGACCTCACACAGAGGAAAGGCCCAAGTTATTATCTAGAGCACAAGATGCTCGTGGACTATTTTAAGTGGCCCATCTGTTGCTGGAAAAAGCAAGGCTTTCTGTTAGCTGAGCAGCAGGAGACAACGAGATGGGAGTCGGCACTTCCTTGGAGAGCGCACAGCTCATGGGAGCAGCTATGCCCTGCGGGACTCTGCTCCTCTCCTCCGGGACCCAGCTAGGCGCTGCCTGCCTCGAGGGATGCTGGCTCAGCACAGGCAGTCTTCTCCCTGTTCTTCCTTGGTCCAGGCAGCACGTCAGCTCATCAGGCCAACCCCAGCTTTCCAGCAAGGGCAATTTTCTCCAGCTGGAACATTAAATCTGCATTAGGCTTAGTCATGCGTGCCTGGAGTTACCAGATCTCCACTGACCTGCTGGCGCGCGTGAATGCTGCGTTAAACGGAGCAGAGGCGTTGGCTCAGCCATCTCACGATGACGTCTCCCATGAAGCAGCAAACGCTGAGGGGTGGCAGCGCTGACGCCTGCAGACTCCTTCAGCATCTCTAACTTGATTGCGCTGGAGCCTCTGTGCTCAGCCCCGCCGTGGCTTGGAGGGAGCCCAGGGAAGATGAAGCTGACGACCATGAGCAAACTTCCATCCCTGCTCCAGTGGGACCAACTGGCATCACACAGCCCACATCAGCTCCCCACCGCTGCAGCTGCCCTTCCCTCGCTTGTCCCTGCCATCACTGAGGCTGAGGCACTGCTTGCCAGACGGGGGGACAGGTGAAAACCCACAGAGCTATACGTAAAGGACAGACCCATAGTTGGAGGAGGGAGTCTGATTTCTGTCACCTCTGTGCCAAGTCAGGCAGGGGACAACTGATGCTGAGAAGAGAGGATGCTGCTGCAGAGGCCAGGACATGGGGATGTTGACAGGGGTCTCACTGTCCATTCTTTTCCCTAAAAAGGGCACTTCCAGAGGGCAAGCACCTTGCCAGACCCAAATGTAAATCAGAGGTGAAACCAAGAAGAGTAGAAGTGTTTTCACCCTCCTTTCCTCTGCCTTGGTCCCACCGGTGACATGCAGCTCCCCCCAGCCAGCCCAAGCCCAGCCAGGGGACCCCTCCCAGGCAGGAGCCCTCTGCCCCCCTAGATCTCAGGTTTGCAGTGTACCTCATGCCCACACAGCCCCTCCGAGCTGGGGGATCGTGCCCAGAACAGCAGGCAGCAGTCCCTGCCTGCCTCCCACCTGCCAGGTGGGCCAGCCCTCCCACGGCATCCTCCTGTGGATGGTCCCATCTCCCATACCAGGACCCAGGGGATGTCTCTGAAAGACACAGCTCAGAGTCACTCTCCGCAGCTCCAGGTGAGTGCGGAAACTCTTTGGCAGGTTCCTGAGGACACTGGAAGCCACTAGCCATCTCCTGTGGCCAAGAGCCACCTTGGGGCTGCACAGAGTTTGGTTCAGGACAGTGAAATCAGCTATTTGAATCTCAGGCTGGATAAATGCAAAAAATCTTTATCCATCTGGACCAGTTTTAAAAGAGGAGCCTGGGAACAGCTCAGGGGAGAGTGTGGCAATAACAGAAGACATGAGGTTCCACATCACCTTCACACCCCTGAGCTGCCCTGGGCCAGATGTGAAGCTGAAAGGAGCTGGGGATGGACGCAACTTCTCCCAGAGATCACAGAATCACAGCATCATAGAATGGGCACGGCTGGAAGGGACCTCTGGAGATCACCTAGTCCAACCCCCTGCTAAAGCAAGTTCTCCTAAGAGTAGGTGATGCCTTGCAGTTCTCAAAAAAACACCAGCAATAATAAATAAGGGAAATTACTTTCATCTCTGTGTCTTTCCCCCACAGCTCAGCCTCTGCCCAGCTCCCCCAGGCTGGACGCAGAGGGGTGGCTGCAGAGGGTCCCAGTGCGAGGTGCAGAGGTCCCACGTGATCTTTTGTGAGGACTGAAGGACTCCTCATAGTAGACTCACAGCAGCTTGGGCTTCCCTACCCTGCCTCCTCCCAGATTTCGTGCCCAGCAAAGCTGCCAGAGCACGCTCAGCGTCCAGGCTCAACCTCTGCTCCATGCAGCACCCCTGAGAACAAAGCAAATGTCTTCCCCCAGCTTGAGGGGACTCAGCACCTCCATTTCCCACCACCTCGCTGGCTCAGTTTGTAACCAAGCATGGGGCTGCACCCCAAACCCTGCTTTGCTCCTGAGCACCAACTGCACGAAGCAATGCACATCTTGCTGCAGCTCCCAAGCACCCACCTGCCCTACGTGGCATGGAGGTGGCACTCACACATACCTCTCCTCCCCACCCCACTACCTGAACCTGTCTGGTCCCAGAAGATGCTGTTCCATCTGTGGGAAGTTAAAGTGGCATTTCCTAAGAAACATGGCTTTTCCTTCATCACCCTGGAGAAGTTTCCAGCTTAAAGGACACCATGAAGATGCAGGAGGAGTACAACCTACAAACACACGTGGGATTTTTCCACCATCATGCAACCACTTCCCGATCTTCCTCCAACCATGTTACCTCACTGACAACATTGTTTATCCCCTGGCTTTAAAAGCATCGCCCACATCATACCTCGGTGAGGGTGGAGGGGAAGGCCACCTCATGCAGGTGGAACTGGGGCACGCACTGGAAGGTGACAGTGAGCACGATGCCCAGGCAGCCAAGGTGCAGGCGGGCGGCCTGGAATACATCTGCATTGATGGACTCTGAGCACTCCAGGATCTCCCCTGAGGCTGTCAGCAGTGTGAGCGCTACGACCTGCCGAGAGGGGAGCAAAGCTTCAGCGAGCATTCCATGTGTCCCATCTCCATGCCAAGATCCTGCGTTCAAAAACTCCAAAACTTAGGGCTGGGGGCTAAGCAGGGAGACCCCTGTAGCACAACCAGCATCACAGGGTGCTTTCTGCAGAGCTTGGCTCCACCAGCCCCTCCTGCCACCTTTGATGAAAAGTATCCTTCTCTTTCTGGGGTATGCTAGGAAAAAACATCAAATAAAGAAGTAAAACTCCCCCAAATTAATTCAATTCTCCATAACCATCAGTGGAATCACCATACAGATTTCACAGAACCACAGAATCATTTAGGTTGGAAAAGACCTTTGAGATCATCAGGTCCAACTGTTAACCCAGCACTGCCAAGCCCACCACTAACCCATGGCCCCCCAGCACCACATCTACGTGTCTTTTAAACACCCCC
>JAVJGJ010000059.1:73088119-73103823 GCA_035590215.1 Microhierax caerulescens | reverse complement strand
GGGCTTCAGGCACTGAGTGATGCGACAGCCTCGCAGTATCGCATCGCTACGCACAACACAGGTGCTGGGGGTCTTCACTCTGCCTTGCAAGGAGGAGGATGCTCCACGCCTTGCACCCCAAACTCACCCCACCGCCCCATCAGGAGCAGAGGGGGGGACGGGGGGCAGCCGGGGAATGGGTCTCATCTGAAGGACGGTCGAGGAGCGGCGATTTGCAGGAGCTCTGCAGCGCTCTGTGGCTGCACTTTGGTGATAAGCAAACCCTCCCTGGTCCCTCATTAAGGAGGGGATGATAACAATTTTTCTGAGCTGGCTAACTCAGGCAAGGTGACCTTTGGGAGCACTGCTCCAAGCCCCGAGCAGGCAGGGAACCACCACGGCAGGCAGCTGCTTTCACATGGCCACAAGATGCTTTCAGAGACCCAACCTTAACACAATCACGAACCAGGGGGGAAACTGCTTCTTAATTACAGAACAAGAGCTGTGCAGCCTGCAAAGGGCCTTGCAGCATGTCCAGCAGCTTTTGCTGTGGGTCTTCACATCTACCTTCAAACCTCCCTGACCTCCTGGCCATGCTGAAACTCTGCCCATGTTTTCCTGGCTGCAATGCAGCAAATTAATGAATAACCTTCTGACACACCTTGGAGCCCAGATAGACACCAAGGGGTCCAGCCAACTGGTTTCAGACACCTCCACGGCTGCCCAGCCAATAGCTCTGGGTCCAAGTGCTGTGCAAAGGTCATCAAAATCTAAAAAAAAAACAACAAAAAAAAACCCAACTCAAGGGATTATTCATTAACTGTGCAGGGTGAAGAAGATGCACATGGGGAGGGATGGAGCTCCCCACCAGCACCTCAGCCTCTGCCAGCTCTCAGCTGCATCCAGGAGGGATGTCACATCTTGGCTAATTACAGCAGAACAGCACAGCAGGGAATAGTTCAATTAAAGGATGAAAGAAAACATAAAAATAAAAAAGAAACCAGTGGCGTTTTGCCAGATGTGGAAGCTATTTGTGAATTTATTTGTGCATCGATGAAATTTTTGGTGGGATGGAAAATGCCCCAGCGTGAAGCGGAGTCTCTCCTGGAGACATCCTGACCGCAGCGCTTGCCGGTGGACTCTTCTGCAGCTCCTAGATAATGTGTCCAGATCAGGGAAGGATTCAGTCCCCCAGGTTCACCCTGGGGATCGGGAGACCAGCGATCAGCTGGCATAAATCCTGGGAGTGCGATGCCAGCAGATGCATTGGGTGGGTTTGCCATGCCAGAGTGTGCAGTTTGCACAGGGAGGACAGGGCTGGGGACCCTGAACACCACCAGCTCTCCAGCACTGCCAGGGTGACACAGGGTTATCGGCTGCTGTTATTAGCTGGGGTTCTCTGAGGCAGCCAAAATGGGGCTGGGAGCTGGGAGAAGCCCCTCTCTGCACCCTCACAGGCACCTCTGCAGCTGCTGGCATTGAGCTGGCCCAGCAGTGGGGGTCCTGCTGGAATCTCCTGCCTTGGCAGCCACTCTTGTCACTGTCACATCTGCACCACAAATAGCCAATCCACTCACAAACTGCAATGCATTCATTCCCATATTTCAACGGATTACCAGTTGCAGTGCATGCCCAAGTTGCAATGCACTCAGGGAGCCTGCTTTGCTGCCATGCTGCAGGGGTGGACACCTGAGGCTCTGTCCACAGAGCCACCGCAGGAGCCTGGAGATGGGGTTTGCCCAAAAAACTGGCTTGTGGCTGGAGCCTTGGCCCCCCTCCTCTGCCAGTTGTGCTCCTCCCCAGAGCTGTCTGCGCCTGGGGGGGCTCCCAGAGCTGCTACCTCCCCTACATCAGTGGGGGCAAGTGAGGCAGGAGCATCTGCTGAAGCTCTGAGTGTCTGAGTCTTGAGAGCTGTTCAAGCAGTGCCTCAGGTCAGGCAGAAATCAGGTGAGGGTGCTTTTTTGGTCTCCTTTCTTCTCCGTTTAAAAATAAAATAGTTGAAATTTAATTATAGGCAGCTTTTATTCTTTATTTCTCAATCTCCGAGGGCTTTCTTTTCGCTTTTCCAAGTTAATTGCTTCCTTTCAGAAATGGGGCCAGAGAACAACGTCTGGAGGAGGGGAGGACAGGACCAGAGTTGGAGCCAGTATGGAAGCAGGGAGATATTTTCCTTTAATCCTCACCCCTGGGCACAGACCAAGTCCCACTGTGTCCTCCTTGCAGATCAGCATCCCTGCCGATGGGTACCTGGCAGCCTTTGAGGGAGAAGCCAATTAAAACAGCACATTTCCAGGGTTCTTTTGGTCCAGGGTGCTGGTCACACCGTCCACCCTCACCCCAGGGTGGATTTGGCTCCCAGGGGGTTGATGCTGCAGTTTGAGCTCTGGCTTGACCTTTGCAAAGGCACATTGGCCCCAGGGGGACCTTCATCCTTGGCACCCAGCAAATGGGGCATTTTCAGTCCCAGCAGGGCTGAAATATTAACCGAACATCCCTGTGGCAAAGCCGTAGCTATCCCAGAGTCCAGGGATGCGCTGGGTTGAAATTTAACCTGGTGCCATCAAGCTTGGTGGGTGCAAGTGACCGTGGCTGGGTGCAGTCCTGCCCCCCTGGATTCAAACCCCATGGGGCAAAGCTAGTGGCAGAGCTGGGATCTGTTGTGGGGCAAGGTCCTGGAGGTGCAGGATGAGGCCCACCTCCTTCCCACAGCAGCCCTGAGCCAGTGCCCCAAAGCGACGGTGCTTTTGTGGGTTTTATCTATATACTCTTTTATCTTTTCTTTTTTGTTGTTTGCATTGCAGGCAGGTTTCAAAGGTGAACCCCAGCAGCTGTGGGGTTTCCAGCCCGCCCCCTGCACGCATGGGGCAGGGTCACCCTGCCAGACTCTGCCAGTAGGCCAGCCCCAGGTCTGGGGCTCTGCATCCTCCACAGCCCCCCAGCATGACCCTGCC
Organism: Microhierax caerulescens; assembly: GCA_035590215.1. NCBI lineage: Eukaryota > Metazoa > Chordata > Aves > Falconiformes > Falconidae > Microhierax > Microhierax caerulescens. The sequence goes on along the minus strand of JAVJGJ010000059.1, from coordinate 73,100,893 downwards.
AGGCTCTGCCCGCACCCTGCACCCCCTGCGTGCACTCCAAGTGTGCACCTTGCACCCCAGTACCCACATTGGGCATCCTGTGTGTGCAGCCTGCACCCCATGCATGCACCCGGTGGGTGCACCTTGCATTCTGGTACCTGCTCCTTGCACCCTGTGTGTGCACCCTGCACCCTGGTGCCTGCACCCTGCACCTCGTGTGTGCGCCCAGCATCCTGCTTGTGTACCCTGACACCCCCGGTGCCTGCCCCCCCCTGCATGCTGCTGCCCCCCCCTTGCGCTCCGGTGCCCGCACCCTGCAATCTGTGTGGGCACCCTGCACCACAGTACCCTCGCTGTGCACCCTGCAGTGTGCACCCTGCACATCATGTGCACTTTGCATTGCATGTGCGCACCTCGCGGAAGGGTTAAGGCCCCGAGAGCAACGAAGATGTCCTGAATACCCCAGGTACAGGTGCCCAGCTGAACAAAAGGGGTTCGGGATGGGCGTGAGACAGGAGGCACCTGCCTAGGAGGTGCGGGGGCCATAAAGATAAGAAAGTCACAAGAGAATGGCAACAGCAGCCTGGGAGAAGATGTGGCAGAAGTAAAGGTCAGTGGGTGGGTGCAGTGAAGAAGACTACAAGCCTTCATCTGCAGACCAGGACAGCCACCCAAACACCACCAGGGCAGACAACTGCGCCTTCGCCCTCGGGACCAGAGATTTAAATCTCAGGTTTATTAAGGAGTTCTCAGCTATCTTGGGACTGTAATGTTGGGGTATATAGGCTCTGGCAGTTTGCCAGGTGGTTGGAGCACTGATGATGGAGCTACCCCTAGTGCCCCCCCGCCCCTCCCCGCGCTCCAATAAAGGCTGCCTTGCTGAGTAACAGCCTGCTGTTATTTTTATTCTATCAGGCTCCTTACCCAGCTGCACCTAGCTAAAGGCTTCGGCAAGGAAAGTTGAAAAGCGAGGGGGTTTGGGTGCTGCCACCTTTTGCATTGCCTGCACCGTACCTGTGCCCCCTGCACTCCCGTGCGCGCAGCCTGCGCCCCATGTGTGCATCCTGTACACTGCTGCCATACCTTGCGTTCTGGTGCCTGCACCCTGCACCCCAGTACCCATGCTGCGCGCCCTGCGCATGCACCTTGCGCCGTGTATGTGCATCCTGCACCCCATGTGTGCACCCTGCGCCCTGCATGCTCAGCCTGCGCCCCATCCATGCCACCCAGCAGACATTTCTAGCAGAAACTCCTCTCGCCCATTGCAGAGATGCTGGTGGGGTCAGAGGGGTAGGAGGAACACTGGGGGTGACTGTCCCTACCAGATACACATGTCCCCTGACCACGGTGTGACTGCCACAAGCTTCTCTGAAGAAGAACCAGGCTGGGGAGGGCACCAGAACCCCCACCTCCACTGCCATAGCCCACCAGCATCTTGCTTAAGTGCTAAAAAACCCGATGGAGGATAAGTAACAGGACCTGAAGCTTTAATTCCTGCGCATGGTGCTCCTCAGGGGAACGAGTGTCCTGGGGAACAGCGGTGGCAGCGGAAGGTTGCTGCCTGTCCTCGGTGATGGGAGCGACATGTCCCAGGGATGGTGGAGGTCAGACCTCCCGGCTGCGTGCTCGCTGACCTTTGGAAGGATTCGCAGTCACATTCGTCAGCACCAGCACGGATGAGCACAGAGCATGGAAGGGGGGTGGGGGTGGGGGTGCCCATTGCACCAGCAGTGCCAGAATTGGAGATTTGGGGGTTTTAGCTGGGCATCACCTTGCAGACACCCTACAAACAGCCTCGTAAAACCAGCCCTGTCTTTGTGGCCAGGTCCTGGACACACTGGGTGCTGCCACTGTCACCCACATGGTCACTATCGAGCATCCCAGCCAGAGCAGAGGATGGAGCCAGGGGATGCTGCTGGGCTGGGCTGGCTCCAGGCTGGGTTTCACAGTTTCTCTGAGTGTCAATGCCTTGTCAGCACTCCCCTGCAGCACCCCCATGCCCCCTGGCAGACGAATCCTGTGAGATAAGGCCCCAAGGATTAAGCAAATTAAACTAATCTGTGATTTTACCCTCTGTGCACCTTCTTGAGAAAAAGCAAGAAAGCCCTGGCTGGTCTGGGAAAGCCCCAAACCCCCCAGGTTTGCAGTGCCACAGCCAGAGCAAGGGCTGCTCTGCACTTGTTGGTTTGCTTTGGGGGGCTGCTCCCCCACGTAACATGGAGTGACCGCCAAAGCCTCACACCCTGCACCCTTGCAGCTTGTAAACTTCCAAAGATGCAGCAGCAGGTGCAGCTGGGTCCAGCCACTGCTGCTGAGCCCAGTGCAACAGTAACCTCACACACCTCCCCCCCCACCCTCGGTGGGATTTATTTTTTGCCAAAGCTGAACTGCTCAGAGCAGCTGAGCCTCCACTCCCCCAGGGACGTCGTGACTCTTCTTCTCCATATCCATTTTTTTTGTTGCTCACAAAGGTGAGTGTTTAAGATTTGTAGAGTGGCAATTGCAAGTATCTCCTGAAAAATAAACCCAGGTTTTTTGTGTGCTGCCATGGGAGCTCCAGGAGCTGCCCCTAATGCCAGGGCTTTGGGGTTTATCCAAGCCTTTGCTGCTGGATCAGGGCTTTGAAACCCACCCTGAGGTTTTCCAGACTTTTTCCTCTGCCTTTTTCACATCAAAAAGTTGAGAGGGGAGTAGGATAGGATCACCATGGTTCATGCAGATGGATACCACATCCACCCCAGGGGAGGGGTTTGCTGATGCAAGCTCTGCAGCATCCCAAGGGATGTGGTCCCTCTCCCTCCGCTGTGCCTAGTGCCACCGTGAGCTGTGAAAAGAAATGGCTCAGAGGAGCTCAGTCTGAAGCCAGATTTCTTTTTTCATTGCAGACTCCATCCATCGCATCAGGGCCTGGCCCCATGGGTGCTGTTAGCAGCAGCCAATGCCATCACTCACGTTGATGCCTGAAGGGTTTCTCCTGGGAATAAACCCTCCAAGAGACAGAGTGAGGCCTCGGAGGAAACCAGGGTTGGACTTTGCATCTCTTCTGACGGTGTTTGCATTGCTCTGGCCATGCCCTCCCAAAAGCATCAGCATCAAAGCCCAAGTCTGCTTTGGCTTGGCTGGTTTCCTGGGTCCCTGCTCTGCAAGCAGTGGGGTGTCTCCATCCTAAACCAGGTGCCCTGGGCTAACTCCATCCCACCGGCCTGCGTGGGCATCAGAGCTCATTGAACGTGCTGAGGGTGCATGCAGCCAAGGAGGACACGTACACCCCAGGGATGGAGGCTGCATGCACCCACCCAAGGGACCGAGGCCACGTGCACCTGGGGGACCAAGCATGCAGGCACCCAAGGAGCCGAGGACATGTGCACTATGGGGGGCTGAGGACACATGGGGGGGGGACGAGGACACGTGTACCTGTGGGGATTGGGGATGCATGTATGCAGGAGACCAAGGGCGTGTGCACCCCAGGGTGCTGAGGACACATATGCATGGGGCACTGAAGATGCATGAAGCCGATGGGGCCCAGGGCATGCACAGCCAGGGTGGGGGATGGGAGCTGGAGAAGCCAGTCTAGGCTGCAGGGGAGAAGGCACCGAGCTGGCACTGGGTGGGAATCTGCAGGAAGGGGGCTGCTGCAGCAGGGGGATGCCCTGCTGGTGGCAATGCATGGCGCATGGGGAGGGATTACATGGTGTGCAAGGTGGGAAGAGGGTTTAGGAGCTCTTTGCAGGTCCTCCTGACTCCCAGAATCATTCCCAGGATCTGCAGAAGGGTGGGTGCGCTGCTGGGCACCACTGCAGCCTTGCAGCCTGCCCTGGGCAGGGTGAAAACACCCAGGTCAGGTCCCTGACAGGGGCTGGGGTGCAGGGAAGGCGGGTGGGAAGCTGCCAACACCTATTAAACCCACAAGCCCAGATGGCAGTGCCATGGGAGAGGCTGTTGTGGCAGCGCCTGTCTGGCTCCCTGGGCAGGGCTGCAGGGCGGGTGCTTGGCTGCAGCTCCCAGCTGCCCGGGGATGATGCTTTTGGATTTTCCATTTCATCAGCAGAGTCCAGAGCGACTCTGGCACTTGCTTCCGAGGCTGCCTTCTCTGCCAGCAAACCGGCAGAGGATGACAGCTAGGGTTATGGATAACTCCAGGTGGGGGGAGGGGAAGCAGGTTTAAACACCTCGCTGCCTACCCAGGGGCTGGCTTTATCCTTTCCCCCACCCCCACCCCAAATCCACGCAGTTCCTTTTTCAGGGATGAATCCGGATGCAAAACGTTCCCGTGGGTTTGCTGGCAGAGCAGGGATGGGCTGGGAAGAGGGATGCAGACAGCCAGACAAACCGCAAAGCTCCAGCTGAAAATAGTTGAGGGCTGGGGAGAATCTGGGAAGCGGGGGCGTGGGGGTGGAAATACCAAGCATGTTTGCACAAATCCTTACGCTGTGCTGGATGCCTGTTTACAATGTCTATTGGGGCCAGGAGAAGGGCTGAGAGCTCAGGGGAAGGGGGCTGCAGGCGGGGGCTGAGCCCTGGCACCACAGGGACAAGGCAGGAAGATGCTGCACGACCCTGCACCCTTAGGACCGCAGGACAAGCCGAGGTGCTGGGGTCACTTTGTGCTTTATTTCTCAACAAGGCAGAAGGCAGCGTTAATTATTATTAGTGCATTAAAACCCCCACACCAAAACAAACCACGTGGCACGAGCAGCTGCAGCCCCAGGCCCTCCAGCCAAAGCCCTGAGTGAGGGAAGCCCTGGGATGGGGATGGAGTGATGGGGCAGCCCCTGCTATGGCACAAGGAGGGCTCCAGCCCCAAACCATCTCCCAGCACCCCAGGCTCCCCCCCGCTCGGAGTGCTCACTGACACCCTTTTAGCTGCAGGCAGCAGGGACAATGCCATGTGCCACCCTCCTCCTAGCCCTGGCTCACCCATCACTTCCACCTATCAAGCTCTAAAAAAAATACAGATCGAGCCCTAAAGGCAAAAATCCAACCCTAAAGGCAAAATCAGGCCAGGGAGGAGGGAAGGCACGGGGCAGGGCTCTGCCTGCCAGTCCTGCTCACAGCCTGGAGAACTTGGGCAGGGGGATGTCCGGGGGGAGCCCCTCCAGCCATTTCACCAGGATCCTGTTCACCAGCGCCGGCCTGGGGGGACAGCACAAAGCTGGGGTGGCTGCCAGCATCCCTGGGACGCAGGGGAGCCCAGCTCCGATGGAGCGAGGCCGTGTACCACGCTGGCTGCAGTACCTCTCCATCTGCGTCCAGTGCCCGCACTCCTCGATGTGCTCCCGGTGCAGCTGTGGGATCTATGGAGGGATGCACAAGAGCGGAGAGGGGCTGGTTGGTGCCAGCGTCTGGCACGCTGGGTGCCAGGAGCCCACCCCAGGCTGCCCCTGCCCCCTCAGCTCTTTATTTTGGCAACAGCAACTCCCCTCCTGCCTGCTGCAGTTAGGAGAGGAGACAGATACCCCCTTCTCCCCCCACCCCGTATCAGCCTGTCCCCCTTTATCAAGTGAAGTCCCTGCGTCTGGGCTAAATCCAGCTCCTCTCGGCATGATGGTCCTGCCCCAGGGCTCTCCCGCAGTGGGATCTTATGGAAGCAGGACAGCTGTGGTGCATGCTGATCCTGGGCAGGGGTGGGATGGGAGAACACCGGCTTACCCACTCCTCCATGCCCCTGCTCATGCTGGGATGCAGCACCGCATCCTTCCCGGCTGTGACCATCAGCGCTGGCATTGTGATCTGTAGGAGACACAGGTGACAAAGGTGGGAAACGTGCTGGTTCTGCAAATACTCCCCCATGGGGCAGGATCGGTCCCCACCTTCCTGTCTTTGGCAGAGAGTGCCCAGTGCCAGTTGGGTCGCATGTTACGGTACCAGTTCAGGGGACCACTGGGAAGGAGGGGAATGAGATGGAGATGCTGGGACTCAGCTCCTGCCAACACCACCATGGGGACCAGACCACCGCCCATGGCATGGCCAGCGCAGGAAGAACCTGCAAGGGGAAAGCAGCCCCCCTCCGGCAGCCTTGTGCCTTCTTGGGGTTATAAAGCCAGGCCAAGGCAGGTCGGGGGTCCCCCTTCTGCAAAGGGGGGTACCCCACCAGCCCCCTGGGCTCCTGAGCTTACCTGAAGCCAGATTTCTTGAAGCGCTGGATGTAGTACTGCAGCTCGGGGCCGTGCAGGATCTGGCTGGCAGGGGGGTCTTCTGGGAAGCCCACCAGCAGCCCCCCTGCAAGAAGCAGCACAGTACTGCCCACCTGCAGTATCCCCACCCACAGCATCCCCACCCACAGCATCCCCATCCAAGCCAGGTCCCCCCACCTTACCTCGCTCCTGGACCTTGTGGAAGTTGAGCGTGAAGGGTAGGCGGTCCTGTGGAGAGAGGGGACTGAGGGCAGGCAGGGGCAGCCCCGTGCTCAGGGAGGAAACCCACCCAGGGGGGCTGCCAGGCACTTGGGGGTCCATGCCTCTCCTCGCTGGGAGCCAGCACCAAGCACTGCTGCATCCTCAGGGATGCAGGAACTGACCGCACGGCTCTGGGCTGTGGAGCTGGGAGCAGACACCAAGCACCGCTGCATCCTGAGGGATGCAAGACCCGACAGCGCAGCCCTGGGCCGTGAAGCCTGGAGCAGCCGGGAGCAGCTGGGATGGCAGGAGGACACTGCCAGCACAGCACGGCCTCCTGTGCACGCCCGGGGCCCTGTGATTTTAAACTGCAAAGTTTTTCACCCTGAAGCGAGACATTAACATTTGCAGGGGTCAAGGAAGCGCAGCTATGCTGGCACAGCCACCCTGCAGGTATGTTGTGCCCTGGGCTGGGCTGCCACCCCCCAGGCAAAACAGCTTTCTAGAGGTCTTCTCCATCCCCACTCAGGGTCAGCTCTGCGTCCTAAAGAAGTGCGCATCGCTGCGTACAAGGATGCGTTCACTCTGGTCCCTACTGATGGCTGACTTGAATGCAGACCTTGCTGTGCATGGGCAGCAGAAGGATGGCAGACACAGGGCGGAGCACGCCCGAGGGTCACCGCGGGCCACTGCAAAGCCATCCCTGAAGCTTTTGGCTCCTGGTGTGGGTGAGGTGAAAGGGCAGAGGATGCCACATGCAGAACCCCAACAAGGCTAGCAGGGCCAGGAGAGGACATCTCTGCTCCCACCCTCAGCCTACCTCCTGGCGCACGGAGCGGATCAGGACCTTTAGGGTCCGGCCAATGTCCTTCTCGAGCTCTGCTTCTGCAATGCCCTGCATGGGGGGAGGAAGCACCACAGGTGAAGCCAACCCCCGCCCCAGGGACCCAACCCACCCCGGGGCTGGATCCTGCTGCCCATCGGGGCTTGGGTGGAAGCTGGGCATGTTTCTTTGCCGAGTTCAGCATGGGAACAAGGTCTGGCAGGGGGACCGCAAGCCATTTGCAGCTGGGGTGACGGCGAGAGCCCCGCGGTGCAGCACCCTGGCTAACGGGGCAGGTGATGCCCAGCCATGAGCTGAGGACCCTGACATGGGCACATTCCCACCCTCGGAGGGATTTAAGCCCCAAAAGAGAGGGAGAGGATAAAACCTGTGGTCCTGGACTCACCGGCTCCTGGAAGTAAAACTGATACTCGAAGGTGGGGTAGGTTTTCATCTTCTCCACGATGTCCACAGTGGAGTCAGCGGGTCTGTATGGGGTGTTGAGCGAGGCCACAGCTCTGGGACATCACAGAGGGAGGGGGCAGAGTCAGCATCGCAGCCAGATTTGGGGTGCCCAGAGTGAGCTAGGGCTTTGCTGCAGCGTGGGGAACGGAGAGGGCAGGATGCCTGGGGGTAGGAGCAGTCCCCAAGGAGCCCCCCGTATGGCAGAGACCCACCTTACCCTCTCGGGGTAGAAGAGAGCCATGTTCCAGACCACCGCACCGCCCCAGTCATGGCCAACCAGCACAGTCTGTGGGATGCCCTGTGGAGAGGGAGGCCGTCAGTGTGCCCCCGCAGCCGCACCCTGGGGAGCACCTTGAAATCCTCCCCAAAACAGGACCCACAAGCGATCAGCAGGAGAGATTTGCCTTCCTCTGAAGCAGCAAAGAGATGAGAAAACAGCAGTATTTTATCCACACCACCACCCCTTTTCTTGTTTTTTTTTTCTTTTCTTTTTCCCCCAAGGAAGCAGCATTACCTGATCCCCTGGAGCAATTTGCTCCAACTTAATTAAACATTTAAAGTACCTGAGCTCTCCGGAGGAAAGAGATTCGATATTATCCACCAAAACCACTCTGGAGGCTGCCTGTCCCCTGGGATCACCCATACGGGTCCTCCCACCACTGCCAGCACACTGGGTGACAGCACTGGGAATGTCTCGGTATTGGCGGAGCCGACCAAATCCTCAGGGGCTGGAGCATCCCCCAGGGCTGGCCAGATCCTGCCTGGAGCTGGGTACCCTGAGCTCACTGTTCCCCCCCTTCTATTCCATTTTTCTGACCTCTCTGTGCACCTACAAATAAATCCAATTAAAACCGGTGCTCCCGACAACACAGCGGCTGGTTCATAATTAGCTGATATTTAGAAGTATAATTAAAATTCCCTCCTGGCAGATGTGGCTCGGGACCAGCTGTGTGTCAGCAAGCCCTGCTTGCTGCTGTCTGACAGCATGAAACTCGGCATCTTAAGACCCCCCAACAAGGGGCAGAGGGTTTGGTGGGGGTCCCAGCACCTCTCACCTCCAATGCGGGGCTGCGTGGGTCTCCCTCCACGCTGATGGGTTTCATCCCACCATCCCTGGCCATCACTGTGCTAGCTCCTGGACCGCTCCGCATCTTCTGCATCCCAGATACGGGCTCAAACAACAGGCAAAGCTTCACAAAGTCATTTACCTTCCTCCAAATCCCCAGGTTGTCCCAGGGGAGGGAGGAGAAGCTCTCCTGGGAGGCAGAGGAGCAGGATGGGCCCTGACGGTAGTGGAGGAGCAGAAGTCCCATCTACACATCCCATCTACCAAGCTCACCCCAAAGCAAAGGGGTGCCCACCCACTTGCCAGGCTGCACATCAATAGGCACCTCTATATCCATTTTCCTTCTAAGTTTTAATTCGGTGTGAAGGCAGTTCCCCAGCAAAATGTCAGGGTCATTTATCCTCACCCGCTCAGCACCAAACCAGAGCTGCTGCCCCCATGGTGCCCAGCTTGGTCCCCTCCTGAAAACCCATCCCAGCTCCGATGCTGGTACAAAACCACCATGCCTCCTCTAAAAGGTGCTATTGCAAAACCTCAAGGGCTTTTTTTCCCCCCTTGTTTCTTCGGGTTTTTTAGCACTGTTCTTTTTGAAGGACTCATTCCCTTGGAAGCCATTTTGCAAGGAAAAAGCCCTGGAGATGCTGTCGTATCTGTGGGCTGTGCCTTCCCTTCCCTACCCTTCATCTCTTTTAAAAGGTGCAGAAATCAACGCCATCCCCTCACCAGGATGGGAATTAAACCTGGACCTCCCAAACCCAAGTGGATCAGGTGCCGAGATGACACTGGATTTGAGCTGGGCCAAGGCAATGTTGGTCCCCCAGCCACCCCAGCCACTTGGGAGCTGCTGCAGTTGGGGTTTAAGGAGGATGAAGGGGATGCAGCCCAGCATCCTTCTCCATGAGTATCTCGCTGCCTTACCAAAACCCTGCCGAGCCACAGATGCCACCAGCCCATCTCCCCGTCCTCAGCAAGGACACAAGGTCCACGAGAAAGTGGCACAGAACTGGAAACCCTCCCAAGGATGGGTTGTCTCCACTGGCAATGGGTTGTAGGAACATCCCCATCCCTAAAATCCTACCCATGGGGAACACAAAGGTGGGGCTTGGTGCTACCCCAGTTCTGGACCAAAGTCACTGGGGAGTTCAGATGTCCCAGCATGGGACAAAGTCACCAGGGAGTTCAGCTGTCCCTGTGTGGGAAGGCAGAGGTGAAAGGCAGCTGGGGGGGCCACGCACCCAAACCTTGCAAAGGAAGGACCTAGCATGGGGGGTTCCTCACCAGTTTGTCCAGAAAAACCACCAGGTCCTGGGAAAGAGAGAAAGGGTCAGATCCTGCCAGGGACATGCCTTACTAGCCCACGCCACCCTCCACACCGCACCCATTCTGACCATGCCCTTACCCTGCAGCTCCTCACCTTGCATATCTGCTCCTGGGAATATTCTTTTACATCTGCACCAAAGACACAACCACCATCATTTTAACATCTACACGTTTCAAAGGATGTGTTTTGCAGCCACCAGAGCTGCTGGGGCTGCAGGAGCAGGACAGCTTCCATGCCCCCAGGAAAAGGCTTTTCTGCCCACCTCCTCCTTGGGGTTGGCAGCTCCAGCCCCATACCTCCCCGTCCCCCCTACACCCTGGCAAGCCCAGCTCACCTGGTGGGGCCGTGGACTCCCCGTAGCCCTTCATCTCCACAGCAATCACCCTGAAGCCAGCATCAGCCAAAGCTGGGATCTATAAGGGAAAGCAGCAGCCTCTGAAGGATGCAGAGACCCTTGGATCCCACTGTCCCCTGGTGCCAGCAGTCATCCCACATCTGCCCACCCCAGCACGCCTGGAGATGTCCAGGAGGGCAAACATGGGCTGGTGAGGAACACTCCTGGCTTGTGTCCCTCACAGCTCAAGGCAGGGTGGTGGGACAGCCCTGGGACCCCCAGGAGTGGTGGCCATGTACACCCTCCACCATGCTCCAGCATCCCATCACCACCCTCCTCCCAGTCTCCTCCATCACCTGGTAGCGCCAGGAAAGCCAGGACTCGGGAAAGCCGTGGCAGAGGCAGATGACAGGGCCATGCCCCATTTCCACGAAGTGCAGCTGGATGCCGGGCTGGAAGGGACGGAGAGCCCTTGCTGGCTGCAGGTGGCACAGCTTCACCCCTCCACCCCTCCACCCACCACCAGCCACCAGGTGTGGGAGCCTGCCACTGCCCCAGCCTGCCACCCCAGAGCCACAGAACCACGTTTTAGCCCCTGGGGTGGATGGAGAAGACCTGAACGATGGGGCAACCTCAGCATCCTCCACCCACAGCAGCTCACGCAGGAGGGTGGACAACCCAACAAGCCACCCCTTGGCTGGCATGTCCTTGCACGGGGGTCAACACCCTCCCCAGGACACCTGCCCCCCTCCAAGCCTTGCCAAACCCAGGGACACCTTGTCACCAAGGCAGTCACCTCCACCTACCCGGATGGGCACGTATCCGTGGCTCACCACAGATGGATCACACGCAGTTGGCAGGGGCTCTTCTTGGGTGAGAAGCTGCAGGGTGAGGAGGACAGGGCAAGCTCCTGAGCAAGGCTGGAGCTCCACGGGGTATCCCCACCACCCTACTGCTGCTGAGACATCCATGCCTTGGACATCAGCACAGCTCAGCAGGTCCAGGGGATGAGGTTACTGGGGATGGGCAGGGTTTGCAGGAGATCACAGCCCCCATCCCATTCATTTCCAAAGCCACCTGCAAGTCCTGCACCAGCACCGCATCGCAGCTAGACCCAGAAGATCACCAGAAGAGCTGGGGACAAAGAGGGGACTCGGATGACCTCTACATGCCTGGATGCCCGAGAGCTCCTCCAGTTCCTTCAGGACAGTTTCGGTGTCCCTGACGAGGATGGTGGCTATGCCCATCTCTCGGGCCGGTTTCAAGTTCTCCCCGATGTCATCCAGAAGGATGACCTGGAGATACACCAGCAAGAGCCAGGCTCAGCACTCCAGGGAAGGGCAGCCACGGAGTTTGGACAAGAACTTTGGGTGCTTGGAGGCACCCTCCATGCCCTGTTTTTGGGGTGATGGTTGTACCTCCTGTGGCTTCGCCTGCAGCACATCCAGGGCGTAGGTGTAGATCTTGGGATCTGGCTTCTGCACTCCGAGCCGGCAGGACTCGATCACTAGGTCAAAGTGGCGATGCAGCAGGTTCATCAGCGTGGCCGTGAAGAGCCTCCCAGCACTGTCATCCACCCAGCTGTTGGTGAGGATGCCAGTCTTAAGTCCTAAGGAAAGGCAAAGCAGGGAGTGCTGGTTTTCCCATTCCAGCTCTCCAGAGCACCTTTGTTTTCACCTCTCCTGCCTGGCCACATTTCTTAGACCTCATCCTAAAATCTCCAATTTGCAAGGCTCTGTCCAGACCAGAACACCCCAGCAGGAGATCAAAGGATGCTCAGCAGGAGCTTATGCCAAATTTGTACTTCCAGGAAAGTGAGGCTTGACCATCCCAGTGCAAGTAGGACATGAGCCAGAGCTCAGGCACAGTGAGATGCTCAGCCCATGGACCAGCCATGGTGTGGGGCCAAGGTCTACGACATTCTCCGAATTGCTGGCTGGGTGATAACATCTCTAATGGACTTGGTAGCTGGGCTTAGAATATTTCATTAGAGGATGCTGAGAATCAGGAGTGCCCAGATGATGATGAGGGACCTTGGTGGGATTGACCAGCACCTGGTGGTGAGACTGAACCCTGTGGCACCTGCCTGGGAGGGGAACTGCACCCTTACTCCAGCACCCCTTGCCCAAAAAGCACCTCAGCACCCACCGTTCCTCCGCAGCACCCTTGCTGCCTGCAGAAGGGGGGCATTAATCATCCCCTTGGCCGCCATCTCTTGAAAGGCTTGGGCAACCGAGAGGGTGGGTGGCAGGGTGATGCCTGAGGCAGAGGCGTGCTGCCTGCAGCCCTCTTCCATCAGCGACAAGAGCTGGAAAACACCCGTACAGTCACAGAATCATAGAATAATGGGATTGTTCAGGTTGGGAAAGACCATTAAGAGCATCAAGCCCAACTGCTAACCCAGCACTGCCAAGCCCACCACTAACCCATGGCCCCCCAGCACCACATCTA
>JAVJGJ010000059.1:73011670-73026558 GCA_035590215.1 Microhierax caerulescens | reverse complement strand
CAGCCCTGCACTGGCACCGGGGTGCTGCCTCCACCCCCGACTAGTGCCAGCTCCGGGTCCCTCACCCCAAAGTGCCCCCAGTCCTGAGCCCCCCGCCCCCCCGGCAGCAGCACAGGCTCGGAGACCGTCCCCAGAGCTCCAAACATGCCCTGCCCCACAGCAGCACCGAGGCCGGGACCCCGAGCACGGAGTGGCCGGGGGCAAGGACCTGAGCTGGCCTTGCACAGCCTGCACGGGACCCAGGACCCCTCCCCAGACTGACCTTGGGTGAGGGAGCGCCCCCAGTCCTGAACTAGTCAGGGACCTTCTTCCCCATTCCCTGCCGCATGGCAGGAGGTTGGGAGCCACCTTTCCCAATCCCAGCTCAGCCCAAAGCCAAGGACGTCCCTGCCCTGTCCCCAGCCCGGCACTGGCGCAGCGATACCCCCTTCCCCGAGACGCTGCCCTGCCGTGGACCCTCTGCCCCCCTGGACAAGATCAGCACCAGCTCAGTGGTGTCCCGGACCAGGCCGGTGCTGTTCACCAGCAACGCAGCACACCTCTCCCCAAAGCAGGACTGCACCGCGCTCCTCGGCCAAGCCTGTGCTGTCCCTCCAGGCTGGGTGGGATCAGACTGTACAGTGGCAGCACCCTGTCACCCTCTCCTGAGCTGGGGTTGGGTCCAGCTCCCCATCTTCCCCCAGGCTGGGGAAAACCGAGGCGGTAGCCGCCATCTCCTCCCCAAGCTAAGAGTGAACCTCAACAGGGTGCCTGTGGACCCTGCCACCAGCCCATGGGGTGCAACCACACCTCAGTCATTAGCATCCGCTCCCACCCCCGCAGGCATGTTTTCCCCTTCCTGGCCCCAGAGCCTTGCCTTTAGGTCTGACAGATCCCAAGGAGCTCGCATGGGATCAGTGCCAATGCTGAAGTGGCTCCAGGCAGAAGCTGGCTGTCCTCATGGCCAAGCAAGGGTCCCCCACAGTCACCTAAGGGCTTCCCTCAGACAGCCCTGCCCCCTGCCCTCCAGGAAGCAAATGGGGGCTGAGCCCCTCAGCTCTGTACCCAGCAGTAACCAGCCCCAGGCTGTACTCCCAGCTCCAGAAAGGGAAGCCTGGATCCTGTTTTTCCTCAGGGTGGCTGTCCCAGTCTTGCCTGTCTTCTGTCTGCATCTGTGGGGTCCTCCTGGCCTGGGACGAAACCCACTGAAGGGAAAAAAAGAACAAAGTTTGCTGTGCTGAATTGACAGTCTGGGCTGGTATCCCGGAGCACCTCCAAGCATTAGGAAGATGGTGTGGTGTAAAATGTTCTGTCTTTTACCCTCTTCTGCCCAGAGAGGCCCTTAGAGAAGATGCAGAGCTGAAGATGGCTGAGGAGGAGGAAGAACAGAGTAGGAGCCACCAGAAGATTGAGGAGAGCAGGCAGGTGCGGCAGTAGGACAGGAAGGTCCTCTTGGGTCCTTGACCCCTAGACATTTGGCTTTACCCTCCTTTTAGCTTTGTGCAGTGCTTAGTGTGCAGCATTTATGTAAGTAGCAGGAGGGACAGAAACTCTTCAGGACTGGGTGGAGCGTGATTCTTGTGCTGGATCCTGGGGATGTGATTTTGCTGTGACAAACAGCCCATGGGACTGGAAGGATCTGGGACTGATGCTGTGCATCCATACCCCAGCCCCATCCACATGCACAGGGGATGCAAAACAAGAAGGTGCTCTGAGCCCATTCCTCTTGATGCTGGGGCTTTCCAGGGGAGGGAGGACCCATAGGTGCATTGGGGTCCTTGCAGTGCTCACCAGCCCCACCATAGCATTGGAAGCCAGGGCTTATGGATCCACACAGGCACCTCTGCACAGCGATAGGAGCCAGAGCCTGGACATGCATAGCAAGAGTTCCTCCAGTATCCCTCTCTCCAGAGGTCAGGTTTCTGGCTGTGAGATGTTTATCACTTGCTTCACAGAGGTTGGCCAAGCTGCTCTTCGATGGCACACAGATGGTGACAAATATCCAGGTGACTGCTGACTTGAGGGAAACACAGAGGAGAGCAGAGGAGGCAGAGCTGAAGCTGCAGAGGTAAGAGACTGCACAGTGGGGAGGAGCAGTGCAGATATTGGCGTTGCTTTCTGAGGACATCCTAATGATGGTTATCCAGGAACACTTAGAAGTTGGGGCTACACTGAATTTATGTTCACAAGGAAAATTCAGGCAAAGAAAGAGTCTCTAGGCCCAACCTACCACAGCTGAATCTTATCAGAGCTCTGCAGGTCAAGCTGGTAGGCTTAGTTGCTTCCCCAGGTGGTACTGCAGTACTGTGGATGTCTGGTTACTGGTCTCCTCCAGACTCATCACATCTTCACTTCCAAAGTGGAAGAAGTGCAGCTGGTTCTTAGTTTTTTACCAGGAGCTGTGCTGTGTATACCCATGGTCTCCTTGCTCCAGAAAGCAAGCTCCAGCTGCCCTTGCGTTTGGCTTTCCCAGCAGGTCTCCTGAGCCTGGAGATGACACCATGGTGAAGAATGTGCTACTTGTGCTGAGAGGTGGCTCAGTAAATGGCCTGTTTATGGAGCTTGCCCTCTAGTCCTGGAGATAGGGGTAGTTATTGGCTATACCATGGGAATGCGCTGGGACAGCCCCATCAGGCTGTGTGTGAGGAGTGGGAAGAATGTGAGGCTGTGCTAATTTGAGAAATTGGATATGAATGTCTTTGTAGTCAGAGTGGTCAGATGCTGGGTGAGGGCCCCTGCTGTAGAGATCTTCCTCCTTGGAGATACTGGGCACACGCCGGGACAAGGCCCTGCGCAACCTGCTCCGACATTGAAATTAATCCTGCTGTGACGAGGAGCCGGAGATTAGCCAAAGCTGTTTCAGCCTCGATTATTCTTTCACCCTCTGTGTGTGCCTTCCTGCTCCCCCAGAGGAACTGGGCAGTCTCCAGGGGGGACTGGCTTTTTCAGCCCTGTCCCCAGGACTCTGAGATCCGCTTGGAAACACCGAGTCCTTGCTTACTCCCTTTAGAGGGCACTGTAAGAACAGTTTCTGGGAGGCTGGCTGCATCAGGATGCATGTCCCTTGCTCGGCTGGGATTCCCAGTGGGAATCTCTTTAAGGAACCAGGTGCTCTACAGGACCTGCCTGTAGAGCAGATTTCGGGGTGGCAAAGGTGGTGGCTGCTGTTTAGCCTGAGCCAAGGGCCATCTTCAAAGCATGTTGGATGGTTTGGGAAAGAGTTTTGTGATATGGAATGCCAGCTGTTCAGTGCCCTTTGACTTTAGGTGGAGTACAGTCTCCGGCCAGTTTGGCTACTAAATCTAGATGTAGCTGGGAGGCTGTGGGCAACACTTGTCTGTCACCTCTTGCTGAGAGCCAGCTTGCATGGCAGAAGGAGTAGTGCTCCTTGCAAAGGTGACCACTGCTTGAGCTGAGCTCTTCAGTCTTTTCCAGCTAAGTGATTGTTAGATCACTGGGCGAGGGCAGAGCTGGGGAAATGCCTGCCTGAGGAGGAGGGCCTGCAGAATGCCATCTCTGCCCTTGTTTGATGCTCCAACAAGCACTTGCAAAAAAGCTGCTGTCCCACTGGTATCGTGATGCCACTTTGAATTCACACTGGGTTGTGCGGGAAAGTGCTCCTGTAGCATGTGTGAAGCACTTGCTGCCCTGCCCAGCTCCCTGTCTGCCATGTCCTCCTTACTGCCTGCAGGGTGGAGAAGCTGGAGAATGAAGCTGAGTCTAGCAGATGCAAGTTTGAGGAGATCACCTCCAGGTGGGCCTTGGCCAAGGAGACGACAATCCCACAGGAGCTGTGGCAGCTGCTGAACCAACAGCAGCAACAGTGCACACTGCTTCTGGAGGAGAAGAACCAGCTCATCGGTGAACTGCAGCAGGTAGTGTGGGGACCGGGCAGTGACAACTGGGAAGGATGGGGGGTTTCAACTTCTGGAGGATGCTGTTCTAAAGCAACAGGCACCCCTCTGTCTGGCTTTTCAGTCATCCCTCTGTCTGGATCTTCGGTCTACCAGTACATGGTAGGGATCTGTGTAGTCACAGTTGGTCTGTGTCAAAACATTCTTAACAATGTATACAAGTATCTTAAGGTAAATGCCAAGAGGATGGGGTCAGGTTCTTTTCAGAGGTGCCCAGCGACAAGACAAGGGGCAACGGGCACAAAGTGCAGCACAGGGAGCTCCGTGGGGAGAGGAGGAAAAACTTCTTTCCCTTGAGGGTGACGGAGCACGGGGACAGGCTGCCCAGAGAGGCTGTGCAGGCTCCTCTGGGGACACCCAGAGCCCACCTGACCATGATCCTGTGCAACCTGTTGTAGGAGAACCTGCTTTAGCAGAGGGTTGGACTAGATGATCTGCAGAGGTCCCTTGCAACCCTGACCATTCTGTCCTTTGGTGGAGACTGTGCCAGGAGCTGCAGTGCCAGTGTCCCAGTGTGGAAGATGAGATCGGGTGCCCTGGCACCATTCAGTGTGCAAGGACAGACACACAGGACACTGGCAGTAGTGAGACAAACTGGCAGATCCCAGATTGCACAGTAATAAAAAAAAGGAAAATGAGCAGGGTGTGTGTGGTGTTCTTGTAGAGGGAAGAAAACCTTCCCTACAGCAGGTTCCCTGGCCCCCAGAGAAAGAGTGGTGTGTCTGCAGGCGTGTCACCTCTCACTCCATCTCACTTGGACCTTTTGGCAGTGATGATCTGTCTCTCCTCCCATCTTGCCTCCTAACTACCTCTTGACTTTCTGGCTGTTTGGTCTCATCACCTCTTTGGAAAAGGCTGCATCTGGGTCTTACCCTTTCAGTTAGCTCCTGAGGATTCCTGGTCAAATACTTGTCTCTGATTTCAACATCTGTTCTCTTCCTCCAGGAACTGAAAACCAAAGATGAGCAATACGTGCAGGCTGTTAAGAAGCAGTCGGATGATATCCACCTGCTTTTGGAGAGAATGGAGGAACAGATCAGGATCATGCTGAAAACTTACCGTCACAAACTCCTGCAGATTGAGGTAGCCAGTTCATATGGTGGAGGAAGAGTCAAATGAGAAAACTTGCAGCTGCTTACTTTTCCAGATGTATGACATAAAGGCCTCGGGCCCATTGCACTGGCTGGATTGACTGCTGTCCAGAGCCGCAGGGCTGACGTCTGGGTGAATGAGGCTGAAATCCAGCCAAGCAAGAGCACTGAACGGTGCTGATGCTGAAGGGCTGGTTTATACTGTGCTATGGATGACTGTGGTTCAGTGCAGAGCAACTTGGTGGCATGTGAAAGCTGTTGCTGCTTGATGGCTGGTTATGGGTCTCTCTAAAAGCCAGAAGGGAGCATTGTGGTTCTTTAGCCTTACCTTCTGCAGAGTACAGAGTTCCACCTTGCAGATCAAACATACGCTTGTTGCTGAGTGAGGGCATCTCTCCCCATTTAATGTCTCGTAAGGTGAAATCAGGTGTCTGGCTGACCAAGCTCCACTGATTACCCTTAGACAATGATTTCCAGTAAACTCACAGAGCTACCCTGGCACCAGACCATCCCTCCCAGCTCCAGGTGGCTGATAGTAGCGGGCCCCACGGGGTCGCAGTGTGAAGTCTCTCCCAGCGGGGTTGTGGTATTGAGAGGAGAGATCAGGGCAGTGTGTGTTTGACATGATGGTGAAGGGCTCTGTCTCCTTCACAGAAAACTTTTGAGCTTGAACGTCGAGAGCTGCTGGACAGCAACAGGAGAAAGTGGGAGGAAGCCATCCAGGCCTATAAGACACAGGAGGTAAGGTCCCTGTGAGATTTAGAATTGTAGAATCTTTTAGGTTGGAAAAGACCTTTAAGATCATCAAGCCCAACTGTTAACCCAGCACTGCCAACCCCATCACTAACCATGTCCCTAAGTGCCATGTCTACACATCTTTTAAATCCCTCCCAGGATGGTGGTTCCACCACCTCCCTGGGCAGCCTGTGCCAGCTCTGGACACCCTTTTGGTGAAGCAACTTTTTCTGATCTCCAATCTAAACTTCCCTGGCGCAACTTGAGGCTGTTTCTCCTTGTCCTCTCTCTTGTTACTTGGGAGAAGAGACCAACCCCACCTCACTACAACCTCCTTTCAGGTAGCTGTAGAGAGCGAGAAAGTCTCCCCTGAGCCGCCTTTTCCACAGACTAAAGAACCCTGGTTCCCACAGCCGCTCCTCATCAGAGCTGCGTTCCAGACCCTTCACCAGCTTTGTTGCAGTTCTCCAGCACCTCAGCATCTGTCGGAGTGGGGGCCCAGGAGCCGTGCTGCTCTCCAGCTCTGGGCTGCCTTGAAAGACATGCATGCATGCAGGCAGCTGGTTCCTCAGGAGTGTGGGGGGCAAAAGGGTAGTTTTTCAGCCTGTTCTGCAGGGGAGTTGTCCATGCATGACCTTTCTTTGGGCTAGCCAAAGGAGCTGCGATCACAGGGGGAAGCTGTCACCATTGATGGGTGATGTTCTCCTTTTGTCTGTAGCTGGAATACCTGCATGCCCGTGTGAGGAAGGTGGAAGAATTTGAGAAACAGCTGAATCAGCTGTGGATACAGGATGAGGAGGAGTATAACAACATGAAGGCGCAGCTGGAGAACGATGTGCAGGTACAGAAAAGGCTGGCACGTGCCATGTGGGGAGGCAGTGGATCAGATCTCCACAGGCTTTTCTGTGTGTAGCTGGCTCTGTGGAGCAGCTAGAGGGTATGAAAGCTACAGCTGGTCCCTGGTCACCTCAGCTCTTCAGCATGCACAGTCCAACCCTGTGTCAACAGAGTGATGGAGCTGTTGTTCTCTCCTCTCCATGGGTCCTGCACCACAGTGTCCGTCTGTCTTTGGCTCTCAGAGGTCTGTAGCATGTGAACTGAAGCTCTAGAACGTATGAAGCACCTGGGAGGGTCAAGGAGTTTGCTTCTGACATCATGATTGATAGGAGGGTTGGATAGTGTGAGTGTCCTGATGCCAGATCATTTCAGACGAGCCCACTTTCCTCCCTTGTTAGGGTCTTGGCCTAGGAAGTGTGAGCTTTTTCCTCTGACATCTATCCACAGACCCATGATTTCTCTATGGATCATGAAGACCACTTGGTGTGAGAATTATCATGAGTTTGCCTTTACTCAGCTGGGAGGACATGTAGTGGAAGAGCACAGCCCTGGCACGCTGCTGGCTGAACAACCACCAAGAGCTCTCACAGCAGATCCAAACCTCATAGCCACGGCTTCCCTGAGTTGCAGATACCTTTGTAGTGCACTGCATTCTCTGCAAGCAGCAGTGCCCACAAAGCAGTGCATCTGTGGCGCTCTGTAATCCTGCTGGTCCCCTGGATGACAGCCCTGGCGTTGGCCCTGGGCTGTCAGGTTTGGTTTGCCCCAGCATCATTTAGCCTCTCTCATCTCAGCAGAGAGCCCCGCCACTGCCACTGCCACTGCCACTGCCACTGCCACCTTCCCTGCTAATTGTTGTGTGTTGTTTCCTGCGCTGCATGGTGGGAACAGGACATTTTGTGTTTGGACTTTAGTAAGATTCATTGTTTGTCCCATGGGATGTCCTCCTAGGAAGCCCAGGGAAATGCAGGCTAGCGTTGCTGTCGAGTTTTTGCACAACTGCGGGTGAAATTCTACTGTTGCAAGGTCCCTGTCAGCCTGAAAGGGCATGTTCAGGGGGACAGTTCTGACTCTGCAATTTCTTCACCTTCATCTGGATAACCTGGAAGGTGACACAGAGTGTGTGACTTTCCAGATGGCTCTGAGCCATTGAAGGGAGGAGGCAGCAGTGTGCTGGAGATCAAGGTTCACAGGCAGCGATGCAGAGCTGTTGTGAAAACACACTCGCTGCCTTTAGCTGTAGTTGTGGGAAGGTTTATATATAACGCAGGGATGGTGACTACTCCTCTCTCTATCTCTGTGTCCTTGTCCAGGTTTGGCAGATGCTTGGGAACAGGGAAGAAGGTCTAGAACAAACCAAGCAGACTAATGACTGCTAAGAAAAGACTGAAAGGCTGGGACTGCTTAGACCAGGGAACAGATTTCTGTAGGGAGGTGATGAGTCTACAAATACGTACAATTCTGTATGATGCGGGAGGAGGATGACTTGTTCTTTGTGTCCACTGCAGATGCAAGAAAAAATCACGGAGCCGAGTTTTGGTAGGGAAGATTTAAATTGGCATTCAGATTTAGGGTTCACATTTCAAGCTAGGAAAACCTTGCAGTGGTTAGGACTTGCTTGGTTGTTAGCTTGAGTGACTGTGCCCTCAATTTGTTGCTCTGTGACACAGGGTTTTAGGGACACCTTGAATCAAAATCTGCTGGGACTGATTTGGTGAAGTTTTCCCTCTGTGGGGCAGAGGGATGAATCGGATGTCCTCCTGGTTCCCTTTAGCACTGCAGTTGCACAACTCTAGAGTACAGACTTCACCCTTCCAGTTCAGGGAGAGTAAGAAAAAAGAAGTTGGAAATACCACTTTTCCTGACTGACATGTGATATTGTTCTTCTGAGGTATCCCTGAAGCAGGAGCTTAGCCAGGACCAAACAATGAAGTCTACGGTTTGGGGGTTATTGAGTACTCCCCAGTTTTACTAGATGGGAATCAGCATTTTAAACACAGGGTTTGGGCCATGACTTTCCTCCATCTGTTGTAAGAAGAAGGTCCCTTGGCCCTGCTGGGATTTACCTGCATCTTTTCTTCAGCCAAACTTTGATCTTAGCCAGGTGGGACTGCTGCTGGGTTTCTTCCCAGGTGGTTTGTACACTCTCTGTTGTATATAGGGCTACCTAGGAGAGCTCTGAGCCAGCTAACTCAGGTACCAGTGTCTTCCCCACTTCTAGCCTACAGCTCAGGGCTCTTTACCTGCCCCCAAAGATCCCCCTGGCCTGAGAGCAATCCTGAGCCCCTGACAGAGACCCCACTGGGTCTCTCTGCTGTGCAGATTCCTGTTCACAATCTAGCCTGTAGCTGCTGCTGTAATGTGGGGCCATGCAGCATCGTAATTCCAATCACTTCCTATCACAGAAGAAATCTTTATAGGCCTCACCAGCAAAGCACCGTGTTACGAGGTTTTGTCAGTATCAGATTTCTGCCTCCTTTTGCACACGGAAAACACTTAACACTAATGAATTAAACCATAGGGCCCGGGAAGTGGCTTCTCCTTTCCTTCAGCTGTCAAGCACATGGTATGCTGGGAAGCTGGCAGATGTCTCCATTGCAAATGTCTCCTCCGTTGCAGCTGCGGAGCAAAGGACAGAACTTTCTGCCTCTACTGTCCCGCAGGCTATGCAGCAAGATGCTGCTATCACAGATGCTTTGGTTATTTGTTTTGTCTGCTTTCTTTAAGAGCTGGAGTTGGTGTGGTCACTCTGCGTGTCTCTTCCTCCAGCTCACCAGATAACTTCTGAGCCTCTTGGTTAATTCACAGACGTGCAATTCCTAAAACTGACATGAAAATCAGCAGCTACGTTGAGGAGAGAGGCCCAAATTAGTGCCCCACTGAGTGAAAGTTGGGTACAACTTTGGTCTG
This sequence comes from Microhierax caerulescens, assembly GCA_035590215.1. Classification (NCBI taxonomy): domain Eukaryota; kingdom Metazoa; phylum Chordata; class Aves; order Falconiformes; family Falconidae; genus Microhierax; species Microhierax caerulescens. The sequence goes on along the minus strand of JAVJGJ010000059.1, from coordinate 73,017,092 downwards.
TTTTCCCTTCCCCAGACATGGCCCTGTAGCATGTACCGATGGACATCTCCTTCGCTCACCATGAATGATGCCATGTGTGTGGCCAGGGGTTAGCTGTGAAAATGCATGGGGAGATGGGGTTTGGAGATGCAAGATCAGTCAGCTCCGGGCTTCAGTGTGGCCTTTGCTCAAGGCAGGGCTTGTTTTCCTGTTTTTTGAAATGCCAGAACCTGGAGAAGCAGCTCCAGCAGATGAGAGCCATCTATCAGCTGAAGCAGGAGAAGCTGGAGTACAACCTTCAAGTGCTTAAGAAGCGGGACAAGGAGAACACCATCATCACATGTCAGCAGAAGAGGAAGCTCAACCGGTAAAAACTCATCCCCGGAAGATGGGCTCTGCCTTACCTGCCACCACTTCCCATATGCTGTTTTTTGTGGAGCTCCTCACCTAGAGCAGGCCAACAAGCTGTGTCCCAACCCATCCCTGGCCAGAGCGCTTTGAAGAGGCTGCCCATGGCCAAGCAGTGCCAGCTGCATCAGGGTTGTTCAGGCCCTGGCACTGAGGAGTCACTAGTAGATAAGCAGCCCCAAGTGCCAAAGCCTTCATGCAAGCTGGGTATGCCTGAAGGTGCCTCTTCGGGAGTACCCAGCTTTGCTGTCCTTCCTCAGGCTCCACAGCTTGCTCAATAACCTGAGAGCAAAACTGGCCAAGCAAGAGAAGCAGTTCAGAGAGGAGAACCAGAGCCTGGCAGCCAACTGCGAGCGCATCACAGGGCAGTGCAAGGAGGTGCAGAGGAGGATGAGGTGGGGTGTGCACGGGCATCTGCCCACGATGAGGCCTCGGAGCACCTAAGTGAGGTGCAGGGGGAGCCGGCTCATCATTTCGAGGCATGGAGCCTACTTCCATGGGCCATCTCCCTTCTGCACAGGCACTTTGCTGTCCGTGATGCTGAGAAGTTCGCGGAGGTCTGGCTTATGAATGAGGAGGAAGCCAAAGGACTGATGCGGAAAGCCCTCAATGCGGATCGCATCATTCACACCCAGCAGCTGGGGCTGCCCTGGGAAGAGCCTTGTTACTGGTTCCTGAACAACGTCGGCCCCCTCGGGCATTACGAGGTGAAGAGGTTGGCAACGAAGCTGGCTGCAGAGGTCCTGACAGGTGGGATGCACAGCCCTTGTCACACTTTTGGCACGGGGAGACCCTCACCTTCCTCTGTGACAGCCCCGCCTGTCACTCCTTCCCTTGTCATTGCAAGGTGGGACCTTAGAGGGATGACACTGTGAGCCCAGGCAGGGGCTGTCCCCAGCCCTGAGCTGGCTCATGCCAAGCCAGCTTGGGGTTCTTTGCACTGTCCTTTGCCCAGTGCTCCCAGTTCCAAACAAGCTGACCAAGAGCCAGCTTGTGTCCCAAGATCCTGGGGGTGCTTTCCAGGTTGCAGGGATCAATTGTGGTTGCCCTGCTGACTCCTGCAGCAATGTGACCGGGGAGCTCAGCCTGCAGAGCACAGTCTAAGCACAAAGGCATTTGCCCACCCTTCGTGTTTCAGGAAGCAGCTCTGGGGGACAGGAAGAGGAAAGGAGAGAGAAGGGGAAGGAAGAAGTGGACAGCGGAAAAGGAGAAACAGAGAACACAGTGAAGGCTGAGGGTAGAGTCACACCTCTGCGAGATATTTCCAAGAAGACTGCCAAGAGGATCCTGGAGCTCGTGAGCAACGAATGGGTGCGTGACGATGTAGCATGTGCTTTGATTGGGGAGCAGGCATACTGTGCCCTGGTGATTCCAGCTTGCAGTGGATCTTCCAAGCTCCGTGTCTTGGGGTGAAGGCTACTGCTGCTCCACCCAGCAGCCTGTTGTCAGAGAGCTGCCCCAGGGGCTGTGAGAGGATCTTCAGGTCTTGCCACTGTGCGTGGCACATATATGATGCCAATAAAAGGTGTTGGCTGGCGTGGCCCCAGTGTCCCCATCCCCAGCTCCCCAGGCTAGAATAAGCACAGGCAAACCTGCTGCATCTGATGCTCCAGGCTGTTCCCCATCTCTGGGGACAGTCAGCAAGAGCTTCAGGTCATGAGGTCCTTTTGGCATCACTGTGCTGACGACTGGGATCTTCTCTGCCTGCTGGGTGGCTGTTCCAGGGCCTCCTGGCCCTGCCAGTCTCATGGTGCCCAGCTGCTGCCCCCTCCCCGCTCAGCCTGCTGTCGCAGGATGACACAGCCGTGTGGGCAGGAACTCACTATTTCTCTGCACTCTTCTCTGCGTGTCTCCCAAGGGTTTCCTCATCAAGGGCAAGCAGCTGAGGCCCCTGCACACGCTGGGGAGGCACGAGCGCACCCTCATGAAGCTCGACTCCATCTTTGCGGTGAGTTGTGGCTTGGTCCAGCAGGGGCTGCAGGAGAGGCTGGTGGTCACGAGGGAAAGCTCTCTGCCCCGTGTCCAAGTGTCCATGCGGTGTAGGACTGAACTGTCCCAGAGAAGTGCAGCTGAGCTGCTGGGGGGGAGCCTAGGGCAGCAAGGGAAGGGAAGCATTGAGGGTCTGAAGCACTGTGGCCAGATGCTTCTCAGCTCAAGGCCATCCTGCTGATGAATTAACATCCCCAGGGCCTGTCCAGCCTGTTCTCAGATTCTCCAAGCCACAGATACCCCCAGCTGTCCCACATTAACCACTTCTTGTCACTTGCTCCTGCCTCGCATGGCATCGCCAGAGAGGCACCCTCTGCTCCTGAGAAATGCTCTTCATTTCACTCGCCCTCCCGTGATGTCTTTGGGGGACACTAACGTGGTTCCTCTGCTCTCCAGGCCCTCAAGATTGACAGTGAGGATGACCTGTACCAGATGATGGATTTTTTCCTGAAGTACAAAACCCAGGAGGTGGCTGTCAACCAGGTGGGACCAGCAGGGACAGTGGTGGGGACAGCCCAGCAGAGGTCGAGGGCAGGGGTAGTAGAAGATCTGCTGAACAGCCGGGGAGGGCAGAGAGTGGGACCAGTGTGTTGGCCCTAAAATGTTTCCCTGTGACCGGACAATGGAGTGCCAGGGCTGAGGGGTGGTAATCTACTTCTGCCGGGGCTGAACAGAGGCTCTTGCACAGGAAATTTTGCCTCAGCTGCCTAAATTTGCCAAAGGACAAGGCTGCAGGCAGCTGGAAGCTCCCAAGGGGAAGGTAGCTCCTGGGGAGGATGAGGGGGTGGAAGGCACAGTGTCCAGCTTGCTGGCCTTCCCTCCAGAGCCGGGGCAGCCCAGGTGGAGAAGATGTCACGGATTCAGCTAAGGACAGAGAGGACGGTGAATCTCGTGCCCAGAGGGACGAGCTCAGATCCCCTTGGAGTTCGCTGGGCTCCATTCCATCTGTGTACATCCACACTGATGATGTCCTAAAGATCCTGAAAGCATTTGTGCAGGATTTCAACAAGCTGAGGTAAGACTAGGGGCAGAGTGGGGCAGTTGTCCCTGGGAGGGGGCCAGACTGGGGCACAGAGGAGGTTACTGGGGTGTGCAGGCAGCTGCCCTGGCTGGAGCGAGAGCTTCCACTGCCTGCCCTGCAAGATTACAGAGGGGTGAGGAGGGTCCTGCCAAGGCAAGGGGGTACAGACAGCACCTGAGTGAGGGATAGCTGGTGACAGCCAAGCAGGAGATGACCAGCAGCCCGGGGAGGGAAGCAAAGCCATGGGGCAGGCAGGTACCAGCTGTGGGGTTGTGGTCATTGGTGTGACGATGGCGATGGTGCTCAGTGCAGCTGAGGGGTATGGGGCTGTTTGTCACCCCTGAAGAGCTGAGTCCCAGAGCTTTGTTCTCTGTCCCCCAGGGAGGATGGATCGGTAAAGGAGGTGCTACAGGTTCGGGACAGCTCCAAGGATGGGGAGTACTGGGAAGCACTGGCACATGTTATCCCGGAGCCAACACTGAAGCTGTGGGATGCACTGGCAGTGGTGCTGGAGGAATACTAGTGAGTGATTGGCAGTGCTGTTGGGGACAGGGCAGGCTGGTGGCATGGCTGGGGGAACGAAGTGGCCGTGTCAACCCTCTGCCCTCCTTGCCCAGTGAGGTGCTCACGCGGAGGGCCAGCCTGCTCACCGAAGCAGCTGTCCTGCGGCAGCAGAACTCAGAGCTGTGCCTGCTGCTGGAGGAGTACGTCAGCGCTGGGGTGAGTGCAGCATCCTCCTCCCCTGGGCTCTGGGGACACTTCACCACGTGTGCCCCACGCAGAGGTCTCAGACATGGGAGCCACTGCCTGGCACCCATTGCTGGCAGGCTCAGGGTGCTTCTCCCTGCAGGTGAAGAGCGAGTTGCACTCCCCTCCCACGCAGCAGATGGACCTGAAGCTGTCCTGCCCCAGGGAAGTGCGGTGAGTGCCCAGGGCCAGGGCATGGCTTTGCTCTGCTCTGAGCTGGAGCTGCGGCTGGAGCCAGGGCTTCCCGGCAGGCACTAATAAACCCTTCCCAAACCCGGGCTGTGAGCATGTGTGTGGCCTGCCAGGGGCAGCCGTCTTGCCCCTGAAGGTGCTGGGGAGCTGCAGCCAAGCACCTCCCCAATCCAGGGGACTCGTGCTGCTGGAGGAAAGCATTTCCCCATGAAGCAAAGCTGTGTGCTCCGAGTCCTCCCTTCCCTCTGCAGAGCTGAAGCCAGGCAGGACCCTCCACCTCCCGCAGCTCAGCATCCCCACCACCTGTAGGTGTCCTGGCTTCGGGAGAGCCCTGGTTTTACACCTTATTCCCCACTTTTCCTTTTCTTGCCCAAAAATCTTTTCTACCTTCAGCTTCCTCCCAAACAAAACCAACCCCACTTCCAACTCCTTTTCCCTCATCATTCCCAGTACTGCTACATCTGCATGCACCTAAACTCTTCCTTCCTAAGGCAATAGCAGCCCGAGGCCGTGCTACTGGCCCAACTCTCACCACAAGGACTGCGTTACATCCCTGACTCCCTTCCACTGCTCTGGGTCACACCAGTTGTATCTCATTCCCAGTACAGGCTTCCTGGCCAGCTTGACTCCCCTGCCTCACGCAGGCACCACACGATCGATTTCTCATACCAGAGCAGAGTAACACGGGGTGGTTTTTTGCTCGCTGCTTTTCTGGGCCCTTGAATAATTTTGATTTTTTCCTGGTTCCCACCAGGGGATGCATCCGGCTGGGAGGGCTGGCGATCCTGTGGGATGGCTTGCTGGCTGTAAGCCGGGGTGCAGCAGGATCCACAGGGCAGAAATGCAAACCAAAACGCCAGGATTGAGAGGGTGGCAGGCAGGGAAACGGTTTCGGGGCAGGGAAGGCAGGGCCGGGCACACTGCCCGGGACAGGGGCTCCCGGCACTGCCGAGGCATGGGCTCCCGGAGCCGGGGGACGCCCAGGACCACCGTTCCCGGCAGACGGGAGCCAGCAGCATCCAGCTCCCGCAGGGGGAGGGGGCAGGCGGCTGTCAGCGGTCCCAGCTTCACAGCGGGGGTCGGGAG
>JAVJGJ010000059.1:72958709-72970144 GCA_035590215.1 Microhierax caerulescens | reverse complement strand
ATCCTATCACCGCACTATAAATAGGGCCAAGAAAGCCACCAGTCTCAGACGACACACGGGAGGGAGGAGCACAGGCCCCAGCATGACCTTATCAATTTACGGGGATTAAGTTGGTGCCTTGGCAGGAAGGCATGGCTCCCCCTTGCTCAGAACCCCCCTGTCCCACTCTGGGGATGAGTTCTGGGGAGAGGGCAGGTTCATCCAGTGTGCAGCGACCTGTTCCATCCCAGCAGTTTCAGGAGGGGAAGCTTCTCAACCTGGCCATGGACAGGGGTTTGGGGCAGGCAACAGCTGTCATTTGTTTTATTCACTAGCCCAGGGCTTCCTCTTGTGCTTTTGTAAGGGAGTAATGCCAGCGGCTTGCTTAATTACATATGCTAATCATTTAGCCACAGGAATGCAAGCTGAAACCAGAGACGTCCATATTAGGTAAAATCATTGTCTCTTGGGTTTTCTTCCCTTAATGTGAAGAGTTTTCAGCGATGCTGCCAGAATGAGTCCCACAGAGGAGATACTCAAACCAGCTCAGATGGCCTCCAGAAACAGAGGAATTGCCCAGAGAAGAGGAGCTTTGTTAGCAAACATCAGCTCTGGTGGTTTGGAGAGGCATTGGACCTCATAGGTCCTCCAGAAGCTATCTCAGATGGCCACATGAGTGTCCTTTGGAGGACATGTCACCTCCATGGACAGGACCCTCCTGCACCACTGGTGGCCCCCAACAAGCCTGGAAGGAGGCTGTGGGTCCACACATGATAAGGGAAGGATACAGCTTGCATGACACCTGAGCATCCCAGCCTTGTACAGAATCATAAAAACTCTGAATGGTTTGGGTGGGAAGGGACCTCAAAGACCACCCAGTCCCACCCCCACCACAGACAGGGCCCCCTCCCCCAGCCCAGGCTGCTCCCAGCCCTGTCCAGCCTGGCCTTGAGCACTGCCAGGGATGGGGCACCCACAGCTGCCCTGGGCAGCCTGGGCCAGCGCCTCGCCGCCCTCACGGGGAAGAAATTCTTCCTCGTATCTAATCCCCATGTCATGGTGGGGCCATGTCCTGCCCTGCCCTCCCTGCAGCCAGATTCATCCCAGCAGATCCAGTGGCTCTTCCCCTGGGAAGGATGAGATCTGAGTTTAGCTCTAGGGTTAAGCAGAAGAACTAAAAGCCCAGCCAGATCACCAGCTCACAGCCAGCTCCCAACTTTGCTTTCAGCTTGTAAAACTGTTGGGCGATGGGGTTTTACTGGTTTTCTTTGTCTTTGCAGGGAGTTGGTCAGGGCAGAGCAGGGGGATGTGCTGCTCAGGACACAGTGCTGTGCCCCTGGGCTGATTCCTGCATCTTCAGAGCAGCAGGTATCTCTGTGTCTGTATCCACCACCCAGGCTGTCTTGGAGAAGAGGGGACCCCAGCAGCAAGCAGAGCCTGCCCCAAGTTCGTGCACACTAATGAACAGCCCAGGGAGGGAGCAGATCACCCCAGCTCCCCCCAGCCTGGAGAACCTCCTGAGAACATCTCGTTTTGCTGGGGCAGGGACCCAGATCGCTCTAAAAATCACACCTCTGCATGCACGCTGCCTCCAGCCAAGCTGTCCTCTGCTCTTGTTCAAATGTGGTCGCACGTGGCTTCAGCAGACACTTGTGGGAGAGAAAAATGAGGCTGAAGGATCCTCCCTGGAGCTTGCAAAAGCCAGGCCAGTCCAACAGGCAGCCAGCCTGGACAGTAATGCTGGGCAAAAGAGCAGGGAGAGGGACCCTGGGATCAGCCTGCAAAGCCCTGCCATGGGGGACAGTGCTGTGCGAGGGGACACCAGGGGCAGAGGATGGGAAAACAGAGCTGGGGGCAGGGGTGAGACAGAGAAGGGTCATTGCAGGGAAGGGAGGAGTTGTGGTCCATTTGGATGTGGTGGATGTGAAGACCTTTTGGTGCTGAAGCTACTCCTTGGGCTGGATCCCACCACTGCACCAGCAAACCCCGCTCCACCACCACAAGAGCTGTTCCTCTGGGCAGACACAGAGGAACCCTCTGTTTACCCTCCAGGCTCATCCAGACCCACGCTGTGGCCAGTGGAGCGAAAAAGGGTGTGATGGTAGATACCAAAATGGTTAGATGAATTGTAGCCCACAGATGGCTCTTTATGGGTAATTACACGGAAGGGGGGGCATTGGGGCAGGGGAGCAAGGGGAAAATCTTGCTTTTGAATCCTAACCAAGAGCTCCTCCAGCACGATTAGGTAAAGACCAGCTTTCTCTTATTGCACATGAGTGGACAGATATTTAACATGCTTGTCTATAATGAAAGCCATTATCCTCGTCTTTTGCAGAGGCCCTACAGTCCTGGTTCTCCCTTTTCATGACTGGAGGTGGTGGGGGAGAGGAGGTGGAGGAGGGATGGAGCCAGGCCCTTTGTGTGGCCACTCAGGAGGCACTCTCCCCATAAATGTTTGGGCTTCTAAATGGATCTGACCTCCCCTCCACCAGCCCCTTTCCCTTTCATTTTCTTTTCCTCATTATTCTTGGGAAAAAAAAAAAAGAAAAAAACAACAAAACCACAACCCCACAACCCTCGTCCGGATCATTAGCGTCAGAGGCGGAGACAGGCACTGAGAGCCACATGGAAGAGGCGAACATACATTTCGTTCAATGCCCCTCAAGTGGCGTTTCGCTCAAGGCTACTCCTTCACAAAGGGAGATGTGAAAAATGGTCCCCGCTGGCAGCTTGCCACCAGCTGCCCTGACAGGGCTCGATGCAAAGCTGCCTCTTCAGGGAGACAAAACGCATCCATTTCTTCTGCCTTCAATTGATGTCTGAGTTGTTCGGGGAGCATTTAGTGAGGGGGGGAAAGGGGAGGGGGCGGAAATTTGATGGGAGAGCCTGGGCGATGCTAATAGGCATAACGGCTCTGAAAGACCCAAGGTTGAGTGTTTGGCGTTTGGTCTGCCCATCTTTGGCATCCTTCCCTGCTGTCTGGGGGGGATATCATCTACGACCCCTCCAGCGGTCAGGGATTAATTGAAGCCAACGTCAATTGGCCCGGGTACCCCTTAGCCAACTCTTTGCCAAGTCATAGATTCCAGTCAAACCCCCTTGCTAGATTTCAAGCATCCCAGTGAGTAGTTGTTGCTGAGCATCCATCTCCCCAACGTGCTGTGCAGAGCAGAACCCTGAAGCCTGTGCCACCTCCATGGTTCCCTGCCATGAGCAAGTCTTCTTCTGCTTCCTTCTAAATGCAGGAGCACACATTTCCATGGGCGTGCAACTTCTTGTCTTCCCATTGCCTCCCAAATCCCACTCCGTCTGCTCCTCTCCCTAGCTTCTGGAGGTAACAAGGTCCCCACCACAATTATCCAGGTGCTGCAGCCTCTCTCCTCGAGCCTTCCATGGCTCACAATGCCCTCAGCGTGCAAACAAGTCGCTGGCTCTTGCATTGTCTCTCTTTGAGGGAGAAATGTCCAAAAATGCAATCCTCATCCATTTCTCATTCCTGCCCAATGGAGTGAAGAGACCTCCCAGGTATCCCTGGATAACTCTTCATCCCTGACCTTGCCTTGGCCTTCTGGAGGAAAGGACAAACTAACCCAACTCTACCCACCCCACTGATTTAGGATTGCCATGACCTGAAGTAGCTCCCATCACTAACACCAATAACCAGTGATTTGCTATAAAATAATCAGCAGTAAGAGGTAGTTCAGAGCTTCCTGAAGACCAGGGAACCCCAAAATCAGATTAAAATTCAATGCTGCTCCACTGCTCGTGGCCGTGCTCCACAAATATCAGCAAAGACCATACCCTGAGGTACAGGTACTGTGGGTTTGCGAGCCTCACATTCCCCACCATCCCCAAGCCCTGCATAGAAAATCGCCCTGGGTAAGCCCTGCCTGGGGAGGGTAAGGGGGCCCGGGCACATCAGATGGAGATTTAGTGTCCAGCTGGAGCTGGGAAGCTGCTTGTGGTCAGGAAGGCACCGCAGGTCTCAGGGCTGCTTTGGGATCCTGCAGGGATCCGGCTCTGCCTCGGGGGCTTTGCTAAGCGCCTTCACCCTTAATCCTCCCCAAGAGCACCAGCCCCAGGCAGAGGCAGCATCTTGAAAGGGGCAAGTGAAGCTGTTCACAGCCCTTGGGGCTGCTCCTCTTTTGGCTCCCAGTGGCCTCACAAATCCCCCTCCTGTCCTCTCTTTCCTCCTGCGACTTCAATGTGTCGTTTAAAGAGGGTTGAAGTTGCAGAAAGGAGGAAAGCGGGACGTAGCTGAGTGTCGGTGGCTGGGTGCAGTTCTCCTCCCACCAGACCCCGAAACACAACATGAGCTCCGGGCTGCAGGAACGAAGTCCCTGCTGGGTTCCTAAACCCTGCCAAAAGCCGGCTCCCCTCCTAAGAAGCTGTAATCCCTCTTAGGGGCACAGGCAATAATCGGGGATTTGGCTTTGGGCGTGCAAAAGTGTGTGCGCACAGCACGTGCCTGAGTCCGCGCGTATGTAACCGGCTCAGAAAGCAGAAAAAGGCAGCGCCAAGGAGGAAAGAAAATGCTGAACTGGACAATTTTGGGTTCCTGACCCCACCGCTCCTGTGCCTGGGGCTCACCCCCTGGGCCAGGCTGGAGCGGGTGATCCAGATCTGGTCCCGGAGGGAGCTCAGGATTTATCCCCAGCGCTTTTAGCCAGCTGAAAAGTCAGGCAACCCCTCCCAGCCCGTGGTCTGTGCTGGCTCTTCTGTCACCAAAGAAGGAATCGCATCCTAGCAGGAGCTGCGTGTCCTTGGATGGGTGGCAGGGACCCAAAGAGGTGCTCTGGGCAGGAGGGGGTGCCCCGCTGTGGGGACAGAACATTCCCTGTAGAGGTGTGTGGCTGCGCCCCTACCCTGGCCAGGGATTTGCAGGACAATTTCCAAACCCAGGAGCTGAAATGAGATTAAATCAGTCTAAAAGCAAGGTGCAATATTTGCTTACCCTTCTTTTTGTTACCAGCAGCTGTAATGGAGTGAGGGTTCCTCATGTGATGGAACCTCAGGGAGGGTTCCCCACGGAATGCACTGCCTCCCCCCAACAGCCGCTTGCATCGCCAGCTGGAGAGGCATTGCTCTCTCCCTGCCCTCCCTGGCTGCCCTGAGCAGTTTCAAAACAGTCCACAACCAAGAGAGCTCAGCCTTTGTAGAGAAAATGGACTTATTCCTACCCAAACCATATTTCCCTGCTCGGGGTTACAGCCCCAAAGCCCTGTGACCACCTTGCTGCTCCCACAGCACGCTCGCTCTGGGACATCCATGTCTTCCCTGTACTGAGGATGCTCAGGGGTATTTTTGATTGCCTGCATTTCCAAGAAAAACAGTCAACTGTATTTCCCTCAAAAACTCTTAAGGAAGGAGATATAAATTGCAATGGATGGGGGTCAGGACCCTTAAGTTTCTGCATTGTAGCTCTGTGCTTGCAGGAATGCTGAATGGGGGGAATGGATGGGGTGGTGAGCCCTGGCGATGCCCTGGTGATGCCCTGGTGACGCCGGATGATGCCCTGGTGATGCCTGATCTGGTACACATGAGAAAATCAGATGCACTGGAGAAAGGTCACAGGGGTATTTGCCCATTCACTGCTGGCCAAGGAGGTTGGTGTTGGGGGGCAAAACCAGGGCAAATGAAACCCCTAATATGCTAGGCTCATCTGCCAGAAGATCAGCAACTGCAGCTGACAGCCTCTTCTGAGCCACCTTGGTCGTCACTAGGAAATGCCATCACCTTGATCCCTTGGAGGGATCCAGGAGGAAAGACAGGCACAACAGAAATAAAGCCTCAGCCCTTCAAACAGGTCAGGTCAGCTGTGACAGCCCAGATGAGCCTGACTCCAACTTTCCAAAGGCATGGAAAATCAAGCTGCAAACTCCTGTCTTCATTTCTAAAGGGATCAAGACAGAACTGCAGAACAGGGCTTCCTGGAAAGGATTTGGGCACTTGGGATGAATTTTCTGGCTGTAAAAATCACGGTGAGAGAGGCTAGGGAATTCTGGAGGTACCAGAACTTGTTGACATTTTCCAGCTTATCAATATTTGGGGAAATTCAGCCACAACAGGGGATGAATGTGCCAAAAATGTGCTCAAAGACTGAGGTACAAGCCAACACCTTTCCTTGAGAGAAAAATCTGTGGCCTGAGCTGCAAATTCCAAATAACAAGCTGGCTTTGGAAGGAAACTTTGAGGAAGGAAATTCTCTTACCTGCTTTTCCAGGCTGCCTTGCCACAACATCTTTTGGGGTCATGCACACCACTTCCCAGGTGCAGGCAACCTTTCTCCCCCTGTTTTTGGTTCTGCTCAAAGGTTACATCTTCACCAAGACCAGACGCTGCCTGGCAGGTATCCCCAGACATTGCACCATGGCCACCCAGACCCATTTCACTTCAGACAGGCTCCCCAAGGCTCTGGGCCCCCATCATACCCTGCTTGGTGCAAAACTGGTGCCACACACCCTGTCCTGGTGCAAGACATGCAGCTGGCACCCACCAGAGCATCATTTCTAAGGGAGATGAGGGTCATGAAGGAGGATCAGGAGCTGCTAAGCAAGTCAAGCATCCTTTCAAGCACTTGTGCCATTGGAAATGCTGCTCCTGTAATTAAAAGTGAGGTGTTTCTTGGCAGAGCAAGGAGATGGGCTGTGCAGTTCCCAGCTGAGGGATGCTGTAGGTGCTGAAAGTCGATTGGCTTCAAGGGAACACTGGAAAAGATTGTGAAAAAGAAATCCATGGAGGGTTATTAAACACCGCAACCCACAGATTGCTCTGGGCAGGGGCTGCTTATCAGCCTCCCCTCCTAACAAGCACAAGCTGCTGCCACTGTGAAGATGTGTCCTTCACCACGAATTCAAGAGCAGCAGAAACAAATAGCAGGAGAAAAAGTAACAGCAGAAAAAACCTACAAGCATAAATAGCAGAAGTCACCCCAGAAAACACCTACAAGCAAAATTACCAGAGTGACATCATCCAGATCTTCAAATGCTTTTGTCTGTTCCTAGGGAAGTGCCTAGAGAGAAAATCAGAGAAATCAGAGAGAATCAGGCACAATTAACAGATTTTAGCACATAAATAGTGCTGTGGAAAAGGCACCGGCATCAGGAAGTTCAGAGCGAGCAGCAATGAGTACCGTGAGTTCACATGCCACACAGTCATTTCGTTTTTCCTTTTTTTTTTTTTTTTGTCTGATCCTGCTTTTATTAAAGCCAGTAGGAAAACCATTTGACCCCAGCAGACGGGAAAAGGACTCCCCTCTCTGCAACAAAACTCATGTGTGCCACGTCCCACTCAAAAAAAAAAAAAAGGATTTTTTTTCTACCTGGGATGCTCTTGCTGAGGAGCTCAGCACCTTCCAATGAACTTCAACCTGGTCCCACGTGCCTGCTCTGCTGAGGACAGTGGTGGGATTCCCAGTCCCTAACTTCAGAGCTGTTCTTGCTCCTACAGAGAGGCTACAACCAAGCAAGCATCAGCATTTTCCTCCAAGAGCAAGGTGCATGGCTTGCATTTCGCAACCTGCTGCAGGCACAAGGCAGGCAGGAGGGGGCTCAGAAGGGCCCCCTTCATCAAAGCCAGCTGGAAACCAGTGCTCCGGGTGTGCACAGGTGTGATCACCTCCATTTATCCACCCAAAAAGGCTCTAATCCTACAGGTGATCTGCCAGTCTCTGGCTCCAAGGCTCAGATGTACCATCAGTAAGTCTATTCTGTCTTGAAAATCTTCAGGCGGTGGAGATAGCTAGTTTCGTGGTGGTGATCCAACTGTCTTTTCATCTGGATGTCTCCTGCTTGCCATACCCTCCACAAGTCCTTCATGCAACTGCCTTGTGGACCCATCCTCATCCCATTTCACCAAGAACTAGATGAAGATGGTTTGGATGGAGCAGGCTCCTCAGTGCTACTCCCCACCCCACCAGGGCAGGAGCAGAAGTGGGTGTGGAGCCCAGAAAACCTGCTCGAACAGAGAACAGGTCGACTGTCTGCAAAACACTGCAGGCAATCTGCCCTGAGATAAGGGGGAGAGGGACCAACTCAGCACCCAACGGAACGTGGCAGTGCTGGGGGGACGTGGGTCCTAGGACAGACCAACTCAGCACCCAACAGAACGTGGCGGTGCTGGGGGGACGTGGGTCCTAGGACAGACCTACGCGAGCATCCCGAGATTTTTGGAAGCCCTGTAGCACCTTTCAGCTCCGTGAGGCTGGTGTTTGTTTACAGCCCAGCAGGGTGGCTGCCCCATGTCCCCGGTGCCCTTTGAGCACAGCCGTGACATCCGCAGCCAGCCCCAGAGCTCATTCACACCCAGGTGCAACCTGCTCTCCAAATTAAAACGGAAAAGGCCAGCGATCACGCGGCTAATGAGCCCATTCACCCATGGATGCCTCGCTCCCACGTCCAGACCTGCCAGGAAAAGGGCTGCTCGTCCTGAGCGTGTGGCTCTGAAGGGAATAAAAGTCGTGATGAACCCACCCGCTCTCATCCAAGGCACCCCTAAAGTGAGGTCTGCAGTTTGGGGTGGGGGCAGTTTGCTGGAGCAGAGCCCTGGGGGCACGCCTTGCTGCTGGCCACGCTCAGAGCCACCCACTGGGAGATGTAAGCCCGTGTGCAGTGTAACGATGGGCCTGGATGCTCTTCAGGTCTCCCCTGTTCAGGGAGAAGAAAGATAGAGGGTCCCCCTAATGGGATTTTGTCCCTGCTGGAGGGTCCTTTTCTTGTCGTCTTGGCTTCCCACCACTCCCATCGATCTCCCTGACAGCCAGCTGCATCCATTAATCATTTACTGGAGTCTCTTTGGAATAAAATAATAATAATAATAAAAAAAAAAGCTCTGTAATAAAATATAATTAGTACCCTGCTGTTATACTGGGAAACAGCCCTATGCTGGGAGGGGGAGCCAGTCACTCCAGCACCCCAGTTGCAGGGGCGGCATTCCTGCATCCTTCCAGAAGTGCTGGGACACCAGTGTCCCTGGGAGGTGGCACGCTTCCAGCACCGGGAGCAGGGAGGCTGAGCTCCAGCCACGGTCATATCCAGGAGGGGGGACTGAAAGCACCAGCTGCCAGGCCAGTGAGCAGGGAGGCATCGGGCACGAGCTGCCGAGGATGCTTCACCCCAGCCCCTCACCTGCAGCCGGTCAGCTCAGTGAGGTTTCCTAAATAGATTTCACATCTTCCTTATAAACATAAACGGCACAGATTGGCTTAACAAAGATGGAAGGGCCTTTAAAGTGGGAATTATAGCTCCAGTCTGGGCCATAAAGTATCTTAGAATAGCTCTCCGTCACGGAAAAATATTGCACGTTGGGGAATCCGGCAGGGAGGACGGAGGCAGCTGACGCAGTTGTGGGCGCTGCAATGAGATGGGGATGGTTTGGGGATGGATTCAGGGACGACAGGGGTCCGGAGAAGGTGAGAATCGATCTGACATGCTATAGAGGCTACTCCTCGAACTGCTGGTCCTTTGCCTCTTTAGTAACCTGCTATAGAGGGTTTCATCCTGTCCTAGCATACTTGGGGGAATCTGTTGCACCCCAACATCCTTTGGCAAGGAGCTACATACGTCTGCAGCTGCTGAAGGGCAAACCATCCACTTTTTGTTTATTTCCAGTCTCTTCTCTGGCTGCTGGAAAGAGAGGAGGACTTCCAGAGGAAATGTCTCCAGGATGGAACATAGCCAGCCTGAAGGAGATGTCTGGGTCAAGTGGTTCAACCACACTCTGGGTCCCTCCAGTCCCAGTGTCCTGCTTATGGGCTGCTCTCCCGGGGAAGTTGCCTTTGGGATGGCTTTTCCCTAGAGAAGACTGTGTTGAGTTAAATAGGAGCAAATCCTTTGCCCACCCAAGGCAAGACCATGTTTGCTGGTAAGACCACAGACAAACCTCCATGAGTGGCTTTGTTGTGCCCTGCAGTTTGTCTTCTCCTAAGCATTGCAAATCAACAACTGTGCTTCATACCAGCTGGTGGGAGGGATGCTCACAACCCATATCTTGCTTGAGTCCAGACCAAACAAAAAATGTTGTTCAGTGCCCCGGGAGGATGGTTAAGCCTTGAAGGGCCACCTTGGCATTGCATCCTGGGGATGGAAAACCCTGATGTGGATGTGTTTCTCCACCTGGGTAAGCCCAGAGTTGGAAAAGGAAAAAAGAAAAAAAGACACTAAAATCTTAAAATCATCCCCTGATCCTGATGCACAGCTGAGGACCAGTGGCATCATCCTGGGATGCTTGTGGAGAGCAGCCAGCAGAGGTGGTGAGCAAGGTCAGAGGCAAATGTGCCTCAAGCATATGAGACGTGGGGTGTAAAAGGTCATGCAGACCTTGATGATCCAGTTCTGAACACTATTCTGCTGCTGTTAAACCCCCCACACAGGGCCTGGCAGGGTTCTGGGATGTGCTTTTACCCCAGATGACCCCAGGGCAAAGCCACAGCCACCCACAGAGGTGGTTTGCACGTCACCACCCTCTTTTGGTTGGAAAGAGAGTTGAGCACTCCAGGCATGAGCCAGCTGACTGGGAGGGCTGGAAACTTAGCACCAGGAGAGTTTCCCCATCGCTCCAACCCCCTGGGAGCCCCATCACCCCCGGGCCCCTTCCAGGCTTGCTCCAAGGTGCTACCCTGCACTGAACACATTGTAGAGGATGGAGCATCCCTCTTGCTCGCTCATGCAAGGCTTGGCCAAGGTGCGTGAAGAGGCCTCCTGAAAGCCACCCCTGCTCTGACATATAGAATAGCCAAGGCCAATCCTATAGGTAATACAAGTTCTACTGGGCTTTGGGCTGCTGTGCAATATGGAAAGTGTCTGGAGCCAAAGCTGGTCCAGCTCGAGTGGAGTGGAGAGGTTGGGGTTTGATGGGCACAGAAAGGGAGCGGTGAGCCTGGCCAAGCCACGTAACCCTCTCCGCGCTCTGGAAAAGCCACCCCCAGGCTGGAAAATGCTCTCCCGCTACTTTTGCACCCAAAGCCGGCAGCCACAGGACTTGCTGGCCCATCAGGCAGCACTGCCTGCTGCCTGCACCCACCCTGCCCAGGCTGAGGAGCCGCTGCCATCCTGAGAGGTTTGCTTTAAACCAAATCCCCTCTGATCCCATGGAAAGACAACCCCAAATTCTCAGCACCCATCGGAGCACGGAGCCCTCCCACGCCTGAGCCCAGGGAGTGATGGATGCTCCTGTCCGGCGTGCCAGTAATAAACAACCCAGGCCAAATCCACCACCGCCGGCGCCTGCCGGTACCTGGTGAAGGACTTTCCATCCAACCTCCCCACCCCCCCACCCCAGCTCCAAAGCAAACGCAATTAGCAGCATCACCCAGAAAACTTTTCTGGCTGTGGTTCACAGAGAGATGCTAATCCCTCCATCCGCCACGGGGCCGGATCCCCGTGAATGCCCGTCACTTGCTCATCTTTTGTTCAGTACCTGGACCGGTCCCCCGTCTGCGCCGCCCCCGGGCCGCCACC
>JAVJGJ010000059.1:72928008-72940043 GCA_035590215.1 Microhierax caerulescens | reverse complement strand
ACAGCACGTACCGACACAGCTATGGCTATCAGGGTACGTAGCTTTGCCTAGGCTTACAGGGTCATCAGGGAATCAGGGATTAAACCCAAGAAATGAGAGCAGGGGACAGCAATCTGCTTCTCGCTGTAAGAGTTCTCCAAGCAGAGAAATGGCTTGGCTGAGTCCAACAGCAAAGCAAACTCCCACGGGGTGAAATGGGACAGCAGATCTGGGACAGCCTCAGCACCGTGGGAGAGGGTGGGAAGGCAGCACTCATGCCAACAGGGCTTCATTGAGATCCACATGGAAAAAGAAAAAATGGACTTTTACCCATCACTTTGGGGTTTACCTAAATGGCATTTCCACAGCCCCCAATGAGAAGGGAAGAGCCTGGCAGGGTCTGTCTCTGAGCACCCCCACGCCTCAGGACAGGGATGCAGGGCTACAGGCAATGCCTGGTTTGCCTGGGGCACGTTTCACCCCCGCGAGCTCCTCTCCTTTTCCGCAGGGCTGAGGAGCCTGGGTTGATTTAGACAGCGGTGATCTGGAAAGAGGCAGCTTTCCATCGGAGCCCAGCTGCTTCCTTTGGAGGTTTCACAGCACAGCGCTAGCCCGTCTGATTCAGCAGGGCTTTGCTTTCCACTGAGGAAGGGAACCGCTCCCGGGACTGAGATACAAGCCCCACCAGCAGCATCCTAAAATACACACAGCCTGGATAACTAATGCCCATCAGTGTTTCCCCACATGCCCACGCTGCCGTATGCCTGGGCTGTGCTCGTCTCCAGCCCGTTTTGGGGCACACTTGGTGGCCAAGATCACTGCGCTGGGGGAGGCAGAGGTGGATGCTCCCAAGTGCGCATGTGTGTCCCCAACCAGTGGCACCAGTCAGAGTCCCGCCAGCTCCCCACCTGGATCGAGTACATGATGATCCGGAAGCAGCAAGTGGCAAAGATCTTTGGCTCCCAGAGCGAGTGGTTATCCAGGTGGCTGGGGAAGAGATGGAAACGGAGGGGGAAGTAACTGGCAGTCCCCCAGACCCTGCAGGGGTGAAAGCAGCACCAAGCACCACGGACAGCCAGAAGCAGCGGGGAACAAACGCTGCAGGAGAGGGCTGGGACACAAACTCCTCTCCAGGGTGACTTTTCTCAGCAACAGCTATCTATCCCATGCCATCTTCCTCGCTGCATCGAGAAATGAGAGCTCAGCCTGAAACCCCATCCCCCTCTCCAGCACTGGGTCAAAGGGAGCCAGAGGAGCCCATGCCTTCCCCCCAGCTCCTCCCCTGCCCCTCGGTTCCCCTTGTGCCAAAAACGAGGGATGCTCGACTTACATGAGGACGGGTTTGATGGCGTTCTTGATGTTGCCGTACGCCGCGCGGCCCAGCAGCTCCCGCAGACACCTCTCCGCTAGCTCTGTAGGGCTCTCCTTCTCCTTCTCGGTGGCTTGCAGCGGGGAGGGGGAGCGGCTGCGAAAGCAGAGGAGGGTGACGAGCACGGTGCTGAGGATGGTGCTGAGTGTGTGGCAGCAGTGGGGGAGAAGAGGCACAGAACCCGGCCAGGGAGGGTTGAAGCAAAATGATTGTGGCATCTGCCTGCACACGGCCATGGGCTGCCCCACACGCAGCCCACAGCCACCCCGCACCACCCAAACGTCACCCTGTGCCAGGCAGAGGGGGTAGCTCCATCCCAGCAGAGCCCAGCGATAAAGCGCTGCTGGATTTGAGCCAGGTCAGAGAGCACCATGGGTGCACGGATTGCAGAGGAGGGGGGCATGCCAGGAGGGCCCTGCGTGCAGGGCCAGGCTGTGCCAGGCGGCAGGGACAGCCCCTGTGTCCCTGGGACCGGAAGGACGATCGTGGTGCTCCGTGCTGGAGGCACAAGGTCCTCCCAAGGGTGGACACAGCTTCCCAGGGGTGGAAGAACAAAGCAGTCACGGCCCGGCACAAGTCACCCTGAACAGACACACCCCAGAGGAGATCCATCCCCTTTTCCCACACTTGGACTTGTTTGGCATCACACAGACACCATGAATGCTTTTATCACCTTGACACTTCAGTTTACAAGAAAAAGGGAAAAGGCATTTAGCCAGAAGCCAGCTTCCCAGACTGATACATCTCTCAACCTTCAAAAGGAGAATCCCAGGAGGAATTCATGCCTGCTTCTCTGCTCTGCGCTTCCCAGCTAAACAGCCCCCCTTTGAACACCAGCCGGTGGCCAGCACGCAGCTGGAGAGGGGCTACACCCGAAGAACAGAGGGTCAGCGAGCACAGGCATTTTTCAATTCCTCTCGCCTGGCTTTAAAATACCTGCTTTGGGAGCATTTACGCAGAAACCCCTCACAGAGGCCAGCCGCCCGAGCAGGCAGCTCCGAGCCTTCGCAAACAGCGTGCCTTAACTGCAGGGAGAGCGCAGAGAGCCCTCTGCTCCGCGGGAGCCCTGGTGCCCTGTGGTGGCCAAAACAGCAGTAACCTTGATGGCACCGGGTGACACACGCAGAGCTCCTGCCACCTGCGGCATCCTTCAGTGAGGAACTCACAGGGTTTCTCCTCTGGCCACTCGCCACGTTTTTCACGAGCTGCAGGCACAGATCAGCCTGCGACGCCTCTGCCCTGCAAAACCTCGTCAAAAGCAGCCCCGGGGCCCCGAAGGTGCCGGCGGAGCAGGTGGGTCAGGGCAGCAGCGAGCACCGACCTTTCGGCCTCCTCCACGTGCTGTAAGTTGAAGAGCAGCGAGGGCACGATTTTGTCCATGTGCTGCGGGTCCCAGATGTTGGCTTGGAGCTCGTCGTTCACCGTCTTCCTCACCACTCCCTGCAGGCCTTTAATGCCAGACATCCGGATCCTGGGGGAATAAACGGAGACCAAAATGACACATATCTACCTAGCATACCTTGGATGACATTTATACACACATACATACGTGGGTGAAACTGGGCAAAAAGTTGGAGAGAAGACAGCGATTTCTGCGCCGCTGGAGGGGTTCAGGCAGGCAATGCCCCAGTTCCCAGCTCCAGGCCTGGCATACCCCAGGGCAATCCTCCTGCCTCGCAACCCCGAGAGATGTGGCTTCCCGCAGCCAGACTGGTGCGAGTGGGAAAGGCTCTGAACCAGCTAAATCCATCCTGGCAGCAGCAGCCAGCTCCCATCCATCATCTTCCCCAGGAGGCCCCTGGGTGAGCAACAGCCACGCGTCTCCGTGGCATGCGCTAGCCAAGATGGAGAGGTGGCACCGGCAAGCCCGACGTCTCCAAAGGATTGTGTTGGGCCCTGGGAAGTCTCCGTTCTCCAGCTGTG
The DNA here is from genome assembly GCA_035590215.1 of Microhierax caerulescens. NCBI lineage: Eukaryota > Metazoa > Chordata > Aves > Falconiformes > Falconidae > Microhierax > Microhierax caerulescens. Next base: position 72,936,772 of record JAVJGJ010000059.1, on the reverse strand, counting down.
GCATGCATGGAGGATTTTCCCATTTGCCCCGTTCCCAGCAGCTGCAGAGCTGAGCTGCACCCACGGGGATGCTGGATGCTAGGGAAGCCGAGGTGCTTTTTGACATCTACGTCCCTTCTTGGGCCAAAGATCCTGGCTCTGCTCTAGTCAATGAAGTCATCAATGAAAATTTCCCTACACACCAGGATTCCCAGGTCTGAAACCAGCCCCTCAACACCCACTGCTAATGCCCAAGTAAGATAGCACGTGCTTATCTGCAGAAATAAACACATAAAATAACCTGCTCTGAGGTGTCCCTACCACATTTTGCAGATCTAATCAAGGCAATAATCTGACCAAGACACAATCCTTAAGGAGCTTTGAGCAGGACCAAGGGCCCAGGAAAGCAGTGTGCTCCTTTTTAATTACAGGAGCTGCAGAATTTCTCTCTTCCAGTCTCCAATGCAATTTAGCCAGTGTCACTGGTGCCCTGAAGGTCAAGTGAAAATAATTAGCTTTCTGCATTATTTCCCTATTAAGAAAAATAAAACACCCCTGAGTCCACAGTGTGAAAAGGGGACAAGGGGACAAGAAGTGGCGAGCCTCAGGGGTTCACCCCTCTGCAAGGTCCCCAGTATAGCAGCTCCAGGCACAGCACCAACACGATGCGCTCAGACACCGCCCGACATCCAGGCTCTCCTCAAAAGTTGTCTCCGGCAGCAGTGGCCTCCTGCCCAGAGCTTCCCAGTGAGAGCCACCGGTGCTATGCCACCAGTGCCTCCCAGGGCCATTCCAAGTGCCAGCTCTCTTTAAATACATCACCAACAGGCCTGGCGTTGGCAGAAGTAAACAACATTAATCTGTCTGCTTTAGTTGTAATTAATCCCCCTGAGGTACGTTTCCCATCACAGCAAAACAAGTCAGTCCTCAACACTGTCTAGAGAGGTAAGCGCCTCTCAATGCGGAAAGTAACGGACCACACGGCTGCAGGAGGTGTGTTTGGAGTGAACATTCTGCTGAGAGTTGGGGGCCTCTTCCCATCATCATCATCATCCTTCCTCTGAGGCCAGGATAAATTCTTTACCTCCTGCTCTGAGCTCCAGCAGTGGAGCAAAGACAATAAATGCTTAAAGATGCACCGAGGCTGCCCCACGATGGGCAGACTCCAGGTTTTACCTGCTCACATTTTACCCAAAGAAAAGAAGTCGAAAGCCCAAGGACACGTTCGTCCCTTGTCCAGCCACCAGCTGTGGTCAGTGAGCACAGCTGCCCTGCCCTCAGGAGAGCAAATACCCACCAACTTCTCACACACGTATCTAATACTGCACACAAATATCCCACACAGCCACAGGGGCTGGATACGCGCTGGACTGCGTTTTCTAGGCTCCTGTTTCATCCTCCTACATTAGTCAGCTTGGAAAACAAGGGAGGGCAGAGCACGGCAGCCTGAGCGCACCCAGCTCTGGGGAATCGCAGCCCAAAGCAGTCCGTGCAGCCTGCACTCAACCTGCCCTGGAAAGCAGGCGCTTCCCTAGGAGAAGCAGAGGCTGAGGGCACAGGGAAAGCCCCCCCCAGGATGAGTTCACAGAGCCAGCAGGGTCAAGGACATCCCTCTGGTGACACTCACTTGGTCCGGATGTCCAGGTCGTCGTGGCTGGAGTGGCACATCTCACTGAAGCGGGAGACAAAGAAGTCGTAGCTGCGGTGGTAAGATGGGGTGTCCTCTTCGATATTGGCAAACTTCACAAACTGGGGAGAGAAGAAAGAGGGGGTCAAGCCCAGAGGGCACGGCAACAAAAATATTCTTAAAATTCCTCTCCAAAGTAGCAAACGTTTTGTGGGCTTCAGCAGCATTAACACAGGGCTTGTCGCGTGCTCGGGATGCCAAACCAGGCTGCCCAGCTGCACCCAGGACATGGGGTCACCGATCGGGTACGTGCCACCACACAGCCCCACTGAGCTCCAGCAGCACCCAGGCCTGCCTCTGGACACTGCAAACATCACCACAAGCCCCAGCAGTCCCTGCAAAGGGCATTTAGAGGTGCAATCCGGCTCTGAGTCAGGGATCCCTCATTTGCAGCACACACTAGGAACAAGCGGTAAATTTGCCCCAGCTTCTTTGCATCCTCCCAGATGGCACAAAACCTGGCCAGCATTTCCCAAGCACTGCTGCAGGGAAAACAGCCTTGGAAATGCCAGTGGAGAAACCAGCTGCAAGATGCTTCTTAACCACATCCCAGATCTCGCCCGCAGCATCCGACAGCACAAGGTCCCATCACTCCCTCCCAGTGTGGCCACATCAACAGGCACGGGACTTGCCAGAAATGCCACCAACTGACAGAGCTGACCGTTAAGCTTTCAGGGAGAGAATTAAGGAGGAAGAAAGGATAAACACGTCTCCGAGCTTTCCTCTGAATTCCAAAATTTATTCACGAACAGATGGGAACAAAGGGTCGGGCAGGAAGGGGGAACCTCAGCTCATCCGCATGCTGGCAGGGCTAGCTTTCAAAAAGGAAAAATAAATAAAAACTCAATAGCACAAGAGCTGCCACAGAACCCAAAGCATCAGCTCCTGGCTGGAGCATTCAGAGCATTCAGCCTGTATCCACCCAACAGGTCCTGGTGCTGCAAAGGGACAAGGTTTATCCTTGGCCTGGGACAAGCACCATGCAATCAAGTCCCCGTGCTTTATCCTCCCACTCAGTGCAAGGGCGTAAGCAGCTGCCCACCAAGATTTTAGGTGGAGAAACCTGCTGGCTGCTTTTGTGCTCCTGTGCTGCACCTGTTTCATCGTGCTGGGAAAGCTGAGGCCATTTGTATGGGCATACGATGAAGGGAGAGGACACTCGCTCTCCAAGCAATCCCCCAAACCATCCCAGCTGTTAACTGCTAGCCAGCAACACCGGGAGAGCACCAATGCAGTGCCTGTGCAGCCCCATCGCTTACAACAGCATGGCACAAAGCTCCGCGGTTACACCGAGCCATCCCATGTCACTCAGACAAGCTGTCCTGGGCAAAAGCATCAGGACCACGGGGCTCTTTTTCCAGCTGGGAGGACCTAGCCTAGCTCCAAGGGGTCATCCATCCACCCGGCATTTCTTAGGGTGCTCAGCACCCTCTGGAGATGCCATGCTGCACAGGAGCACCCCCCTCTTTACCCCAACCCCACCTGCAGGCTTTTCTCACTTTGTGCTTTCTGCATTTGCTGGCACCCACCCCAGCAGAGCAGCAGGTGAACGGCCCACCAGTGCCGCTCCACAACTGGCAGAGCCAGGTTGTGTATCGCAGCGCATCACGCCAGCACCGATCAGCATGCACCCGCTGCACCGGGCTATTAATAACGTCGGCTGCAAAGGCTGGCTCTGCGCAAGCGAAGGAGCCGGCTCAGCCCTGCCAGGAACTGTTCCCAGAGTGCAGGGACAGGCTCCAACTGATAAACTCCTCTTACTCACCAGAAAAAATGCAGGGCTGTTATATAAGGAACCTCTGTACCAGGCAGCAAACAAAGTGGGGTTTTGAAGCTCATGGCAGCTCCACGTGCAACCAGAGGCAAGGGCAGGATGCAGAGTGAGCGGCGGCAACAGGGCTCCCGTGGCAGCTCCAGGGGAGCCGTCCCAAGCATCCCACCGCTACAAAGCATCGTGAAATAAAGCAAGGAAGCGGTTTCTTGACAGCCCAGGATCTGCAGGTATCAAGCCACCGCCATGCAGAGGTCGACAGCTCATTCCATGCCATCAGGCAACCAAACTGGACTCCCTCAGCAGTGCTCCTTACTCTGGAGCTGCTGAAGCCCTGGGGATTGCCAGCCCGCCCACCCACGCCAGCAGCACCCCAAGTTCAGCTCCCTAGCCCTCTGCCAGGCACAGTGAGCCCTGCCCGCCTCTGTCCTTGGGGAACAAGACCTAAACGCCTGGCGTCATCATGCCTGGTGACACTGGATGTGTCACGGTGCTCACATCTGCCAACAGCTGGAGGCTGCTGCCCTCCCGGCACCCATTTTCAGCCTGCAGCCTCCGGCAGGATCAGAACTTGTAAAAAGCAGCCAAGAACAGAGAAAAATCAGCCTTGAAGCCTCTCCTCCCAATCTATGGGATGTTTTTAGGACTCTGCCACTCACTCGTGGACTATTGCATTTTTTCCAAGACTTGGCTGCCCCTGCAAGGGTGCTGTACCATGCAGCAATTATGGGGGATGTCCACCCCGGTCCCACTGCCAACCTGTGCCCAGTGGCAAAAAGCAGCACCAGGATACATGGAAATGACCCAGCAAGAGCTGGGTTGGCAGGAAAGGAGGCAACAAACTTCCAAGGGAAGCGACTTATTTTCACTAATGGGCACTGCAAACCAGCCCAAAAGCTGCTTTGCAGCCTAACGCTGTATTTCCGCTGGAAAAACAGTTTAAAGCATTGAAATGCAACACTATTTCTGCTGTTGTTTGAAGGGGTGCAGGGCTGGGAAGCTTGGGGTTCCTGTGTTTGAAGCTGACAAGCTCCACCTGAAACACGACTGGGATGACTGGGGAGCAAGCACAGGGGAAACACGAGCAGCGCAGCTGCCCTGGAGAAGCAAAACAACGGCTGGGAAGGGATAACGCTGCCACCTATAAATACATCAGACATAAATACATCAGAAGAGGAACATCAAGGCGGGGGAAGAGCTGTTTAAATGAAAGATCAATGCTGGTTTGAGGAGAAATAAAACAAGAATGACATCGAGCTGGAAATTAGATGGTTCCTACCCAAAGCGGGGAGGTTGCCCAACAGCCTCCTAACAAGGATGAGAAACCAAAGTGGATTTAAGCTGCAGCTCCATATGTTCATGCTGGGGATTATAGAATGGGGTTATAGTGATCACAGGACACTGGATTTTCGCCGCCACCTCCAGTGCTACAGCCATGGAGCCCGGTGGGCTGGTCCTCGGGATCAGCCCCTCCACAGCACGAAACCTTGGCTCTGCGCGAGGAGGGAAATGTGTCTCAGGCAAGATTTCACGCCGCGGAGAATGACTCACTTGGAGCAGGTTTCTATAAACAACCTCCTCCCGCCTTTGCCATCAGCTCCATTATTGTGAAGACTGCTTGAGACAGCACCCTCTAATTAAGCACGAGCCTGAGGCACATTCCTCATTAGCAGATATAGGAAGAAGTGTCTCATTATCATTACTCACTTTTCTATAAAAGCACACAAGTTTTCTGTACTATTTGCCCTCTGAATGCTGCCATACTTGAGAAAGCCAGAAAAAAAAAAAAAAGCCACTAAACCATCATTCCTGATCTGGACTCCTCATCGAAACACCTGCTCCCAAGGATTCCTGACTGCAGTGACAGTAGTGCTAAGGAAACACTTTATCTCTGGTCCAGGACCATCTTCTCCACAGGTGCCTGAATGTGGGAGGTTTGCTCCACACGGGCAGGGAACATGAGGCAGGGCTCTGTCGTCCTTGACCCAGCGCCTCCCGCTTGAGGAAGTCTGCGTTGGGGCCAGTATGCTGAAGCATGTCCCGTGGCATCACGAGGGCTGTCCCCTCCCCAGCTCCATGCCCCACGCCAGTGGTCCCTCCGATGCAGGGCTCTGCTTGGGCACCAAGGACCTGAGGAGTGGCCAGAGAGTGGCCACGGATAGGGGGGACGCGGGTTGGCTTGACCTTTAAACCCTACCTCTACCGCAGGTCCCTCGGGACCCTGGGACAACCCCTGTGCTTCCCAAAGAGCTCAGGGGCTGGGCAAGGGGACATTTTGCACATGTTTGCAGGCAGGGCTGCGTGGCCACATAGGGCGTTTTCTTAGCAAGAGACCCAGCTGCTTGCCACTGGGCTGGATCCAGGTTGCTCCAGCACGTCTTCTCAAGAGGTTTGGACAGCAAGTGGCACCTCTTCGGTCTCCCACAGGCCACTCTTGGGCAGAGGGACATGGGATGCTACCTGGAGACCCTGCCCCCATTGCAAAGGGCTTTCCCAAGCAGCCCCTGCAGTGCACCCAGAGCTTACAGCAGCATCACCGTGCTGATGCCAACAACGATAAACTGTTTTCGGCAGTGGGTTTCAACCAAGGGATCAATCCTCCCACTTCTCCAAGGGCTGTGGATTAATAGGTTTGCTGATGGGCAGCTCACATTGCTTTCAGCTGGGAGCAATTAGCTGCAAGGGAGAATGGGGTGTGAAAGGTCTCTGCTTGCTGCCCATGTCTCAGCGGAGGCATTTACAACCCCACACCTGGGATCGTGCCAGCTCCTGGAGGAGAGAACAGTCGCTGGACGCAGGTGTCAGCAGAAACGTTAATAACGTCCCTCTCCCCATCACACGTGGCAAAGAACTAAAGCACAGAGCTGAGCTGTGTGTTTGTTCCACAGGATGCTCAGCTCCACCTAAACCCCCACTCTTAAAAAGCAGCAAGGACAGATGCTGCTTGTCCGAGCCATGCTACCAGAGCCCTCACGAGGTGTTAGATACACCTAGTGTTCCCGGTAAAAACCAGCAGAAAGGCCATGCCCAAGCAGCTGCTGCCTGCTAGCCTGGATCAGCAGTTTGGATACTGGGAGGACATCACCTTTGTTGATCCATGCCTCTCCTTTCCCCTTGTTTTATGTCTGTGACCGACATATCCCCAGTCCAGCTAAGCCATTTACTGCAAGCAGCAGCTCTGTTTAAGCCAGACCTTATCTGAGCACAAATAGCTCTCAAAATCCATGGGGATCACCTCCTAAGTTGGTCTATTGTCCGAAACCGCTGACAGCCCCCATGTTCTTGGGCTCGTTTAGAAAAAGCTGAATTCAAGAGAGGGATGGCAGGGTAGCAGTGATCAGAGACCAGTCACAGACAGCAAACAGCAGGGACAGCACACAGGCAGCGCAGCCGGGGTCTTGGAAACCTCACACGTGGCAGGACATAAGAGACATGACACCATAAATTCTCCCCTGCAGCCGCTCACTGTCCTTTCCCAACAAGGTTGCGTGCCCTGGCTCTGTGCAGAGACATGGGGGTGACAGGGTGGAAAGCAGAGGGCAGGATCAGCAGGGAGCTGCCACCTCCCGCTGTGCTGCTGCTCACCGAGTTAGTTCCCAGGATCTGCAGGTTGGGCTTCTCCGACTCCAGCAGCTTCGCCACCATTTTCAGGAAGCTCTCCACGAAGAGGTTGATGCTCTGGCAGTGGCAGGCCATCAGGAGTTGGTCCAGGGCCTCCATGGCAATACACACGTACCTAAGAGTGGGCAAAGGGCAGGGTCACTCCCCGACAGCAGCGTGGGCCTGCAGCCATCCCTCCTCCTCCTCCCTTCTCCCAAACCAGCTGGGTGCCCACCAGCAAAATGCCAACACCCTGCCCTGGCCAACCCAAGAAAAAAAAATGTCACCATTTAAAAATATCCCCAGGGTATTTTGGGGTGTATTTGTTGCTCACAGCAGTTCTCTTCCTAAGCGAAGACCCAGCTGCCCCGGGACCAAGGCTGCCAGCAACACCTTGCATCTCCCCCCGCACTGCTTGTGGGCTTTCCTTGCCCTGAACTGGTCTTTGTATTCCATGAGGGAGCACTGGGCTTTGCACTGGGTGTGCTCAGCATCGCAGGTAACCCTTCCTGCAGACCCAGCTGGTCCTGGCCAGGGAGGAGGGACAGGATGGAACGCAGAATTAGACCAATGTGCTCCAGAAAAACCGTGCTTAAATACACAAAATACACAAAGCAACCCTATTCGCATGACCCCAGGAGTTCCCGGGGTGAGCTGCGTGTCCTCCCACAGCACGCAGACCAGGATGCTGCATTTCCCACACCAGGATTACTTCATCCCCCATCCCTCCGTGGATGAGGCTCAGTCACTCAGTCTCTCTGTGCTGAACAGGGACAGGGGATGCCCAGAACCAGATTTCAGCACAGTAGCAAGAGGGGATGCACCTGTGATGGGTCCCTGAGCCACCCAGGGGACCTCCCTGAGCACAGTACATCTCCCCCCTCCCCGCCCTGAGCTCACCCACAGACCACCCTATGGCAGCTGGCTTTGCTGCAAGCTGCCACAGCACATCTTCCAAGCTATACATTAAACCAGCCCTGCGACACTCCCGCCGCTGAGAGGAAGCTGGAAAACCTCGTGCCCAGTGATGAATCTCCATCAGGTGCCCATTACAGCGGTGGCCAGCTCATTACACTGCAACTGAACAATTTGTCAGGTGTCGCTTCATAGTTTCAAGACAAATTGGGCCAGTTGTTTGCAGTGGTTCGGGTGAAGTCTGTTCTCAGGCTGGTCCTGCAGCACTTTCTGCATCAACAGCATCTGGTTCATCATCAATGCAGGGGGCCGGAGCCTCTGGATGGGCTGCTTGTGCAATGACCACACCGACCTCCAGTTGCTGGTTGCACAAAGCCCAGCGGAGAAGCAAACTCCGGCCTCTGACCACCCTGAGCAGGCATTTATTCCAGCTGGAAATACCCAAAGTACACAAAAAAAAACCAAATGGTGATTGCACCGCGTTTCACAGCTCTAGCTCTTCTTGCAGGACCTCTGAGGTATCCAAACACCTGACATAGACCTGGCACCAGGACACTGGGAATAAAACAAACTTTACAGCTCCTTACCACCTCCCTTTGACTCCTGCTCTCCATATGGCCACAAACGTTGCACCACAGCAGCTCGCATCAAGCCCAGATCTCCTGACATGGCCAAACGTCAGAGGTGACAAGCCCAGATCTCACGATATCAAGCACAATTTCTCCTTTAACCTCCCTTTTTCAAGCCAACTCCTGCTCTCCATATGGCCACAAACGTTGCACCACAGCAGCTCGCATCAAGCCCAGATCTCC
>JAVJGJ010000059.1:72847164-72858695 GCA_035590215.1 Microhierax caerulescens | reverse complement strand
AGGGGGATGCCTCAGTTATCACCGTGACCCTTTGGTTCTGGCAAACCCTCAGACCTGAGGGTTCAGACCTGACCCTCCCCTCTCCCGGTGCAAGAGCCGTGGGTGCTCCCCTTCCCCGGCTCGGGGTGCCTGTCCTCCATTTGTGAGGCGAGCTGGAAGACCCCCAAAAGGCTGTAAATCGGCCCATTTGTGCCACTGCAGGGCAGAACAGGTTGGAGATACTAAAGATCCGCCTCTGCCTGTGCCAAATGGCAAAGTTCCAGGAGCTGGAAGATCCCCCAAGCTGGGAAAACAGGCTCTCAGTCACCTGGCTGCCACCAACCACCCCTCTCCCCCACAGGACCCACTTATTGTGCCCTCACCAGGATGTTCCCATGTGCCAAAGCCCAGGATTCCTGACTTCGACTCTTTCGGTTGCAAGATATTAAAAAAACCCAACCCATCCCATGAGCTCCTCTATCACCACGGGCTCATTCCCGATATGGCTGAGCCAGATGTGTTGGAATGAATCACTTCAAAAAGCCTGACAAAGCCATCAGTGGCTGAAATCGGAGCTCTGGTGGGCACCGTTTGGTCCCCATCCCTACCGCCAATGCTCCCCACGGCACGGCAGGGATGTCACGCTGCTTCCCCAATAGGCAAAGGCTTCTCTGAGAAGTGGAACAAAGTCACCAGAGCTCAGCTACGCTTTCCACCTTCTCCTCATACCCAGCAGATGTTTTATCCACTTTATTTGAAGCCAAACAAGAACTTTTGGGCCTGGGGACTTGCAGGATCATTAAGAAGCTTCACTAGATACTCGTATTTAAAGGATGGCATTTATTTCCTAAAGATCCTTCTCAATTAAATGCATTAGCACATCCTTCTCTAAGCAATAATGAAGTATTTATACCTTAAGCAGGTGAAGAAAAAGAAAGACCCACAGCAGCTTGTCTTGCACCCCCTTCTCTGCACGAGGGAGAATTTATCTCTCTCATTAATGACAGAGAGGAGGGAGCCAGGCTGTGCTAACAGGGAGGGCATGGGCATTAATCCCCAACTTTTCCCAGCTGGAGGACCGTGCCGCATCCTCCTTACCTGCGGCGTGATCTGCTGCTGCATCCCCGCCCGCATGTTGATGCCCACGGGGGAATTGGCTGCAAACTGGTTGAGGATCGCCTGCCGGTTTTGATGGATCAGCTGGAAGGGAGGAAAAAAAAAGCCAGGGAGACCTTCAAAATTCCAGTTCAGGAGCTTCCCACCCATCCGATCCCTTCCAATGGGGATGTCTGGGCTGCAGGCGGTACCGAGGGTCCCTGCAACCCCCTGCCCGTGGCCCTGGGATGCGGAGGAGGAAGAATTACCTGCTGCTGGCCCTGCAGCCGCTGCTGCAGCTGAAGTCGCAGCTGGTTGGGGGCTGTCGGGGGTCTGTTGAGCGTCTGCCGGGGTTGCATGGCCATGTTGGTGGGGAAGGTGCTGCGGGGCGGCGGGACCTGCACCGGCATGGGTCCGAAGGACGGCTTCTGCCTGACCATGCCGGGGAAGGCGCCGGGGAGGTTGGTGGTGGGAGAGGCGGAGGAGTAAGGCTGGGGGTACATGCCGGGTTTCTGCTCCATCATGAGCGGTGGGGTGGCTTGTTGGGGCTGGAACCGCTCTGTCAGGGCTTCCAACCCGCCGCCCTGGCAAAGGCAAAGGGGGAGGAAAATATCACTCCAGAGCCTCACCGGCACCCGGTCTCACCCAAGGGAGCTCGCAGAGGACAGAGGACACGGCAGGCACGGGGCAGCTCGCTCGGTAGGATGCTGCTGCCTGGAACTGCCGCCCCCTGGGCCAGGCTCCAGCCTGTGGGAGCACAAGCGCTGCATCCTGGAGGCCATTAAATACCCGCTCCCCAGGGCTTAGCAGACCTAAAAGGATGGGAATGATTTCTTCTGGCTTGCTCGCGAGGAAAGACCAAGGCCAGGCTTTTCAGAAGGGATCAGGGCTGTTCTCCCTGGGCTGGTGGGGGGTTACAGGTTAGCAGTAGGCGCTGCTGCCTTCCTCTGCCTCAACAGGGTCTGCTAGCCCCGAGCTGCTCGTCTGGGCTCCGAACAGCAGCGTGCCAGGCTGGACAGACCCTGAGCTCAAGAGGATTGACCCAACCACGGGAAATAGTTTCTGCTGTCTCTCCTTTGCTATTTCTGTGCAGCCTTGGAGGCTCGGCTGGAGGCCAAGTGAACGGTCTTTTGCGTCTCCATCTGCCCCAATAGCACCTCGGACACAGGCCGTATGCAAGGGTGGGAGCCACGGACCCCCAGGACTGGGAGAGCTCACAGGGAAGCATTGCTTACTCCAGTACTGCTCAGACACCACTTGCTAGGAACCCATGGGAGACAGAACCTTTTGGTCCATTGTACAGCCATTCCTGAACAAATGAGCCAGGGGACGATTTCTACACCAGCAAATCATAAGAAGATGTTCTGCACTGCTCTAGCTTGGCTCAGGCAGAGAAATGGGTGTCTGAGCCATGAACCCCCCCAGAAGTAATGTCTTGGAGCCAGAATCCTTAATCCAAGTCCCATGGATTAAGAGAAAGCTGTGCTATGTGAAACCACACACAAAACTGCCCCCCCAAATCCCACTGCCTTTGGGATTTGGTTAGATGGTGTCAATCAAAGGACTGAGGCTTGAAGGCAGGGAAGAGGGTATGGGAATGGTGGTGGTGAAAAACATATTGCTTAGGATCAATTAAGACAGTGGTGGTGAAAAAGAAATTGCTCAGATAAATTAAATCGGAGCCTGTATGGTTCAAGGACTGGATACCAGGACATAAACCAGCCACCTGCAATGGCCAGAAACCACAGACCTGCTGAAATGATGCTCTTTTACTCTTCTCTCTCCAAACTACTCGGTTTCCAGCTGCCTCCTGATTAAACTGGGTGCAGGTATCTCCAGCACTCCATCCCACTGGTCTGTGGTAGCACGGAGAAGACGGTGGGTTTGGTGAATTTAGGGGATCCAAACGCCTACCTGCCAAGAACACATCCTGGAGGGGAACTATCAACATGTTTTCTTCCCAAGGATGCCTTTATGTTGACGTGTTGTTTCTCTAAAGATGTATTTCAAGCAAATATTTCATGGAACTATTAAAAATATTTCTGAGGTTCAGCTGAAGCCGTGGAAAAAGCCCCAGATTGCCAATAACAAAACATTCCCTGGATGGGAGCAAAGCTGGGTTGGGGTCTAAACATGAGATAAACTCCCCAAGCTAGGTGCTCTTTGGCCAGGGAAGTACCGGATCAATGTGGGGATGCTTGGCAGCATCGGCTGCCACCGAAGGACATCTCTAATCCAGCGCTCCAATGCTGCTGAAGCCTGTCCGGTGCAGGAAAGGGTTGCTGGGGAGCTGTGCCAGCTGAGTCTGCAAAACCCTTGTGAAAACACTGAGCTGTTGCAGCTGTATCTTTGGCAAAAGCATCTCTGATCCTATATATCAAAGAGGCTGAACTACACGTAACTATCAAAAAAAAAAACCCCCAAACCCAGGCAGGCGGTGATTTGGGAGGCACGGCCTTGAGAAAAGGGATGTGACAAATACCTGACTCGGGAATCAATTCCCTGACAGGCCCCCCAAAATGCTTATGAAAAGATAACCCCCCCCCAGCAGTGGTGGGGCTGCAGAAGGACATGTGCCACCTCTGGGCTTAAACGATGCAGGATCAGGCCCAGAGCAGCCTGATGGATTTGCTCTGAGAAGCTTCTTTCCTAGGATATCCTATTTATTAACAGGCTTTTGATTTGGTCCCTTGCTTTGGAAAAACGCGTGTGCATGAGTGCTCTGAGGCACGGAAAAAGAAACCACTTGAAAACAAATCCCAAGCGATCCATCTCATTTTCCACGTCCCTTGCTAGCTCCCCTGCAGTCAGCTTTCTCCCCCTGCCGTGCCCTGTTATTTCTGAAACCCTGAACCCTTCAGAGGGATCTGCCCCCATGGATATCTGCAAACAGGGAGTCTCCACTGGAGCTCAGCTGCGGAAACCAAGGCCCCAGCACTATCCGAGTAAGACAGCACCACTAAAAGCAAGCCTCTTTTTTTTAATTTTTTTTTTTTTTTTTCTCCTTGCGGTTCAACCCGAGACAGAAGGGCAGCTGCACTGTAAGCCAATCTTGATAGTAAGGGCTGCATGGTTTCATACCAGCCAGGCCATTAGATATATTATTAGGCAGCACAACCCAGGCTCAGGAATCCCAGGCTGTGGGATTCCAGCTGGAAGGCTCCTCTATGCCCTAATCCCGCTGGTAAGGTGGGGAAGCGGGACAGCCTGCCAGTTCTCCCCGTTACACGAGCCGCCCGGGGCTGAAACCGCTCAGCCGCCTCTTTGCTAGGCTGCTGGTTCTCATGGGGGATCGCATTTGAAAAGTGGAGAAATGAGATATTGTATTTCACGGGGCTGTTTTCCAGCTTTTTTGGCGGGGGGAGAGAACGGCTGTGGGTGTTAAGTATCGTCTCTGAATCTGATGCACTCGAGTGTTCCCACTCACATCTGGCCTCCCAATACCAGATGTTGGAAATCCTCCTCCACACTCGCATCAAGCCTCAGCATCTGGCCCCGTATATGACCTCTGACAGGTCCCACGAGTGGTTCTCTCTTTACCTGGACCAGTTTGTCAATCCCCAGAGCTCGATCCAGCTCAGCCAGCTCTGTCTCGTCTTTGCCGCTGAGGAAGGAGACGAGCTGCTCGAGCAGGGCTTTCTCGTCGTTCCGACCCTCCGGCGTGGTGGGAGGACACAGGAGCTCATCCAGCTGGGAGGTGATGCACTGGCTGCAGAGAGAAGTCAAAGAGGAGGCGCATTAAGGATTATGAAGCAGGGAGGAGGCTAAGCGGGGATGATGCTTGAGCGACGCAGCCCCTGCAGCCACTGGGACTTGCTCCCACCCTGCTGCATCATGCCAATCCCACGGGATGCAGCCTCGTCCCCCAGCTCCGACCCCGGCTGAGCCCACTCAGGCTCAAACCCTGTGCCAAAACCTGTTTGTACAGATGAACCTCACCGGGAAACACAGCCCGGACGGCGGTTTGGATCGGTTTGGGAAGGGAACTTTGGTGCTTTTGCAGGCTTTGCTCCTGCAGGCGTTTTGGGCAGGACAGCGGGAGGCAGAGCAAAACTTCTGCCGCCACAAAAGTGGGGAGGCTTGGATGGAGCTGGAGCAGCTGAAGGCAAAGCAGCTGAAGGCAAAGGGGAGTCTTTGAGCTGCAAAAATAAGATTTCTGCAAAGCTCGCTCAATATTCTTTGGGAATAAGATTAATATGTAATGAGAGACATTCCAATGACGTGACTAATTGGAGTCAATCGGATTTGCAGGGTCTGACACGATGAAGAGAGCCATGGCACATCACGCTCCCAGAGAGGCACAAAGGCGAGGGCTCGAACATGCCAGCAGTTCCCAAGCAGCAGACATGTTTATCCTTTTAGCTCCAGATGAGGACCAGATGTACAGTAAGGAACTGAAGCCAATCTGACCGAGACCGCTGCAGCCAACACACGCAGCCTAATCCAGGGAAAAGAAATCCTCGGCGCTGGGATTTCTTAAATTGCAGAGCAGGAGCAGAGAGGGAAGTGGGGAGACAGAGGTGAAAGGCAGGGCTGGTTTCACTCCATAGCCGAGGTGCCTGCTACTTGCTGCTTTTCTCAAACTCAGTTTTTCAGCGCCAAGGTCAAAGGACAAAGTTTGCTGCACAGACATCGCTCTTGCAGGAGAAAGGGAGGACGGGCTTCTTCTCCACCTTAACCGGCAGCTAGAAGAGAAATTCAGGTTGCCACTATCCCTTCAGCCCATGCTGGACCTCTGCATGGATGGCAAAAGTTGGTTTATGAAGAGATCGTGGGGATAAAACCAGCTTTACATAGTGAATAAGCTTCCAGTGCATCCTGCTTTGCAGCCCAATCCAGCCTGCAAAGCCCTCCCCACTCCTCTCCTCCAGCAGCAGGCCATGGTGGGGTTCAGATGAGTCTCCGGACAGGTGATGGTGGGGCAGAGGAGATCCTGGACCCCATGCATCACGTCCCTATCACACTGGTTTCGCCTTGCAAAGGTTTTCTATCCACCACAACCTTTCAGGCCTTTCTAAAGGTGAAAACTCCGATTCTGCATGTGGTGTGGAGGAGAAATTCAGCTGCTCACAGAGATGGTGTCAAAGGCTGCTTGAGGTCCTGTAAAGCATTTCCCTGGCATGGCCTTCAAGCACTGCTCCAAAAGGCTGCAGGTCTCTGGCTCTGCACAGATGTCCTAGAAACCTCAGGCATCTCAGATGGCACTGGGTGCCAGCGCTGAGGCAACTGAGTTGGGCCCTGGGTGGCATGTTTGACC
Organism: Microhierax caerulescens; assembly: GCA_035590215.1. Taxonomy (NCBI): domain Eukaryota; kingdom Metazoa; phylum Chordata; class Aves; order Falconiformes; family Falconidae; genus Microhierax; species Microhierax caerulescens. Next base: position 72,852,364 of record JAVJGJ010000059.1, on the reverse strand, counting down.
TTGGGGGATTAGAAGAACGTGTGTGAGAACCTGGACTTGCTTTGAGGAGCCTTGGACCTGGCCCAAGGTGTCCCTCTTCTGCAGAAGAAACAAGAACATTTATGCCTGGGGACACGAGAGAGGAGATGTAGTTGTCCCACTTTATTAAAAGGCGAAGGCACGGGAGGATCTGGGGAACAGGAGAATTTCAAAAGGAAGCTCCTGTTTCCCAGGACACCTGGTGCTGGGAGATCTGGGGAGCACCAGCTCCTTAAACAAGGCCAGGACCTCAGCCTACCTCCAGCGAACCTCCCAGCTGGGAAACCTTTACAATGCCCAAAGCAAAAGCTTTGCTCTTTTGATCTTTGCTAAAATTATTTCTTGGTCCGGTAATATCTGCAGTCCAAAGGTTCTGCCTCCTTGCTCTGACCGCAGCCTCCGTCAGGTGGACAGGCTGCTGCTGGGACTATGGGCATCTCCCAGGACAAGTGTGTCCTCCCCAGCTGAAGCACATCTGCAGGTCTTGAGGACTAAATTCCAGAGGCTTTTCACCAGCAGAATCTCTTCTCTCAACTGCAGAGGAAGCAGTGTTTTGCAGCTGATCACCGTGCTGCTAGATGGAAACGTTTAGATTCCAGCAAGGTGCTACCAAGGCAGGTCTCACCCACGATGACACCTGCTCCACCAGACCTACAGTTACTGAAGGCACGAGAGAGAACTGAGCTGGGAACCAGCCTCTTCCAGCATGGCCTCTGCCCACCACCTCTTGCAGGAGCCCCCATGCTCAGAGACCCTAATTCAGGAAGAACAGAGGCTCACCAGGATGAAGACCTCTCTACCTCTCATCCTGCTGTCATCGCATTGCCCTGGTCCATGTGTTGGCTCTACTGGTGGCTCCACCATGTGGAAAGCCCAATCTTGCTGTAGAGTGCCAAAGGAGCCATGAGAAGTCCCAGCACGCAGCATGCTTTTCCTTTGACTTCTCCCTCGCCCAATGCTGCGAAAATCAAATACTACCTTGTAAAACCCTAACCGGGTTGCAATTTTAAAGTCTGGTTGAAACCATCACTCTCCAAAGGCAGGGACATGTGAGACTCGTTACCTCCACATCTCACCAGGCTTTGGGCAAATGTCACTGCTCCATCGATCTGCCCTCGTCTCCTGGCACAGGGCTCTGCCCTGAAAACCACCTGAGGAATTTTTCTCACCCGACGACTCACGCGGATGCTGCTGCCAAACACTTCCCTCCTTGACACCTGCACAGGTCCCAAGCCTTCCATGGCAGCCTGGGTCCTCACTCCACAATCCTGCTGCAAAGGGTGAGCCAGAAGAAAATAGAGCTCCCTCCCTCCCAGCTGTGCTGGCTGGGGAGACAAGAACGTCTCCAGCCAGCCAGACTGACTCAGTGCTTGGAGCACAAGGCTGCTGAGTAATGTAAGGTCGCTTTTACCCCATAAGCAGTATTTTAAGGAACAGTCATAGCTTAAAACCCAGACTGCTTTTTCCAGCAGCTCTGCCCTTTGCCAGGTGTGCCCCACGGATCTTATTCCAACAAAATAATGACACCAGGAAGGCTTAAAAGGAAAGTTACTTCCTGATGGCAAGGGCTCGGGCTGATGTAAATGCTCAGTTAAACAGGGATTTGTTTTATCTCCCAGCTCTTTCAAGCAGCAAGAGGCTAAGTATTTCCAGCAGAAGTCCAAGATCCAGTTGCAGCAGCTGGAGACCACTCAGGCAACATTCTCCTTGCAAGAGAGCTTTGAGAAATTAACCCAAATACAGTCCTGAGAAAAAGATGTTTGGCTACTGTCTTGCTCAAATACAATTCTTGCGTGTGTCTTCTTCGCCACTGGAAAACAGAGGTTGTGGCAGGGCAGAGGAAATTCTGCCTCTCTGCAAAGCTGGGCTGGGCTTTGGCAAGAGGATCCACGCATAGCTCATCAGTGCTGGCCCTTAAACTGGGCACCTGAAGCCTCCCTGGGCCAGGGGGAGGATTCACCTCCTGTCTGCATCAAATCCATGAGTGCTGCTGCCAGCGAGGAATTTGGGGTGCCCTTTGCCCGGCAGGGCACTGACTGCTGAGCTCCATCAGCGGGGCTTGCCACCCTTCTGACCTCCTGTCCCAAAATACCTGACCTACAGTCTCCTCCAACGTGTTTATAACCAAGGAGTGACGTTGTACTTTGGGCAGGTGATGGCCCCTTGGCTGCTCCGTGGGGCCTCGGCCCATGCAAGATGGTTAGAGGACTGGGGGGGGTGTCATTTGGCCTCGGATGAGTTTTAACAATTTTAGCTGAAGCCAAGCATACGGGGCTGCAAAGAGCTGCAATCACGTGGAAACACAAAACTGTGCCGTGGTTCTCCATATCCTACCACTGCCCCTGGTGAGAAGGGATGTGGAGAACACCGACCCAAATATTGGCACTGGCGAGGGACCAGTGGGGACTCGCAGCATCCTTGGCTCAGCTACGGATACACCTCATTATTCAGGTCCAGACATAGCCTGGACATCTACCCCTCAACACACCTTTCCTCATCTACCCAGACACTCTCCCTCGGGAGATAACAGATGTCACCTCTCGCATCGTAGCACCCTACACAACCCAGGTCCCAGCACTTCTTCAGTACCAGCAACCGCTGCCGCCTTACGGCAACGGGCAGCTGTGCTCATCCCAGCACTTGCCGTGTTTCCAGGCAGACAAGGAAGCAAGCACACGTCTCTTGACCCAGGCAACTACTGCCAGGACATCCCGATGTTCTCCTGGGAGAGGCTGGGAAGCCACCAGCCCTGCAGTACTTACTCTTCGGGTTTATTCAGCGCGCCGCGATTCATGGCTGCCATGCTGTTATCCGTCCAGGGGATCTGCTCCCCCATTCCTGGCTGTCCAAACTGGTGATCCGGCACCCCCATCTCCAGCTCAGGCATTCCTGGGGGGAAAAGCAGGATGGGGGGAGGAAGGGTTAGTGTGTGGACATGACTCAGGTGCTCCCGTGGGGAACAGGCAAGCTCAGAGCAACAGGATGCCAACGGTGTCCAAAAACGTCCCTAAAAGCGATGCTAAGACCCACCAGTTCTAGCTCTTTTCAACCCAAAGTTCCAGATACCAGGTTTGGTATCCTAACCAGTAATTATAAGCATCAAGTTCTGGGTGAAAATCTAGGCAGATACAGCACACACAGCAGATGTACATGACCCTGTGTACTCGGTATGTGCAAATGCTATTAAAAAGTTTCCCTTTTCAGCACATTTCTAGCAAGAGTTTCATAATTTAGTCAAGTTAGAGAGTTTCTTCTTGAAGGCAAATTGTTACTACCAAAGATTTTAGCTTAAAAAATAGCCCACACCCATTAGCAACTTCTGCCTCTGTTTTGGAGAAAAGTTAATTTGCACAGGGAAAAAAGCCAACGCAATTAAATTAAGTTGTAGCAGAACTTGGAGCCCAAGCCCAGGATAGAGAGATTTATGAGGCTGGAGACTTTACGTCATCTCATTTGAAGCAGGAATTGCAGTTTGACTGAAGATCAAACAGCATCGCAGCTGACCCAGCCCGTGGAGATCCAGGCAGATGGAAACTGGAGGGGTAAGTGCATTGCTGGCCAGGGTGGCATCTCTGCCACATCAGGAGGTGCTATGGGGGGTGGCTCCCATGCCAAAACCCCAGGGTTTTTAAGGCAAGTGCTGATGAAGGTGGCCGCTCAAGATGAAAATCTCCCTTTTAACAAGCTCAGCTGTGCTGATCATTTTCCCAACAAAATATGTTACTTGCTTGAAAATAGCTGTGGTTACCCAGTGCACGGTGTCTTTGCTGTTGTCACAAGGAGCCACCAGCTTCACCTGCCACCCAGACCGTGGGGTTTGTTTCAAAAAACAAAAGGAAATAAAGAGCCTGACGGGGAGGAAGGTCCAGCTGAGGGATGCTCAGTATCCCAGTGCATTCACTGGCGCGGCGGCTCCTGCCAAGCACTCCTCTATTTCTCAAATTTCTTAAAAAAAGCCTTAAGGTTGCTTGGCAACAGGCAGATCCTGGCAGTGCCAGCAGCAGCTGCGGCAGTTTTGGCCAGGCCAGGGTGGCTCGTGGCACAGTCACGGTACAGCCCGTCCCTGGTACTTCCTTGACTTGCTCAAAAACAGTCCCAAGGCTCATTGATGTGGCAGACTGTGGCTCTTCCGAAGCACAGCGTTATGTACTGGGGTGTGGGTGACCCCCCTCAAGGCAGCCAGACCCGGCCGTGCCTTAATGGGTACCAGGGCAGCACATACTAATGTTATACAGCTACAGCTGCTGCGACGGCTCGTGGTGCAGGGCTGAGTCCTGCCTCGCCTCCCTGGGGGGGACACGGGGGAGGATGAAAGCTGTCATGCGATGCTCTCCTCCTCAAGAGAAGCTGCCCAAACCAAGACCTTCACGTGATCCAGAGGGACTGGCCGTGTGCAGGGCTATCCAGAGTTACAGCGGGAACTGGCTGCATGCCTCCTGCATCCATGGGCTGGTGGGGAGCACGGTGGTCCCACCCCGCCAGCAAGGGCAGAGCGGTGCTCCAACGTGGGCCGTATGTGAGAGGCAGGGATGATGCTCTCCTGGAGCCTGGCCACCATCAGAGAGGGGACGGCAGGTGAACCCAGCAGCGGTTCTAGTCCCACGCTATCATCATGAGGAGGTGAGATCTGAGTTATTTGCTTTCTGCACCTGCAGTCAAGCCGCTGCACGGTGCATGATGGCAAGCAAGGTCCCTCTTCCAGATCACGTTTAGCATTGCCTGGTGCATCGAGGGAAGCATCGAGGGAAGCAGAAGAGGGCAGAGAAGCAGCATCCACAACCCTCCAGAGCCCAGGCTGCTGAAACGGCTCACGATGAGGTCTGTGGTGTTTTGCCGCCAGTGATTTCAGCAGTGTAGAGGTGAGACTGTGGCTTCCGCCACTCCTCTCCCAACACACCATCCGTGCTCCAGAACTCGTGGAAATTCAACTTCACCCAGCGCCTGGGGAAGCTGAGCCACCATCACCCCCCGGGTGAGGGGATGCAGCTTCCTCCTCCTGCCTCCCCAGGAACTGAGATGGATAGAAAGGTCTTTCTTTTACCTGAAACTATACCGACGGGAAAAGACAGAAATGAATATGCACAGCTCAGAAGTGCGCTGCGCTGCTTGTGAAAGCTGCTGGTGAACAGCACCACCACAGCTCCACCTACAATGCCTCTTCACCCCTGGGACTCCCTGGAAA
>JAVJGJ010000059.1:72817794-72847064 GCA_035590215.1 Microhierax caerulescens | reverse complement strand
GGAAAGCCTTAGGGTAACCTGGAGAAGGTGGAGAGCAGGGGATGCCTGCAGCTGTACGTACCTGTGTCAGGTGGGAAGGGGTTTGGTGCGGTCACCGTGCCCCTGCCCTGCTGGGCTGGCCCACGGGTGTGCGGGCTGCTGCCGTTGCTCGCAGGGCACGGGACCGGCCTCAGCTGGGCTGGTTCCAGGGGGTCACAGAACTCAAATGGGGTGCGACCAGCCTGCACGCCCTGCCCGCTGCTCATTGCTAGAGAGTCATTAAATCACGGGGAAAAAAAAGAAAAAAAAAAAAAAAGAAAGAAAAAAAGCACATCAGATCTCTTCCCAAGGCTCAATGCAAGATCACCGGCACTCCGCAAAATTCTTGCCCTGCCCGGGAGGGAGCTGGTGTTGCTAAGTTTGGAAGGTGAGAAGGGGTAGTGGTGGGATGTCACCTTGCCTAAACCTGAAGGCTCGGTCCCATGTGTGACTTGGTCACCCACAGCCACACTGGGGGAGCCACCCTGGGCAAACAGCCCCTGGGCAGCACTGTAGCTCTTGCATGCGGTGTCACACTGCATGAAGGTTAGGGGATCTAGGAGCCAGGCTGGCACCCAAAAAACAGTAGCTGGAGCTTAAAATAACCAGCTGGGCATAAAAATTATAAATAATCAGCTGGATGTAAGAAAGGCAGGGGGGATGGGGGTTGCATCCATCTCATATATACAGACAGGGTTTGAACGCTGCTAAGAGGAGGGCACCCAGACCACAGCGAATTACAGAAGCCAAAGTACAGATCTCTCACTCCCTGTAGCCACATCAACCAGGCTCTGCTCCCCCCAGGGATGATGCTGGTGCAGGAGCCGTATCCCCCATACACCTGGCAGCTAGAGGGGAGCCTCGGCACCAGTGCTCCCCGTGCTGGCTTCCTGCCTGTTCAGCTCTCATCTGTTACTTGCTGGCTTTAAAGCAATTAAAATGATGTCATTAGGCCTTGCACTATTCTTAATTTTCATTTAGGTAAGCTTCTGCACATTCAGCTGCAGTTTGCCATCAGGGAGCACGTCTCAAATGCTCATGTTGACCTGAAATATGAATGCAAGAGGCAGCCTTGCACACCAGTGGCCACCAGCCATGGCTGTTGGCAACCCCTCTCCCAGCCAGCAGCACCTCTTAAGTCCTCGGGGACCTGCTTAGGGGTGCACCACCACCACCCTGCATGAGTTAAACCCGGTGTCAGCGCCTTCAGCGAGGCTCCTGGTGGATCTCCTCAGTGCTAACTGCTATTTTAGATGCTGTAACCCAGGAGGGCAGCAGTTGGCATTTCAAGCACTTGCCCTGCAGACCCGGTGGCAAACGCGCTCACCCTCACTTGGCTGCAGGATTCCCTTTCCTCTGAAGGCAGTAAGCCCTGCGCTTAATTACGCCAGAGCGTTACAAGTGTCCCTGCTACTCAAAGTATAAGCCTGGGACAAGTGGGTCCTTGGCAAGGAACTATTACGCTTGAACGATAAGGCTAATGATGAACTCATCGTGGAGGTGATGGGTGAAACGGTCCACGGTTACAGCTACGGGGCTGACAGCTCCTCTTCACTTCCCAGACATTCCCTTGACCGAGGGGAGGACAGCCTCCAGCCTCAACACATCCATCACTTACCACTTCCAGCATCCCTCTCTTGCCCCCTACCCCGTGCATCTTCTGTTAGCGGATACTCCAATTTGTGAAACCACAAGCTCTTCCCTGATGATTTATCGCAGGCAGGGAGACATTTCAGCCCATAGTACTTTGCTTCAGAGCCTGCTTACGGCTGGCAGAGGGGTTTGGGGGGGGGTTGGGGGGTTTGGGGGGTTAGAGACCTGCAAGCCATTGCTCAGTGGTGCAATGCTGCGCTGCCCTCAGATGGTCCCTGCTAACGGCCCAGCGCCAATGCAGCCTCTCACGTGGGCTTCACCCCACTTCATGGCACTGTTCAGGTCACACTCACACCACCACATTGCTTCTCCTTCTGCTGTGATGCTCCTACCCTTTTAAAGGCTTTGCTTCTGCAGCCTGAGTCCTCCAAAAATATCCCAGCCCTGTCTGCCAGAGCCGCCTCACGGGCTTCTTGCTGGGCCGGAACCCAAAACCTCCTCATCTCCATTTGCTGAATAACTAACAGGATGATTATCACTCCCTGTGTAGGAAGTGGACCAGCAGTTAACTGGTTTATACTGGGCTGCTCACTCTTGCTTCCCTCTGCTCTAGAAGTGCACTTCAGCATTCAAGACTCGGTGCAATTTGCAGCAGCAGTGATACATGGGATGTAACAGAGAATTATATACATGAAAACCCCAAGTGCAGGGTGGGAAAATCCTCACAGGGCTGGGACCAGGTCTGGCACAGCACCCCAGGGATGCTGTGGTACCAAAGGGGACAAGCAGCTTGGGTCTGGCACAGAGATGTCCATGATGGCAAGCGAGTGGTATGGGCTCTGACTGAGCGCACTGTGATGGCAGTAGCCACTGGGTGCACTTATTTGGGTCAGTTTATGCTGCAATTGGTAAAAACTTGCTCTCCCTGTGGCAGATGTGGGTGGTTTGCTGGGAACTGTTGTGCCTCTGCTACCACCCAGCCTGGGGAAGCCTCTAACCATCAGGTCCATACATGCTTTTGCTACAAAATACCCTAAATTTCTTATTTGTCTGCAGGCTCCTTGAGGAGAGAAATCCTATTATTATCTGTTGGGTTTTTTTTTTTTGTTTTTGGTTTTTTTTTTTAAAGCGTTCACTTTGGAGAAAAATCAGATCTTTTTTTATTTGGTGCCTAGAAAAAGGTCCTGATGGTGCATCTGAGTGTATTATGTCTCAAACCCCTGTCTGGAAGTGATGGCAATGCTCTGACACCTCAAACACCTCTGGCTGAGCCTGCCTGCTCCCTTGTGACCAGGCACACACCTTGGAGGGACTGTGTCCCTTACTCACATCACAGCTGTTTGCAGGGGGACCACGGGGCTCACTGACACCAGCCTTGCACCGGACAGCAAAGCCCAGGTCCCCCAGAGCATCACTGTGGCTGGATCCAGGACGCTGGTACCCCATCCACCTGCAGCAGAGCTGGTGATGGAGGAGACCATCCCCTCCCACCCCCTGTCAGGGACCCGGTTTGAGGGGTGAGTGCTGGACACGTACGGTGAGCAGATGGACACGTACGGTTGAGTCCCGTGGGGGCTCTGGCAGCGGTGCTGGGCTGCAGGGGAGCTGCCAGCATCTCTGGTTTGACAGCAACGCTGGCCACACCACTCTCACTTCTCTCTGGTCCACACAAGCCGGGCAGCTGAGCTGCCTTCTCCAGCGAGGGCAGGAGCTGGTCCAGCTGCTCCAGTTCGGCAGCAAACTAAGGAAGGAGAGAAAAAAAAATCACAGGTGGGTGATTTAGCTCAAAACCAGCATCACTGAGCCCGAGTGCTGTTTTCACACACACACAGCCCCCCCACACTGCTCCCCCCATCCTTTCGCTTGCTGAAACACCAAGCATCTTGCACGGATAGAGAACCAGCCCCGCACTCCTCTGCCCGCCTAGATGCAGACCTTGCGGGGACAAGGACTGTCCCCCCGCCACACATGGGTCTCCACCCTGGAGCTCAGTCCTTGATGGCAGCTTTGAGATGCTTGCATGCTGCAATTAGCATAATTATTAACAGTATATATAACCTCCAGCTATTTAAAACGGGAGATAATTTGCTTTCTTAATATACACATGCTTATGCTGAAATTATAATAATAAAAAATGGTCTTTTCTATGAAACAGAAGTGAATTTCTGGAACAAGTGTCCAAACCCGATGTGGGCCTTGGGCATGTAATTACCCTCAATGGGGTAGTAAAATATCATTCAGCTTTTCCTGCCTTCATCATGGCTAAGAGTAGAAGAGTATATGTTTAGCCCCGGGACTCAAATAAATGGGAAAGTTACTGGAAAAGGGATTTGCACCAGTGGCTGTAATAGCGGCGCTGTAAAGCAGCAGGTTGGGATTAAAGGGGCTGAGATAAATGAGCTTTGGCTAAAAAGAAAAATATCTCAAGGGAAGCTAAATGCTTTAAAATCTAAGGACGCACACTGCTTCCAGAAGTGCCACCCCTCGGCGCTAGGGAAAGCCTGGCCATTAACATGGGGTAATTAACAGACAACTTGATAGCATTAGGGAAAATCTTTGCATTTGATGGAGGGAATGATGCTCCGGTCTGGAGAAGACGGAGAAACCTGGCAGGAATTGGGATCCTGGCTTTGACAAGAGGCTCTGCCATCAAGCTGAGATGCGAGGCTGCAGCTAACAGCCCCTGCCTGTGACAAATAGCTGGGAGGCTGCTGGCTTTGGGCACCCCTGGGATGCCGCAGCTGGCAGAGGGAGTGGTGTTAAAGACCTCTCACCAAGGTGACAGCTTTGTCCCTTGCCAGAAGAAATCATAGGAAGTTTCTCCCTAAATCTTAGCTGGAAATATTGCATAGCCCAGACAAAATCCTCCAACAGATGACAATCCCAGTTGCCGCTGCACCTGCTTTCCAGTTTCACCTCCACGATGCACAGGTTGGTGCATCACAAGGACAAAGCCCTGCAGGATGCTCCACTGTGGGATGGACCCTCCAACAGTGGTGGCTTCATTGAAACCCCAAGCCTAGTCCAGCACCTGAGAGACCCCGCTCATGCTCCCCGGCACGGCAGAATCTCCCTCTTGACCTTCACGGCTCTTTTTTTCCCTTTCCTATGGTAGCACCTGGGTAGATGAGTTGATATTTTAAATATACATGACAGGGCACATACTTGTTTTTCCTTTATAGTGGCATTTGGTGATTTAAATTATGTTTAGACAATGCTGATGATGAAAAGTGCACTGCCAGCAGCAGCCATCAATATTACAATTTATAATGGACTAACCACTCTTTTTCATTTCCCCTGTATCCTTTCCAACAAATCCTAACCCCAGAACCCTGAGAAGCAGAATATCCTCCTAAAGCCAGGCTCACAGAGAGAATTAAACATGGCAAATTCAACTCCTGCAGCAGAAATTTGCACATCTCAACTCTTCCAGATAATGTAATTTCTTGACCAAGCAGAATTTCTTTAAAGCTCAAGTTTGCAAAGCAAAGAGAAGTGAAGCAAGTGGGAGACATCCACGGTGTAGCAGAACTCCGTCTCCTCAACTCCATCTACTCCTACAGGAAGGTCATTTTGGAGGCAGAAGGAGAAGAAGGGCACAGGAGCAGTTGTGGACATCCAAAATGGATGTTAAGCAGGGATAAAATGGGCGCTGTAAAGTGCATTGCCTGTTGGGTGTATGACGAGGTTGGAGGATGGAGAGGTGGGAATAAAGGACACGTGGTGGGCGCAGGGTGCTTGTCAATTGTTTTCTGTAGCACCTGAACTTGCATCTGGAATCTGTGCCCACTTTGAGTGTTTTGTTTCGCCTCCATGTCTAGAAAACACAAGGTGCAGGAGGGCTGGAGCAGCTCAGGCCATCCAGTCTTGCTTGGAGAAGGCTCAGAGCTCCATGACCTGCCTCTGTCCACAAATGTGTGAGGAAACCCATGGCACAAGGGGCGGTGGCTCAGGGCGGCTGAATACTTCTGAACAGCTTCTTCTTCTCCCAACCTCCAGCTCCCGGCAGGTTCCAAAACCAGAGCCAACCAAAAGGCAAACCAAGGGACAGCATCCCACCTCCGCCCTTTGAACCTGGCCCAGCCAGCTCACAGGATGCCTCACGCATGGAATCAGCTCGGCAAGGAGGACGGAGCTGCTCCCAGGTGGCACCCACCCAATAAACCAGCGACATCTTTCACCAGATCAGGTGGCTTGAAGCCCCGTCCAACCTGACCTTGAAGCTTTTCAGTGATAGGGCATCCATGACTTCTCTTTGGACTCCATCGTCCACTCATAGTGGAGCACTCCCAGGCTCAGGCAGCGCTGCCTGCTCCCCAGCATCATGCTCAAGGGCATCCTCATCCAGGTTATAAGACAATCTGACCTGAAGAAATGTTTCCTTTCCACCTAACTGAAAGTTTAGCTCATGCCTTGAAGCACAATGGTGAAAAGCCCTTCCAAAACCTTGCTTATTCTTTTCCTTCCTTTTTTTTTTTTTTTTTTTATAACTCTTGTAATTCCTGTTAGCTCTTTCCCAAGCCTTACCCAAATATTTTTTGTTCTTACCCCATAACAGGAGCTCTGAGCAAACCCAGGGCGCTTCCATAGCATAAATCTGCAAAGGAAATAATTCCTTCAAGGCTGAAAGCAAGCTGCAGAGCCCGCCCCACAACTGATGCTGCTCCTAATTGACATTTTGATTCTTAAAATAATCAGACATGAAACCAAAAATCTAGCAGGTGCTAGATTTTATTTGAAATGGCAGCTCCTCCTCCCCATGCTGCACCAAAGCAGCCTGTAACAGAAAACACGTGGAAATGAAACTCCCGTCCTTAGCTGCTGAGCAGTGAAGGGCTGTTCACTGCTCAGAAAATGCATTTTAAGACTCCGCAAACTCTCTCCAGCCACTTCTATTAACTCTTTGGAAGCACTCGGTATGGTCTGATATATAATACTAATGCTCTCCAGCTGCCTGGGGAGGGATACTTGGAATGAAAAGCCATGAAGGAGCCTAAAAAATGCTCAGCAGCTTCCAACAGCACAGGAGAGAGGCGTATAAACACATCCAGGCTCAAGCCATCCAAGCTCTGTGCGCCTGTTTGCGAGTAAAGCACAATTAGCCAGCACAGCCTTTTTTAATTAAATGGGCTTTCCACCCCCTCCGAAGGATAGAGTACCTGGGACCATCATTGATGGTCAGCAACGAGCCCACCTGCATCCCCAGCTGGTGAGTAAATCCTGCATGCAGACGTCTGGGAGACCAGGCGAGCAAAGCTCTTGCTGTGACCTGGCATTTTACTCCATTTGGGCTACAACCGCCCTTCCCGACGTGCTCCCAGCTCCGTGGAAGCAGGTTCGGCCATCCAGCTCCTGGGCGGGTGCTGTGCCTTCTGCAGGAGCACTGTGGTGGGGACCCGGCTCACCAGTGGCTACTGGTGGCTACCAGGTTCACTGCCCACCTGCCATCTCCCACGTGCCTCCCAAAACAAGCACGCCTTGCCTTGGGTCTTCTTCATCCAGAGGCTTGTTAACCTCGGTGACGGATCTCAGGTGGGAGGTGAGGGGGGGAGATGCACCAGCCAGCCAGCTGGATGACACCACCCAGATGACACCAGGGAAGTACATTACAGAAAGAGATAAGGAGTTTGATTCCCGCTTGCCTACAGGATAACCGACCGCGGCTCCCAAGACAACTGAGCCCTTAACCTTATTAAGAGACTTACAGTGCATTTGCCATGCCAGGCTCTCCGAGCGCTCCGTTATTCCCCCTGGATCTCCGAAAGCCAGCAGCCCTTTCTGCCGCAGCCGGTGAGCAGGCGATCAGCCCTGCTCTTCATGTCAGCCGCTCTCTTTGCTTAAAAAGGATTAAGCAGCTCTATCCACATTACCATCTCCCCTGGCTTTCAAAAATAAGAAATCTCTTCTATTCATAGCCGCGTGTAATGAATATTTATACACCCAAATCTCTATTGCAGAGATCTGTCACTGGATTATTCAATTTAATAATACTTTTAGGATAACTAAAAGGCCTGTATAATTGCTAATCTCAGCCAACAAGAGGGCGACGGATTGCAAATTCCCTGGGACACGGGCCCTGAATGCGCCCAGAGATGGAGAATTAAGAATCTTTTTGCATGGCAACATGCACCGTAGCCTTCTCCTCACTCAAGCCCACCAGCTGCAGCGACGTGCTGCGTTTCTTCGATTTTACACACCTCGGTAATGTTTCTCTCTTTCCTTCCTACCATTGCTTTGAAGATCTGAGCAGCCAGAACGTGAAGCACCTGGACAAAAGGGGACAGCACCAGTGGTGGAGATGGTGACACCAGCACTGCAGGAGGTGGCACCAGCAGTGGAGGAGGTGGCACCAGCACTGCAGAAGGTGGCATCAGTGCTGGAGAAGGTGGCACCAGCACAGAACGTTGCAGCAGTTACAGGACATCTCTCCACACTTGTCCCAGCTCCACCGGCTTGCTGTGGAGGGAGCAAGCCAGCAGGTTTGGGCTAAGTGCCCCCAGCACACAACTTGTCAAGAGCATCCCACCGTCATGGATGCACATGGGTCAACTCACCTGGCCCTGCGTCTCCAGCTTGACCTCCTCCGCCGCAGGAGGTTTGGCGAGTGGTACCGGGGCCGTGTTACAAGGCTCCATCTGCTCCGTCTTCTCCACCTTCACCTTCACGTCATCCAGGCTCAGCGCCGGGGCTGCAGCTAGCTCCTTCTCATCTTTGTCCAGCAGATAGCGCAGGAGCTGGTGATCCTTGACATCTTTCTTCTTCAGCGCATCCGGCTCCAGTTTGATGTCCGGAGTGCCCGGCAGCTGGCTCTGAGCCGTGGGGGTGGTGGCGGGGTTCGGCGTCGGCTCCTTCTTCTCGTGCTCCATGGCCAGGGTGGTGATATCGGAAGGGCTGCCCTCCTGAAGGAGTCTGTGCAAGATCTTGTGCCGCTCAGTCAGTGAGCTATGGGAGGAAGGGCAGGTGCTGCTGGGAGGGTTGCTGGAGGCCAAGGTGCCAGTGGTGCCCGCGCAGGCTAACGAATCTTTGCAGCTCGTGTCTGCATCGGCGTGTCGAAGCTGCTGCTCCGCCGTGGTGGCCAGGAGCTGGACCAGCTTATGACTGGTGGCTTGGGAGCACTTGCTGTCCCCCTCTGAGAGCCTGTCACTGGCGTGCAGCATGCCCGAGTCCAGCGGTTTTGCATCCCCCGAACCGCCATCCGACTGGATCATCTCGCTCAGGATGGAGGCAATCTCCTTGTTGTCCTTTGACTCTGCTTTCATGGGCTGCATGGCGAGGCGGCCGGGCGAGCTCTGGGAGCTGAGCTGTCTCAGCACAGGGGGTGGCGTGGAGTAGCCCACCGGTGTGCTGGGACCTTCGGTCAGCCCCTGCATAGAGTTTATGGGGGCGCTGGGAAAGGGTCTGGTGCCACTGGTGCCACAGCCACCCCCACTGCCACTGTTGGCCATGCCCACGGGGGAGTGCATGGTGGGCATGGTGGGTGAGAAGGGATTGCTGGGCACCCTGGGTCTGGGCACCAGCCCTGGGCTGACCCGATGCCTTGGAGACATGAACTGTGGTGGGGTGATCCCTGGACTATTCATGGGGGAGCTACTGAGGTTCAAAGTGTGGTTACTGTTCTGGGGACCAGCTTGTCCCTGGCTTAAGGCAACATTGGCTCCTATCTGGTTTCCAGGTGAACATCCAAAGCTGTTTTGGCTGGTGCTGGAGTTGCTGTTGTGGAGGCCGGCGCCTGGCTGCTGGTTCACGTTGGTGGCCAACATGCTGCCGTTGGAGGGAGGGATGGAGGGCGGCAGGGCCATGCCTTGCCCTGGGGAGATGCTGGGGTTTAGCGAGGGGCTCACCCGGGGAAGGGACATTGTGGAGTTAGTGTTCTCCTGGGGTGAGAGCATGCCATGATCCCTGTGGGAGATGAAAAGGAAAGGAAAAGTCACCAGAGGCTTTGCCTAAATCTTTAGTGTCACCCAGGCAGCTCCTGCCTGCCCCCCATCCATGCTCCAGAGCTCGGAAGCCTGGAAAGCAGCAGCTCGCATGCTCTGGTGGTCTCAGCCTTCCTTGCTCCACCAGTGCTTCTGGATCCGTTTTAGTAGCATGGATGCAGCGCAGCAGCTTCAGCATCTCCCCAGAAATGTGATGCTGCTCAGGACTGCAGCCGCTTATCGGCTAAACCCCAAAGGCTTCACCTCCTCTGGGTCTTATGTTCCTACATGGCTGGAGGAGGACCATGCTCCAACAGCATTCCTCACCACCCCAACCCCCTCATGTTCCCCCAGAATGGCCCAGGTCCACAGCCTCACCTCTCCCTGTCCTGCAAGTTTGTCAGAGCCTCTCCCTCCCCAAGTATTTTAAGTTCTCCAGGGCAAGGCAGAAACGTGAAGCACGTCTATAAACCTCCACCTGAACTCCCCGGGCCACCTCTTTGCAAAACAAGAATAATCATGAGCAACAGAGCTGCCATCATGCTGGTTTTCAGCCTTAGATTCCCCACGGGGATCACATCTCCCAACCAGCACCACAGAACAACACCAGTGGATCCTCCTTCCACCGCAGGGAACAGGCACTTTGATTCCTGGATCGCCCCCCCAGGCGCTGGCACAGCGTGGTAGCGGTGGGATGGGGACATACCTGTCGATGACGTGGATGCCCATGATGAAGGGCTGCATCTCTGGGCTGGAGGGGTAGCAGAGCTTACACTTGGTGTGGGCACTAAGCACCGTCCCATCGCTCAGGGTGAATCGGTATGAGGGGCTGAAGGCCGTGCCACGTGTCATCACTGAAGGAGACAACCAGAAACACATCAGCCCCCCTTCAAAACTCAAGTCAGAACCTGCACCACCTTATAAGCACCAGCGGGAGGATGGAGGGAGCTGAGAACCTGCCTGGGACACCCACCTTCCCAGCAAACAAACCCACACGCTGCACGTTGGCTAACCCCATAGACCCAGAAGATAAGAGGGGTACACATAACCACTGGTGGCACAGAAATCCTCCCAGCTGCTTCTCCAGCTCCAAACCCATGTCCTGCAAGGGACAAATCTAAATCCATTCAGTGCCATCCCTGAGGGCTCCCAGCTTCTGAAGGGGCAATCGCTCAGTCACCAGCATACAACATACAAGCTGATGAAGCCCAGACAGCCTGGGAAGGTGCAGCAGGATGCTGCTGCTGCAACCCTGGCAGAATCACAGCTCTCCGGAGGCTGAGTGACCTCCTGCTCCTACATTCCCGCCTTCCCCACATCCCTGTTGTAAGCATCCTCGCTAACACAGCAAAGATGCTCACAAAAGAGCCGACAGAGCAAAGATGCTCATGAACGAGCTTCCGCTGCTTCTGCTCAGACACTGGGGATGGTGTTTGCAGATGGCACAGGTTAAAAAAAATTAAGATAATCATATTTAGCTCCTTTTTGCCTCAATTCTGTATTTCTTAAAGGTGAGAGGGAACCTCGTGGCTGGAGGAGCTCCTCCAGTGTTACTGAGCCCTCTCCTCTCTCTCTTTGGCACTTTGCGATTATTGTTGCAGCGTTTTGTTTTTCTGGAAAGCACCTATCCAGCAAGGAGGACCATGTCTCAGCTTCTCTTTGCAACTCCCACTGCTCAGCAGGAGACTGCACCAGCTGGGAAGAGGAGTCCATTACCTTCTTGAAAGAGCTGCTTGGCATAAGATGGCTCTCTGCCCTGCGGCTGGAAGAAAGCGTAGATGCATTTCCGCACCAAATCCTCCCAGCCCGTCCTGCCAGCAGCTCTCAGGGAACTGGTGTCAATGGAGATGATTTTACCTGGGCAGAGAGAGAGAGAAGCCACATTACTCAAGCACAGCATGAGAAGTCCCTCAGCACAAACAGGTCCATAAATGTGGAAAATGAAGCCATGTCCTGTCTGGCATCAGGAAGCAGTGGCAGGAGCACACAAGGATATCTTGACACAAGAACCTTGGAGGTTCAAAGAGTTTGCTCTGGAGCTCTATGTACACCTTGGCCAGCTGAAGCAGACACGAAACCAAACAAAAGGCACTTCCATGCACTAGGAACCTCGCCCTCTGGAGCTGGGGTAGCCAGGCTGGACATGGCCTCACCTGGCAGGACACCCTGCCAGCCACCCTGCTCACACCCAGGGAGTCTACAACCAAGCAGGACCTGCTGCCTGCTTTCTCCCTCGACACGAAACACCGGGCGGCTTTGCTGACTGTTTTACAGCTATGGGCAGGGAGCAGAGAAAACATTCATAAAGGATTTTCAGGCTGCAGGGAAGTCCAGGGTTATGATTAACTACCAGAAAGAAGGTCACCAGAATGGCTAGAAAGCAATATTTGGCGGAGAACAAACCCCAGTATGAAAGGTGCTGACTGTTTCACTCCCGTCAGTCAGCAAGTTCAACAGTCCCTGAATCCAAGGGAGCAGAGAAGAGCTGCCTACAGGGCACGGGTCTGGTGTGTTGGCTCAGGTGAGATGTAAACTCAGCTGAGGTGCCTCCAGCCGAGGCGTCACCCACATTGGTCCTAGTAGTCAGCGTGTGGTTTGAAAAGGACAGGCTGATGCTCCTGCTATGGGGTCCCGTACTGCCCCACTGGCCCCTTCCCCTGAGGGACAACAACTCCTCTGGAGCCAGATCCCTGGCATCGCTGGGATGTTACCTGTGGTGTCTTGCTTGGTCACGAAGGATTCAGAAGGGGTGACGGCTGCCGGTCGAGGTAATCGCCTTGCAATGCAGATTAGACACGACTGGAAATCTGCCCAAGTGGGAGAAGGAGAAGGAACCGACAACATGAACATCAGTGTTACAACCACCACTTGCAATATTAAATTTCAATTAAAATTACCACTGCTGGGCTTGATTGCCACGTCCTGTTCTGGAAGTGTTTACCCTGAGCAATCCTCCAGCCCTTCAAAGCAAACAGGCTCTGTCTAAACTCTAAAACTTGCTGGAAAAGAGGTTTCCAGCACTTGGAGAAATTAATTGTAAAGGCTCCTTGGATCTGGCAGTATCATACAATAAACTTCAGCACTAAAAGCCAGCAACTGTCGGCTTCAGGCAAAGTATTTGGTCATAAAATACCGTAATTTATTCCTTCCAGTCATGATCTCCTGTGTAAACCGCAACGGATTAATCCAGCTAATGCACTGGAAAATAATAGCTGGGACACTGAAAGGAGAGTTAGGGCGCTTGCAGGAAAGCAACAGCCCCTGCGGCGCCAAGGGAACCTCGCCTGCCCCGAGTCCCCGGGGAGACCTGCCTGCAGGCAGCTGATTCAGCCCACAGACACGCGGGCAGCGCTGCGGTCATCGCCAGTGAAGGCACAAGGTGGGGTGTCACACACCCGTGTCACTTGCTGGGAGGGTCCTACAGCCAGTGGGCTTTGGTGGGTAATAAAATATTGCTCCTTCCTTAAGGAACACTGGCTGGAAGCAGTCCCAGAGGCAGCTCTGGAGGGCCAGAGAAGCCAGGGTGGCTGGAGGGCATCGGCTCGGAGGGGGTGAGAAGCCATCAGTGAACTCCAGGCATCATCCCCAGTGTCTCCCCTGGGCCAGGCATCATCTGTGCCAGGCCAGGAGTGACCAGCCCCACCAGGCAGCCCTGGAGGATGATGCTGGTCCTCTTCCTGCCAGCACTGCTGTCCCCATCCTTGTCCTACTCCTGCCACCACTGCTGTCCCCATCCCAGTCCCCTTCCTGCCTGCACTGCTGTCCCCACCCTGCTCCTCCTGCCTGCACTGCCACCCTTACCACACTCCTCTTGCCTGCCCTGCCCTGCCCTGCCCTCCCCACCCCAAACACAGGGTTGGAAGCAGAGGATGCTCTCCCCTACCTTCTCCTTCCTCCTTGAAGGACTTGGGCTGGGAGACAGTGAAGCACTGCATCACCTCGTAGCGCTGACGAGCCTCCTGGTTCTCTGCACCCGGTTCATCAGGCGGCCGGATCAGCATCCTGCAGCTGAAGGTATGGCTGTTGCGCCTGGTTGCTTCTTGGGGCCAAGGAACTCCATTTACTGGGGGATGGGAAAAGGAGAAAGAAGAGGGCTTGTCAGGGGCTGCGCCACACACACATCGCCCCCACCTTCCTGAGGACCCCTTGGATAAGGGGACAGAAGGAAAAACAACAGCATGGAGGAAGAAAGCAGCTCGCTGCCCGGGTCAGGGGCGAGCCAAGAGCAGGGCCAGGGGCAGAGCCCTCCCTGCCAGCCCCTGGGGCTCCTTTGGACCTGCTGAAGACCCCGTGCCCAGCCCCACGCTCCCAGCTGGGCCCTAAGAGCACCTACAAATGAAATCAGTGTGTCGGCATCACTGTCATCGCACTGACATTTATGAACTGCTCCTTACATCGCTGGTAGGTGCCATCAGCTCCATCTTATGAGCAGGAGAAGAACTGAGGCAGGGGGGCTCTGAGTCACTTCCAGAGCCTGGGAAGACTCCTGCTTCTTGCTGTTGTACTTGATATCCCTCTGAAGCAACGATCCCAGGACTTTTCCAGCAAGTCCAGCTGAGCATCTCCATAGAAATGAGTTTGTTCTTTGTTTCCTCCTCATTTCTGGGGTAAGTCAGCAGTGAGATCTTCTGGTACCGCAGCAGCAAAAACCTTCCCCTTTCATTTTTTTCTATAACCCAGATTTTTCAAAAAAAACCTCTGGGCACCAGTTGGCTGATTTTTCTAAGCCTCTACATCATTGTGGATATCCGTATGCAACCCAAATGGTTTTGCCACCAGCAGATTATGAAGCTTTCATGCAACCTGACCTACAGGAAAAGCTGAGGGGCTTGTAACATCCAAGGAAAGACAAAATACCCAGCTGTATACTGGGCAGCCACAGGGGAAAGACAATGCCTGAACACCTACAGGCTCAATCTGATGAGTGCCCATAGATTTAGGTGGTTTAAGACATCACTGTATTTACCCAGAAGGAAGACAAGTGTGAATTTCAAAAAACCCTCCCTATTTTAAAGTCAAACTACTTGGAAAAGGCTCATCTTCCTTTTTCTTCAAAGGTGTGAGTGGATGAGGGATCAGTGATGTCTCACCCATGTCAGCCACCCGGAGAATGCTCGCCTCCAGTCAACAAATAAAACCTGCTTCGCTCACTTCCAACACCCCGCAAGTGCCTTCACCATGCGATGCTTCCTCCCACCCTCACAACTGTTCGTTCTCCTGGTGTAGGAGACCATCACGAGCTCGCTCTTTGCATCGTGACCCCTTCTCACGCCCCAAGGTGCAGCATATCCCCACGCTGCATACTGGGCAGAATACTGACGGGCTCTGAAACCAGCTGGGGACAACCCCCCTCCAGCTGGGAGGACATCTGAAATGAACTGGGATAAGCCAACAGGCTCAGTCCCCCCAGATCAACACCTCAAAATCTTCCTCTTTGTCTCCCTAAAGCTCCTACATGTGCCCCTTGTTTTGGGCAGCTGAGTCAGTTCTTCACACCCACGAACCAAAGCTGAAGGCAAAAGTTTTCTCGGTAGAGAAAGCCAAAGGGGAGATGACTTGAATGTTGTCATCCACCAGCTATTTACTAAAAAATCTGATACGGGTATCTCGCTTGTAGGATGTATTTCACTAGGCAAAGGTTTGTGGATTTTTGCCTGGCTTGTGTATAGCTCCGAATTTCACAGTAAACGATATAAAAAACAGTAACATATGTAAGTAATATACATAGCAAATAATATAAGGCCTGCTTCACTGAAGATGCAACAGTGTTTTCAGCAGCGCTTTCCAAGCACCTGCTGATAAAAAAAAGACACCTCAAGGGTTCTCTTACCTAGAGACTTTGGCAACAAGTTCTTGACAAACTCGGCGTGATCCCCCACGTGCAGGATGCTGTAGACACTAGTGTTCATGAGCTCCTCCTGGTTATAACCCAGGTAGCTGGTCACATTCTCGGAGACGAAGACGATCCTCCCTTCGCGGTTCACAACGAAGAAGAAGCCATCCAATGCCTACAAGGGGAATAGACCCAGGCAGCGTGTGGGCAGCGGGTCCTGGAGCAGGTCAGGATGCTCCTTGACCATGGGCCATCTTCCTCTGCCTCTCACAGCTTGGCTTCACCCCCACTTTTTATTACAGCAGTCATCAAATAGCAGCACATTTGCTTAAACACCTGTTCAGGTCTGCAACCTCCTCTGCTAAGGACATCCCTGACACTAAGGATGGTGCCAGTGGAGGAGAAACAATCCTCTTTCAAGGGCCAGAGCAGTCAGAAAGGCTCTAATTTGGCAAGCCACTGAAATTAAGCATATGCCTGATTTGCTTAATTACAGCCCAAGAATGACAGAGCTTTTGCAGCGTGCAAATAACAGTTTTCTTGATTCATTTAGCGTGCACATGGCAAATTCAGCCCTGCAGTCAAATGGAGGACAAGCACAGCCCAAACCCAATCGTACAAGACGGGGAGATCTGCTTATTTTAACGAGGACACCATCAAGGTTTTTAATTCATTGCCGTGGTACTGGAGAGGTCATACTTTCCAGTGCTGTAAAATAAGCTGAGAGCTGCAGAGCCCAGGGCTTGGGTGAGGAGCCCTTGAGAAGGCTGCTTGTTGATTTATGCTCTTCGAAGCATGCATCACCTAAAATGCTTTATCCAGGAAGGATCTGGTTTTCCTGGAGTCTAATTCCTAGTTATCCTGCTCATCCACAGCAAGTTCTGGTGGACCATAATCCTGCAACTAGATCTGGCCATATCCCAGAGTGGGAGGTGGTGTAGGGACAGGAGAAACTCAGGATGCCCAAAAATTGGTACCCGCGGCACCGCTCTCTCCTCCCCGTCCTCCCACTTGTTCGTGCCAGCAGAGAGTTCCTCTGATGGAGAGCATCCAGGTTTATTTAATGCCGTTTCTAAAAATCAGGTTTTGCTGCAAAGCAACATTAAGTGCAAGAAACAGGAAGCATTTAAAAAAGAAAAAAAAAAAAAAGAAGAAGAAAGAAATCTTTTGTCAAAATGGTTCTGGCAGATTGGCTGCAATTTTCCTTGTTCCCAGCTGTTGCCAAGACAACCAGCCTTTGCACTTTGGGCACCCAAAAAAAAGACCCAGGCTGGATGGTAAACCCCACCTGGACCCTTCTCCGTAGGTGATGATAGTTTTGGGGGGCCGGGGGAGCAGGGAAGGGGCAGGGGAGCTCCAAGGCAGCAGCCGGTGGGGACCCAGCTTGCACCCCTCCCCTATAGCCCCCATTCCTCCAGCAGCAATGCTGGGCATCTGTCCATGGTTTCTATATTGAAGTACTTTATCAGCGCAATTGCTTACGGAAGTCAAGCCCAAACAACAGGTCAAGAGGCAGAAAACCTTCCTAAAAATGAACAAGATGCTTTTTAATAGCCTTTTTTATCTCCACCGTTCTGGGTTTGAAAATCCTGCCTGAGCCCAGGGCACCTAGAAGAAGCTGGAAGTCATTTGGGGAATGTTTTTAGGCATGAGAGGCTGCAGACTGCTTGGAGACCAGCAAAGCCACTAACTGCATCTTGGGGTCAATCTGCGTGGCAAATAAACTAAGGACAGCAAGGGCTTGGTGTCGCAGAGTGCAGACACGGTTGTCCCGTAGCATGGGCATGGGTCAGGGTCAGCATCTCAAGCGTGCGGGCTTCACACGCTGCTGTGGGAGAAGGCCAGTTAGGAAATCATTCCTCAGCCTGTATAGATGATAAACGAAATCTAAACATGGATTTTAAATCAAGTAATACAGGACAGGCTGTTTACAAAGCAGCATCGACGGAGCAGTAATGCCCCTCCACGCTCCTTCCTGCAGAAAGGACACATCGATACCCAACCCAAGCATGTGGGATAATATTTAGTCAGAAGTGATCTGATTTAATTAATTTCCTTTTCTTTATGATGACCCCAGGCTTTCCAGGGCTACTTCTGTTACCAATGTGCTGTCATCCCCGCTTCACCCCAATGCAATCTGCTCCCCATCACCCAAGGTGCTGGCTTGTGGCCACAGGGAGCCACATATTCTCATGCATGGTTATGGACACGAGGGGATTGACCCTGGCTGAACGATGCTCTGCTGAGTCACCTGGCCCCACTTTCATCATTTAAGCGATGTAAAGGCACGTTCCCAAGACTGCACTGTGAAATACATGGATCTACTGCAGAGGTATGGACACTGCTCTCTCTCTTGCGGTTTTGTTGGCTCTGCTGCTGCTCTCATAGGATGCCTTCTCCCAGCAGAACCCAAACACCAGGGTTTTGTTGAGGATCTGCCACCTTTTCCTGCATCCCTTCATATTCTCAAGCCTGTTTCTAGCACCCAACGCACGCCTCAAAGTGCACGTGCCTGTCCCAGACTAATTTCTAAGCCCTTTCTGCATTTTTAAGAAAGGTCTGTTAGATTGAGCACCTCTGTAGCCAAGCTGCCAGCTCCTCATTAACTCCATCCACATGCTTTCCATCCTTTCCACAAGCCAGATCCTTCCTTTGATGCCGACCCCCTCCCCATCCCTTCTGCATTAACTCCTCCGTCTGCAGAGTCACCTCTTGCAGACATATACTAATTTTGACACCTTCACTCCAGGGCTCAAGGGAGACCACTTTGGTATGGGGAGGGATTAAATAGGTCTTGAAAAGCATGGATCGCAGCACGGGGGAGGCTCCCTGCGGCCTCCAAGCATCTTTTGGAGATGCAGAAGAGGCCAGAAACATTGCCAGGGAGAGTCTCTCCCCAGGAATCCTGAAACTCAGGTTGCCTGTCAGTATCAAAAACGATGCCACATTTCACCTCACAGCTATTGGGCTCCCAAAAGAAACCAGAAAGTAAATCATTGGACTGTGTCATGTCAGCAATTACGCTCTTACAGTTAATTAAATGAAGCAGATGATGATGTTGCTTCCTTTTGGTCTTTGAATGTGTAATTTTATCAGGCAGTTTCAAGGCAAGAAGGTGGCTGTGGGATGGTGCTGGCCACCCCCAGGGAGGAGCTCCCCCAACCCCAAGCCTGACCACACCATGAAATTACCAGCTGACTGATTTTGGATTTGAAGTTTATTTCTGGGGTCTGTGATACAATATGGTAACCCCCACATAATAACCCTCTCCACATAAGGTGGTGGTCCCGTCAGGTCCAAGCCTGACCTTTTTCCTGAAAGATGACTATTTCTGAGTTACTGATACCGCCCGAAATGTGGAGCGCTCTCCCCATCCTCCCTGTTTTTCAGAGGCCAGGAGGACTCAGATCTGCTGAAAACCATCCACCACGCTACCTAACTGACCTCCAAATGAGGCCGAGGGCTCATTTAATCCCTGGTTAGAAGCAACTCAATATTTTCATGGCAATACGAAGAAGGTATCCAGAACAGCTCCATCAAGCTTGGCTAAGACTCACTTTCCAAAGCACTTGCTGAAGCGAAGGACTAAGATCAGTTTACCCACAACTTAGGCCAGGGATGCAGTTGGGCTTAGAGCATCCCAACTACATCGCCGTTGCCTTCCTCCTCTGTATTTCACTTTCTTGGTGTGCTGCTTTGCTTTGGGCAGTAGTGGGAGCCTGGCAGTATCAGCAACAACATTTTAGCACCTACCTCCAGAAGAAGAGGTCCCAGAGACTCCTTCTCAATCACACCTTGGCTGCTGGATGAGATGTCGGACTTCTGGACTTCATCATCAGCTGCTTTCTCTGCAGCAAAAGAGAAGGGACGTTTCAGCCAAAAGAACCATCCTTTTACTGCTAAATTATTACCAATAATGAACAAAATACTGACTGCTTGTCATACAGGCAAGGCAGGATGTGCACTGTAAGACTCCAGCATTTTCATTTCATGAAAGAATATTCATGAAGATATAATGTAATTTCCAATTGTTTATTAATTATTATAAAATAAAGGCACTAATTAGATGATAAGCTACTGCTAAGCAGGAAGGAAAACCCCATCTTAAGCAGAAGCCTGCAGAAAGAGGCATCCAAAATCAACATTTTGAAAAGGAAATGGTACATCCAGTTTAGTGTGAGCTACAGTATTCAATCTGGAACTTTTCCGACAACACTTTTAAGTGTTTTAAAGAAAAGTGTTTTAAAGTTAAAACACTTTTAAGAAATAACTGCTGGGAAGAACTCAGGGAGAATGGACTGTGCCAAAGGAAACCTGCTGGAGAAAAAAAAAAAAAAAGCAGCTCCTACACTGATGTGCAGGGAGCATCCCAGATGCTGGTCAGCTGGGAGCCAGCAGGGCCAGGGATGGGAGGAGAGCATCCAACATGGAGCAGGTGATGCTGCTGGAGGAATCCAGCCCCAGCCCTGCCAGCAGCTCTCACTCACACTGTATTGCTGAATAATCCCTTTGGGAAAAAAACCACCCAAAAAGCCCAGAGAGAAGGCCCTGTTATTTATCTTGCACTCCCCCAAAAGGTGCTAGCCACGTCGCACAGCTACTCCGAAGAATTCAGATAAATCCAGCAGCAAAAGGCGGGTGGCAAGTGGGATGTGATAAAGCCAGCGATCACCAGCAAGTGAGCCACGACGCTGCTGGTGTTTCAGGGCTGTTTTGTTTTGCTCCTCCATATCCATGGCTGTTTTCCCCTGGGAAAGCTGAGGGAGTCCCTCAGACTCCCTGGATGTGATCTGGGAAGGATGGGGAAAGCAGCATCCTGAACGCTGCAGGACACAGTGGAGATTAAACCCTGATGGCTGGGGGTGACTCGGGAAGCTGGCAGCGCAAGCCCCGGCCAGGCACATCTGGGGCTACAGATCTATTTGCAAAGAGCAGATTAATTACTGTTTAATCACATGGTTTGGGTGAAATAAGGCCAGAAAGGGGCAAGCAGGAGCTAAACCTCGATGAAGGGGAAACCTGCTTTGTTGATCAGGCATCACTTAGCAAGGGAAAAGCAGGGACACCTCTGACTGCAGATGCTTTTTGCCTCAGTGATGTTTTGCTCTGAAATGTGAAAACACAAGCTTCCGCGAACAGCTGGAGGGGCAGGGCATCACTCACAGCACATCGGTGCCCCTCAGCACTGGCAAAGGAGATTATTGCCTGTGCAGGATGTCAAACAGCGCAGGGGACCTGAAGCATCCTTGGTCCAGGCTCACACGGGTGGTTTTGATTAAAAAGGAAAAAGACTCTTTGGAAGTAGCCAAAAAATTACTTGAAGCTTGGTCTTCTATTAAGTTTACACCATTTTAAAGGTTTTCCCAGTTTCCAGGACCACAGATTCAGCCTAGCAGCTGGAAATTAAGCTGTGCTCCTTCTGTGTAACTGCTAATTGTTAGTATAAAGCAAGATGCTGGGGCCAGGGTGCAGCCAGTGATTCATGGGCAACATGCGCAGTCCAGGGGGATGCAGCCCCATCCTCGCAGGCTGTGCTTCCCCACACACAGGAGTAACATCCCAGGGCTTGCCGGTAAATCAAAGGGACACTTAGAAAAATCCCAAGGGCTAAACACCTGTGTGGTGCTGGGAACTGGAGGGAGAAAATTGCTCGAACTGGTTTTAAGAGGGACGGCAGCGAGGTGTGAGCTTTATTGCCCAGCAAGGCAAGGGAAAAGGCTCCTCAACCCACGGTGCCTTGTGCTGGCCCTGGAAACCCTCATGTGCATCAATAAATACATGTTTATTAATCAAACATCATCAACACACCAGGCTGATGAAAGAGCTCTGCCCAGCCTGTCAGTCCATTCCCAGAGGGCAAGGGATGTTGTCTCTGGATAAATATCCCTCAAGCGCAGTGGCATGCATGCCAAAGCTGCGGGCCAAGAGGTTTCTAGGGCTGCTGGGGGTTTACTGCTCATCTCTCTTGGCACTGGTCTTCGTTTCTGATCATCCCAGCACCACAGGAGCCGCTCACCTGGCTTGTCTCTAGGTGAAAGCTAAACCACGTTTGCTGTTTTGCAGTACGTCAGCTGCGAGGTTTGTGATTCGGCATCAAATCACATTTGCCAAACGTACAAACTCTTCACCCCTGCGCCCTCCTGGGACTTTAGCAGTCTTCAAGCTCACTTTGTCTGTTTCTCTTCCCTGATCTCTTTCCTGACTTCGTCTTTCATCTCGTGGGTCACTCCTAAAGCAGCTCTCAGGAGGAGCAAGCATGGAAGAGCAGTTGCACAATGCTTGCTCTCGCAGAGGTGGCTGCCAGCTTTGCCCACCAATTGATCAGGTGATCTCTGCCTCTGCTCTCCCTCTCACCTGGCAGCTCTTTTCTCTTCAGGAAATAAATCAACCAAAAAAGGTCACACCTTCACCTCTGCTGGCACAGCCCCGAAAAAAACAGGCAACGCGCGCCCCACATTGAGCACCCCCACACAGGTTTTGGATGCTCAAGCAATGGTCTGACTTCAACCCTAAAATACCTGAGCCCTGCATCCCACTATGGACCCCCCCGGGCAGCTCAACTCATCCCCAGGGGCCTCGGTTTCCCGTTCCAAGCAGAACCCAGAGTTCATCCCAACCAAACCGCCTCTGAGCAGCAATGCCTGCCTCCCACCCGGTACCACCGCATGGTTCAGTCACGAAGGAGCAGCACCCTCCCAAGGAAGCCATCCAGATTCATTCCAGGGATGGAAAAGCTTCCCATGCACCCAAACCTGTAGGAGCTGGGTGGGGGGGTACCACAGCATGAGAAACAGCTTTTTTTTTTTTTTTTTCCTGCTCTTAATAAATTGATGCACTTAGAGGCAATACGCTGGCTTTCAGCTCTAATCTTTTAATTGGGCTGTGGGATCCTCCTCCTGCTTTAGTGAAATAGTTTCATCTGCCAGCTCCAAGTCCGTTTATTCAGCAGGATTAACCAGCAGAACGATGCACCACCACCATCTCCCTCATGGTCGAGTCCTTCTCTTTCCCACCTTTGCAGCACTGGGATCCGGGAGCAGATGGATCCCTTAAAGCTTCTGCTCACCTCCTCTGGGGTGGCACATCCCAGCGATGTAAAACTCCTTCCAAGTGTCAGTGCACCCTGGGCTCAGCACTTCAGCTAATGTGCTTAAATGCAGCTCTTCAGCTTTTCCATCCTGAGCGTGCGAGGAACACATCACTGACAAACTGCTGGTTTGCACTTTAACCCGTTAATCTCAACATTTTATTTTATTTTTTCCCCGGCATGAATTGCAGTGCTGTCTCTGCTGTGCTGGCAACGGGCTGATGCTCTCTGGGAGTATCGGTCATGGGCCAGGCGTCCCCCGTGCTCAACACAACCAAAAACAGAGCAAATTCCCAGTTCCCCATGCTCATAATCTCATTATAAAGCCGGACAGAAAGGTCCACATGCAAATAAACCAATGGGAGCAACATGAGCCCCAGCACTGCTGCTGTTTGAGGCTGTCGGGATCTGGCTGCGGGGGCTTTGGCAGCCTTGGGCATTGTAAATCCCCATCACACAATAAAAGCCCAGCACACCAACAGCCCTGATTGTAACCTAATTGCTGCAAACGTGATTAAAGCAGGGTTTTGTTTTGTTTTGTTTTTTCTTGTAGCACAGAGAGAAGCTATTTTAAAGACATTCATCAAATCGTGCCCCGATTTTCTGACAACCAGGGAGATGTCTGGGTGCCTCTGGAGTCTACAGGAGCCACAGGCGCTCCAAAAATATCAGGTCAGTGGACGTGGACCGTGAGATAAATGTGTTATAACCAGGTTACCCAACGCCATCGATACCACAGTGGGCGCAGGACCTGATGCCCACTGTGATGCCTGGGAACACCACGATCGCTTTGAAAGCAATCTTGTCCCATGCCAGCCATGTGAAGCCAACCTTGGCACGGGCAGAGGTGATATTTCCAGCTCAGCCCCACTATTTTGCAGCCACACGAGCCTCCTGCCTAGAAGCTGCCGATTCTCTGCAGGATTAGAAGGGATGGGGAAGGCACAAGGCTGGTGAGGGATGGAAGACGCTGCTAAAGTACACCAGGACTGGAAAAAGGAATGATACGCTCAGATGCCCTGATGCTGGAAACGATGGCCAGCAGCACAAGGCAATGGGGACAGATTTTGCATCACTGAGAGCTACCAGTCCCGCAGGCTGGTGGTACCTAGCTGTGCCCAGGGCTGCCGGCCAGGCTGCTCCACCATGCAGCTCCTCCTGGGCTTGGCACTGTGGAAGGCAGGCACGGAGCAATGCTGGAGGGGAAAATAAAGGGGTGGGAGGTGAGCAGAGTAAAAAGCAACGCCCCTGGCAAGGCAAGAGCGGACGGCAGGGTGGCAAGCTGCTGAAACGGTGGGGTGCAGCCCAGGAGGGGGGGATGTCAGCAAGCTGAAGCATGCAGATGGGCAGCCAACCTGTTTGGAGTGTCTTCCCCCCTGATTTTAGAAGACATCGATATAGAAAGTCCCTTTTATTTTTTGTTAATAAAATCCCAAAGCCAAGAGCACACAGAGGAAAAGCAAACAGCTCATTTGGGGTGTTATTTCTGCTCCCCCAAAAGAGACTGCAATATATACACTCTCCTAAAAACTGGCTATGACCTCTGCCTCAAAACCACATCTCATGGAGCAAAGGTGCAGGACGTAGCTTTGGCAAGCAGATGCCACCACCCCACTGCCCACTCAGGGTAGGGTCACTGATGTTCTCCCCTTTCTTTGCCTCTTTTCCCTCTTTATATTATTAATTTTTATTTCTCCAGCTGCCTCCATCCCTTTGGCAGGTCTTCTGCTCTTTCTCTACCACCATTTTTGGTGGCACAGGGCACAGTATCCCCAGGGAAAGGGGGCTTAGGGACACCTCCCAGAGCAGCTCCAGAGCAGATGGCAGGAGAGGAAGGAAAATGGGGATAAAGGGGGTGAAGGTGGAGGGGGGAAGATGTCTAGCACTGATGTCCACCTGCAGTGTCTTGGGAGGTCAGCCCTAGCCCCGCAGGTTCCACTTCATGGCGCTCCATCCATAGCTCTAGGGAAACACTCCTGCCCCTCCATCCCTTAAATCTGTACTTTTAAATTAAAATAATCCAAGCTGTCTGATTCTGCTCTTCATCTAAGATTTTGGAGCTGAAATGCCTTTTTTGGGTTTTTTTTTTTTGCCCCCCAGAAAGGGGAAAGGAATATCTGAAAAACAATATATTGCACATGGGTCTTTTAAACAAGGACATAAAAAATTTGAAACAGGATTTTGTTGAGAAGCACCATAAACACAGAAAATCAGAACAATTGTTTCCACTTGCCCAGTGCAAGTTGTAATATACTTTGTAATATTATTTCGTAATATTCCTAAGAAATACTACTTTGTAATATATTGCATTTTGCCTTGAGTTGTGAGAAGCTTGCTGCTGCTCCCCAAGGAAATCCCCATGGTTGTGGGCATGATGGCCAGGACCCAGATGATGCCCTGTGCTCTTCAAGGGCTCATTTTCAACCCAAGATTTCTATGGGCAATGCTCATTTTTAATTTCTTAGGATAGAAGCCTGAAAAATCATTGGGTTTTGACTTTTCTATTAACCATTCAACAGCTCCAAGGCAAAAAGTGCAACTGAGAAGGACCTGCAGCCTTTCCCAGAGCGTGTTGGGTACGCTGGTGGGTACCAAGGATGACAGAGTACGGCAAGATGGAGACGTTGATGTGATACCTGGAAAACCTGATGGAGCACCAGGCACAACGGCTCCCTGTCCCTCTCCCATATGGTGCAGCTCCGCAGCCTCCCCAAGGGCCATGCCAGCTGAACCCCTCAGATCCCAGCCAGGATTTGCTATATCTGCTTTTCAAAAGATGAGCAAAGCAAAAAACCCCACATTTTTTTTCTCAGTGTAATTTCCCAAATGAGGAGCTTTGATTTTTAGTTAATTAAAATCAGATGGAACAGACTCGGTGCACCCATGGATCGAAAGCGTGACAGAAAGCTGTGCCATTAATTAGTGCCTGCTATGAGGTTCATCAGACCAGTAAACCCAACAGGAAAAAAACTGCCATAAAAATAAACTCCTTGGCAGAAGGTGTGCACCGAGCACACCTTTCAGCAGGGCCAGAAAAAATCAGTTCAGAAAAGCTACTAGAGGAGAAAAAAGACAATGGTCCTGATACAGGAAGGCAGCAGGTAAGGGGATCTAGACCATAGAAATGGAAACACTTTTGTGTTTTTAAACAGTGCTCAAGAAGGAAGACATATCTGGTGCTATCTGTCTGATGAGGGACATGTTGGGGGAAAGGCTCCGAGCATCACTGGCTGCTGCTAGTGGCAGCAGCCCAGCCGTCCAGGGAGAACCCAGGTCTTCAGCTTCCCCGCCCCCAGCCTCCTCTCGAGCCCCAGCAAGCATGAGCGCTCTCCTCCCCATCCCCAGGGATCAACAAGTAGAGCAAGATCCTGCCTCAATGTGGGGATGAAGCCGATTTCCAAGGAAAGCCATCCTACGTAGCCTACAGGGCACGGCCTTGGACCACAGCAACGATGGCTTCTTTGGTGGTACTCCAAATTCAAAATTCAAGCTGTGGAAGCTGAGATGTGCCCAGCGCCTCCCTGTTCAACATCAACATATTCACAAGGAGGCAGATGCAGAAAAGCCAGCCCAGAGTCCTCCCTTCTTCACTTCCACACATACCAGATTCCTCTAAAACACTGTATGGAAATCAGCAGCTCTGGGGTTGTGTAACTTTTTATTCTAGTAGGAGGAAGGAAATTATCTATCTATGAAGTTAAAAAACTGTGGAAAAATACAATCTGTGAGATTCAGAGCTTGAAAATACCAGTGCGAGAAATAGAAGAGCAGAATTGGCTTCCAGAAATCAGCCCGGCTCCTTCAGAGCCCTGTGCTCGCCTGCTTTACACCACCCATTGTGATCATCTGTTGGTGACAAGCCCCAGGGTGCTCCCCAACCGTGTGCCCTAACGCCAGGCAGGGGTGCCAGGACACTGGGGTGAGATCCACCTCATGAAGCAGAGGATGGAGATGTTTCCACCCGATCTATTCACGCTCCTCTTACAGCCAAAGCAGAGAAAACGGCATTTTTAAAGGAGAGTCACATGATCCATTTAAAATTCTTATTCTAAGATGAAGTCCCATTTTGGGGGTGGGGGGTGTTATCCCCTAGCCCTCCTCCACAACCAGTGGTACCCAGGCTTTGCTCTCTCTCTTTTTCCCTTTTTTTCCCTAATTTCATCACTGAACTCCAATTTTGGTCCTCAAAAAAATAACCCTTGCACCTCCAGAGCCGGCAACACAGCGCTTGCTTCAGCCCCGAGGATTTCTATGCTATCCCCGAGAACGTCCTCACCAACACAGCCCCAAGTGGTTCTTCAGACACATCTTCAACTCTTACTCTTCCATCAATACGCACGCAAAGGCACACGTCAGGAGGACACATCTCACCAGGCACAGAGCCAAAAGAGGGAACAAAGCCCTCAGGGTGTGTAAAACTGGCTCCAGTGCCCGTGTGGATGGTGAAGATTGAAGACAGAAGCTGGTGGCCACTTCATTTGCATCAGTAGAGCCAACAGTGGAGACATATCGGTAGAGGGCAGGACAGTGGGGATGTCCTGCTGCTCTCCCATGTCTCGCCTGAGCTTCTTCCTTTGTGGCCTGGCTGGAAAAGCAGTCAAAAAAAAGCAGTCAGGCACTGCTGCCGTACTGGGAATGATGATGGCTCCACCTAATGCTCTCACAGCTATTTGCCACAGCACCTACAGCCCAAGCAGCCACCTTTACCAACCCACGGCAGCACTGGGAAGTCACACTCCTTCCAAGTAAGAACTCAGGGAGGATGGACAAGATACATTCTCCTCTTTCATGAGCCTAAGATGCTACTCCCCATTAACACTCCTGTTTTCCAGCAGAAGAAATGTGATCCACAATGACACACGCTTCCACAGCTCTTGCTGGAGTGGGTGAAGAAGTTCATTGACATCTTCTGTGCTGAGATGCTGTTACATGCCATGTGAATGCTCACAAGCCAAAAGCCACCAGGGTTAGCTTCAACTGATGCTGCTTTCACACACTGCGGTGGTTCATCAGCTGGTGGTTCTCTCTTGAAGGACTCCAGATGGACCTGCAAGAGCACATCTGTCCCACCCCAAGGCAAAAGGGCATCATGCACCTTCCATGTACAACAGCACCAGGAGTACGGATTAAGGTCAAAGGCACCAGTCCCTGCTCCAACCAGCAAACATCACTTTCTTTGGCAAAGTTTGTATGGGAAACACTTATTTTTCTGTTTCTGATCAAATACTTGTGCAATGGTGAAGAGCACCGAGCAAAGCGTGCTGCTGCTAAAACAGAAGGAAAATGGTATTTCTTTCTGTCTTCACACCTTTTAGAGTTAAACATTAATGGTGTCGAGATGTCTTAAGTAAAAAAGGCTGGTTGTCTGAACAATGTCAGGAAAAATTATACGGTGCTGAGTGAATGCAAAATTAATGAGCACTGAATGCTGACAGGAGAGAACAGGCATAAGGAGCTGAGACTTTTTTATAGTAGACACTGAGATCAAGCAGGTAGAACATCTCCATCTTGCTGGGGGAAGGAATAAAGGGGGAAAAAAACACTTTTATCTCAAATCTGAAGAATATAATTCGTTCAAAAACTGTGTCAACTCTGCATGGCCAAATCTGCAGAGATGAGAAAGGGCTACATGTAGCTCCCCCCCGCACCCCCCCTCCTTGACTTTAATTCAGCCCTGGCATAGCCTTCCTCCTCCTCCTGCAGGCATAAAATACATTGCAACACCATTTTAATGATCCAACTTAATTAAATTTGCAAAGAATTAAGACTGTCTTTCCTCAAGACGTAGCATCTCGAAGCCCTGGTACGCTGCCTGCCAAAGTCCATGAGAAGCTACTATTAAAAATTCACCCGTGTCGACCATTAAAGCAGCGGTTTATGCTCAAGTTGCACAGACACGTCACACATGGACTGCACTGGCGAGCAGACGCCTGCCAAAGCATGCAGACAATGCAAAGCTCGAGCGCGGCGAG
This sequence comes from Microhierax caerulescens, assembly GCA_035590215.1. Lineage (NCBI taxonomy): Eukaryota > Metazoa > Chordata > Aves > Falconiformes > Falconidae > Microhierax > Microhierax caerulescens. The sequence continues at coordinate 72,818,645 of JAVJGJ010000059.1, read as the reverse complement.
GGGGGAGCTGACGCTTGCCATGCACAGAGCAGCAACCCCCACCCCCAGCCCAGCCCCACTCCTCCAAAGCCCACTTTCTCGTGCCTCCCATCTGTCTCTCCTCGGCTGCAAAGGGAGAGCTGTCAGTCTGCAGCTACTGCGGGGAGCCACATGCTTCTGCTGCGATACCAAAGGGGTTTGTTGAAGGTAAAGATGGACTTGGTGGTGTGGGGTAAACGAGCCAAGGGGTGGCTGTAACGCGGGCATGCGAGGGTGGTTGGTGGGTGCAAGCGCAGGCCATGAGATGCCCCAGGGGGGTCAGCAAGCCATGTGGTATGGGAAGCTACCTAGAGAAGATGGAGCCTCCTGAGATGGGAAGCTGCGCAGAAAAGACAGAGCTGCACGGTATGTGAAGCCACCCAGAGAAGACGGAGTCGCATGGTATGCAAAGCCACCCAGAGAAGATAAGAGCCATGTGGTACAGGAATCCACCTGGAGAAGATGGAGTTGCATGGTATGAGAATCCACCCAGAGAAGGCAGAGCCATGTGATATGGAAAACCACCCAGAGAAGATAAGAGCCATGTGGTATAGGAATCCACCTGGAGAAGATGGAGTCCTGTGGTATGGGAAGCCACCCAGAGAAGGTAAGAGCCATGTCTTATGGGAAGCCACACAGAGAAGATGGAGTTGCATGGTATGCAAAGCCACCCAGAGAAGACAGAGCCATGTGGTACGGGAAGCCACCCAGAGAAGATGAGAGCCCCGTGGTATGGGAATATACCTGGAGAAGACAGAGCCACATGGTATGGGAAGCCACCCAGAGAAGACAAGAGCCATGTGGTATAGGAATCCACCTGGAGAAGATGGAGT
>JAVJGJ010000059.1:72799319-72812627 GCA_035590215.1 Microhierax caerulescens | reverse complement strand
TCGGGACGCTTCGAGCTGAGGCTCACGTCTTCACTGGAACGATTGTTCAAGTACTGGGCTTTCCATCTCTTCTCTGAGTACGCAGAAAGTCTACAACTTGTTCTTCCAGTGCATGACAGTGTCCTCTTTTGGGTCTACTGAAGGACCTCCACGCTGACTCAGTACACAGAAGCTACCAAAAATTACACTTGGATTCTCTGAATTCAATATAATAGTTAAATGAATAATAGTTTAAGTTTATTTTGTTAAGTTTACTTCAGTTTCTCTACGCAAGGCAGGATGGCAGCAGTGATGGCATGCTGTCACCCTGCCCTCCTGGCAGCAACACCCACCTTGGGCAGCTCTCCAGGCCACCAAGGAAGGAGCTCAGATGTGATGTGGGAATGCAGCAGAACATCCCCGGGGTCTAGAGTCCCGGGCACCTCTCTCCCCCTTGGTTCTCCCAATGGCAACTTGCCAGAGAGGCCACTGGCTCCTGTCATCAACCTGCTCCACCTGCCTGGCCGGGCTGGGCACCACATTTAGGTGACCACCACATACTATATCCAGTTTTGGGACTGTAGTGTAAGACAAACTGGACTGAGTTCAGTAGAGGCCACCAAGATGGTCAGGGCTGGAGCACGAATTCTGAGACCAGAGGCCAAGGGAAGGGGTTTGCTCAGCCTGGAGAAGTGATGGCTCTGGGGCACCTGACAGCAGCCTGCCTGTGTCTACAAGAAGTTATGCAGGTGATGGAGCCAGGCTCTTCACAGTAATGCGTGGTGAGAAGATGAGAAGCAATAGGTACAATCGAAGCAAGAGAAGTTCAAGTGGGATAGGAAGAAGATCTTCACCGTGAGGCCAGCCAAGTGTTGGAGCAGGCTGCCCAGAGCACTTGTGCTTCTCCATCCTTGGGGGCTTCCAAAGCCCAACCAGGTGAAGCCCTCAGTAACCTGGGATGATCCCAGAGCTGACCCTGCTTCAAACCCCTTTGTCAAACACCACCACTATCAGAAACAGAAATTAGCTTTATGGAAATCAGATGGTTCCAGCTGGACAGAGATTGCCAGTGCCCAGGAAAATTATGTTAGACTTTCTCCAAGAGGCTAATGGATTACGATATGGGGAGAGGGAAGAGCTGAAATGAAAGAGTATTCAAAAATATAAAATGCAAGAAATAATGCAAGCATAAACAAGGCAGAGCATGTTACGCAGAAGGTACTCTCCCTTGGTGGCATGGAGGCAGCAGCTCCAAGGACCTGCAAAGTTTAATCAGCAACTGGAAATACCACCTGTATTCAGTGCATGTTCAGTTCAGTTCAATTCAATGCATGTCAAGAAAGATGTGTTCAAATTGGAGTTGGTGAAAGAAGGATATGCAGACAATTTAGGAGGATCCAAAACAGAAAGAAAAAAAAAAAAGCCTAAAGACTTTAACTACATTATCCTGGTAAAACAAAGCCAAGCGAGGGAGGAGGTCCCAAAGGCTCCTTCTACTCCTGCACTGGAGATGTCGAGTTCCTTTGCAGGCTCAGTAACGTGGGCTTGGGCTAAGTATTTTCTCAAAGTTAACCAAAGTCCATGTAGGGCTCCGTCCCGCGGGGCTGCGGACACAAACCCCTGTGGACTGAGGGTAATGTGGGAGCCCGGACCAAGGCAGAAGAAACCAGCTGAAAGTCTTTAATTCCTCTGCACTGGCTTCATCTGCTTTGGGGTAAAGCTCGCCAAGGGGCCTCGGCTCTGCGACTCGCTTCCACACATTGCACGCAATTACTCGCTTTGTGGTTTTATGGGAGTAATTTTATGATCTTTAATAATGTACCACATCACTCAGCTGCTGGGACAAGAAGGGGCTCTCGACTCAGCGCCTGAGGACAAGGTCTCCTCCTCTCCTCTTCCCAAACCCACACGCTGCCGTCGCAGGCTGTGGGAGAAGTCTCTTCCCAGGCCATCGCTTCACCATTTTCTGACGACCATGAAATACAAAGCCAAAGCTGTTTTGTTCTCTTTTTAAAGCTCACCATGTGTTGGTATTTCCAACCCAAGAAGCAACTCAGCATTCGTTTTGAAGAAGCTTCCATACATCCCACTGAGGACCCAGGACCTCTCTGTGCTAGAAGCTGTGCACGTATATCACAAAATAAATCCAGGGCCAAATGTAAGCATATGACAAGACAGCAGGGAAACTTAATTAAAGGAAAGCCACAGACAGCCCACTGGTCGTATGCAACAGAGCAGCCAAAGTCAATAACTATTTCATATACTTCACTTAATTAACCTACTGTATTTACCTAAAATGAAAATCACTTCCCCAAGTAGGTTAACTTCTAAATGGGGGTGGTCTTAAATTAAAGGTCCTCCTCTTTTTGGGCTGATGTGTCCCAGCAACAAAAAAGCACAAACTTGCCTGAAGGAGGGCATCTTACTATGGCCACCCTTCAGGAAAATACAAATAAAAAGATGTCAGGAGGACACGACTGCTGCGTGGTTTTGCTGGACCCAAAAGAGGACACCTCCATGCAGTAGAAGAAAAGTTACGGAATTTCTGTGTAGTCCAAGAAGAGACAGAAATGCTCTTATCCCTAAAACCCCTGAATATTATTCACATAAAGGCTCAAGAAATAGTATTCTCTCCCTCCTTGTGCAAAGTAACTCAGCTTAAAAATTTAGGGTCATCTTTGCAGGTTAACCCGGTAACGCTTGGGAAAGAAAGTTAGTTTTTTGCCGAGTGCCCTTTTGAAACATTTTGAAATCAGGTCACTATTCCGTAGCATTATTGCAGAATAAAATTGCATTAATAAAGATTGGATTATTTTTTTTCCCTATACATCTCTAAGAATAAATTCAGCTCCACCACCAAAAAGCCAGGCTTCACTGGGGCTGAGGGTGTCATACCTGAGGTCAAACAACCCTCCGTCACCCCAAGAAGCCTTGCACTGCAAAGGCAAGCAGCAACTCGGGGTCCTTCACGAGACAAGCGAAGTTGTATGAATCCAGGCAAACACAGAATAAATCCTTTATTTTGGTAACCACAGGGTAAATCTGCTGGGACTTTTGGACCTCACAGGACCAGAAACTCACGAGCATCACCCCACGTGCCTGGGAGCTGTGCCATGGCTGCTCCTGGACCAGGTAGCTGCCGGCTCTGCGCACCAATTCCCGCAGAAGCCGAACATACGGCAGCACAGCGGAAGCGACCGCCGGTGAGCGGTGATAAGCAAATGCAGGAAGGACAGGGGGGAAGGAGGTCCCTTGGACACTGGCAGTGGTGGAGTCACTTGCAATGCCTTAGGAGGTGTTTCAAGGGCAACTCTCTGCAGCTGTTTGAGTTTGTAGGTCGCATAATGAAAAGCTTGATACTCTTTGATTTATTCTATTAAGAAGCTGCATTTATGCTCCTGCTCTGGAAGGAAACAAAGCAGCATATCAATGGGGAGGGCTTTTGGGAAAAGACCTGGTGGCTTCATCATAAAAAGGATGCTGCCAAGGTTGGAAGCACTACAAAGGAGATGAGAAGACCCCCTGAGCAGCTCCCACCTCTGTCAGATCTCTGCACACAGATCGTCACCCCTTCCATAAACCAAAGGTTATCACCCTCCTAAAACTCCAGTGTTGAATTAAAAAAATCATCCGGGGAAAAGAGAAGAAACACTTTTCTGGAGCCCGCCGGCCACCACAGAGCCTGGCATCACAGGGGTGTTGGATGCTGAGGCTCTGCCTCTCCTCGGGGCTGGGCTGACCCCAACCTCCCCAGCACTTGCAGGGCAGGCATCAAGTATTACATCGTTTTACAGAAAATGAACAAAACAAGTGGTGGTCTGTGCACCAGCGCAGCTTTTCCAGTATCTCTGCTCGTTTTTGTACTCTCCTGTATGACTGCGATGCTTGATTTTTGTGTTTGCGACCACGTGCCAGCCACTTTCCCAGGGCAACTGAGCCTCCTCCCTGTCCTGCATCCTCTTGACTCTATCACAGCTCCACCATGCTGCCCCGCTGGTTTCTTTATACCACCTCTGCTCACCCGACAAGCCAAAGAGCAACAAATGTTCAGCAGCAAAGCTATCCAGCTTGACTCCATCTGTCAGGTTTTGATCACAGGCAGCACTACTCTGAATTAAAAAGACCTTGGGCGAGTTCACCTCCGCCTGCGGGATGGACATCAGCTCCATCTCACGGCATGGCTCTGCAGCAGATAAGCCACCCCAGGAGAGGACCTCTGGTATCCATGTACTGGGCATGACACTAATCTGAAGGCAAAGGGGAGGGAGGTCCACACACATGGACCCCTGCCCCATGAAGCCCAGGCAGGATGCTCAGGGAGATCTTCTCCTTGCTGACCTCTACACTGCACAGGAGATGTTGGTGGCCTCTTCTCCTTCCCCAGTGAGCACCCATGCACAGGCACGGCCCAGAGCTCCAACACTATAAGCACCCGACTCAAAATAATAAAAAAAAAAACTTTTGTGGGACGGACAAAGCCTGAAAAATTAACTGTCTGGCCTCTTCCTCTGCTGCGTTTATTGCTGTCTTGGCAGATGAATTTCAGGTTGCTGCCACAGCCGCAAACCGCTTGTTCTGCCAACTGTACATCGCTAACATTGGAAGGTGTTCAGACCTAGGAATCTTTTCTAAAAGCATTTGCTTCATACTTTAAATAGCAGCCCAGCAGGCAGGAGGCTGGGAGGGAGGGCTGAGCCCCTGCGTGCGGTCCATCTGCAAGCTTCTGCCAGCTCCTCCACCCCTTTGCAGGTTAAAACCCAGGACAACCCGTGGCGGAGCTGCAGGGAGGGGAGAGAGTTGGCAGGATATGACCTCCAAACCCTCCAGGGTTGGCAGTGGGGAGGATGCTCCTGGGATGCCCCTGCTCCCCCAGTACTGCCACCTGCCCCTTCCCAAGCTCCCTGGCTCTGTGCCTGGCATGTTATTAATTAAATTAATCAGGACGTTGGCTTTTTTTTTTTTTTCATTGAAATCTGCTCTGCTCTGAGGTTTAGCATCATTTTCTCCTGCGCTTATGGGCTTTGCTTATTATTGGGCTGAACAGCATCATTTGCTGGGATTTCTATAATTCTATGATTTCTTTGGATGTCCTGAGCCTGCTGTAACACCTCACTGCAAAGCCCAAACTCCTTGGCTCCCCTCTGTTCCATGAAATCACGTCTCCAGGTGCGTTTCCTAATGGAGCATTAGAAGAAGCACAGCCATGCACTGCAGGGTATGCTGCTGTTCACAATACTTCAGCAACAAAACACACATCCTCAGCATTCAGCAAATATTAATCAGCTTTAGGGCTTATGAAGGACACGGGCAGGAAACACAACATCTAACACTTCACGTAACTACAAGGACAGAAAATTGTCTGTGGCCACAAACATTATGACTTCTTGCTGTAGTTTTCCTACCTCCTCACGTGAAATGCTCTCACAGTAAACTGCTAAGAACAAATACAGGTGAAGTTTCTTTTCTTTAGTAATTTGGCGCTGCACTAGATAAGGCAGCAACACAGAGCAAAGCTCAAGGCATAATATTTTTAAGTAGTGCTTGTCCTAGTTAATGTTCAGCCCTGCTGTGCAATGTCAAGAAAACTAATGAACAGTAAAGTGGCAGCAAGCAGGAACCTGGGCGTACTCACACGCTGCCAAACTCCTTTCAGAACCCGGGCACAACGTGAATGAAATTTAAAAACAGTCGTCCTGGTTCATCAGGAAGCCCGGGCAGCCTGGGCAACGTGAGCCGAATGCTTTGCCACCGTGCTTGCCCCAAAGTTCAGTCCTTAACATAACAGCAAGTTGGAAGGACCTACTGCAGTGCCTGGCTTGTGACAGGACAAGGGGAAGGGCTTTAAATTGAAAGAGGGGAGATTCAGACTAGATACAAAGAAGAATTTCTTCCCCGTGAGGGCAGCGAGGCGCTGGCCCAGGCTGCCCAGAGCAGCTGTGGGTGCCCCATCCCTGGCAGTGCTCAAGGCCAGGCTGGACGGGGCTGGGAGCAGCCTGGGCTGGGGGAGGGGGCCCTGCCCGTGGTGGGGGGTGGGACTGGGTGGTCTTTAAGGTCCTTCCAACCCAAACCTTTCTGTGATTCTGTGGAGCGCCTGTATTTGTGTACCCACGTCCCAGCCACAGGCTTAGGGAAAAAAAATTAACATTTGTTATCAGGAACAGCGCTGCACTGAGAGTGTGTGGCAAGAGCTTTGGCAAAGGCAACACCTGACGGATGACGTGCTCTCAGCTTTAATACTGAGCGGGATTCACCTTATGCACAAAGGACAAAGTGTTTGCACAAAGGACAAAGTATTTTGAGTGCACAAGATGAGCAGCCCTTGGCAGGCACGATGCAGAGCAAGCTGAAGCCCACCTGCAGCAGCTCCAGGAGGGGATGCTGGGGTTGTAAGGACCTGAACAAGTCCTATGCCCTCCTTAATATACCTCATCCCTTCTCCCCTGTATTGCTTGAGCCCTTTGAACTTCCTCATTTCAGCCTCTGTGAGCTGACACTCAGGGTGAATTTTAACTTTTATATGGCTTCTCAAGCATCGTTCTCTGTTCCCTGGTTACAGCGCCGTATTCACCGGCGGGAGGCAGATTAATGCCCCTTCTACTCTGTTTGGTTGGCAGGATCTCACAAGGCTACATGGCTCTTCACCAGGTCTTGCACAGCATGTGGCAGTGCTATCGGTCCTTCACCTTACTCAGCCATGAAACGGGCTTTCTGTGCACAGCTAAGACCAGTATCACTGATAAGCTCTCAATGGGCCTTACCCTGAAAGCTTAACAAGTACTTCCCATTATTTTAATGTAAGGAATAACTTCAGGATGAATCATAAACACAAAGCGCCACCTTGCAACAGAAACAAAGGTGGCATCTCAAACAAGCCATGCGATGGAGGTGAAGCATACCCTTCCATACAAATGTTTCCTTAAAAGCAGGAGAAGGAAAACTATTGCAAATGGAATGATTATGTCATGACTTTGCATGAGTTTAGTCAAGATTATGGGCTATGAAGGGTACCAGGAGAATATTCTTACTCTGAAGGTTTCTGACAAGCCAAGGCAGGAGGCTTACCTTGCTCCAACCTCTTCATCTGCTGGATCTGATCAACCGTCTTTTTTAAGATCTTGCATTTGTCAGGTTTGACACTCAGAGTGTCGATGTCCCCGATGTTTGCAGATAACAGCTCCGCCAGCTCCTCTAAGTATTTGTTCTCCTGCTCCCGTCGTCGCTTTTCATTGCTGTTAGAGGAGGGAAAAAAATTAAGCCACATTAATGACTTTTTCCCACTGCTCAGTCTTGTCAGACCTGGGCGTTGAACAACAGCCTAAAAAAACAAATACTGTCTGGAGCGATGACCATGCTATAATCCAAATATCTTCAAAACACTGGGGAGTTCATTCAGGTATTTGGTTGTTGTTTTTTTTTTATGCATATATAATCAAAATTAATGCCAAGGAAGACATGCAGGGCTAGCCAGACACCCCCAGCAAAAACAGACCTCTAACATTCTGTCTTCCTCTCAAAAATATTTGTAATTGACTTATATAAAAAAATATAAAAAATAGTTGTATACAGCCTCACATTTTTCTACAGCCACTACTGCAGCTGTCACCAAGTTTAATCCTATATTCATACATAAAAGCTAATAAAATCCACCCGAGCTCTCCAAAGTGAAAATCGCAATCAACAGCGAAAAGAGGAAAGTAGGAAATATTCATGACACCAACCTTTCTGTCCCAGCAAGATCAGCTTTTCTTTTAGTCGATGGCCACTGCAGACGCCCAGTGCTCTCCCATCAACTATTTGTAAATTTTGGGAGCGGAGAATATAACATTTATGTGCTATGACACGGCCACCATTGAAGCCATGCTGTACAGTCCTTTACTAAAGATGATACAAGCATCAAAACCACCAAAACGAACTGTGCATACAAGAGAGACACATGGAGACACACTTTCCCTAAATACCTTCCTCAATATCAACCACAGGATGAAATGAGGACACCTCAAAAAGCCCAGCACCTGTCTACACCACTTGTGATGCCTTTTATCAAGCTGGGTTTCAATAAGCCAGTATAATAATTTTTTTGTGGCAAACTCCACAGGACACCCAGCACTCTACTTTAGAAGCACTGCCTGAAAATCCCTAACATTTACTAGACACCAAGAAGCTGCTGAGATGCCTGTGGGCATGGTGAGACGTTCCTGGCCTCCAAGAGGCCCCACTGCTCATGGAGGGGCTGAGAAAACACTGGTTACAAAAGCTGAATCCAAAAGTCTGGCTTGGCCAGAGGAGATTCATGTCCCACCGCAGATGCTGTTGTGTTGTGCTACGTGGTGAAACAAGCTCTATTAACAGCTGAAGGCTTCGAGAAGAGGTTTGTTTTATCTGCTGAGAGTACAAGCCAACCAGAGCGTGAATATACCTTGGTAACTCAGCAGAGACCCTTCAGAAACTCTATCTGTCCAAAAGGGGGTGAGACACCCCCAGCCCTCCCCTCTCAGGAACTCCTCAGGTGGGCTGCACAGATGTTTCTGTACTTTTTCCTAATTCCACTTTATTACCTCAATATCCAGGTCTGACAGGTTGGCATTGTCACTTTATTACCTCAATATCCAGGTCTGACGGGTTGGCATTGTCCCTTGAGCATTTTTCTGCTGCTTAAACTTGCTCTCACATGAAAATACCTGACGCCTGCAGGGACGAGACTCCGTGGTGAACCTCCCAAGTGCACTCTCCATCACCTTGCTTCTCCTCCTGCCTGTGTCTCGCCGGGAGTCGTGACTGCCCAGAGGATTGACAGGCATGACTTGCCCTCCTTTAGCTCAGCAGAGCAGCAGAATCCAAAAAGAAAGGAAAAAATGAAGGCAAGGCTAGCTGCAGGCGTGGAGGACATACCAGTGCTGTGAAGTCCATGAGTGAGAACCTCCCATGGGACACACATGGTGTGATCTGGAAACTGCCCTGCAATGGCTTCGGGTGGGCACAGGAGCCCCCACTTCCCTGGCAGGCAGCTGCCAACAGGTACTGAGGGGTCTCAGGCAGCAAAACCAGCTTCACAGAGGTAGGTTTGATGTCCATCTGCTGCAGAAGTGCTGGGTCCAGTCATGGAGATCAGCCTCTTCTTGCACAGGTGCCTGTGACGCCAGCGCTGGCACGCTCCCCGGCCACGGGCAGGCACATACTTCTCGAAGGAGCTGAGCAAGTATTTCAGTTAAGGTCAAATTAATTCCTAGCTCTCCCTGCAACCCAAAAAGCAATAGCAGAGGTGAGAGAGAAAAAAAAAAAAATCCCTCTGTTGTGGGTGAGCTCATTTCATGAGAACCTTTAATGTCGCTGTTGCTGTGGCAACTTTCAAATTGTAGGAGGGAGAATTGGCCAATTTTCCTTACATAAAAGCATCATGAGAATATTACAGCAGTGGGCTGTTCTTTATGACTCCCAAGTATCATCAAAAGCAATAGTTCAACCTTCCAGGTTTTAACAAAGGAGTTTTGAAGTTCACTTTGCTCTGGAGTACATTACGGAGGACTCTGGCTAGCCCGGGCTGGAGGACGAGGTCCCTCCCTGCCATGGCTGTGAGCTGTGAGCTGGTCTGGAAGAAGGAAGAGGCAGCACTGGTGAGGACTTCTCCTTTGGATTTGGGTAATGTGCTTCAGCTCCAGTGTTTGGGGTCAGATGGCCAACCCAACCAAGTATTTTAGTCAACCCTTCTAAAAACGTTTGTAGGTGCTTTGTGGATGAAAAAACTCATTGTGCTTGGAGAATGCAGGAGAGTCCCCTCATCCAGAAGTTTCTGCTTCTCTACAATCAGTTTGTTCCTTGTCCTACATATTTTGACAGACCCTTGGTGTTGGCAGCAGAAGGCTTTCTTGGGGGGCTATAGGGTTAGGGAACAAACCATGAGAGATCCGCTTTCCAAAAGCAGACCAGAAGAAGCAAAGCCAGGTATGTGCTCATTCGTCTGGAGAGCAGCTCCTTCAAGAAGAGGTGTCCAAGCCCACCCTGCTACCCATGGCTCTGCAATGGGGACTCAAGGACCAACGGCTTCATCCCACACTTGCCTCCCGGGTAAGGACCGGCTCCGTGACCAGCCTGGGGACAGCAGCGAGGGCTGCAGAGCTCTGACTCAAATGACTCAGTCAGAAAGCGGAAATATTTCACATGATCACAGAAGTATTTGGTAGGAATAAGACAGCTACAAGTGCTATCAAAATGTCTTCTGCAACTTAAAGGTGCAGCCAAGCCATGACCCACGGAGCCTTTGTAAGGTGTGTGAACTCTACAGAAGGGAGATGTTGCAACCAAAACCTGCAATAAACAGAAATCCTCAACCAACCACTTAATGTCTCTCTACTGGAATGCCGTAGCCTTTACATTTATTGTCCAGAATATCCTGTATCAGCTGTAAGTGATAGAAAAATACACCTGGGCTTTGCTCGGTGCATCAGGATTCTGCGATGACGACCGAAACAGCATCCCAGGCAGCAGACACAGAGTCAGCCCCAGCTCTGTACATTCACCTTTACCAACAGACTAGGCCACTATGGAAAAACGCACAGGATTCACAGGGAACCTGGAAAAGCCTGTGAAAGATCACAACTGCCTCTTATCCAGGACTTTTCAGCCTCAATCAGGCGGCATGGTAGCTGGGATGGGAAGCCTCCGTCATCCGCTAAAGGTGCCTTTCTGCAGGGAGCTGAGCTTTGAAGCAGCCTGCATCAGTACACAGAAACGAAGATATTTCTGACAGAAATATCTTCTGTTTTGTAATTGTATTGTGGAGGAAGAGGGTCTCCACTGGAGTTCCTGAATATTACAAAACCACGGATTCCTTGGGAATATGCTGTGAAGGGGCAGAAAGCTTGAGATGTAGACCTTGCAGAAGTATCTGCCCCAAATTTACCCTGAGAAAGCATTCCTGATGCTCTGAGTGCTCTCAGTTCATAAAATCAATACATTAACTTTGATAACGAGCCTCTAATCATCATTCACCACCTAACAACAAGCAGAGCAGATGGGGAGCCGCTTTTCCATCATGCTCCATCTTCCACCGCAGCCACCGCTAAAAGCAAAGTGAAGTTCTGGTGGGAAGTGTGAACGTTTCCGAGTGGCTGAAACCCGGCTCCATCTGCTCGAGCAGACGGGACGGAGCGACGCAGTGGGAATGGCAAAGTAGCCGCGGCAGGGGACGGATTGGGAGCGGTGCGCATACCTCTGGGCTGTATCGCAGGGCGAGCCTTTCCTCTTCCGAGAGTCGGGGTTGGCAGGGTCTGTTGAGCTGTCCCCAAGGCCACTCATGTTGGTTGACCTACTTTGCACCTGGAACCAAAGACAGACAGGGTAAGGACAAGCTTTTGGCAGCAGCAGGAGGAGCGGTTCCTCCACGGCAGAGGCAGAACACGTCGGCTAAGTGACCTCTGAAGGGGTAACTGACCCAGCGCAAGCCTTTCTCACTGAATTGCTGCCTCATTTGGGAAGGAAACGGTGTGAATGGAAGACAATACGTGATCACGTTACCCTTCTTTTTGTGTCCCCCCCGGTCACCATTTGGCCAAGCCAGCCTTCACCACCAGCACCACCACCCTTCACATCACAGACGAGCTCTTCCCTGTACCCCCACAGATTTTTGCTTCCTGGCCTTACACCGTTTTAACAACTGTCTAAACACAGCCTGTTTCAGTGCTTTGTTTATGTGTGTTGGATGGCTTTTGTTTTGTTTCCTTGTCCTGCAAGCCTTCTCCTTCAGCCCATCTCCTCTGCCATCTCCCTCCAGTTCCTCTGTCTCATGGCTGGCAAAGGGCATTGTGTCTGCGCTCTTGCACCCCCACCACCTCCTTTCCCCTCAGCACATGGCCTGGGCTTTAATTAGAGCTGCAAACTGACTCATCTCTTAACGGGATGTGACACCCTCCCACGAACCCCTTCCCCATTTCCCACTGAGGCTGTCTCCCACGCATGGTCCTCCCAGCCCCAACCTTCTCCTGGCAAAGAGCCTCCCACCACAGCCAGTCCACGGCCAGTCCCAACACTGGGCTCCTCCTGGGTTCCAGCCCTCTCCAACACACAGACAGTTCACCATTATTTTCAGGGTGTAATTTCAACAGCTGTTGGGTAAACTCGGCCATGCCATGCCAAACGGGAGGTCTAAGCAACAAAAGACGGTCCAGAAGTCATGAGGATTGTAACACTGCAATATCCCACCAAATGCTAATGTTCCTTAATTATGGATGATACTTTTTGCATTTGACTGAATAAAATACCATGTAAGCCCAATAAGGGGAAGAAAGCCAATTAAGCTTCTTTCTGAACACTTCACCTTGAAGGGTGTTAGAGGGTTTGGCCAAAGACCGTGATACTCTTACACCTGAAAACTCAAGAAAGTCTGCTCCGACAAACTAAATGGGACCACATACATATATAGGACATAGTAAAACCCTCACACAACGCGTTACAAGTGATGGAGCTTCTCCAGACAATAACCCAGCTGTGCACATTGCTTTCCTTGCTTTGCTAGAGTAATTCAGTAATTTTTCCAGTAACCACAACAATTCAACATTGAATAATGCCCCCTTCCAAATACTTAATTTAACTTTTAGAAGTGATTATGATGGTGAGAAGATACAACCCCTGAGAAATAAAGTAACGAGATCCTGGACAAAATGTTTATAGCTTAGAGGATAGAAGGACTAAGTCCTTAAACTTAATTTCCATCATTTCTTCCATAACTTTCTAAAAGCTGGAATTTTAACAAGCATTAAACTGCTGATGGAACGTGATAAAACAAACCCTAAAAGACACGCCCATAGTTCCCACAGCCCAGATTCCCCCTATGTTCTCCTCAGTCTGTACAAAAGTGTGGTGGGATGCCTTCAGTGGTCTAGCATTTCCCAGCTGCTACCCAGCCCGGTATAAAACTGCCACTCATCAAAAACAGTCGATGCTGGCTGATTCCTTGCTCAGATAGGTGATGATTAAAGTCCCACCAGATTTTGAATGTCCTCCTGAGTCCCAAACCACATCTGCAGACAGGCCCCTGCTGACCCCAGAGCTGTGCAGAGGAATGGACACAGCTGTGACCATCTCCTCCACTGCCTGGCTGCTTGAAGACCCCAATGTTCATGTTAGAACCCAGCCAGCCAGCCGTACCCTGGGCTGCAGCCAGAGCAGTGTGGCCAGCAGGGCAGGGGAGGGGGCTCTGCCCCTCTGCTCCGCTCTGCTGAGACCCCCTTGCAGCGCTGCATCCAGCTCTGGGGTCCCCAGCACAGGAGAGACACGGAGCTGCTGGAGCGGGGCCAGAGGAGGCGACGGAGATGCGGAGAGGCTGGCGCAGCTCTG
>JAVJGJ010000059.1:72774401-72784595 GCA_035590215.1 Microhierax caerulescens | reverse complement strand
ATTCAGACTAGACATAAGGAAGAAACTCTTTACGCTGAGGGTGGCGAGGCGCTGGCCCAGGCTGCCCAGAGAGGTGGTTGGTGCCTCATCCCTGGAAACATTCAAGGCCAGGCTGGACGGGGCTCTGAGCAACCTGGTGTGGTTGAAGATGGCCCTGCCTGTGGCAGATGGACAAGATGGCCTTTACAGGTCCCTTCCCACCCAAACCATCTTGTGATTCTATGATTCATTAGGTGGATCTGATACTTCCCCTATGTTATTAGGTATACCTGGCACTCCACGGATTTTCCTTCCAAATCCCTCAGCAGCTCCAAGTGTCCGTGAAGGCACTTCCACACGCTGCAACCTGGAAACCTGACCACCACCATTTCTCTTGTTAAAAACGGTTCCTTTAATTTTACAGCCCACTCCTCAGCATGGGACGCTGCATGGGCACACCAGCAGTGCAAAGCACCCATCCCCACTGTCTTCTGGGGACCACTGTGCTGCCTACAAGCCCAGATCTGGGGGTTTCAGTCCAGCTCTAGCACAAATCCCAAATCTCCTCCAGTCAGCAAGTCCCAACTATTTGAACACGCTACCAGTTGCTGTTCTGAAAGGCATTTTTGGCCCAGCACATTTCAAAGACTTGAGAAGATGCAAACTTCTATTTTGCTATTTCAAAAAGTCCTGCCAACACTCACAGGGATAGGGATGTGATGCCACAAGCAGAAGGGTTTCCTCACCAGGACACTAGGAGTGAGCATTAATCGCCCCCTGATCAAAGCAAACAATCCATCAAAGCAAGTGAGTGCTTCACCTTTGCAATTAATGTCCTACCCTCACATAACGAACTATATTGGCAAGACGAGTTAAGTGCTGTGCTGCCGCTTTTTAAATAGAGAAGAAAAGCCATTAGTAAGATAGAATGAAAAAAAAAAACCACTGAATTGGGTTTCTTTTCTGCCAAAAGTAAATCTTTTGAGAGGCTGTATAGGGAGATAGTAAAAAAATAAAATCGCCCAGCGAGAAAAACGCAGCTTAAAAAATAAAGCGTTAACAGCCTCGTCCAAATGAAGCCAAAGCCTTCTGAAACCCACTGAAGATCTACAGAGAGAAATTCCTCAATAATTGGATTACCGGTCTTAAAGAAACATCCTCAGCTCTGTCCTTATCGTCTA
Source organism: Microhierax caerulescens (assembly GCA_035590215.1). Classification (NCBI taxonomy): domain Eukaryota; kingdom Metazoa; phylum Chordata; class Aves; order Falconiformes; family Falconidae; genus Microhierax; species Microhierax caerulescens. The sequence goes on along the minus strand of JAVJGJ010000059.1, from coordinate 72,783,435 downwards.
CCCAAGTTTAGGCGATGTACACCCGGAGCGGCCACGCAAGCCCATTCCCAACCTGAGGATCTCGAGCAGCTTCTGAATCACAGCTGGTGCCTGAGCCAGGGCAGAGACCACCTCCTCACTGGCTTGTACAAGGTGGGATGAGGTGCACCATCCTTCTCCTCACAAGGATGAAGGAAAGCCTCCAGTCTCTAAAATATATCCTGTAGGACTGTGCTGCCAAAAGGGATAATGATTGTTGTCACCTGCTGCTGACCTTCCTCTGCAGAAATGCGGCTGCATCCTTGATGCTTCCCGAGTGCCTGCAGTGGGGTGGGGTTTTCAAAACATATAAAAAATAAGCCATGTGCCAGGCCAAATCTTGCTCTCAATCAGCTACAAAGACAGCGGTCTCAACACGAGCTCTTCTTCCACTGTCTGAAGAAGGTTTGCAGAACATCACTGGGGACCTCCTGAATCACTTAGCAGCATGGGGGAGAGGTAGCTGGTGACACTCACAGCATATCTGCTAAGCCTTTCACTATTTATTAACTTAATTAGGGATCAGAGCTATTGAAATTTGCATATAATACAAGATTCGGAAGAGATATAACCATTGCTGTGAACAAAACTGGATTCTGAAGCATCCCAGGGATTGGAAAAATACATGCAAGAAACAAAACAAAACTCATCCGAACAATTTTAATCAATAGCCACAGGGGGGGAATAACCTCAGCTGCAGGGAGCCACGGCTCCGACTGCCATTTACTGGGTTGGGGTGGTGTTACGTTGGGTTTTTTTTTTCAATTACCATGCGAGATATTGGATGGGAGCTTTTGCAAAACACAGCAATGGCATAGCAGCACTCATGGATATTCGGACACAGTCAACAGAGCATGGAGAATGAAGGATTTGGAGTTTTAGACAGCACTGGTAACTATCTATGCATAATTAGCTAAGCAAACAGAGGATTATGTACAGCTGAGCTCACCTTCTCAGCAGAAAGATAGCCACAATTGGTCCTAAAAGAGCAGCGTGAATGACAAAGCGATTAAAGGGATTTATAAGGAAAACATTCAAACAACAAAGTGGGCGTAGTTTGACCAAACCCCAGCGAAAAGGACAAGCTGCTTGCGCTCAACAGGTCTGGATTGTATCACATCCCGCTGGCTGTGCAGTCCCTATACGTCATCCAGATGGTGGATGCAAAGGGGGGGGGGATTTTCAAACCAAGATGACCTGGGTCAATGGGTCTTGACTTGGAAGAGCAAGACCATCATGGAGCTACCAAAGAAGGATGGCAGGACAGTACAGGAATTATTTAGACTAATTAGAACAGGATCTCGCTTTGGGAAGAGGAATGAAGTGGGTAACAAAAGGTTTACTTTGACTTTCATGAGCATGACTGTGGAGTACTTTGCGTCAAAAATCAACCACTTCCCCACCCTTGGCAATGACTGCCGAAGCCCTGCAACACCTCCACAACATCCTGACCTGCCTCCCTCTGCCGCATCCCAGCTGGGGGGCCAGACCAGCCCCTCCATCCCCCTCCTCCTCTGCCGGCATCACACCATGGGTCACCGCAGCCAGCACCGAATCCAAAGAGCTAGAGTTCCATTGCCTTCAAAGTCAAGCTGCGTTCTCCTCCCGCTGCTCTGGAGCGAGGGGAGCCAGGAGCCACTGCTGATGCCCAAGCAAGGCTCTGAAGCACAGCCGCGTGCTCCTGCTTGTTACAGATACTCAGGCATCCAGAAGCAGGCAGAGTACAATAAAGGGTTTTCTAAAAAGCTATGGAAAAGTAACAAATGACTTTAGGAGATGGGTTGGTTTCCTTAATATTTATTTGCATTATAGCAATACCTGGAGGTCCTGAGCAAGACTAGGGACCCTGTTACATGAGCTTCTATGGGGAGGATGTGGCAGCCAGTGCCTGGAAGCGCTTCCAACTGTACAGCAAAAGCAGCCCGGGGCTGTGAGATGTAAGTTTTGAGGCTACACAGCACCTGACTCTCAGACACCAACCAATATTCAAGTCAGGCTCAGAAATTAAACTCTGTGGTCTAAACCTGAGCAAGGACCAGGACTTTTGCATCCTTGCACCCTCCAGCTGGTGGCAGAGGCTTACCTGGCTCTTTACAGTCCTTTAGATTTTCTTCTTCTCCCCCTGAGTTGCAGAGGTCACAGCTATCCCAACACACAACAACGACTTGCCAAGGTGAAGCAGGGAGAGAAGGCACGGGGTGGACAAGCAGAACAAGGAGGGGTGAAACACAAGGTTGGAGAGATGCCTCTTAGAGGAGAATTGGGCAAACTGCAAGGAATGCAACTTCATTATTTTTTTCCCCCATCTTCAGTTATCTTCGTTGGTGTAGGGCTTAGATTGGTGTAGGGCTTAGATTTCAAAACACCTCTCTCTCTCTTCTCAGCTGATATTTTAGACTAACCATATGGAGGAAAAGCGGACAAAACCCCCAGCCCACCCAGCAACAGTAATGCGCAACGGAGGCAAAGTTGTAGCATGTTGCATCATTATTAATCCCTTATTACCATCACTCACAGCTGCAACAGACGTCTCCAAAACACAAGGATGCCTGCCCTGAGGTATTTACAGAGCCAGTTAGATGTGATATAATTAAGAGGTAAATAAGGCAGTAGGGAATGTCGGGGGGTGGGGGTGGGGGAGGGGGAAGAAAGACACAATTAACTTCAGCAGCTTTGCAGAGGTTACCCCTATTTCACATTACAGCCTGCTGTGCCCAGAAACTGCTGGGCTCTTTTTTTTTTTGGAAGCCACCTAGCATTTTACCCACCAAAGCCCCCCCCCCAGCACCAGGCTCCAGCTCCATCACCCACTGCTTGCTTATTAAACGCTGCCGCCAAGGAGGATGGTACTCTGGCTCTTCCAGCACTGCCCAAACATCTCGTAGCTTCCAGCTTCCAACCCATCACAGTCAGCATCCCTTTTCTCCCACCCAACTGCTCCGTGCAAGATTTACGAGGCCAGCAAGCAGGCAGCACGGTTCAGAATGGCTCAAAGAGCAGCAAAGCAGCACCCCTGCACCCTACACCTGCTTGATGTCCCTCGTCCTCTTTGGACATCCTTTCTGCCCATGTTCTGAAGTCATGACGTGCCCTTAGATACCCATCCTGTTCACACATCACCCTCCAGAGCCGCAGCTTTTGCCAATGCAGCACCTAGTACTTATAAAAAATACTTTCCGGGTCTTAGAAAGTAAATTGGTAATGAGAGAAGGGAAAAACTCAACCACAAATCTTACTGCCCTTTGGGAAATGTCCCACAAACACCAGCCCCTACAGAACTCAGCCCGTGGGGAACTGCTTCAGGAGCTACCCGAGCAGGTGGATGGGCATTTGCTTTGCCACAACACGGGCAAATATTGATTAATGGGAGGGTGACAGCCGTGGGTGGAGATGCTACAGATGGAAATGGTACTGGAAATTACACTGTGCAAAGACAAAAATCATGTCATGAGTGCTGCGCTGCTGCTACACCCATGCATCACTCTGGGCTGTGTGATGGCAGCAGATGCAGCCAACCAGCTGCAAACTGGTGCCCAGGTGCCCTTCCCAGTCCTCCAGAACCTCTGACTACAGATCCAAGCACATGAACAGTATCCCACAGCAGATAATTCCTATGAATTTCAGACATGCACGTATACATCACATCCCTCCCATTTTTGTGTGCGAACCCCAGGTAGGTCTGCAGAGCAGCACAGACAGAATCAGTGTGGGAAGGGCCACTGACAGCCACCTGGGTAACTCGGGAGCCTCGGGCAAGGCACACAGAAGAAGACATCGCCCATTGCACTGATCATGTTTGAAAAGAAGAATTTCTCCATGTAGATGCATCTCTGCCCCAGTCTGGAGCTGGAGCTCACCCTGGCTGGAAACCACCGCCAGGAGAAAACTGAGCTGAGGATAATGTGGTGAGCTCTCCCACCCATCCATCCGCATGTCCTGGTGTCACCAAGCCTTTTCTAAGAAAAGCTTTTCAAGCCTACCCTGACTACCTGATTCTTGACTGGCAAAAAGGCTGGAGCAGAGCGGGTTCCTCCGTGAAGACCAGAGGAGGACGGGAGCAGTCAGAGCCCTGCAAAGCAAAGGGCCACCATGGGACCCCACAGCATCTCCCTCAGCAGGGACCTCAGCTGCAGCCAGGACCCACCCAGCACAGCGCTGCACACCCCACTTCCAACCCTCAGATCCCACAGATAACACCATATCCCACATCTTGAATCACACTTATTTTACTTTCACGGTTGAAGCTATGCATTTAATTAAAAGCAGTCTTGATAATTAAGGTTTTCAACCAAATGCTCCTCTGCAGCCCTACTGGCTACAGAGATCTTTGCTTTCTGGTGATGGAAAAAGGGAGAAATGGGGCTGCAGCTTCTCAGTGCCTTGAGCTGAATGGATCTGTCCAAGGAGACCGGGGGGAACTCAGCACCACTCGCTAACTAAGGCCCAGTGTGATGGAGCAGCACTTTGGGAAGGGGCTGAGCCTTGTACACAGCCAGGGCTCATTGCAAGGAGTGGCATCATTAGAAATCACGTAATTTTTTTAAAAAAACTTACATATCTGCACTTGTTACACCACGCTAGCAGTAAAAGAGGTGGTGACAATTAGCGTGCTTAAAAAAAATCATAAAGTCACTGCATTCAGCATCGTGACCAACACTTCCATGACAAGCCAGGCTAAAGCGTGTTTAAAACAACGGTTAGCAAAAACAAGGTACACGAAGACGTTTCAGCATCACATTCCCCTGAGTCCGATGTCAGAGACACAAACCTGCTAGGAAAGGTAAAAAAGGAGCAAATACAATTGCATCACTTTGTGCCCTTTGAACAACCTTTGGATTCTGATGGCTTTTGCCAGGAAGAATAATGAAAGTCAAACTAATTAAACAATGAACATGCCCACAGTACAAAGTGTGAAAATTTTTAGAAGTCTGGCATGTTATTAGGAAGTGCTCAGCTCCCAGCTCTGCTTTCCTGCTGTCGTTCTGGGCACAATCATGATGCAAAAGTTGGGTTTGTTTTTTTTTTTTTCATTTTCATTTTAAGCATTCAATCAGAGCTCCAAAATGGGCTACGGTGGAAACCATCACTTTTGACAACATTTCTCATCCTGCTAACAGGCTGCTTTTTATGGAATTAATTCAACACTGCTTGCCACAGCTACCTGAACAGCCCCAGGAAGATGTCCCAGGACAACCAGCAGACACCAAGCCACTGACATTCTACATGTGCTGGCACCTACCAAGGAGTGGGCTCCATGTTTTTGATTCCTGACACTCCTTGCCCAAAAGATGCCCAGCTGGAGCTCTGCCCAGCTGCAGGAAGGTGTTTTGTCCTCCACCACCTCTCTCCTATGCTGAGGGGGCATCTAAAGTCACCCACAACATCTCACCACCACTAGCAAGCACAGAAAACCCAGAGCACTGGGAGCCAGCACACAGGGATGCCCTCTATTTCTCTTGGGAGTGGTGAGCTGGTGGTGCTGGAGCAGCATCACCATTGCTGGTCCGGTTGGCAATGTCATGGCAAGCCCAAGCCACAATGGACACTCCACCTTAGCTGGCGTCAATGCACATCCTGCGTCCTCTTGGCCACCAAGCCAAGCACGTGCCGATGAACTAAACCATCTGCCTGCTTCAGCCACCCAAGTCCAGGATGACCTCTCCAAATACCAGAGCTGATCTGGTTTTGTCCCCTCAAGTGGGACAAAACAACAATTTCCTTCCTTTGGGTTTCCAGCTGGAATCAACAACAACAGCAAAGAGAGTCATGTCCTTCCATGTCTTATCAGAGCTGGTTAAGGACCAGGGAACTGTGGAGAACCATGAATATTCAAACTGGTCTGACTGGATGAATGGAGATGATGGGTGTGGAAGCACTAGAAGTAAGAAAGAGCAGAAGAAGGGCTAAAAAATGGGAGATGTTGATGGCACCCAGGTTAAGAGGTCATCAAGATCTCAGCATGCATCTACCTGCAGCCTGTCAGGAGATCCAGGTTGCAAGACAAAAACCAGCAGGTAAATCCTGGGATGGGACTGGGTGGTATCAGCTCCTCCAAGGCATGAAGAGGCACATGCAAACCCTCAGAAGAAGCCAGGAGGTGTGAGGAGCAGAGGAGCTACCATCTCCACCCATCTCCAGGAATCCTGTGCTGACCCGAACACAAGCAGCTTCTGTCCAAAAACATTTCTTGGTCCCATGACTCTATGGATATAAGAATGTGAGCATGGATCTACGAAATCTGTTTTGGATTGGATTTATTTCAAATCAAAATCACCTTCCACTGTTTTAAGGTCTTTCACGGCAACTTGCTTCATTGCTGATGCAATGCTGAAGAATTATTTCCCCCAACACACTAAGATTTCACCCTGGTCAGCAGAATCATCAACATGCACATAAAACTGCTAGAGGATGGGGTAAGAGAAGCCCAGCACAAAATTGAAAACAGCAAATATCACAGAGAAACAACAAACTTATGACAGATGTGAGTCTGAGATTTCGGGTCCCAGCTCTTCTCAACCCTCTTGCAAAAACATCATCTCCCCACATCATGTTTTAAAACAATTTGCTCCATCTTCAAGACACACAGTACCTTCTGCTGCTCTGCCTTACCGGTCTGGATCCTAAATCTGTAATGAAAAAGATGTTCTTCTAGTGCCACGGTGCACCTTTTTGATGGAAGACCGACATCAGTAACACAAAAAATTTAGAAGGGGTGAACAAAAGAACTCTGAGAATGCAGACAGAGATATAAGACTCAAGAGCAGCATTATGATACCCGGCACTTGGACCTTATTCTTGTGCTAAATTAGCACTGCGCTGATGTCATCAGCAACAAAAAAACTGGGTGAAAAAAAGACAGCCAGGTTTGGAAACGGGAATTTGCTCGTGCCACTCAAGAGAGGTGTAGCACTGCCTCCGGCTACAATTTATGCAGCGTTTTAAAGGTTTACATAAAATCCTAAACAATCTTCTCCATCGCTCCAGCCTGTCACAGTGATGCACCTCCAAAGTGAAAGCACTGTTGATGTCGGATTTGTGGTGGAAAGCCCTGTGCCACCTTCCCCCATGAAGCAGGCTCAAGGCAACGACTGTATTTTTATTCCCTCTGCATAACCCAGCAGCTCCGAGGCGGCGGGTGCTGCTGCCATGCAGGCAGGGACAGTCCCGGACCCGAGGAGCGAGTTAAGAGCAGGAGAAATTCAAGCATAAAACCTCGTGCAAGAGCCCACTGACACAGCAAGCCCACGCAAACTTCAAAAGGGAAGGGCTCCTCCAAATTGTGCAACACTTCGCTAAAGGGAACCTACATACATGTGAAATCATTAACTTCATCTGCTCCTTTTACTTCTTTCATCAATGATTAACGAACATTAAGCAATCAGCATTTTTTTTTTCCACCAGGAACACTTTTTTTTTTTTTAAAATAAAAAAAAGAAACACCTAAAGTCTTTACTTCCACAAGTTGCCGTGAGGATTCATGCCAGCTCTACCCAGCTTCAACATTTACACACTGATTTTCAAGGTCACCGCTGAATTACGTCATTTTCTACTTAGCACATTCTCCTTCAAGCACGCAGCTGTATGCAACGCTGCAAACGCTGCACGCAAGGGTGCAGCGCCCAAACCAGCCTCAGCAAAGTTCAATCCATAAAAGAAAACCAAAGCAGAACGCCCGAGGGAAGGCGGCCTCAGAAAATGCAAATAACATTCATTACCCGGACGCCAGCTTTTCTTTACACTGTTGTAGAAATGCTGAAAAAAGTGACAGCAAAGGTTTTCCCCCCCTCCACCCCTGCTGCATCCCAGCCAGGTCGCAGCAGGGGACCCAGCTGGGTGACCCCCACCTAAGGCCACCTAAGGCACCTAAGGGGTACCTTAGGGAGGAAGGAGCCCTCGTCCCTTACCCGACAGCTTCCCAGCTCTGCTGGTCTGGGCTCTGGCTGCACAGCCCCCCGATGCCGAACATGCTGCCATGAAGCTCACCGGCTCCCACCGGCTCCCGCACGCTTCCCCCATGTGCTCCCGCGGGATCGGGGTGCCCTTCAGCGCCCGCCGGCACACAGTGCCGCTGCCATCGCAGCCAGAAGGACTGGCCACCAGCTTCTCCCACTGGATTATTACCGCACCAGCTGGCTTGAAGGAACCCCAACGTGTGCTGCCAGCACCGTAAGCGCTGCCGATGCCACCTGCCAGGCGGCTCCAACGGCACCGGAGCGAGTGAGAGCAGCACCGCTTGCAGCTTGCTGTGATGGGAAACAGAACCAGTCCCATCCTAAGGACTCTCATATTAAACAGAAATAAAAGAACTCCTCTTGAAATCACAAGCAATTTTGCTTTGTTGGTTTTGGGTTTTTTTTTTTTTTTAATTCTGATACAATGCAGGGGTTTTGTCCGTATCCCCCTGTAATGCACCATATTGCAGCTGGATGTGCCACAAATACTATTAAACTTAGCCTAACAGCCCTCTTCTATATCACAGAAAAATTATCATTTCACAACAGGAAAAACTAAGGTGCAAGAAAAATTCCTTTCCCTGAACCCTATCAGTCCTCTTGCAGCTCCAGGCTGGTGACCAAGCCTGCAGCTGCTCCATAAAAAGGGGCATTTTTGCACTTAAAAGCAGCAGCTTTTTTTATTTTCCAGCTTGGGAAAGGGGCTCCTCTGAATGTCAGCTTGGACTTACAGACTGGTGACTATGGGATAAAACCAGCATCAGGCTGCACGTTATCCTGGCAGCGATGAGGACCCTGACCACTGGTCTCCCCAGCAATGATATACACCATGGACAGTACATTCCGCTAAAATTTTGGACAAGCTTGGCTTGTGTATGGGGCCGGGGGGAGGGGGGGGGGAAATCCCAATTACTGTCACCATTGTCTCTGTCAAGGGGCTAGTTGGTCCCAGCCGCCCCTGATGCCCAGGCAGGAGCATGGGGACTGGCCATATCTTCATTTCAAGAGTCACATCACAGACATCATCAAGGTCTGGATGTTGGGGGGGGGGGGGGGGGGGGGGG
>JAVJGJ010000059.1:72723833-72745292 GCA_035590215.1 Microhierax caerulescens | reverse complement strand
GCTGTGGGTGCCCCATCCCTGGCAGTGCTCAAGGCCAGGCTGGACGGGGCTGGGAGCAGCCTGGGCTGGGGGAGGGGTCCATACCAGTGGTCGGGGGTGGGACTGGGTGGTCTTTAAGGTCCCTTCCCACCCAAACCACTCTGTGGTTCTATGATTACAGACAGAAGAAGGGAAATACCAAACTATTTTTGAGAAACACCGCACCAGCAAAACCAAGTATCAAATAGAAACCCAATAATTTGACAAGTCTCACTCCTCTTATCCTTCCATCAAGGCAATCAGTCCTTTCCTTTACTAAACTGGAATCACTCTTAGAAACAACAAAGAATTAGGTTGTTATGTACACTTCCGACTTTTATTCTTCTCTTTAAAACCACAGCTTTCAAATGAGAACATGTCAGGGGTGGACGATCCACCACACTGGCAAGGGAAGTTCACTGAACCACCTGCAACACTTACGAGCAAGACAAATGGCTTTCACCAGGTCTCCTGTCGAGGAGAATGCCATCCTTACACAGTAGAGCAGATATCTAGTTAGCTGTCATTAAATATTTATTAGTCTGCTGATGAGTTAATTAAAAATTTTAATAAGATTTCAATACTTACTGAAATTATTTACCTCATGTACAGTCACACGTTGACAATAGATGGGTAAGTGGTATACAGAGTGATTTTATTTTTTTTATTGACTTATCTACTTGTCTGCAAATGCTCCAGTCATTGCTAACAGCTGTAAAATTTATCTGTCCTTCATATTTAACACACAAAATTGCTGCGAGATTGCTTATACCCTGTCATTCATTCATTCACTATTATTCTGTCATTTTCAAAGACTACTGCAGCATCCCAAACCGAGACCTAGTGTACAGCAGATGACTGATGAAATACTTCGCTATCAGCACTTACATTAGTAATGGCAGGGTGGAAAAGGTCTAGAGTTTAACTGCAGACCCTCTCAGGAAACAACAAGCAAACAACATCTAATTGTAACGAAGTATTTTCATCTGCTGGAGAAATAAGGATGTGATGGGATTACCATTGTGTTGTGCAACAATACCATTCTTCATGGTATATTCATAAATAATATGCTTGCACAAAGTGGGAAAGCTTCCTCCCCATTTTTACATCAGTCAGGAGGCTGCTGTGCAGCTGTATTTTCCATCTAAAGATAGATGGAGTCCAGTGAAACAGAAAGCAAAGGGAGCTAGCTCATTTGTGACTTTATACTATTAAATTTAAGGAAAAAGTGCCGCAGCTGTATCTGTATATCATCACTGTGACATGTGCTTGGGTCTCTAATTAGTTATTTTCACGAGTTAAAGACACAGGAGAGAGGGATTAAAGATGAGACTGCAGAATGTGGGGAGACAACAAATACAAGAAATTTGGAGTAGTCTCCCGTTCAAGCGAGATGAGAGTCAGCAACATTCAGCGGCTTCGCTTCCCTCTCTTCTGCAGGGATCAAAGCCGGGAGAAATATTAATGCTCTGAAGTTACAAAGACGTATGAAAACCCTAACGAGCATTTTACACTGCAGATGCGTGAGCAGAGCTTCACTTGGCACTGCACAAGCCAGAAGCTGCAACACAACCAACTTTAAATGTCCTCAGATTTCCAAATTGCTTAAAATTGGCTGCCAGTGAGAAATGCAGACTAAAGCTGCATGCTCGCCTATCGTGCAGCAAAGAGGAAGGAACTTCTACCAGAAATTAACGTCATTAAACTCAACTGCTGACCACTTACATGACCACCAGTAATATCTTTCCCTGCTCCCTAAGGGCTTTCTCCATGCCTTGACAAGTCATTCACGGACCTGGACTGTATTTCCTATAAATTTTATCAAATTCCTATTTGGTTTGTCTGTCAACTGCAAAGAGCTGCAGGTCTGCTTTACGAACACCATGTATTTAAATGGTAAATAGTTTGTAAAATCGCAGGAAAACTGAGGTTCAGCCTTGGGAGGTTTGTGGTCCAACATGCTCTAGGTCAGTTATGGGGTCTGTCCTTACAGTGAAGTTTTCCCTTTTATCCACCTGAACTGCCCTTGTTCCAGCTCCACTGAGCAGAATTCCCAGTTTACAACTGTTGTATAATAATCTAGCAATAACACCTCTGGGTTTTGTTTTAGTGTTTGTCAAGATGTGGGATGACCTTTCCTTGCACAAGAACACCCATTTCCTTCGTTGTCCTTCCATTTGTGCAATTCTGGGGTTTGAAATGCCCGTTTAGATTTTCACTGTGTTTCTTTAGGAATGTTTGTTAAAGGTTTTTTTTTTTCATTAAACCTTCCACTTCAAGTATGCAGCTTCACCCACTTTCCATCTCTGGACTACTTACCATTATGGTTGCCATAAATTTAAGACTGCTTAAATCAGAATTTTATTCCAATATCTTAATAAAAGATTTTCCCTTCATTTGCTACACATTCAGAGATATGCAGAAACTGCTCAGCTGTACAAATCCAATGCTAAAAGACATAACATCCATCTGATATTCCGTTACTTTGTTATTAAAATTTGCTAATTAGTTTGCCTTTCCTTCTTCACACTTGGGCTTAAGACAGTAGAGAATTTCCCTACAGATAAAATTGGTCCCTTCTTAACAACCCATTCACGCTTCTAAAACGAATATGCTTTCTCCCAGGTGACATTTTGATATGAACTGTAACAAGCAACAGGGCAATTTTCCTTTGATTTTGAATTTCATTTTAACTTCGCCAAATATATTTTAATATACATTCTGCAGTTCATCTGTAGCTGGGATTTGTGACAGCTCCATTAAACAAATGTATGCCTTTCATTGTATAAAGAAACTTCAGGATAACAAGGTAGAGGAAGTAGGGGTGGGGAGGGAAAGCACATTAAAGCTAAGGCTTTATTAACCTCACCAGGCTTCTCTGAAATCTGCAAGGGGAGTCTAAGGTCTTCACGAAAATAAAAAGATAAAAGCACCTATGAGGAGTTTGCTATAGGTTCCTCCATATTTTTTTGCTAGATATTCCTACTGCCTCATCCTCTTTGCTAGCACTCTCCTGACTCGCAATTCCAAGAGGTAAGTAAATTCAAGGAGGAAAGCAAGTGTTACAAATATATGGGAAAAAAAACTGATTTTCTGAAAAAACATCACTAACTTTTTCACCTCAGAGAGACAGGAGTTCCCTGTGTATTAGCTACCCTAAAGCCACAGACCCAGGCAGCACCTCCCTGCAGCCTCTCCGTCCTACTCCAGCGGGGCATCAGATGATGCAGACAATTTCTCTGCAGATGCTGAATTTCACCCCAAGTTAATAATTCCTACCAGCAATATACTCTGAAGTTGTAAACATCGTTTGAGGTACTTTCAGATGCTGGCATGCCAGGGAAAATGAGGACAGGATGCCATAGAGGAATGCTGATCAAGGATGAGCAGAATTAAGATTCACATTCCAAATCTTCAGGATTTCATGAGCATTGTGCTCTAAAACTCACCCATAATGAAAATTATTTACCAGTACTTTTGGTTCTTGGTAAGTGCTGTTGTAGATGCTGCTCTGCCTCCAGCTCACAAGACTAACTCAACAATAAATAATAATTTAAACCAGAATTTGGGAAAAATTACCAGGAAATACTTTACATTTCGGTCCTTTCCTGACAGTAGCAGGTGTGTGCACGTGTGTTTTAACGTGCCTACCTTCACCTTCAAACTGCAGAAACTAGGTATCCAATAGTTTTCTTTCTGAGGAGCAAACAGACTCACATACTTAGCAAAACCTCCCTGGTGCCGGTGAAAAGTATTCACCAACAACTCAGCACAGAAATAAAAAAAAAACAGCAAATTCTTCTCACTTTTTGTAAGCCAAGCAGTAACTTGGGAGTTTTGTGTTTATCTCTTGAAAGTTTACCAGAAACAGATCTTACCACTCTCCTGAGTTATTGACAAGTGGGTTACACAGCTCCCATCAGCTCTAAAAAAAATGTTTTTAGTGATAACTGGAAGATAAAAAAAGACTTATCTAACTAAAAACCACCAATAGTCCTCACCAAGGGTTTAACCTGTCTAGAATTTTCCTCTTTCAAAGACAAGATCAAAAGGAGGGAAACAAACAAAAAGGCAGTTCTAAGCAGGATTATTTGTTATTTTTTGAGGATAAAAGGACCTCCTTTTCACATATCATGCTGTGCCACGTCTTCCTCAGAAGCTGCTGTGAAGAGCAGGTCTGCCCAAGGCAATGAGGGGGAGCGATGTCTGTGAGCACCCAGGAGCAGAACCTGCCTCTTGCAGGGTTGAACTCACTCCCCACCCCCAGCTCTACTCTCTGCTGGCTTCACCCCATTGCAGGGGCTTCAGACACATGATAGAACCTGATGGGAGGAGAAGGAAACCCCTCCAGAATGGCCAGCGAGCACCCCACAAACTGGGGGGGGGGCAGGATGCCCATGAAGATGTGTCACTGCCCAGCCAGACGAATGCTCACCCACTTTTTTATTATTTTACGATCATTCTTTCCTTAAATGCTTCCACACAGAGCAAACAGAACTGTACTTTGTAGAAAGGGCTTAATGTCCAAGCAGCAATCAGGCACAAGTGGTCTCCCTCGGGTGTCTATATGGGGACTGGTACCATACCACATCTTCATGATGGTGGGATTGAGGGCACCCTCAGCGAGTCTGCAGACAACATCAAGCTCAGCAGTGCAGTTGATTTGCTGGAGGGATGGATGGGATGTCATCCAGGGGGACCTTGATAGGCTCAAGGGGCCATGGGAATCCCATGAAGTTCCACAAGGCCAAGTGCAAGGTCCTGCACCTGGGTTGTGGCAATCCCCACTATCAGTGCAGACTGGGGGATGGATGGGTGGGTGGATGGATGGACAGATAGACAGGTGGACAGGTGGGTGGATGGGTGGATGGAAAGCAGCCCTGCAAAGAAGGACTTGGGGATACTGGTGGACATGACTGACCAATGTACACTCGCAGCCCAGAAGGCCAACCATACCCTGGGCTGCAACCAGAGCAGCGTGGCCAGCAGGGCAGGGGAGGGGGCTCTGGTGATACCCCTCTGCAGTGCTGCATCCACCTCTGGGGTTCCCAGCACTGGAGAGACACGGAGCTGCTGGAGCGGGGCCAGAGGAGGCCACGGAGATGCTGAGAGGCTGGAGCAGCTCTGCTGTGGGGACAGGCTGGGAGAGCTGGGGTGGCTCAGCCTGGGGAAGAGAAGGCTCCAGGGAGACCTTCAAGCAGCCTTTTTATAAGGGGGCTTATAAGAAAGACAGAGAGAGACTTTACCATGGCCTGTAGCAACAGGACAAGGCGGAATGGTTTTAAACTGAAAGAGGTTTCAGAAAAATTCAGACCAGATACAAGTTAAAAATTGTTTATGCTGAGAGTGGTGAGGCACTGGAACAGGTCACCTCAAGAAGCTGCGAATGACCCACACATTGCTGGCAGTGTTCAAGGTCAGGTTGGACGGGGCTCTGAGCAACCTGATCTAGTGAGAGGTGTTCTTGCCCATGGCAAGAGGGTTGAACTAGATGATTTTAAAGGTCCCTTCTGACCTAAACCATTCTGTGATTCCATGGCTCTGATCCTGCCAACCTCTGCATCAACTTCTAGGAATAAAAAACGCAAAATTTCTCATACTTCTTTGGCTTATGGAGGCAGCAACCACAGCCCTGTCTTGCAAGGAGAATCAGCAAGCACTGGTATCTCACCTCCAGAGAGCTGACAGCCAACTGGAAGCCCGACACCAACAAGGTGCCCTTGAGAAGGTCAGAGCAATAGCTAACACAAACTGACAAAGAGGTACCAAAATAGCTAAAACAATGGAAGAAAAAGTAAATAGGTACCGATTTATAACCTTCCATCCACAGGAAGGGCTTGTACAACAAATGCTACATTAGGCAAAGAACACCAAAGCATTAAGTCCTGGATACTGAAGGACTCACTTGAATGTGGTTTTCAATTAAATGATGCATGATCTTTGTGGCCCAGGAAGTTGAAATTCCTCGAGGGCAGCAGAGAACCCAGCAGATTAAAAAGCCATTAACATATCCAGCATCATTCACTGTCCCGTTGGATGCTGATTACAATCCTGCTCAGCCAAGACACAAACATGTTTCCACCTCATCTCCTCAGCACAGCAACAGCTACTTGCATGGTGGGACTAGAGACAATGATGAATTAGGCTTCTGCTGTTCAAGGAACCATCACAGTTGTGGAGGAAGGGGTTACAACCTGCACTAATGCTGTACGCTGAAGGTGATGATAAACTGATCACTGCAGAAATGTCTATGGCAGATTAAGATGTTCCCATTCCCAGACTGCCTATAAAGAGGATCCTATGCTCATAGCTGAAGAGTTCACGTGAACATTTCTCACTTGCTTCAGCACAAGAAGCTTGGGTTGAAGAGCTGCTGGAGAGGGCTCAGCCCAGCCTGGAGGATGTGGCAGCGCTGCAGATGAGGAGTGCTCACAAGAACGGGATTGCTGGATGAACTCGTGGAAACCACTGATGGTGACCAACAGTGGAGGGACAATGACACCTCAGACCTTGGCAGAGTTTCTGCAACTGGTATCTGGTCAGGGTCAAAGAATTAGGCTAGATCTGTGTAGAAATGTGAAAAGCTAAGAAAAAGGTGCATTTGCTTAAAACTCCTAGGAGTAGTAAGGGAAACGGATGAAGTGGTTTGTTCCAAAAGACAAGCAAAACTGCAATCTGGCCAAAGTAGTCGAAACAGAATTAATCAAAGCTCCTGGGTAAGCAATGCTTAATGGAAGATGACCAAATCCTTGCTTAGATATTTTTATTTTCTGAAGGAGCTAAGCACCAGAAGTTCCACTTAACGGAAGAAGTGTGTGTCTCTAATACTTTCTGTAGAAACAAAGTACCCAAACTGACTGTCTAACTATAGGATTTACATACAAAACCAGGAGCATCTAATGGCATTTTTTGAGAAAGGGAACAGAAAGCATTCTCAGATGTGAAAATACAACCAGCTCCCCTATCAAAACACTTCTTGCTTAATTTCACACAGAAAAGCCAAAGTCACTAGCAGACATCTCAAATCCCATCAGCTGTTTTCTTCTCAACATATGCCTGAAACTTTTGTCTTCAGCACTGCACAGGTGCTGTACCATACCAACATCTCAAAGGTTGGAAATCTCAAAGGTTGAAAGAGTTATTTCAATGTGACACAAACAAGGACTGCAACAGAATCAAATGACCAAATAAAAACAAAACGAGGGGACACTCAGTTAAGACTCAAACACTTCCACGGGGTGAATGCTTTTAATATAAACTTTTTTGCTAGTGACAGATGGCTATAACATCTTCATGACAAATATGAAAAGAAACATGTCGGGGGCCTCCATGTGCTCATTCTATCTTTTCTTTAAAAAAAAAACACCAAAACAAACAAAAAAAAAAAAAAAAAAAAAAAGCAACCCCAAAACCCCCAAAAAGGCTCAACCCTTCAGCACTTGTATTTGGGAACCTAAAGAGAGAAACTGATCTTTACTGTGGCTGCAGGCTGGCCAGTAGAAGTACCAGAACCCCGACCTGAAGATGCCATATTGCTGGTGAGCATCCTCTGCAAAGAGGCAGAAGCTTCAGACCTCTCCCTGCACATGGTCCATGGCAACTGTCCTGCCCATTCTCCACCAGGCAGCCTAGGGAGCCTTTTCCAGTGGGCATGGCGGGGGTTACTGGGTTTTTTGTGCTTTTTACTTTTTAAAAGCAAGGCTTCAAGAGCAACCCAAAGGCTTCATATGTGGCGAGAGAAGTCTGGGATTTCTTCTTCCCAAGTCCCCAAAAGTGCTGCGTGCACCTTTGCCTTGATCAGCAGGGCTCCACTGCAAACACATGGCTGAAACAACATCCCTCTCTATAAAACTACCAAAAGAGGCAGAGGAACAACTGATTTAGAGGTATGGTGACTGCCAAGCCCATCATTTGTGTCCTTCCTACCCCACCAGCAGCCCTCGGGAGAAGGGAAAGCAAGGCAGAGGTTACAACTTCAAGGAAACTTAGCTACAGTAAATACCTCTCACAAGACACCATTTATGAAGTGTTGCAACACTTGAAAATGCTGTTAACAGCAGGGAATCTATTTAAAGTGGAAGGAATATGATCACTAAGGAATAAAGAGGGAGTTTTGGCTCAGCAAAGACCTAGGGCTAGGGTGGGAGAGGCAGCGTCTCGGCGATTGCATTTACATTTTTTCATCTCAAAGCCCCATCGCAGGATAAAGGGGATGGGAACTCAATCACAGACAACCGAATTTCATGCCAAGCCAAAAAGTCCATTTGCTAGGGGAAAGAATGAACTTAAAGAAGACCGGGGAGAGGGGGGGAGAAATATAAGGAAAGGCTGGGAGGTGCCAGGTGGGATGAAGGCAGGGTCGCCCCCACCCCCCCCACCCCCAGCTCCCCCCACACAACTGCAGGGGCTAGCCCGTCAGTCCCCTAAATTAGGGGAAATCCAGAGCAGCCGAGGAGGCACCTCACCCTTAAAATTAATCTAGAACTCACTTTTCCTCCCCACAACGATATCCAATTTCATAGTTAAGAATTTAACCCTTTCCTTGCCTGAGCTGCATCTGTCAAGCTTCTTGATGGAAAGAGAAGTCTCAGGTAAAGCCCGGCCACTGCTGGATGCATGAACTGTACTGACTGCTTTGGCGAGGGGTGGGGGAGAAAAGAAAAGAGAAAAAGCTACATACAGCCCAGCCGGTGGCACACTCCAGCCCAAGACCCTCAGTCTCTAAGGTCCCGGTCTGGGCAGGTATTAATCAGTGACAGGAAAGCAGGAGGACAGGAGCAGGGAGAAGCCACCACCAGCCTGGGAGGTCACCTCTTCAAAAGCTGAATGTGGTCAGATAGCAGTGAGAAAAATAAATACATCTGAAGAGTCACAGGAGCTAAGTTTTGTGTGTGTGTGTGTGATACAGCTTACCTGCTTCCAGTCAAAAAGTAGCTGTTACAGCCAGAAGGAAAGGTGATCTTTTTGTGGTGAAAAATCTTGATTCCAACTGCATTTATCAGGCAAAGCACGGTTTAATAATTAACTCTAAGCAGCACCTCCAGCACTGGACTAGGACTCTGCTGGTTCCTTACCACTCATGGGCAGCACCCCAGGTCCTCTCCGCCTGGGTGACTTGGAGCTAACAGCTGGGACCACACACAGCAACACAGAAGTGATACGATTTCCAAATTTTACAACCACGCCTAATTACCACCACCGTTTGTGCTATAAATGGAAGACACCACGGCAGAAAGCAAAGAGCCTTGCCCAAAAAACACTGGGCAAATACTAGAACAGCCAAAAGGATCACAGAAAGTGGGGGTGGCTCCCCATCTACCACCATCTTGGGCACCCGATTATCCACCCTCCAGCCACCAAACTGACCAGGGGAGGACATCTAGACCAGGGGCACCAATGTCTCCAAGCCACCACAGCATTGTCTGCAGTGATCATCCCACCACTGTTCAGGGAAGTGGCCAACTCAAGGACAGAAACCAAGTGGCCAAAGCAGCCTAGAGGGAACATACTGGTCCCAGTAAGATCCTGGTGATGTATTTACAATGCACTGAAGAGGAGCACGGGGCCAAGCTGCGCTCAGTCCAGAAGGAAATATCCCATTTTCCACAGCACTCCAGTCAAAGCCAGCTCCAATGCAGAAGTTTCATGCGACACCAGCTATGCTCCAACAGGGAATTGTGATACAAGCAATATAAAATTTCATCAGACAAAAGCAGCTGTACATGTAAGTTCTGCCTTACGGTATGGCAGCTAGAACTGGTTTTCCAGGGGACTTAGCAAGGATGCAGGTCCTTCCCTCTCCTACCTACTCCTTGTCCACCGCAGTAAGCACTCTCAGTTTTGGTGGAAAGACTGCAAATCCCACAGCCACACAGTAGCTGCAGCCAACACTGCATCCAGCTACTAGTTGTTTTACTATTTTGATCATTTCTAAATATATTCTACCACCTTTCCAAGTTACCGCTCCATTACAACGACTTTCCTTTAAGATACTGCCGGCTGTGGGCAAACCACAGAAGTGTTCAAGTTGTTACGTGCATCTGCTAGTGAGAGCTTCAAGGATGCTGAGTACACACTTTAGCTCTGGAAGTTGTAGTAGCCCTTGCCATAAAATATTTTGATTTCCCAGGTTTGTGACTTTTAAAATGCTCTGGTTATGGACTCAATTCACCTGATCAACACCAGAAGTCAGCCTACAGCATAATACTGACTCACCAAAACATCGTTATTATTCTTTAGCACAAATCCTTTGCATACCATTCTGCCACTGCAGCAAACAGCTATTCAATTTTGCAAAACATATTGAGAAAGCACAGTTGATTCAGGCAATAATTTCATCTTTATGAGCTTTTAAAACAACTCTCATAGCTACAAATACAATGCAGGCTGACTGCACATCTCATATACGGAAAACAACCCAAAGGATGCCAAGGACAGAGAAAAACAGGGGCTTTTGCTTTCAGCAGTCTCAATAATTAATTCCACATGAAGAGGTGCTCAGCAAAAAGCACCTCCATGACAGGTTTAAGAATTTTCCACCAGAGGAAAGAAGCAACACAGACCTGCACACTTACCTCTATCCTCCTGAGGTGAAAGATGGTTCATGGGAAAAACTGGACTCTTCAGTTAATTAAATGTCAAAACAACAGAATCCTAGAGCCTCAGCAAACACAGGCATTGACCTTCCATGGGCAGTCTTCACATGAACTCTCCTGATAGGGGACCAGCATCAATTACTGAGTCCTGCAGAGGAAAAGACACGTTTGTTTGCATTATCTTTCATTTATCTTTCTGAGTTATTATTCACATGATGCAATTTTCAGTGTTTTAAGTAGAAAGACAGCAAAGTTGAGGTCAACTATTAATTCACACTAGCATCATTAACAGCTTGCTGAACTTCTTAATACTATCAATTGCAAGGTATCTTTTTTACTTCACTGGAAAAGAACTCGTCAAGGTTCCTCAAGCTTTAAGCTACTTGGGGAAATAAATGAAAGATTAATACTCCAACAAATACTTTTTTAAAAAAAAATCCTCCCCTCCCTCTTTGCCTAAGAAATAAATAATGAGATCCTTCCCTGCCTCACAAAGGCACGGACAGCAAATTGCTGTTGTTACTAAGCAGTAAGCTGGAAGCAGATCAAGGGGATTTCTCCAGTTCCTCCTCTTCCAGACTTTCTGTATCACTTTTGGAAAGCCAGGTAGCCTCTGAACCTGAGATGAACACAACCATTTCTCTCCCAAAGCACATGCACCATAAAAAAGATACTGCAGCATGTCCATTTTCTTCAGCTATCCCCTTCTCCTGTAAGTCACACCTGTTGAACCTTGTTCCTCTCAAGCCGAATGCTAGCATATCAACTAATCTGTGGCTTGCAAATACCTTGCTTGGTTGAAAAATTTAAGTTCATAAAATTGGGTCCACCATATTGTGATGCACTGCCTGAATTCTAATGAAAAGTAATTTTTTAAAAAAACAACCACGAAAACACTGAGATGAGCTTCATAACCCTTCTTCCAAGCCACTCCACAAGCTGCTGTTTTATAGCCAAACTCACTGCCTACCCCAGCAAATGCTCTGAGACAGAAGTCCCAATGTTGCTTTTGAACTTTTATCTGTAGTAGCTACAGGATGCAATTCATCTTAATCAACTTTAGACACCTAATAGCTGGTTGGAAACCAAAGCTGGTAATTCCAGGGTCCCTCTGCAGCCAATAAACAGACCCATGAATCTCCCCTTGGAGATGCTGGATGGAGATGTCTGCAGGTCCCCAGCATTCCGGCCGGCCCCAAAGACTGGCTGCTGCTCCAGCGGATCACATTTGGCTCCCAAGGAACCACCCCGTTAGGAGGTCATGTTAAATTACTGCCAGGATGCGTCTACTTTCTTTCTCTCTCTCTCTCTCACACAGGGTTACCAGGATTATTGGATTAAATTTATACCTCTAAATCCAAGCATCTGACGTTAAATGAGGGGAGTACCACTATCAGTTCAGAACCTGCCTGTCCCCACTGCTGCTCCTGCTATTCCAAAAGAAATTACTTACACGGAGACGGTCATTAGAATGCTGTCTTACTAATGCACCCATCATTAACAACACAGGACTCTCATAAGTCACTCGTCGCAATTTATTCATGAAAAATCAAGTAAGCAAAAGGAGGGAGGAAAACTCAGACAGAAGCTTCGCCTCCCAGGCACTGGCAAAGAACAACTCCTGAAGCTTATGGATCCACATCCAAACAGAGAGGTATGACTAGAGCACATCCTGATGGGAAGTGGGATGCCTGCCTCGTTTAGCATCCATTTTTATACACGTGCATATAAACGTACATGAAATATGCACAAAGTGCTCTATCACTCAGGCTCCCTGTCTGAAACTTGCATTTTACCCATATGAAATGGTCTCTGAATTTCTAAATAACATGTATGTCCCAGCTGCTTTCACCCCTACAATAAACAGATCAAATGGCATGAAGGAAGGAATGTTAAAAACAGAAGAACATAAATAATAATGGAAAGTTTAAGAACACATTTCCAGATTCCCAGGGTGTGTATCTGGGGGGTTTAAGCTCCCAAAACTGAAATGGGAAGATGTTCCTGTTTTTAAAAAAAATAAATAACTCCTCTCCATCTGGCGCTTGTAATAAGGAAAGCAACGATCAGAATAAAAAATACATCTAACAGATGAAAAAGTAAACTGTTTTCATGTGAGAATACATCAGAAATGAAGTGATATGAAGCAGCAAGAGAAGCAAAGTGCAATGAGAGGAACCACAATACTCACAGGTTTGAGTATAGCAGGTTATAAAAATTACCTAGGAACAGCAAATTCCAGCAACAAGTAGAGGATTGCTACTGCCCAGAAACAGAGCGACCACCAGCAATATTATAGGAACGGCAGAAGAACACAACAAATATTTCTGATCATTAATTAAGAAAGAAACCAGATGGTATAGTCATGCCACAGGAAACATTTTCTATTCCAAACAGCAATGCAGGCAGATGTGAAACAACAGCTAACAGAGCTGGCCGTTTTTTAAGTCAGGAGATCTTCAACTGCATCCCGGGGCTTTTAAAAGAGCTGGACAAGAAAAGGTCTGGTCCTTTTATCGCAGCTTCCTGCAAGTGTTAGAACTTGGGAGGTTTGACAGCACTGGTGGACATGCTGTCGTGTCAGTATTTTAAATGTCTGAGCAGGACGACCAGGCTAATAACAAGCTATCAGGAAGAGATGGAAAATGCTGGTATAAAACCCAGTTAGGAGTTACAGAAAGTAAATAACTGATGTCTATCGACACGCAGGTCTTAAATCAATTGTATGTGTTTTTATTAAGACTACAAGATTGGCTGCAAACTGTAATAACTCTGATACAACTAACTTACAGCTTGGTAAATCATTTAACTTTGTGAAGTATGATTTCTCAAGTAACTGGAATTACATTACATAATGTGGATTATATTGAACAGATTAATAATTGGGCAAGCGACGTCATAAAATATAACTAGACCATCATTAATCATGTGCTTGTGCTGAAATCCCAGAAGGAGCAGTTCTTGCGCCCTGCATTACTCATCCTCCTGCAAGCCATGAGCAACAGCCACTGCAACTCAGACTCACACCGACTCTGAAAGCTACAGAGAGTGGAGGACACGAGATAACAGTCTTTTACCAACACGACTACAAGCAAAGACCACACACAGTTTTATCACCAAACACAAACATGCATCTGGGCACAGAGACCCTTCCCAATCCAGACGGGATGTACCAGAGGAGGGACACACCAGCAGCCTGTGAAGGCAGCAGCAGCCTGTGAAGGCAGCAGCAGCCTGCTCGGTGCAAGAACAAGGGGGCAAGAAATGAAAGTAGCAGGTGGCAAGTCCAAAACCAAATAAGAGACAGTGGGTTTTTCCACACACAAGCCAGCTAAACACTTTAGCTCCTTGCCACAGGATGTTGTGCACACCAAACATCTGCGTGAGCTCAAGGAAAGAATGGCTGTGTCATAAAGCAGACACCCATGATGGTTACTAATAAGATGCACGTCATCTCTGGCTAGGAAAGTCCTGGAGATGTTGAAAGATCAGAGGCTGGAGAGGTGGAAGAGTGTCATATAGAGTCTGCCCAGTTCTCACATCCTTCTGGAGGCACCACTTTTAGAAACAGGGTGCAGATCCATCAATGCTATTCTTATATTCTCACTTAAGAGCAGAGGAAACCATACTTTGGAGAAGATCTGAGTGATGGTGGACCACCAACCGCACGTGACTCCCCAGCGCAGCTTCCTTTGGCAACAGCGCTGCATTGTACACGTGCATGAAAAACTCCTGAACGTGGGAGCTCAACCCACTACTTCCAACACAACTGAACTGAGGGAGATCCTACAGCCTCTCCTGTAGGTGACCACGCCAGATACTATTAACAACCTCTCCTTTTCCAGAGATGGTTGTAGGTCCAGAAACCTACAGGCAGCCCCCGAGTCACTCCCTGACTGCAACACTCCTGCTCAAGCAGTGGAGTGATGCCGTCCCAGGGTCATCAGATGACCTGAGCCCAAACCAGCAGAAGAAAGTGGGTTTGAGAGGCTGACAGAAACATGTGCCTCATTTAGAAAGCACCAAATATCTTCCAGAGATAATTCCCTGGCAGAACTGCTCCATCCTCCAAGCTCTCCCATGTCCCACACGCTTCCTTTAACCATATGAAGACTCTGCTAAGCTTTCCCAGGCCATTGCTACACAACTTGTCTGCAGACCTCTACTCAGAGTCCACAAATCACAGTAAGAAGCTAAAGGAGCTGGATCTTGGTTTTTCTTTCCAAAACACAATACCTTGAGGCACTAATAAAAGACACTTCACAAGCACTATTATGCACAAGCTTTCAGTTGAAGATATAAAGAGATCTGGAGGACAGATAAAAGAAGTAAGTATCCATAGATTACATATATCAACAGCCCAGGATATTTTCCCCTTTCATCAGAAAGCCTTTAAACTAGTAGGAATATGCACTTAGAAATTCCCAACATTAAAAACTCCAAGCCCTCTCAATAAAGCTTGTACTGACTGGTGTCCTTTGCTCTTCCCAAATCCTGTATTCAGCATTTCTTGCTCAAACTATTGACAACTTTCAGTGAATGGTCTGAAGTGATTTGCTTGAGGGGTATCCCTGGTTTTCCCCTCCAACAAAGCATCAAAGTTGCATTGTTCCCTGCAACCCAGCCAAGCACAAAGAAATATCCCATACAAGTTGATGGATTGGACCCTGGTTTTAAGCAGTCGAAGTAGAAGGCAAGGAGTGAGTTATCCACGATCTTGTTAAGCACATCCCCTGAAGCTGCTTTGAGCAAGGTCCAGACCTGATGACCTCCTGACACCCTTTCCACCTAAACTATCCTGCAGCAGCTATAGCGGATTCAGCGTATCAGAAGTTCTCTTTATCCCATGGAAAATGTGTTCAAACACACACAAGACAGCCTGGTGTGTTGCTGAACCCATCAGCCTTTCCATCCGTATGTCTGCTTTGAAATCCTACTCATCAGTTGAAAAATTAGCAGAGAGTATAAGGAAGCTAAGACCCAACACGGTGTTTAGGCTTAAGGTCAACTGCTCATACATTTTTGAGCAAATATATCCACTAAACCATTTCAGACATTCCAGTGACCAGAAGAAACAGGCTCCTGTCATCCTTCATCTGGGCTAGACCTCACCCAAACCCTTTCATCTTTAGCTTACTACCACATTTTCCAGTCCCTCGAAGTCATGTGCTTTTTACTGCATCTTCAGCCATGGACCCACGGGGCATAAAAGCTTTGCATGTGAGTTCTCACGCAGCCCTGCGAGATGGCCCGAGCCACCACGGCACCTCTGAAGAGGCCACCATTTAGTGAAACATGCATCTTTCAATACCTCCCGTTACATTTTACTTGAGGCTATAAATATTTTATCGGTAACTGTTGAATATTAAAATGCACAAACAAGGGTCCATGGAGGCAGGATGAGAAACAGCAGTGCCCTCTGCACTTGACGAGTGGGCTCCAGACCCGTAACGTGGAGACAACCTGGCTCCAGGTTTGTCCAGCTGTGGCTCACGCTGTGACCGGAGCATCCTCTCCTGCCTTTCCACTGCAACAGTTTGTTCCACTTAGCCTCAGTAATCAAAGCTAATAAATTATAATAAAAAGCAAGTGGAAAGAAGTTAGGAGGGATTTCATGTTTATTGTATGTTGACAAAATCCATAATTTATTTACTTGTTTCTCATTGCTGTGCTATATATTAAAAGGGCACGCTGCAAATCAGTAATAAAAACTAACTACCTCGTTACAGCAGGTTGCAAGAACCTTCCTTCTCTGCCTGCTTACAAGTAACATGCAGCACCAAATATTTTTTTGCGACCCCTCCAAACTCCAATGCTGTTGGGCCAGTGTAAATGCTGCATTTTTGAAAGGGATATTTAATCTCCCTAGAGTAAGGACAGTCAGGCAACAGTCTCAGGGCAATGCTAATTCTCACCACGTTCCCCTCCCCCCCATGAAAGTACTCTTTCAGGTTCCCTTTAAATTTGATTTTGCTTAAGAACCTACATACGTCTTATGGCGTCTGGAAAGCTTGTTTTTCCTCCTTATCTACTTTTTCGTGTACTGCTGCCTGACTTACACCCAGTACCAAGTAAGTGTTGCAGGAGACACAGAGAGAAAAGACGTTTTGCAAGAGAGCTAAATCTGTTTGCCAGTTAACTGTTGCAAATTAGAAGGTCAGAAAAACAATCCTTGTATTTGGAAAGAATAATTTTACACAACTAAGACCTTTTTAAAAAAAAAAAAAAAAGTTAACTTTGTTCCAGTAAAGCGACTTGTCTTATCTACCCAGGAGGAAGTTTAATAAACAGCTTTCTGTACTTCCAAGGTTTTGAACGTGTGCCAGGTTTTGCAGGGATCTCACTCGTCCTAGATGAAACTGCTGGGCTTCAACTGAAAAGCAGGAAGCGCAAAATACATTTTTTACAAAATCTGAAGGAGAAATAGATCGGGTTTGTTCATTTAGCAATCAATAACAGACAACACTAATGCTAAAGTCACATCTGCAGATTGCTCCTACTGGTACAGACCAAGAACACTGAATCAACCTGCTGGTTCCCGAAGCCCAAGGTTCTCCTGTAGGACAGGAGAGGTGCATCACAGAGCCCAAGCTAGAAGCACTGCCAGACTTCTCCTAACTTGAGGCTAGGGCAGCTCCAGGTGGAAACACCTGGCCTTACATGTTAAGGTTCATAGCCAGTGCTGCTGGGGCCATCTGGGGAGAGCAGAGAGGCAGAAATAGCTCCAAGGCTGGGGCAAAGCAGCAGCAACAGCATTTTATGGACCACTGCTCAACTCTCCCAGTCTTGACAGACTGTCCATCAATCATCCTTGGGGATATCCAAAGGACTGAAGAGGCCAAGCTGAATTTCACAGCCGTATAATTTGGGTTTTGACCCACTGAAAGACAAGTAAGGAGGACAAGAAAAGATGGAGGGCTGTTGGGTGCTTAAATCCCAACTATCTCCAGGTGGCACAAAGGAAGAGAAGAGCTGAACAGAAAGGAGAAGCTGTACTTATGCACGTGACACCAAGTAGCAAAACAAACTTCTTTTGGCAGCTCCCCACAACAATCTCATACATCCACGAATGCTCAACCTGCCCCACGTCTCCTACACCATAGCTGGTTCTTCTTCATTCACCTGCCTCATCGCAGCACAAGGCCCAGATTCCCAATTTTGGCATTTCTGCAAATTGCTGTTATTTTGAACCAGATAAAGATTTCACAAGTGCTGTGAAGCCATAACAGCACTTTGCTGGCACAGGTCCCCAGCCGGACCACTCCAGGAGCCTTCAGGCAGTGGGAAGAATTCCTCCCTTGCCCCAACCTGACCGTCATCAGCTCTGAGGAACACCAAGCCTGCTGCAGGATCCTGCAAAGAGAATAAACCTGAAAGCTCTTTAGCAGATGACACTTTCCAAGGGTGCTTCAGCCATCCCTGCTGCAGCACACACAAGCCGTACTCCTGTTCTGCATCCCGAAAGCAGAAGTGCGCTTGAAGGGGAGAAACAAAAATCCCCAACCCAAACCCCTAAGTGTTTTTTCTGTCTACACACAACCCAGAACCCCAGATGCCCACTCACTACATTTTGCCAAATTAATCTATAGCTTGCTCCTACCCAAAGGAATCATTAGTTTTAGGTCCAAAACCTCAAGTTGTTAATGGCCTTAACTGCACACTTTCTATTAGTTTTTAATAACTTCCTGATATAGATTAGATCCAACTTTATTCCTCCCTCACTGGCTGAACGTGAACTCTACAAACACCCTGATTTCTGGAACGGCATCCACATTCTCAGAATATTCAGTTTCTCTCATTAGGGCAAATTTGGTTTCAAGCCAAATGACATATAAATAATTATTTACAGAGCTCAGTACTCCTGTGGTGCTCAGGTTCCTTTTCTTCCAAAGCTTCACAGTTAACTTAGAAAGTGTCTACCGTCATTTGCAAACTATTTTATCAGACTGACGCCAAAGAATTATAACCATTTGCTTGCTTGATGTCAGCTCCTTGGAAAGACTGAAATTGCAGGATGCTTCCAAAGGACTATACTTGAAGTTATCTCTGAGTCATCCAGAAGAGATGACCTTGTACAGAAGAGTAACTGGTTTGAAGAGCTATGCAAATGCTAATTCCACAGGCTGGAAAGAAGATGCATCTTTGAAAGTGGAATTTAGGCTGTCGCAGGTCCCCTGTTCCAACAAAACCAGCTCCTACCACAATTTAAAAATATATCCTTAATTTGAGATCTCCTGCAAAGAACAATGTCAATTTTAGGAACATGAGACTGACTTTTAATTCTTTCCTACCTTTCTTTCTCTCTACTCAGAGCCAATGACTATGGTTAGATGATGACAAAGGGGTTTATATGGGCACCATCGTGAAACAGGCTGCTGTCCAAGTAAACCTTAAGTGATGCACAAATAGGCCGATGCACCAAACGATGCACAGACACTGTGGTGGCCTCAGCTCTTCATGATCACTTGAACAGCTGTGCACTGGATTACAAGTATATGATACAGTACTTTATACTGTTTACTTTCTTACTGTCCATCATTACAGTGTGCTTAACAACAAGCACCAGCAGCCTGGGACAGATGTTCTTGCCTTTTTTTCTTCCACAACAAGAAGTACTTTTAAAACAATGAATGAAGAAGGATATCATAAATGAAATATATAAAGGATATTGTATATAAAATTACAGAGTTCAAAAATTTTCCTTAATATATTACCACAGAGAAGGTGTACTAGAGTCCAACAGCAACAACTTTGCTATTAATTCATATGTCTGGACTTCCAGCTCTTAATTACCCTTGTCTTACATTTTTAACCAAAGACTTTTTATTATCCTGGCGACAAAACAATGACAGGGGGAGGCATTAGACATTGCAAAATCCTAATTCTCTTTATTTCAGTGAATTTGGAATTCCAATTACATTAGAACTTAAATATTGTTTCATGAGGGCCTGGTTATGCTGAGTCAAGCTTGGGAACAAGTGTAAGCTGAAGATGCAGAGCACTCTGCACCAGCATTTGTACATATCTCTAATAACGTTGGTGTCCTCAGCCCTGTGATTTCAGATCTGTATTTCATTATCTTTACTGAATCCAAACTGTGGCAAAGCTCATTATATCCAGAAGCAATTCAGAAGTTTCTGAGAAGCTGACTCAATAGGTTTCTTTAAAAAGTAAAGCCAACAGAATAATTTTAGGATGTTCTCTGATGCCCAAGTGTCATGTCTTAAGGATTAAATACATTGGGACGATGAAGGGGAAAAAAGAAATGAAGACAACTTCCTGCAACAACCGCCACTTCAAGATCTGACAACTGCTCTCCTCTCGCTGCCCTCGTTACTCACATAATTGTACTTGAGATTTTCATTCAATGTAGATAGCTCAGATAAACAAGACTGGATATGAACAAAGAAGAACTGTGTTTACTGTAATCCCTGGCTGACAATTAAATAACACAAAGCTATCAATACTAAGAAAACAATTATACTGGAGTTATAACTCCATTTATTATGGAATAGCATAAATCTATATATGCATAATATAAGAATACGTAGCTATAGCTACAGGAAGAAAAATCAGTAGTAAAAAGGTAATTTTGAGGACTAATGAGTGAAAAAACCTCTAAACTTTCATCACTGCTCTGTTACTGCAAACTAAAATACAATGCTGTTCAAATGGTTTAAATGCATGTTTATCTGTTTTCATTATTTCAGTATGGTACTCAAAAAAAAAAAGTCATTTTATCAAAAAAGAAATTACTTAAAGTGGTAAGAATATTTCTAGAAAGTTTCATCAGTGTCAGGACCAAGGATGGGAAATGTCTTATGTCTCCTCTTGTTCTACCTGAGAGGGGAAAGGGAAGCGTGGGGGGAAGGAAATTTCACATACAAAAGCATCCGACATGCAAGCTGCCACTGCAGCTGGCAAAGCACAGGTACCACCACAGCTGAGGACCATTAAAGGCAGCTGGGAATATGTAGCCAAAGCTTTTAAGATGACATGCTTATCAGCCTGAATGCTTAACCAGTGCTTTAGAAATAAAGGATTACTGGGAGTAGAGGGCCTGTGTTTATACAGAAGAGCTGTAGTGAACTTAAAAGCTTTACAGCTCTTTGTCATGTATTTATGCTTATTTAAAAAAAAAATCCAAAATGCCATGCTCTTATATATATTTATAACTTCAGCTGTTTGAATGCTTTGTCTGACTTGATTCCCAATGGAAGTTGAAAATCATCAGCCCCACACACACACACACCTTGATGTATTATTTTCACCCACAACACTGCAGAGGGTGAGCAAGGATATGCTGAGGGTGGACATCCCACCCCTGTCACTCCTGCAAACAACTGTGATGGCCATGCAAGCAGTTCAGGACCGAGACAGCAAGGACAACTGCTTTATCTTCTCAGCTCCTAGCACCTGCTGCCAGACCAGATTCAATCATCATCATTTTGCAAGGCAACTTGAACAGATAAGGGTTAACCACAGCTTTTCCCTTTCTCCACTGCAGCCTCAAATAGCTCCTGAAGTCGTCTACTACCCAGCTACACTCCTCTAAGCCTGTTTTCCAGTAATTTTAGAGAAAAGGGATTCCAGCTGCACATGCAGACTTGCAAAGTGTCAGTGCTAATATATGTCCTCCCACTTTCCTGCTCTTGCATCTATCATGTCCTACCAATGCTCCAGAGCCACCTCAAAAATACAGCATCATGCTAGTTTTCTGTGTGGTCTGCTGTCAAAAGAGGGCATGGGCAGGGAAGGGAAAAGACTTTTCAGAAGCAGACGAGTGTAGCCACACAAGCTGAATGTAACATTTTAAAATACGGGGGGGGGGGGGGGGGGGGGGGGG
>JAVJGJ010000059.1:72682836-72723733 GCA_035590215.1 Microhierax caerulescens | reverse complement strand
CCCCCCCCCCCCCCCCCCCCCCCCCCCCCCCCCCCCCCCCCCCCCCCCCCCCCCCCCCCCCCCCCCCCCCCGACGGGGACGACACACACCTCTTTATAAGCTGCTAAAAGTCAATTCATCGAGATGTTTTTTCTGCAAAACTTATCTCTTGCAAAACTTCAGATCCTGTGGGCAAACCAACCCGTTAATGTTCCTGTTTCTCCCATCCATCATCCAGAGACCAAGCTCCCTGCTGCTCTGATCCTTCCAGGGGAACCAGCTCCAACAACAGAGGATTTGGCTGAGAATTTCCACGTGTGGCTAGTGGCAATGCAAACAAGCCATTTTCTGTGAAGCTCCTCAAACCAGTCCCAAACCACTGCCTTTCCTTTTCAGAATTAAGAGCAGATGGTAAACAAATCAAAGGACAGTTATCTAAACAGTTGCTGAGATTCAACATCTCTCTTCATTAGCCAGCTGAAATACATTGTTTTCACATTCCTACTCCCAACTCCGATCTGTTTATTGGTTTGCAATAGTGGGGAATTTCCTCCTCCTTTTCCAATAGCAACTTGGTAACCACAGTGCATTTGGCAATTTCTTAAGACAATATTCCTTTGAATCGTTAACCAAAAGGGGCTGGAAATGAGAAACAGCTACACTGGAGGTGGTACAAAGATGCACTCCGCTGTAGAAACTTCAGTGACGATCAAATCTCCTGAACTAACTCCTCTGTGTCTCCATTTGAGAGGAGAATTTGAAATACCCGTTTCTGACAAACAAGCTAGCAGCAAAGCGAAGGATTCAGAAGTGTCACCTCCAATATCCGTTCAAAACCTGTACAACATGCTGCCTCTAAATCGCTTTGATCTACTGCAGAGCAGCACATCTTGTGGGCAAAGCCACCTTAAAGAAAGCAGGGGCCGTAGACACTTCAGGTGGGCATGTGGACAGTGCCCAAAACATGAGGACAGCGAGGCTGAGCTCTGTCCATCCCAGATGGATGCTCCTCTGCCCCATCCCACCGCGCTGGACCCTCCTGGCAGATGCCATACCTAGACCACAGGACCACCAGGCCTTGGCTGCCAGGGTTTTCTTCACTGCAGACCCACGTGCCAAAGCAGAGGGGATCACCGCAGTGAGAACCAAGGCACATTTGGGCAGAAGACACCAGATGGAGAAGGAGCACCCTGAGGTCTCCAGTAGTCCACAGGTCCTGAATTTCACCCAGTAATTCCTCCATTCAGCCCACAAATTATGATCATCTCCAATTATACTTCATTCAGGTAACTAGAAAGGGAACGTATAGGAAAACATGGATGTCAGCTAAAGCAGACACCATAATGAATCCCCAGATTGCTCCAGTGATGTTTATACTCTAACACAAGAGCACTCCAGCTGCAATTTGCTGTATAGAAACACGACCAGAAAGAACATTGCAAATCTAGCAAAAACCCACCTATCCCTTCGCTATATGCAGTACCAAACCCATCTGCTAACCCATTAATTAGCACAACCTCCCCATTTCAACATCACACTGAGCTCTACGAGGGGGTTTGTTGCCCGTGTGCTCGCCATCCTGCCATGTGTGCTCTGGGAAAGGCACCCACCCCATCCTCAGCCAAGCTACCAGGCGGTTATCGCTAATGGCAGCAGCAGAACAGCGAGAGGGCGAATGCATGCAGAAAGCAGAAAGGAAGAGGAAAATCTGGAAACCCTCCCCCTGCTTTGGTTTCTACATGTGCAAAATGGGAATTATCGGTGCAGTTGCCTTTTGTTAGTGCTACAGGCTTTGCTTACTGCACCTTGTAAAGCAGCGACGTCTCCTGCACAAGCGTTTTTGAAAAAGTGTCACAGATCTGGAAAAGGAAATTACATGAATCCAAACAGATGGTTAAACAAAAGGTTAGCTTCTGGTTCTGCCACCAGAGGAAATAGATTTTTTTCTTTATCAAAAATAAATCATATAAATAACATAAACACCAGTCAATTAAGTCAAAATAATAATTTAGGTCAATCTGGACCTAACATCTTCAGCATCAAACTGCTAATCTCAGCATTCCTGACTTTCGGTAGTTGAGTTTTAAAAATCATTTCAATTATTATAGGTCTACAGGGTCTTGCGTTGCATCTGCAGCAACCTCACAGGGTGATGCAGGCGAGAGGCTGAGCAGCACGGATTCTGGTCACATTCCCAAAATGCAAACGGGTACAAAGAACAGCATCTGTGTTTCATTTCAGTGGGAAGATTCTCGTTTATCAGCAGCCAAATTTGCTGGCCTATCACATAAACCCAAGTGTGGGCTGAAGGAGCATTTGGGAGTTTGTTTTCTTGGTGGTTTTTATTCCCCAAACACAGAAAACTGGAAGACACAGCACCAAAGCCTCAACGCGTGCCAGTACAGCACTGTTAAGCACTGGACTGCAGCAAGAGACGGTGTTAAAATGAGCTCTTTGGAGATGAGTTTTATATATAAAATTTCCATGGTTACCTTCATGCAAGTTACCATGGATTAGGTGGGACTAAGTACTTATTTTTCCAAAGCCATTTATAAGCATTTAAGAGATCTTTTTTTTCCATTCTTGCCTCAAAGTACTTCATACCATTAGCCACTGTTTTTCTGATCATATACATTATGCATTAAGCCTTAACCAAAACTTAATTTTATACTTGTACAGTTTACAGGAACCGCATTAGAGAGAGGTATGATAAGAAGATATATGCTTGTATAAACGTCAAAGCTAATCTTGACAGCTAGAAAAATCCTACTGTGAATTAAAGGTTACAAGAAAGTATTTTATCATTCTACCAGATGAAACAGCTGTTGCACCTGATTTTTCCAGATGTTAGAATTCAGGGCCATACTCCCATTGATAACCATGACTAACACCTACACAACTGTGTTTAAACAATTATATTAATGATTCTTGTTGTGACTAAAGGAGCTCAAGCTAAAGTGGTGGTGTTTCCTGTCCAAAGAACAAAATCTGTAAGATTATATAAAATTAGAGCTTTCTCTGCTCAGCATCACTTACAGAAAAACTCTTTATTTGGACAGAATTTCTTGATTTGTACTTGTAATCTAATATTCAATGCTGTAGGATGCTACTTCTGGGAGGTGACCTACAATAGTCTAGGCAGCAAGTCTAGGAGCTGCAGATCTATGTGAATATCATAGTCTACACCCAGCTCAGCCACCTAGCTGGCTGAGCACCAAACATACAACCTACCTAACACAGCATTTTCTTCACCTGAAAACTGTGGGAAATAGACTATTATAAGCATCTCTTCAGATTTATTTTAAATGCTACACCAAAAAAAAAAAAGTACTATTTCACGCAGGATGCCAACACATGACAGAAGATCCCAGCTGGAAAGCCAAATGGTCCCTCAGAAAAAGACATTCAGTTCAGCAAAACGGGTCCTGTCTTTCATGACCTGCACTGCCTGAATATGACAAAATGACAAGGAGATTTACACAAAGTATTTTATTTCCGTCCAACAGCCAGCCTTGCTTTGCATCACATGCTCAGAAGACCCAAATCTTAACAGCCTCCATTCTACTGCCCCTGAAATACCCACACACTGTCCTTTCTTTATTGGTCACTAAAATATCCCCACAAATGTAAGGCAGAGCAGACAATTTAAAAGGTCTCAGTACCATCTGACTGGGACTATGGGTGTGTTATAATGGAACTAAGATACAGAAAATGAGTTACACACCCCTGTTATTTGCAGTCCTACTTATCTTCCTCAAACTGCTGAGGCATCCTAATCCCCAGTTTCAAGAGAATCGTTTCTTAAAAATGAAAGGAAAGCAATTTTCAAAGGCATCCCACCTGGCAGGAGGTTGGATGCCAGGCGTGCTGGCAGCGTGGGTTTGGCTCACCAGACCAACATTGCCCCCAGTGCTGGTCAAAGCCAGGCTGCCCTTTGCCTCCTGCAACAAAAACGATGAGCTCGTTTTTCACATCAGATTTCCATCAGCTTCATGTTGCACTGTAACAAGCCCACAGCGCTGAGGCAGCCAGATGTGCCCCACAGCTGTCACTGGGGAGTGATACTCAAGCCCTGGGAGGAGATCTGGTTGGGAACACGTGACTTTCTGCTGGATCAGCCAGTCCATTCATCCCCATCCTTCCTTCAGATCTGCTATTTGAGCTCTGCCATTGCCAGGCATGTCGCCAAGAAACAGTAAAGACAATTTAATTTCTGGAGGAGCAGTAGGAAAACTGCAGATCTGGGATATTATGATAAAGACATCAGCTCTGTGACTTGTGCCACAGAATCCAAGGATATGATATGAAGATACCTGTCACTAAATGTTTTCTTTTCACGGTGTTACAACTTACTCAAGCAAAACTTCATCAGATTGGCAGGACCTGGTAGAGTTGAAGGTTTCAACTCCAGAACCATTCCCTTAAGTTAAAACAGCTTTCTGTTAAGTTTTACAAAGTGTCTTTATTTTTATTGGGACATTGTAAAATGTAATTTCTCTACCTCAGTACACTTCAAGAAGGAGGTACAGATACAATACTGATTTTTAAAAATACTCCACTGAGCAGTAGTATATGCATATTAAAAGGAACCATTTTATTCCCAAAGACAAGATGCTGCAAAGCAATAATGTATGTAAAATACACTTCAAAAAGGATTATTTTTTTCAGATCAATCTTAAACAAAAGTGAGATCCAAACCATACAGGAATCTAAAAAATGCCTGGCCAGAGAAAACACTGAGCAGTGAAACAGCCTGAGATTATTTGTTAAAGGGATTTATTCCCCCTTTTTTTCCTTTCTTTAGAGGTTCCCAAGTGCTCCTTAGCGTGGGCCAGGTAGCAGAACCTAAACCACCAAGAAGATCCAGACCATTGGCACCACAAGGTGCTGAATGAGTGTCCTCATGCTATCTCCAAGTAGGTTTTTGTTCAGCTTCTCAAAGCCAGCCTCAGCATTATCGATGGGTAAGACAATCCAAATATTATCTGTGCAAATCTACACCTGCACAGGGACACTGTGTTTAAAAAAAAAATTGCTTTTAAGCACGTTAATAAGTTGCTGAAATTCTTCATCTCAGGAGAAGCCCATCATCTACAAACGTTTTGTGTTCTCAATCACGTTAGAGCAAATTAACTCCCCAGTGTTTGAAGTCTGAAGTGAACTCGCTCCATGGTAATTACCTCCTGTTCCTGTACAAGTAGCTGCTTGTGCCGGCCCAGCTCACTCTTGCTTCAAGAGGCGATGCTCCAAAGTGCTGCCGTAGTGCCGTGGCTGTTTACATTTCTGAAGACAAGCCTAAATAACTGTGTTTCCTCCCCTGCTTTAGAAAATTCTCCCCAGAAGAGCTTGTTTAGCAGAACACCATGGAAGCTTTTTTTTGGGGAAAAAAAAAACAACACCTTTGAAAAACACTATTTCAAAACTGCTTTTTAGAACAAGCTCTATAAAATTATCTTGTATACGTGCTTTTCCCACTCTGTTAAGCCAGACTGAAAGTGAGAATTCCCCAGTGATTCAGCACATCATTTGAAAACGTGACACTTTTATTAAGCCCGAACAAGGACAGGCCTCTCAGGGAGGCCCTTGACTTCCAAGCACCTGGAGACGTTCAGCACTTTGCCAGGCACTCAGGGTGGGTCCATGCACAATATCCACATGGACAGGAAAGCTTTGCTGCTGAAGGTACAAGCCCACAGGTAGCGAGCTTGTATTGGCAGCACCTCCAGCAAAAGGATTTTTTGGCTTAATTTGGTTCTCCTAGAAGGTTTCAGCACACTATCAGCAAGTTAGTCCAGACTTCAGACATATAAAAAGATGTAAAGCACTGGAAAAAATACATTGCATGTTGCTCCCTTTTCTATCCCTCAGTTATCCACCTCTCTCCCTTCAATACACACCCTCATCTTCTGAAATTTTCACAAGGTCTCCCTGTTAAAAATCACACTCCCTTAAACAAAAAACACTGTCTCAGAGGCCACCACCATGATGGGTGGTTTTATATTTTATTTTTGTTTATATTTGTGGTCTTTGCATTTTGCAAAGTAGCCAACATCACCGTGTGGCTTAGCAGCAGCAGTAGGCCTTTCTGTTCCCTTCAGTTCGCATCAGAAGATCCCAAAATGCACAGAAATTAGCCAAAAAGTCCTCCACAAACTTGGTGATGAAGACTTGGCACCTAGGAGAGACCTTCATGGTCTTAATCCGGTCTTGTTCTCCAAGCAGTCATCACTCCCCTCTTAAATTTTATTTCACAGACCTTAAGGATGCACAGTATAAAGGGTAAAAAAAAAACGGAGAATGAACCAGAGATCAAAGACTGCCCTGGCAGACAGAAATTAGACTTAATATGCCTTGAGAGTGCTCTTGTATAAATAAGTATTTTGAAGCTGATCAAGTGTTGATAAGCACTAATATGCTTACAAATGTCTGCTCACAGGAAGAAAAAAGTATCATCGAAGAGGATTAGGCTATATACAAAATGTACTCATTTCCTAAAATGAGCAAATTAAAGGAAAATATTTTTTATTTGTTTCCATATAGGAATGTGACCTTCAAGTTGACTGTGCCATCTCTGGAAAGCTATCCAAGTGGACAGGCAAAACAGGGGAAGTAAGCAAAATTAATCCCAGAGAAACCCCACAGTAATGGACCTGACACATTTTCTCCCATAAGAGTGGAGCTACATGGAGATCATCAGTAAGAATCTAAATTGAAAGGCAACTAGAGGGTGGGCCAGGCAAACTACATCAAAATCCAGAAGCTAAGTTCCGTCAAATAAATACTATTTGCTAAAAATGAGGATTGAGATCCTGTCCATCTGGCAAATGTCCGAGACATCCTCTTAAAGCTCTCTTGGCTCTGCAAGAACAGGACTTTATCCTCTAAGGAAAAAAGATGGGAAACAGCTCACAAATCTCTTCTGTGCTGATTTTAGTCCCTATGGATGTGATTTGAGAAACAGTAGCTTCTTCTCTTTATTCCCACCATAGGAAAGAAGAGATTGGGAGATGATGTTATCTTTTCCAGTTTGCCTAATAAGAAGGCTAAATTTCTTCTAACATTTAAAAAACATAATCTGGCTTCGCCTTTATGTGCTTGGTATTTGGAAAGGGATATACACAAATTCGATTTCCCAAAACCTATGCAGCTGCATCAGGCAAACTGGGATAAGAGATGTACATATGGGATAAAGGACACATGACCTGGTAGTAATGCAAAACCTGCAACTGGTGGACCCAACACAAATGCCTGTAACCCATCAACTCTCCTGACGGAGGTGACTGTGGCCAAGAACTTTAGTCAATTGATGAAATAAAGAACATTTGCCCCAGGCTCAAATGGATATTCCATTAATTATGTGAGAATTAAGCTAAGATTAAGCAAAGATAGGAACCTCTCTTACAGGAGCAGAGGTCAAGGACTAAGAATTTGTTTAATTTCATGGATAAAAACAAACTGACATAAATAAGAAACAACGTCTTAACAAATGCACTCTTAAACACAGGCCTGAGATTTTGTAATGCTAATATTTGTATATAGGCTGGAACCACTGAAGCAACCCCATTAATGCTTCCCAATTTATGAACCTGCTCCACTGAGAGGGGAAAACACTCAATTTGGGTAATAACATTTATAGTTTACTGGAAAGTGCTGACCCCCCACCAGAGTAAAGTATGTTTCCAGCAGCACTTAGGGATTCTGCAGGCAGGGTGACATGAAGAGTTAAGACCTGACCTGACCATTTTGCTGGACCAGCAGATCTGAAGCTGAGCCCACAGAGATGTTTCTGTGTCACCACTGAAGAGTGGGGAAAATGTGGGAGCACTCACTGCCTGCCCGGGTTCATGCAGTGACGACCATCTCAACCTTGCCCTGCTTGACAAGCAAAGAACCTACCGAAGATGAAAGCTGTGCCTCACCATGCCCTTTGTAGCCATAGGACAAGCAGGAATGCTTTTAAACTGGAAGAGGGGAGATGGAGATGAGAGATGAGGAAGAAATTCTTCCCAGTGAGGGCAGCGAGGTGCTGGCCCAGGCTGCCCAGAGCAGCTGTGGGTGCCCCATCCCTGGCAGTGCTCAAGGCCAGGCTGGACGGGGCTGGGAGCAGCCTGGGCTGGGGAAGGGGGCCCTGCCCGTGGCGGGGGGTGAGACTGGGTGGTCTGTAAGGTCCCTTTCCACCCAAACCATTCTGTGATCCTATGATTCTGTGATTCTTCAGTTCCTCTTGGTGTACTGAGTTCTCCTTAGCTGTGGGGTGCTCAGGGTTCAGATAACTTTAATTCAGCGAATTAATTTTGCATTTAGTGCGCAATTTTCAGTGACCATTCATTCAGCTTCTTGCCCTTAATTGTTTGGGTTAGTTCATCTAGCAAGGCTGGCTCTTTTCTATGCTAAATGCAAGGCCACAGGGTTCTGAGCAAGCCTCGGGCCTAGACCTCCACAGCCCTCATTAGCTCACAGCCCAGGCAGCAAACACCAGGAGCTAACTTCTAAGCACAAGAAGTGCTGCTGGAGGCTGTTGCCCTGCTCAAGACCTACACATTTTTCCCCAAAAGGTGCTAATATTCCACAAAGCTGGTGAAACAGGCATCTCACTCCCCATTCACATAAAGCATCTGCATGTGTCATCTTAAAGCTCTGCAAGAGATGAAGCAAAACATGCTAAACACTTAGAATTGATATATTAATAATATATAAATATATAAATTATAGAAATATATACCACAAATATATTAAGGATGTTCCTTCAAGGGGATCTGGCTGACCTCTCAGCTATTCTCATGCTGTGTTTCCAGCTGCAGGACGGACACAAAAGTAAGTGGATGACTAAATGTCATGACCTTGCAAACAGTGGCCTCCAGCTTTCTAATCTTAAATCTTCCTGTGACACAAAGAACCTGTGAGAACATCTAAACTGACTCCTAAAAAAGGAAATCCCAAGCTGTCTGCAACACATTCTTTTTTCTAGAACTTGTAATTTTTTTTCTGTGTCCAAATAAGCGCAGGTATGAATCCGTATTGTTTTAGTTTACGAGCACAAGAAACAGGTTACAAATCTTCTAAACATAAAATAAGGGTTCCAATGGAGGAACTCAGCCTGACCTTGACCCTTCCCTACCTGACAAGTGTTTCTATTTCACTAATCTGTCCCTAAACAGATTCATTGGAGAGCAGAGGAACAACTCCATCTAAGAGCTGGGTAAGGGAAAAGGATTGGATGCAAACGCATAGATTACTATATGGAAATGACATTTTTGAAAAATGTTATGCTTCCAATAGTTCTGGCACAAAGCAAGGAATTACATCATTTATTCAGAACCCGTGAATTCTGGACTCCTAAATGTCTGGGATCTCTACTCCTAACAGGTCCTCTCCTTAAAAATCCACAGCAGATGCTGAAAATTCTCTGTCCCTTCAGGATTTCTTACTGAAAGTGTCGCCTTCTCCTTTGAAAAAGCGCGTAAAGAAAAATCAACAAAGCTTAATTGTTACCATTTCTTGGAAGGAAAGGGCCCACAGCCTATTCAGCCTCTCTTCCTCCTCCTCCTTCTCCTCCAAATAAAACAGCAAGCACCATACCTTAAGCAAGCGCCCATTTCCATGACAAGCTTGGCACTCGTGCTGGAGCCTTTAAAGTCAGAAGGACAAGAAGCCAAGC
Source organism: Microhierax caerulescens (assembly GCA_035590215.1). NCBI lineage: Eukaryota > Metazoa > Chordata > Aves > Falconiformes > Falconidae > Microhierax > Microhierax caerulescens. The sequence goes on along the minus strand of JAVJGJ010000059.1, from coordinate 72,714,096 downwards.
AGCACGCTGCTCCGAAAGCTAGCCGAGCTAGAACCAGTTCTCTAGGACAAATACACTATGTAAACACTAATAACATAATCTACTTAAAAGCACTATTACCAATGATATAGAACCACTGTGAATTTTCTAACACTAAGATAAATGCTAAGACAAATATTTGTTTAGTGCTAAGCAGAAAGACCTGAGCAGAAATGATTCTGGCCTAGAGCTGCTCCCAATGAACCAGAGCTGCCCAAGCACCGCGGCCGCTCCAGCAGGGCTTTAAAGCCGCTGCAAGGAGAGGGGTTGGTTGTTGGTTTTTTTAATTTTATAAAGCAGTATTAATATTTTATGATGGCATTCTTCTGCATTCCAAACATATAAATAACTCCAGATTGCTGAATGCTTCAACAGCCAAGAATATATCCTCTTTACCCTTTTCTGCCTTTTTCTGTTGCGGGGGGGTGGGGGGTAGGGGGGGGGAAGTATACTAAGTATAATGAAAATGCAACCTGACATCATGAGCAATTCTAGGCTTGTTCAAAGACTTTGTATCTCTGAAAGAATATGAAATCAACCTAGCCGGTCTGTTTAAGAGGGATGTGTAATAAAGCAGGTATAATGAAACTGTAAAAACTGAAAAGGCAAGACAACAGGGACACTGTACAAAGATTATTCTTTAATTTCTCCTTTGACTTAATTCTGTGTAGATGTATTCTGTGGTCAACTACTTGCAGTCAAGCAGGAGAAGCATTTCGCGGTTGCTATTGCCAACTACAGCAAGGGAGAAACTGAGACTGCTGCTACCAGAAGCCCCTGTGCCGAGATCCTTGCTGTCACAAGCAGCAAGGGAGTTCAGGGGTGAAGTCAGAAATTATATGAATCCCAACTACGAGAATATGCCCTGAAATCTTCCACATGCATCCTAAATTATTGAGGTCATCCTTTCCTCAGGACTTCCTCCAGTCATTCTTATATATTAAACTCTCAACGTCATACACTCAAACTACTGCCTTTTAAATGGGCAATGAGAAACAGTCCAGAACTCTCAACCTTAATTCAGTATTTCCATCCTTCCTCCTTAAAACACTTCAACCCCTCCAAATAGGTGCTGAAAAATATCAACAACACTTTTCACTTAAAATGAAGAAAACACACACAGAAAAAGTCATGTAACTCCAAGGGCTAACAAACCCAGGTCTGCTCTCCCAGTCGCACCATTACAATCTGCTGCCTATGGTTTCTATTTTTCCCTCACATTCATAACCAGCTATTGAATATTTTGACCCTGATGCATCACATACATTCACCCATCACAGCCTCATCCCCACTGCTGCTCGTTTTATGCCACTGAAAACTCAATGAGTCCTTTTATAGGGAGGTCCTACCTCAACACTAGACATCAGGTGATACTCCCAGATCAGGGACAGTGCTAAAATCCAAAATATTGACCTTGCCTCAAAGGAGTGGAAGGTTCAGGTTAAGTCTCTGTGGACCAGCCTCACCACTGGCGCTGCACGCCGCAGGAGAGCCTCTTGGACGGTGGATCACAGCATGTACTGGTCCCTCCAAAAAACAAGCCGTTGAACAAAGAGAAGAAAAATGAAAACCACAGCAAAGCAATTTCACAAAATCAAAGGACATAACCACCAAGCCTATTCAAAAACAAAAAGACTATGCCCTTCTTCTGGTATACCATCTTATTATTACAGCTAAAGCATGCAAATAAAAAAAAAAATCTTGGTCCAATTTAACTACAGCAGAAGTTACACTTGCCACTTTATCAGCATACGGAAAAGGAATGACACTAGGAGTAGGAAAAAGCTTGTACAACAGCAGACCGGTTCTGCAGAGCAATATTGTATGTTTTTCTAATACATAATAGATCAAACAGCTTAATAAAAAATAAGCTCATTTCTGACAGAACAAATATTCAAGGGCATGAAATACTGTTTCAAATTATTTCACTTAAAGAGGAGAAGAAAAAAAAAAAATCTTGGCTGAGCAAGCCGCATGCAAAACTGCAGTGCTGTGCCAGCAGCTGTGGGGCTTCGGCGCAAACCACAGCAGCAGAAGGCTATCACAGCTATGAAGTCACACAACCAGCTCTCATTCTTCCCGTTTAGAAGCTACACTTTCCCATTGTACACCACAACACCATGATATCCCAAACACATCTGCAGCTCGCATTTTCCCCCCTCGTCTGATTGATGGGAACCACTTTGGTCGAGAGATGATTTCTGGCTTCATTGTATGTGTAGTAACAGATCCTTTCCTCTCCATGGCAGGAGCATTTTATGTGGTTAATACCAACGAATGCTCGTTGTGCCAAGTCCTCAGTGCAACAATAGGAAAGAAGATCCCCAAGTTTCCTTGAGAAAAATCCTGAAGAGTCCTTTTCCAGTATATAGGGAAAAAGAAATGTAATATGCAACCTTATGTTTGAAACTACTTAGGTCAAATCTGCTCAGCTTGCAAGTAATTTTTATTTTTTTCTTAACTGCCTGCCTTGTAAAGTCACCTGGCAGCTAAATGTCAATATAACTTGTGCTTTGGCACAAAGCCTCTGCAATTAGGATATTTCATTATGGTACCGGGTACATTAAACACATTTATGTCTTATTCTTTTTTGTTGTTTTACTTTAACTGGTAGTTTTGTTTCTTCTTACAGAATGCCTGCAAGGTTTGTGTTACTAGTAAATAAAATATTTAAAATTATGTTCTCCTAAAAAGAGATCTCATGCGTTAACATAAACCAGAAGTGAGCTTATTACTTATACACCCCTTAAAAAACCAAGGATATTTATAGGGAAAGACACCAGCAGAACTGCACTAGGGTACAGGACACTGCAATAGGTATTTCTATCTTGAAAATCATTGAACAAATCCACTTTAAAAATACCAAGTGTAGCCCCAAGGCCACAAGGAGAAGAAAGTGGTTTAGCAGGTAAAACGAGACAGCCCATGCTTTAAAAACCCAACTGAACACATGACGATGGTTCTTACATAGAAATACTGCACAGCAAGCAACTGTATCTGGTCAGTAAGTGCTTTTTAGCCTGCTATCATCCAGCAAAACAAACTGGCTCTTTCTTCAAAATGCCAGGACCTCCAGCAATTACCCCCTGACATCCTAATTGACTCAGCAACTGAAGATTTTAATTTCTGAAGCCTCATCTCTGCAGTTAGCCTTGATTTAATTTCCCACAATCTTTAGCAATAAATTACTTCTACCCAAGCTTTGCCTCTATGAGATTACTCATACAGGTAAAACACAAGGAACAGTTGGAAAATAACTTACAGGAAAGTCGGCAGTCACATTTGAAAGGTTGTCATTTACAACAAATTATGCTGCAAAAAAAAGCCTTGTACTATGAGTCAGAAGCTAAAGGTAAAAACCTACCATGAGATCAGGAGTCAGTATTAGCAAAATGCGAGTTTTCTAGTTGTCCCTTTCCCTGTACAATTTGCTCACCAAGTGCTGCACATTATTAGTCTCTATAAGGATACGCCATAAAGTTTTCAGCGTTTTGCAGTTTCTCTGGTTTTCATTTGGGGTTTCAAAATAATTGAAAAAAAAATATTGAGAAAGCAAAGTCTTAAAAAATCAAATACTGTGGAAAAACGCAAACGGGCACAGTGCAACGTAAAAAAAAAAAAAAACAAAAAAAAAAAAAAAAAAAAAACCAAAAACTTGAAGACGTCAGCACTAGCTTTTCTGGAAGCCAAAAAGACCATTAGAACCGTATTTATTTGGAAATGAAGCCCTTGCTCCAACACGACCCATGCTCCGGCAAAACACCCCGTGTTTTGTACATGGATACAAACCCAGCACGCAGATAACCATCCCAATTAATAAAGCAAAAGCCCTTTTCCCCAGATTTAGCGAGCCTAATAGGTTAAAGTACATGTCACACCCTTTCTCTACACCCACTACATAACGCTCGGCTTTGTTATGTAGACAAGCAGGCAACCAGCTTAGTAAGCATCTTAGGGTATTTACAAAAGGCCTCTACATTAGCACTCAGATATTATGTAAACTAAGCCTTTGCAAGAGAAAGATCCATTGCAGAACAGAGAAAAACAGACATTTCCCAAAGGGATCACTGTTTTGAAACAATACTTTAAAGGCTCTACCACATGCTGCTCACCCATACAGACAATTAAAAACACAAGCTCACCAAACAATTAAGGGTTTGTCACTGGCATGAGGAAAAGTGGAATAAATTCTAAAAGTAAATGTCAGCTTCATAGGGGCATATATGGTGATTTGGAGAGGATAAATGTGCACAGCTCCAACATTCCCAGCACCATCTATTTTTGGTATAAGCTGGTAGAGAAACAGGGCTAAGGGAATAAAGGAGCGAGATTCAGCGTGCTCAAAAGCAGAAGAGTTCACAGTGATGCTAAGGTTCCTTGCAGCATCTCCGGCACAACCTGGCCCTCTCCCACCACCCCCAAAATCCCCGGGCATGCCAGACTTGGTGTCTCCTGGTCTCCATCAGAAGAAACCAAAGGGGCTGAGATGAGGCAAGTGGTGCAGGAGGCCAGGCACGCAGCTAGCCAAAAAGAAAGTTGCCTCTTCCAGTCCTTACCTCAACCCTCTTCATCTCCTCCATTCATGGGATGAGCCTGTAAATTCTCGGGGTGAGGAGCACATACCTGTCAAGCGTTGATTTTGGGTGGTTATACCCTACATTATGCTCTTCCTAATGGATTCCTAGCCCCGTCCAGGCAAGGAATAGAGAACAAGGAGAGCCCCAGAGAGCAGCGGCGAGACCATCCATCCACTTCATAAACTAGGTCATTTATACTTTTTTTTCAAAGGAGGCGTGGACCATAGCACCGTCCCTACGGCAGGCGATGCCGAGGCTCCAAGTGTCTCCAGAAGCATTCCTCCCTCCTCACGCTCCCCTGGGTTATAATTACTGGCAAGAACCACAAACACATGCTCAACCTTCCTCCTCTGCTGGGTTCAGGAGACCAGGCTACAAACCAATTCACAAGGCTGGTAGCCCTCAAGACACAGCTCCAGAAGTCATGGGCATTCCTAATCAATTCATGCTTTGGAGCAGAGCAGCCAGACCCCTATGAATAGAAGCTACAAAAGCCCAAGAAACACTCGTTTTCCTGGTTTGCAAGGAGGGGGATTTTCTGGCTCCATTATTTCCATCGTTCTGACTCAACACAGGCATTTGCGTACGTGTATAGACATCAGGTGGAGATGGAGCTGCTATCAATGGAGAGTCAGTCTCCTGGAAAAGACAAAAGGTTCATTTCTACTCATCAAGGCTCTTGTAAAACACCAGTCAGCACTCAGGCTCATCCCTCAAGCACAAGAGCAGGTTTTGCAGAGTAAAATTTTCACAAGCTCAGAAAACCATGGCTGTTCAAGCCCCATGCAAATGCCAACTCCCTAGCAACACAAGCTTCCTATTCTGGAACAAAAGCTCTCCAGGAAGGAAAATGCTCATCCTCCAACGAGGTCAGAGAAAGCCTGACATCATGGAAAGATGCTACCACTCAAGCTAGAGGAATGTGCTGAAGCAGTGTCAAAAAGATGTACAGAAAAGCTTGTTTTTGTTTGAGCTAGCACAGCACAAGGCAGGGAGCTGGGTGGAAGCTGCAGCACCCGCAGGGGTGCAGCTCTGCTGCGTCCATGCTTGGACACTACACATCATCAACCCGTACCTGCTCTTCCAGAGCCCAGCCACTCCACCCCAGCCAGCTGGGCTCAGCACAATCCTGAACCTTTTAAACACCAAGAGGGATCTGTCCTGCAAACCAAGCAAGCTTGTGGAAGTGGGGGAGCAGAAATTCCGCAAAATTTAGAGAGCAAAAATGTTGGATGCTGAGCAGTTACTCATCATAGTTCACCACAGACAATATTTTCTTTTAAATTTCTATTTTTCTCCCCTTTTCTTATCCTCACTCTTGTGCTGGTACAGCATCATTTTACTCCCCACACAGCACCTGGGGCTCTACGTTAACCTGGGGGCTGGGAGCTCCAGCACTGGTATTCCCTGACACTGGTTACACAACCTTTGCCACCACGTTGTTTTGCTTCCTTTCTACACACTCCTGGGTTCAGCCTCATTTAAAGTCTTTTACTGTCAAGGGAGGTTTTGTGGCAACTTTCTTCTGGTTACAACTTCACATTTCAGGCTCTTAAAACATCTCTTAATTCCTCCTTTTGTAGTGAATGCAGCACTGGTAATGGTTTCCCCACTCACTCCTTATTATCAGTCATCCAGATCCCTGAGATAAAGGGCTTTTTTTAAACCAGTTGAGCACATCACACCAATGTAAGAACAACTTAGGTTACAATCTGAAGCCTTCTGAAGATTAAAGCCAATTATTTCCAGACTTTTACCATGGTTTTCTTATTTTCTCACAGAGGTTAAACAAGTTTGGTAAGGTTACATGGCCTTCTGCAAACCTGCCCTGCCTCTTTTTAACCCTCTTTCCCTCGCTTTAGGTGTTCATTTTTTTCAAAAAATGGCATAAGACTGGTATTTATTTCACAAAATGATCTCACTACCTATTTACAGGGTACCCTTCTGTTGGAATATTAATTTATTGTATGCAGTATTCTTAGTCAAACTTTATTTCAGTTTATTTTGAAAGAGATAGGCAACACCTTGGGATTAACCCTCCCCTTCTTCCAATATACTAGAAGTAGTGCTATATTAGAAGTCTTCAATATTTGATTAGCAACCAGCATGGCCTTATAAAAAACTTTGGCAGCCTTTAGATTGCTGTGGTGGTGCACAGCCAATATTGTTAAGGAATGTTTTAAGCAAAAAAAAATGTCCAAGTAGCAGTCCTGAATACTGTACTCTCTACACAGATCTGACAGTTGCTTGGGATTTAAGTAGGAAAGCTTGAAAATTTAACTACTTTTGTAAAGCCACTTGATCATATCGATAGTGAGGTGCTCCTATCATTGAAGCATGGGATATTTACGTGTTTAGTGCCCAGCAGCACACAGGACAACCAAGACGACAAATCCAGGATCAGCTCTGGCATCCACTGATGTGAGCAGCCTCAGTGCTCCTTGGGACTTGCAAGACGGCTGGGCTACATAACCCCCAGTTTGCTGGTCATATCAGCAAACCACCAAACAGCCATTTCACTTTTTGGAGATTTTTTTCCTACTCCAGAATCCTTCAGGTCTGAACACAGCAGACAGTTTTTAGCCTTTATCTGAAAGCCAGATCAATTTTTAGGGAGTGCTGAATCAGTCAAAGGAAATGTTACAGAGAGATTTCAATGTAGTAGTAATTAAAAGAATTCAAAACATCTGAATTTATTCCCCTTACTGGCTTCCCAGGCGTCATTTTTTTCAAAATCTGGGCTAGCTGCTAATTTTTCAGTGCATCTCATCTCTATTCTGGAAGCAAGAAGGCAACTGAGCTGCCTTTTGTCTGGTCAGCACAAACAAGCTGAAAAGATCTGGGTTACGCAGCGGGCTGGAGCTGCAGAAGTTCAGCCACATTGCAGGAAGTCGACTCTGCAAAATTAAATCCCAATTTCCTTTTTGGGACGCATATATTGGCTGGAGATAGGATGGTTTAAATTTTTTTTTGCAGCAAAAAAAGAAGATTTTGCATGCCTCACGTTGGAGGTGTTAAGCTAATGAAACGGATCAACAGGACTTTTCATGATGGTTGGTCAGTTATGGACATGAAAGCAGCAGCTTCGTTGACTTATTTCTTTGATTTGGCATTTCCCCCTCCTCACAGCTTCTTTTTTTTTTTTTATTAGACCCTTTATACAGCAGAAAAATATAATTCACAGGAAGCAGATGTATGTGAGAGGGGGAATTTCTACAAATTCATCTTGCACACCCCAAAAGCAGGTGGGTCCTGTAGTCCATTCTCAAGCGCTTTGCTGAATGAGGCAACAAAGCCCCTGCTACCATATTAATGAAATCCTTTCTTTGGAAACACTTACTTTCTATGCTGTAAATTTAGAATTAAAGACTTTTGAAGGCAACTCCTTGCAAGCTGATTTGTTTTCTTCAAACTCCACAAAATCTTGCACAAAATAGCCAAAACTGTCCAAAATTATATTTAAATCCCTTACTACCCAAAACCTGATAATTGCCTTTAACCTTCTTAGTTTTCCTTGTCTTGTTTTCCCACTGCATTTGTTTCTTTACAGCTCACACCTCCTATGGTTTAATGCCAGGCCTGCTTTTTTAAAAACACTACTTGAGACAACAGGATTTACTTGGCTTTAAAGCCGAAGTTTTGACAAATTCATTTCTTAAGTTCTCATGCTTGCAAGGAAAATTCATGGCACCTCCTACCAAAACAGATCCTAAGATCCAATAAAAACCTGGAAAACCCTTGCTGTTGCATCTCCTGTTTGATGAATGGAAATCTCAAGCTTCCAAACACACAGGCTAAGGGACAGACTGTCTGTCCTCAAGGTCAATCTTATTATGATGAAGGGTCTTCATCATCCTCGACTTTTAAATTATCTGCTCACCAAATAGAATAGAATCGTTAACAGTGTCTAGTAAGTTCAGCTCCTTCCTGATCCATAAGCATTTCCCTGTACCTTTCATTTATCAGGTCTCTTCTACCTCTTCCAGCATTCCCCAGTGAGCTACAAGTTTCCTCCATGCACAATCCTACCTGGTGCAGTTCCTCAGGATACACCCTCCATCAGCACAAACAATCATTGTTCCACTAAATCCAATGGGAATATTTTTACCATCTGAGATCATCTCCTCTACTCCTACCTCTGCATAGCTCAAATCTCATCTCTTTACCATGCTGATGCTCTCATTCCCCACAAAGTTTGACCACTTACAGTCCTCTTCATCCAGATCCACCTCTTCATGGGCAATTTGTGCTGTCTGCTCCACATTGTAATTTACTACTTGCTTACGTTGGCTCTTACAGATTTGACAATATGAAATACCTTATGCTGAAAAAAATACTCCTGGCCATAACACCTTGTTAACTAAATCCAAAAAAGATGCCATCGATGGTGAGGGCATGTTTTGGGCTCCGGGCTGTTCTCACATGCAGCATAGCTCCCTCTGTACAAATCAAACATTTGTTTTGCAGTGTCTTTAAACTTTTTTACACCAATTAAAAATAAATAAATCAAAGTAAATCCCATTTGCTGCTGGCATCACATCTGCTTCGCCTTTTTGTGATCTCCCTTCTAGAGCTTTTTCTAAATAGTTTTATGGCTTTATTATAGTTACAATGGTCAAAATCATCTTATTATGCAACCTGTTGAGACAACATTTTGAAAGCATGACAACTGGAAGCGCTGACGATGAATTAATTATTACAGTGTGAATAAGTAGTTTCATCCTTCTGATGTCCAAGGATGAGACTTTACATAACTTTTAAAGGAGACAGGAAAATTTTCATCCTTAGATTGCTCTTCAAGAGGCTTCTCCTGAAGTTCTCAAGTCTTGGCTCCTACTCTGCAGAATTCCACCAACAACTTACTACAATCTCCCAGGCAATTTATGATTCTGGCAAGACTCAGTGCAATCTATCACTCGGGTGACAGACAGAACATAAACTGTATCCTGGCTGACATCACTGCTGTAGTCTCTAGTGAAGTCAGAAGAAACTATTACAAAATGAAAAACAATGCTGTCAGAATTGCATGTTTTCTGCCGCTCCTAGAGTTCCATATTTCTTCCTCAACGCAGGTTATTTTGTTTAAAACAGACTCGCTTTATCCAAGAGGACTTTTACCATCACTATTAACTGAAACGCTCAAATAAAAGATTACATAAAACGGTACAAAACAAGCCTGAAAGCAGGAAAGGGAAGGCTGTCAGAATTCTCAAAGCAGTTGCTGTGTTGAAACTACATTAAAGTATATTTTCAAACACTAGTAAGGCCTTAAAAAGATCAAGTATATGAACAAGGGTTGAAACTACTAGAAAATGAGCAAATGATTTGACGCTACCAAGAACAAGACAAACTGGAGAGGTCTACAATTTGCTAAAAGCAGCATAAAACATACCCTGATCCTCCTAGAATGAAGGCTTTTACTTGGATCTAATTCACTATAACTTACTACACAACAACTTAGTCTTGTTACATAGTCCTAACAAAACCTTGCAGAAAGGTAATTAAAACAGGTGGACTTCTCACATTCCCTAATTCTATAAGCAAGGATACAGCAGGCTGCAGAAGAAACATAGAACCTCCAGGGAAAACATGCTTGCTAAAATATTCAAAAAATGGAGAAAGCCTTGGGTAAATGCCATTCCTACATCAACAGCAGAGATAGGTCATCAGAAATTCCAGCCTTTGAGGATAATGCCTTCTACCCAAGAAGAAGTCTGAATGAGGCTCATCATTAACTACGACACATCTATCACACAAGCGAGAAGATTCTTCCCACCGAGACACCAATGAGGATGACTGGCTTATCAGGTGAATCATCAAGGTCACCAACATCCTCCCATGTTCTCATTCCTCAAACAAATCAAAATGGAAGATAAATATTTGCACATAGTGCTCATCCAAATCCAAAGACTCAATGCCCGTTATTAAACACAAGTAGACAGTAGCTCACTACCACTGGCAAGAATCGCCATTTTCCAATAAACCGGTGGTTTGCTCAGGGATTAAAATTTTTAGAGGCAAAAATGTGCAAAGTTATCAGCTGCTACAGCACATTGTGTCAGTCCCTTCTGCCATTTCCAGAGCTGGAGAAGACTTGCATGACAGCAGACTACATGAAGATTGACACTTTTACCTCCCACCTGCATGGGACTCCAGCAGCCTAGAAACTTTCCCCAAGTACCCTGGTACTGACAGGGAATGTCTGACAGACATTTGTATTATTACCATATTCTTTCTAAACTGAGCAATTAATGCAACACTGACTTAGCAACACAATCAAAGACAAAAGAAACCTGTCCTATTTAGCTGCCTAACACATCCAAGCATGGGCAAAATTTGCACCGTTCTACCAAAGCCTCCCTTCTCCTGAAAAGGAACAGCAAGAGATTCTTCTAGAAGAATTAAATAACTTAATTAGCATGCGTAAGTACTTACATCTATGTTTCAAGCTTCTGCCTTCCATTCCAGCCTGCCCTCATCTTCCTTCTCTTCCTCTTCTCTAATACCTTTATCCAGTTTTCCTCCTCCCTATTTTCTTTTCACTGTCCCTCATTTCCCTTCCACAGAAAGAAAGGTTCAAAATACCAAAGCAGCATCCTCCCCTCCACAGACACTGCTCCTTCTATTCCTATAATGGCTTTTATAGTTTTTCTTCTTGCTCACTCACTGTTTCTGCAACCAGGATGGAGGTGCTCCCTTCAGCAGGAGCTTTTAAAGGCGAGAGGCTTTGTTGAAACATTGCCTGCCCAGGGGCACGTCAAAGGAACTGTGAGTGCCCACCACACACACACAGACACACACACACACAGACACACACGAGAAGGTTTATAATTTTTTTCTAACATTATTAATACCAAAAGAATGCAGCCAAATCACAGAATAAATGAGGACTGACATTAAAATATTTGTGTACTTGTTTACTTCTCTTGCTAATGGTCCTAATTACAGAGGCCACTGTGGTCTACTAATTTACCTCTCAGGGCACAAAAACTATTTCTAAAAATTCAGTAATGCCTATGAAACTTTATTTAGAAAAAGAATAGGCTCAGATCAAAAGAAATGTACCCAACCTGCACCCATGCCCAGGAAAGCAGACAGCTGCAAAGGCAGCCCATGAGGACACGTGGAATTTCTTCACCGTGACACTACATGTTGAAAAGTTGGAAGAGCAGAGCAAAGATCCTCGAAGAGCGTTTCAAGCCAGAGAGAATATACTGCAAATAGTATTAGCCACCGAGACTATTCATTTGACAGGTTTCTGCTGCAGCTGAGGTGCGCCAAGAAGCTTAGTAAAGCATTCAAAGGCCTGCTGGATCACATTACAGACACCACTTTCATACTTATGTGCAATAAAGATTGAGTTTAACCTAAATATACATCCACTTAAAGTGACAGCTATCCTTTTCAAAGTAAAAATACTTCTGAACTTTTCTAAAAGTTTTTCTTAAATGGTTTAACCTTGCTTGCAAAAGTTTCCGAACAGTCTGGTATCAGTACATCGTGCTCCTGCACTGAAGATTATGTTCAAGACCAAAACTAGATATATGTCTACGGGAAACTGGAACACCAAGCCTGTAGATGTACTGCAATGTTCTTTTTATCTAAATCAGTTTAAATAAATAGAATTTGCATCTGGCTGGAGACAGGGTATAGATAACAAGCATTCCTGACACACCAGTTGCAAAATCTGCATGCTGTGGTTTCAGACTTGTACATTTCTATAGTCCAAGGCGCCTGAATTCTGGTCTCCTCTACAGCCACAAAATCACCTAACATCTCTTGCTATGATTTTCTGCAGCAAGGTGGTCTATGGCAAGGGCAACAGCCTTTGCTAGCATGGCGACCCAATATATTGCCGTTGGACATACTGGTTTTCAGCCAACATTATACAAGCCTAAACTTCCAAAGGGGCTTAAATTAAGACAGGACCTCTTCAGCTGTGATGAAGGTACAGAAGAAAAGCAGCAGCAGGAAAAGAATCTCAATCAGTTGTAATTTACCCCCCAAAATCCACTCGGATGATCCTTTGATTCCATTTTTCATTTGAACCCCATAATATATCTAGCATGTGCAAAGTGCCAGGAGCACCTTCTGCTCTTGCTATAGCAGAGCAACCAAAAGCATCGTGGATTCAGAGCCTCCTGAAGAAAATTCTTAGACTGAAAAACATTAATTATCTTATGAGCAAAGAAAGGCAAAAGCAAAATAAAAATCAAGAGAAAACAGGGAAATGAAGAAATCTAGCTATGACTTATGATACTCTGAATGCCCACATCAGCCTGCAGTGACGCAGGACGGCTCTCGCAGGGATGAGCACCACTAACCGCCCAGACCTGCCCAGCAGCCACCAAGGTGTAAAGCAGGTTTCCATGACCAGCACAGGAGCAGGAGCTCTGCTACAGCTATAACCCTTTTAGCCCAACATCCAGAACCCACAGGCTGGCAAGTGGACACTGCCACTGAAGATTACCTTGGCTTTTCCCCAGGATGAAGTGAAGAGGGTCACCACGGAAGGAACAGCTGTCGCTATCTTGCATGAAAGCAGTTCCCACTCGCTTTTTCCTCGCTAGCACAAGCCGAAAACTTCTCCTGACAAGGGCTTCTCTCCAACGATGCATACAGCACTTGTCCTTAAAGCAATTACACAGGCTATGAGCTATTCACCATGTCAACAACAATTTCTCTACTATGGACTGAAACAGCTTAGGAAAACATGCTGCTGAGGTCTGCCTTCCCTGCTGGAGAGCGTCTTTCCACTGGAGCCCACAAGAACAGGAACAAAAAAATCTCCTCTCCCGAGGCAGGCGATGGATGGAGAAGGTAAAGCTGCTCTGCCCAACTCCCGCTAGTAAACACGACACAACTGGCATCATTGGAGAAGAAGGATACTAAACACTTTATAAACATCTTTCCAAAGCTAGTGGAAGGCTACTGCTGCAAGCGCCTCAAAATTATCTGTTTTACTGGTTTCTGGAAATAACCGGTTAAGCTACCGAGGCTCTGACAGCCCCCAGCTCCTCACAAATTCATGTTATGAGCTGTGGTTTCCTGTTTGTTATGTTTTCCAGTATACTTAAGACACTGCCTTGAAATAAGTTACTTTACCCCTGCCCTCCCCCCGCCCCGCCCTGTCCAAGGCTGACATTAAACCATGTAAACATCTGTTTGAGGTAACAAGTTTGTCTTACTTTCAGAAGAGGGAAATTGCCTAAATTTAGGGCCTTTATCATATCCCTTTGTAAATATATACCTCCTATATGTTTTTGTTTAATAAACTACTCATCAATGAACATTTAAGTGTTCAAAAATAAGCAGAGAGAAAGCTTGAAACTCATTTTAATTACGCTTTGATAAAAGAGTCAACCCATTTCTTCATGCACTGAAAAGCAGTCATTTAGACTGTCATCTTAGCGAGTGAATTAATTTTCTTAAAAGCAAGGGAGAAAATGGGAATGATTTAAGTTAACGCTGAGCACCTAGTAAATGTTTGCAGCCTTTACCCAGGTTATGCATTATACCACCCTTCCTTTAGGGAAAAAGGTCAATCGTGTAGTAAAAGCAAAATACTGTTGAGTCAGGCCACCTGCAATCCAGCCCCAGTTCTGAAATCACGCAGCTGCAAGTCCTTGGCCGTGCTGCTGAAAGCTTGTGACTCCATTTAGTCATCTGCAAAATGAAATGTTGGGTGACACCGCACGAGCACATCTGCGCACGCGTACAAATCGCGATCTTTGGAACAAAGAGGCTGTACGGATACCGTGGTTCAGCCTGGGGCCTTTCACAACGTCGTGCCAGGTAGTGTACGTGGCTCACAGCAGTGAAGAGGCTATTCCTGCAAGCAGGGCTTACTTTACTCAGGGTGGAGGATGTGTCGGTGTAAACCGTTATCAACACGTAGCACGCTTCAAGAATAGATAGAGCCCAAGCAGCAAAGGTATACACTTTTCCTTTTGGACAGATTACCAAAAGAACCCAAAACCTGGCACAGGCAAATGCTCTCTGCTGAGCTGCTCTTTATTGGATGGTGATGTTCTGCTGCACTACAACACACATTTGGATCTAATTACCCTAATAAGAGTCACTGAAGGGATGCACTAACTATATTGTCTCCAGTAGGTCACCAGCAGGAGCCCTCTCTCCCTCTGCCACACCAAATCCCGAAGCCACAGGGCGGCACGCTCCACCTGGCTGCCCAAGGAGCCTCCCAAGCAAGCCAGAGGAAGAAGCTGCTGTCGGTCAAGGTAGGGTATTAACAAGGAAAACAGCGTTTCAGCCTAGCAGGCAGGGAATCGCTTGCTGCGTGCTGCTGGGCTCAGCTGAGATGTCAGCTGTGACCCTCAGACAGTAAGCTGGCTGACATAGAATGGAAGCAACGGATCTGGAAGGTACCTCTTCCTGGTGTTGCAAACCCCATAGCACGATCCCCTTTCCTCTGACAGTCAGTGTGCGAGGTGCTTTATTCTCCTGGGATCGCACATGCACTTGGCAGACTGAGAAATCTCGTGTACTTTCATATAAGATTCCAGTGCATTAGTTATTATTTTTTAAATGTATCTGCTTCTGTAGCTCCATTAATTTCACAAAACCTTTATGAAGGAAGGGTGTGAAGAGCTATATTTGAGAAAATCTTCAGGTTTTTCCTCCCTTTTTTTTCTAGCAAGTCATCCTTTGCTTTCTTATTTTCTACTGAAGTCTGCAGAGTGTGGACTTTAACCAACTGTAAGCAAAAAGGTTCCTATGTAACTACACACAAAATTTTATCCTTTCAGATGATGCTGCTAACTAAAAGCTCTAAAAGCTTTTAAAAATATCTCTAAATTCTACTGTACACGTCAGCCACCCCAACCTCCCATTGACAGATGAGGCATATTAGAAGTCTGCCTTCTAATAAGCTATTGCAGAGGCACAAGTCTGGCAGGCTGATACATGTGATGCCTTTTAGAAACCCCAGGTGTTAAACACACCGATTCCATGGAACATGCCACAGGGCATTATGGCTCAGCCCCACCACTTGAGTTTCCAGTTGTGAAAGTACATTGTATCTGTAATCCTGCCTAATGCACATTTTGGCTTCAGCAACTCTCACCAATAAGGTTTTTTTCTGTTGATAAGGCTATCGCAGCCATTGGGTTTTGTCTTTGAAATGTCCTTGAAGGACAAAGAGTCAGAACAAAATCAGTAAAAGATATCCTGGAAATTCATAAACTGGGTCACAGGGAAACAGACGGAAACTCAAAGTAACTATTGCCATCTGAAAACACAATCTATAGTGCAAAGGTATAACAAAATGGTTCTAGGCTTCCCAAGACATACAGTTCAGTTCATCCTCTGGGATTTTGCTACTCCAATTTTTAAAGTAGATTCTTCATCATTTTATAAGGAAGTTGAGAGCAGTAGTGTTGCCAGGTTGTGCCAAAGAAAGGCGACTCAAGGGACTTTCTCCCAAACACCAAGTTAAATGAGAAAAAGAAGCCTCATTTCTTACAGAAACCTGTACGTCAGACACAACAGCTGCAATTTGTATTGCAGAAACCCCTAAAAATTCAAGTTATGGTTTCAGCATCAAAAGGGGGAAACTAGGTAGAAGCCAGCACTGGCATCTTTTTTTTTTTTTTTTAATTCCACTAGGAAGCTTTTCTATTACTCTGTGCTTTCAGACTGTGTGCAATTCACCATTTTGCTTGAAGCAAACGGGCAGTGTGAGGCAAGGCATGAAACACTGAAGAGCTCCGTGCCAGAAACGACCAGCTCGGCTCACCAGCATGACTCATCAGCCGGCAGCACAACTGAGCTCTCCCCAGCCCTGCGCTGAGAGTTCAAAGCAACTCTTCCCCCCACTCAAAACATCAGGGTCATGTTCTCAGCAGAATATCAAATACAAGAAAATCAATTATTTACGTCATTCTTTTAGTTGCAATGTGCAAAAAAATAAATATTCGCTGTTTTTACACAGCACATGGATATCCACTACACTTGGAGCAGAAATGTCATTTAAGCCATTCCAAGCAGAAATTACAGTCAATTCCAGAGATCCTGATAGGGTATAATACCCTAAACAAATGTTGCCAAAACATAAGAAAACAGATGGATAACACATGCATCTGTTGGAAGCAAATACAACCTTGCCCAGGACAAAAATCTTCATAAACAATAAAATAAAGCCCTACATATTTTTCGTTTGACTAAGAGGATTACACAAAGGGTTTATGAAGACATTTACACCAGTATTAACAAACTATACAGTAGCAATATACCCACTCGTGTAACTGCAATACATGTAACAGCCATTCCTTCGGGAATTGCTTTCAAATACCAAGAGAGAAATGATGCTCATGACACAGGACTTACCTGGCAGGAGGGAAAAGGTGCTGTAGCAGTGTTACAACAGCGCTACCACATCCAGCAAAGCTCATTTCCTCAATGCCACAGTCCCAAGGACAGTGCTTGGAGTAAGTCCCAAAGATAAGGGGACTATTAAGATCTAGTGCCACAACTATTGTACTATAAAGCCTTGCAGCGAGACTTCACTTATGAACTCCCACAATAAGATGCAGTTATTCTATTACAGGGGGGAAAAAAACCAACAACAACAACAAAAAAAAAAACAAAAAAAAAACCCCAACAAACCAACAAGCCCATGCTACAAATCTTGACGCTTAGGGCTTAGGTCTCACTGTATCCTCGGCACCAGCATCATCACCATTAGTGAATTTAAGTTGAAATGCAGTTGCAAGCTACATGAGGAGACTGGTTATACAGCCTAATGGGAAAGAATATTTCATAGACGTCATAGATTTAAAAACAAGACTGCAGTCTGAAACAAGACAGAGCAATAGAACACCACCCTGTTCCCTGGTACAGTTAGATCAGCCATAACGAATATTTCTAAGTCATAAAGTGTCTTCCACGAGCAAGGTGGAACCATTAACGATTACCTCACGTGCCCTACCACCAGTGAGCTTGTCAGTCCACCCTCCTTGAAGAATTGCTCAGCTGACCAACTTTACTCAAGCTGCACTTCAGGAAAACTCCTTCCTCTCCACCCCAGTTGTCCAAGCGCACCCAGCAGCCTCCTCTCTCAGTACACCTGTTGATAAAGCGATATTCAAATGCAAAACCAGATTTTTAAAAGATGCTAATTTACCGACAGCGTCTTAATGGTTTCATTAGAAACTAGAGCTCTCCATCAACACCAGAGATCACACCAGTATGTCAAGGAAAATAAACATTGGGGGTTTCTATTAGAAAAGGTATTTCTTCTTTAGGTACTGCCACAATAAAAGCAGAGAGGACAACTCAAGGATTACAACGTTGCATTTTTCATAGTATCATTATGAAATATACACACCTCAATAAGCAGCAGAGATTTTTCAATATGTAAGTATCCTTTTTCTAGGGGAAGTATTACAAAAAAGCAAGGACATTTTGCTACTCTGTGACGACTCGCTCCACAGGTTTAATTTTAGATTAAAAGGTCCAGTATCTGTGCTGACTAGAAAGGATCCTTTTGTGGTTAAAACACACGGTTACACATCAAAAAAATCTCGGATCTGTTTTCAGCTCTGCCAAAAACATGCACTAAGACCCTGAGCTAGAGAGTCCAGTTAAGCCAAATCAGAAAAAAACCCACTCCTCCCTGAGAATCTGAGGGTAATTCTGTGGTAAGAGTGAGCCGTGCTACTTACACCATGGAAATACATCATAATTACTCCCAAATAATGTATGAAATGGTTAATTCCTAGTCTTTGTTTGCGTAGACAACCTGACTTTTCTCAGTTTTTAGACAACACTCATATTTACATGGGTGAAGTATTTCCATTCTAACACCACCTCATCACTCTTCCATAATTCAGCTTTTTCAGAAAAATATTTTCAGATTTGATGGCTGAAACTTCTGCCTCCACAGTCGATTTGGATTTTTCTTCCTTTCTGGTTGAAGGAGTGTTCTATGAGGGGGGAAACCCCCACACCAAATACCTAACAGCCCGGAGAGCCTGTCAAGCTAACAGCCAAAAATGTGTCTACAGCTGAATTTCTGGAGCTGGCCTTGAACTCCTGGAGCCTTTAATCTATTGAACAGCAACAGTAGTACTCTCATATATCAAGAGAAATACTAAAGATAAATTCAAATTAATTTAGTGATTGTGAAGCCCAACTACCCTAGCTGCAAGGACTACAGAAAAAAACAATGGAGTGATTCGTAGAATTTCATATTCAGAGCAACAACTCGAGCATCAGACCACACAATGAATGATGAGGGTTGGAAAAATGAGCCACTGACCAATGCTCAAGTAAAATCCATCCTTTGGTCCAGGATAAGCGCCCTGATGCAACAAAAACAATATAGAGTTGTGCAACAGTATTTACAGGCATCAAAGCAGTGCCAGAGTGGAGCCAAAAAATCCAGCTTTCCTGCACTGAAAAGGTAGTAACACTATTTAGGCAACAGCTTTTATGTACATTCTTAAATATTTAGACCTCTATGCCAAGAACATAAATTACTCATCTGGGACAGGCTGCAAGTGAATGTTGTTTAATAGATATCACCAGCTTCAATGAATTAGGCTTACACGAAAAATAGTTAATAATGCTCAAGTTGGCTATTAAATATTTCCCACTACTTACGCAGCACATATTAAAGAACTGGCTAGGTAGTAACTGAACAAATTCCCATTAAAACACAAATACAAATGCTATATTTTACAATTATGTGGATACAGTGACGGCTATATTTGCCTAGCTCATAGTTGACTTCACTAAGGGTCTGTTGTGGAACACAGACAGCTCACCAAAGCAATTTTCGTAACAAAAATCTAAATATTTTAGTATTATTTCCTCAAATTTTCTGGTAAACTGTTGTAGCTGCACAAGAGCCGTAGTCCAACAAAGTAAAGTGTGGCTAGAACTGAAAAAGAGAGGGTAAAAAAATGCTACAGTTGAGAAATAAGGAGGAGTTTTAGCTATTTTTTCTGATTTTTTTTTTACTGTAAAGATACGCTAAATTGTTACTCAAATATTTATCTCAACACTTCATGGCTATGAAAACTGCTGATAAACTTTTAGTCTGAAAACCCTTAATCACAAGCATGCCAGCAATAAAGAGGCTACAGTCCATGTAAGTTCTTACGTGACATCTTGTAAGTACGCCACTACTTGCAACAACGATTATTTGAATTTAAAGGCAGTTGAATAGACAACTTGAACACAGCTTGGGTGTATCAGCCTCACAGGAATCAAGGTAAACAAAATGCCGACCACATATATTATTAAATATTATGCTTACATGACTAAAAGAAGGGTACTAAATACCATGTTACAAGATATTTCAGAGGTAAGGCAAGAAATGACAAATATACTTGAATCATGGCAGTCCCTCCCTAAGTAGCTTATTTGTTTGTTTAGTTTCAGGCACAATGGAAGCTTGGGCTAATTCAGGTTGCCTGTTACTACCTCATTATAAATACTGATTACTGCTATTACTTACTAAAGGTTTATTTGGGTGAACCTATAATGCAAGCCAAGATGCCTTTTCAAGTCTATCTCAGAAGCCCAGCAGGAGCAGTTGTGATTCCAAAGCAAGTGCGAAGACAGTATTTTATATAGACTCTCTTCTCCTCTCTTAACAAGCACTAGGTTTTTAGGGAGAAATCGTTATTTGGTACACCAAAAGACCTTCAGAAGGATGCAGTCTTCCTAAAAAGTAATTCATCCCAGTCTTCATCCACAGCAGGATGAGGATAACTTTCAGGAAGCACAGGTAGGACAAAACCTCTTAGGCAGGGGAGAGAAGGGGGAGCCAAGTTCATCTCTTCTTCCTTTAAGAAGTGAGGACTTTGGTTTAAATACATTAGTAATGTTTTGCAGTTACGTTCTAAGTGCTCTGCAGTCAGCTAATTAAACCTTGATACAGGGAAGTGATGTAATGGTTAATTTTTGATCAGTAAAATCAAGAAGGAGGACAAGCAAATTACCTAAGCCAAAAAAATGAGGTTTCAGGCCATCTCAAACCAATGAAACATAAAATGGTCTTCCGCACACAGCAGCATATCCTCAGTCTAAAAGCAAGCAATTGCCAGTTCTTTCGGACCCCTCCATACTGACTTAACAGATAACGTTTTGATAATTCTTTTATCATTTCACAGCATAAATGACTGAAATAGGTACTAAAACTGCAGCCCAAGAGCCCTACCCACCCGTGAGCAAAAAAAATAAAAGCACCAAAAACCTGACAAAACCCACATAAATTATTCCATAGACAGCAATATCGAGCAATTTCAATCCAACTAGCTTCTGTGTTTCCAAGTTCCGGGCTTCTTTAGCAAATCTGTGCCTGTGCATCAGCCAACCATTTCCCCGAGTACATGCATACTGATTTTCTCCAACATGAGAATCTCATAGGTTATTTCAGAGAAAAAAAAGATAAGGGCTTTTATTTCTTTTTCTTTTTTGATGAAGATGAGGATCAAAACGGCCAGGTACAGGTACACAAACCCTGTGATGTGTTCAAAGAGCTTGCTGAAGTAAGACTGTTCTTAACATTTTCAGGGTCCTTGAACCAACTATGTGGTATCCTTATACAGCAAAGTAGGAGACAAGCCTGGAATAAACAAAGCTTGTTTTCAATGCTTAAGGAAAGGAGAAAAAAAAAAAACAAAACCAAAACCCAAACAACCAAACCTGCACATTTCTGGAAACACAATCCACTGCGAAAGAGGGGAAAGACCATCTCCAATTTTGACAATCTGCTGTGAAAAGGGGGATGGAAAGAGCTCAAGACAAGGAGTCTTGGCAACATAAATTTACAGCCACTGATGCCTGACCTTTCTACGCAAGCCATCTAATCCCCTTGCAAAGCATCACACTGTCTTCCCCCTGGTGCAACACTGCTTTACACCATCTCTACCACACGTTGCTTTCAAGACCACATTTTAAGAATTTCAAGGACCATTTGAATGCAGCTGCTGGATTAGGAGAGGAACCTCTGCCACCACCTGAAGCAAAATTCAATTTTCGATATGTTCAAGTTAAGAGTCAAAATGATCCAATACTTCCACTCCACCCCACCAGTGAATGACCATCCTGCCATGGGCGGATGTATCTGCAAGGACCCTATTAGCGTTTTTGCAAAGACCACCTCCTTTTCACTGCTTAACAGGAAATTCTGCTCTCCACCTTCGTATTCTCTACCATGACCCACCCACGCTTATACTCTTTCATCATCTTCTACCGATGGAGAAACAGAACAGCCTTTTAGAAATTCCCAGCACTTGGAAGACAGAACTTCCACTCATCATAACAGAGGACACTTAATCCTGCAGCCTGTTCACGTGTTTGAAGTTCCAGATAGTCTTTTTTCACTGCTAGGAACACAAGCACTACCCTCCGTTTGCAGAAACCTTTGTGATCATTCAGAAATGCCTTATACCTACTTAAGTCATCTTCTGAAGGTGGAAACTACTTGCTAATTAAATCCAGTTTGTGGCATATCACATTCTCCTAAATTATTTCACCAGCAAGGGCTAATGCAAACAATAGCTCTGTACTGAGCCACATGCCTCATTCTGTGGGTTAGGACAGTACTCATTTAGTGCTTTAAATCTTACTACAACTTGCTGATCAGGATGTAAAAGACGCACTTATCTCTGAACTGAAGGCTTTTAAACAGCTTGAAACAAATGCAGCTCTTCTGTCTTCAAGTAGCAGTCGTTTCTTACTCCTCGCACTTCAGGAGGCCTATCTGAAGAACTCTCTTAGTAAACAAATTAAAATTATATTGCTATATTGGATTTAGACAATTTAAACCAAAATCTAAACACTGTAGACCAACTGTTCCAAGAGTAAATGCAGATACAAGAGTCAAATACCAGATCTCCAAATTTCCCCACAGCAAGCTGGACAAGCCTGTGCCCATCTGTGAAATGGGAATACTTTCCTAGTCCCAGAGATGGTGCTTACACTTTTTATAAAAAGTCCCCAGCAGTCTCTGGACAGTGAGGGGCTTTGTTTCAACAAGCAGGAGCTCTCAAAGGTGCATAAATTTGCAGCGAGACATGACTCCGGGGCAGATGGAGTGGTGCAATAGCCCTGACAGCATTACTCTGCCAAACACCCAACTGCAGCAACTTCTGGTAGATTTAGTATCAAAGTTTCCCCCATCAGCAAACTAATGGGCAGCACAGTGGGAGGAAAACATTTCCAGGCTAGTATTCTTTGGGGGTTTTGTTGCTTTTTTTAAATTGTTAATAGCTGTTCTGTGAGTTTTCCCCTTGCACATTAAACCTCTGCAATGAAACTTAAATCTTGTTTAACTAGATTTGTCTAAACTGTTTTTACAAACCCCAGAGTTTATTACCAGCTTGCCAGTTGCACATGACATGTATGAATTACCAAATGTAGGTATTTTCCAGCATCCAGGAGGAAACCTGAGAGTAAAAGCATGCTTCTTGTTTTTAAAATACCTCCTTAAAAAGCCTTCAGAAGTTATTTAATACTGTTTTCAAGAAGTCCACGGTATCTCTGTAATCATGCATTCTGTGGCAAGAGCAGGAATTCAGGAATCCAGCTCTCCTTGCACGTAGCACCACGCACGCACACCTATAAGCAAGTCAACAACCACAGTGACAAGCAGGGTTGTTTGGGAACCAAGGCTGCAGTTTTTTTGGAGGCCATCAGCAGCAACATGTTCCTGCTTTTTTAGTGGTGTACTCACACACTCAACCTCCCAAACCAGACTGTCCCTTCCTGCCCTTCTACTGGATGACATTTCTCCCCAGAAGGACTGGGTCACCAACCTTTCTGCACACCAAAATGAAAACCTTGGTGCTGTCCCCACCCCACCTAAAAAGCAACCTGCATTCTCCACAAACCAGGACACCGAAATGATGCTTATTCTCTTTCTACACACCCCAGCCCCGCCGACCTGGCTAGACCAACCTATGACACTGCACCACCTCCCTAATGCTGCATGCCAAAACCTTCACTCCCCAGCTTCTGTGCTCACCCCAGCTTCCCAAAGCAGGACTCACCGCATATCCTCATCCACCATCTCCATCCTTGTTTCTCCACAGCCTCCATCAGAAGCACAAGCACACCTGCAAACCCCAATTTTACGGCTCTTTGCAGGTGCTGACAGCTTGCAAGTGCCACCACAGGGACCCACCTACACCAAGGGTCCCACAATAACTTATTCATGTTCAGCACCAGGAGTTCAATTGCCTTCCCGTCACAAAATACCCCATTTTGAAGTGGTCTGCATACCACGGGTGTATGCATGCCACATTTTGGGAACCTCTGCTCTAAGGAACAAAAGCCATCAGATGCCTGTCATCAGAGCTACTTGTCAATGATGCAGAGACTGCTGGAGCCAAGCCTCTTGAGGTTTGCTGGCAAGTTCAAGGAAAGTTGCACCCAATTTAATAAATCCACATACACAACCAGAGCAGTCGAGTACACCAGGTACTTGAGAATAACCTGTCAAGTGCCTTTTACCTTTCACTAACACCCTGTTACTCGGGCAAATTATCCAATTGCTGTGATTCTGTTTTATTCACCTGAAAAAATGAGCCCAAAAATCGGAATAATATTTCTTGGTCTCGCAGGAGCATTACAAAAAGTAGCCAATATGTGTGCGACGCTCCACTCATATCAAAAACGAATTTCAGAAAGCAGCTTATCATCTAAAAACATTAGAAGAAAATTAGGTTGCAAAAATCAAGCACTAAAAATTATAGAGTAACAGATTCATGATCATCTGTGCAACCTTAATCCATCCCACTTTGTTAGTCCAACCCATACAATGAATAAGTCAGAGAATCTATGGAAAAATATCCGGCTACAAAATTATAATTACAGTTGCATCTGTTTTTCCTAACTTTTGAATGTTCAGCTTTACAAATTAAATAGCTTTTAGATTTAATGGAACTTCCCAGATTTTGGTTCTAATCGGCAATATCAAATCGTACTTTTTTTGATGTGCTGTACCAAAACATATTTCATCCACAACAGTATCAGAAAACTATATTAAATGATCACATTATGTCACACGGAAACAGACTTAATTCATAGAATTTAGGTACTTTATTTTTCCATTTTCACCGCATTTGAAAAATAGATTAAAGCGTATTTACCAGACAGATATTTTCCATATAGCAAGCTTTGTATATACAATATTGATTCCGTTTCCAACAACAAAAGCATAAAATCAGGCTAAATGCTATTTTCAATGGCATTTTTTAATTCATTAAAGCTTTTTTTTTTTTTTCATTTATTTTGGACCTTCAAAGGGATTATCACTATTGCATCTTCAACAACACAGAACTTCATGCCAACTCTGTCAAGAGTGAGTAAACTGTTTTAAAGGTTAAGGACATAACTATTAATCTAGCTGTCAGAGGTGCTGGGATCCCACAACTTCCACTGTGCCATCAGTGGCTACTCCACACTGAAGACAATCTGATTACACTAAAATATGCAGCTGGGAATGCTATTTCAGACATCGGGGGAAAATTCACATCAAAGTTTTTTCACAAAGAGCACTTAAAAACAAACTCTAGAGAAAAATATTTGCTTGGACAATAGGATACAGTTGAAAGAGTACCAAGAAAGCTTGCAAACAGCAGAAATACAAAGCATATTCTAAGCCACTGGATTTTCATCACCTTAATTTAAAAGAAAGCATAGAGCTACATGCTGCCAAAGGCAGAGCTGATTTCAGTCCTTATTCCTAGCCTGTGAGTCAGAGAGGCCCACATAATATGGTGTTTTACCTGCTCCTTCACCAACAGCTCTCACTTATTCCATAAACCAACATTCTTAAAATGACATTTGGAGACATGAACGGAGGTATTTTACACATCAGTTCCATTCCAAGAAATTCTAACTATTCATACAATAGCAAATTAGGCTTCACACTAATTACATTTCAATGCACATAGGGACATTGCGCTCAACTTTACAGTAAGTTGAGATATAAGCACATTGTAAACACTGAAGTTTCATATCCTTAACGATACTGTGCATGCAGTATTTTGTTATTAAATTTGAACTTACAAGTTATATAAGAACACAGCATAATCTGTTGGGTTCTGCTATAAATGTTTCCACTACAAATGTTTCCAGAGCGGCCAGTTACCATTCCTTCAAGTCTAACACAGCATCTCCTACCATTAAAAAATACTCATCAGGAATTCACCTTTCAGCTGAGCACCATTCACAACTGGAGCATGGAAGAAAGTCTGGTGAACTCATCCTGCCAAGCTTCCCTGCTAAAACTCTGCTTGGAAATCTGTGCTCAGGAGAAAAAAAGGAAAATGGGTAGCACAAATGCCAGCTGTTTACAGAACTAGCGGGAAGACCCAGAACTCATCTAGTGTAAAACTGTCTACAACAGGTTTAACTCTAGCTAATTGTTTATTTTTGTGCACAAATTTTCCAGTATGATTTAAAATAACTGGTCGCAAGCAAGTATCAAAATCCTTTTCACGTTAGCCAAACTTTTGTAAAAAAACAAACAAAAACTTCAAAGACAGAGGCTAACTAGCATTTCCACTAAAAAGTTCATCTCCCATAAAAAGTTAATCTCCCAACTTACTCAAGATCCCTGAAGTATGTTGATGAAACTGGACAGAAAGCCTCAGATAAAGAGCAAAATACAGGCTCTGGGGAAGAGGAGAAGACAGGGAGGATAGGTAGCAAGCACCCTATTCACAAGAAGTAAGAAGAAATAGAAGTTAAGCAGTATAAGCCGCAAGATTTCTTGTACAATTTACATATAAATATGATTTAATGGTCTGAGAAGTTCAGGGGTTTTCTTTCCTATTTCTTCAATCCAAGAATTATACAATGTTAACAGAAAAGGAAAAATAAAAAAGATATTTCATTTTCATTGTTAAACTCTCAGTGCTTTTTTACTGAATGATTAGAATATCTCCTTTTATTATTTTCTTTTCTTTTAATTATTGAAACAGCAAATACTATTCTGAAACTTTCTGGACAGGGGATCACCATGCCTGTGGTTGGAGTCTCTCTCCGCTCTCAAGTCCCTTATTTCCAAAGACAGTATATGCTGCATACAAGAGAAAACACTAACATTAGGTGTATAACTTTATCAACACCTAACCATTCCAATATGATACTATTTAGCATCATTTGATCCCACAGTAGTGTTATGATCTAAACTTATCCCCCATTCACAATCAGGATCTGAATTCCACGTATGTGGGAAAGCTACTGATTTGTTTAGGTTTTAAACAGTTCCTCATTCATAATTTCAGCATATGAATACAAGAAACAAGCCTACTTCTTGCCTTGCCTGGCATATTGCCTTATTTTTGAAGTCTTCACACTCCGAAAATCCAGAAAAAAATGAGACCCTTGAGATTTCAGATGTCACATTAAAAAAAAAGGGGGGGGGGAATTAAGCCAAAGAAACACTGTTTTGATCTTGTTTCACAGCATATTCCATGGTAGATAATTAAAAATAAACACAAAATAAACATAAATAGCTCAAAACAGAAATTGCGGGATCACCCTTGGCTGTTTTAAACAGGATCTAATGCTTAAGGATCTTTTCCCTCTGCAGAAAAATGCAAACACATCTAAGAGCTTTAAGAAGCTGACAGTTTGTGGATCCTTAGAGCAAAATATGGCTACTGGAGAGCTCACTAACCAAGGCAAGCCATCAAACTACTGACTTATATATTCACTGTGCTGTTTTCCTTTCCTTGATCACCTTCCTGTAACTCACCAACTTGCATCAGCTTCACTAAATCAAGGCAGATTTCTGCACAGACACACTGGTTTAAACACGACGGCCAGGATAGCCTGCCTCAGCTTACAGAACGTAATAAATCAGTAAGCAGGTTTGAACAGATTTCAGAATATCTATGTGCAGATTTACCTAAGTTGGTTAACAAATCTATCTAGTTTAGGCCACACAACCTTCTCCCTTGGACCCAAGCACTCAGGTGAGGATCCTCACCGCAAGGTCTGCACACAAAACCCCATCCTCATTTTTCCCCACTCACCCAAGGACATCTAAGGGAAATGTCCTGCTGCTGCTCGTGCCAAGACTCGCAGAGTTGCTTCCCAGTCAACTGGGTCAACCACACAAGAACCTACCCATCTTTTCAGGGGAAACAGTAAGAACAGTATTGCAGGATTATCAGCGCAGAAGCTATTTAGCCTGCGTTTTCCCTGCGGAGTGTACTGGCACTAGCCCAAAGCCAAGTGAAGCCTAGTTTCTAACCTACATTCCCAGACAGGTAAATTAGTTCGAGCTTAAAGAACCTCCAAACAAGTTCAGCCGTTTCTTCCTTCCTAAGTGACAGGAGCCCAGGTAAAGAGCATGGTCCTGATACCTCCTTTACACCTAGACCAGACCTCTGAGTGCTTTAAAATTTGTCCCACAGCAAAGCCACAACATTTCAACTGGTCAACTTTACATGGAGATGCTGCCATAGTGGTAAAAACCTGTTCTGCATTGCCCTGACTCACATGCGCAGGTGTGTAAGCGAAGTGTTGAAGCTGTTTACAAGCAAGCCGTAATTTTCAATATTGCAGCTACAGGCAAACATCCTATTCCAGATCCTGCTGCACCAGGGGAAGAGGGTAAAAGCTCCTGGCTGTTCTCAGACCGATCAGTAGTGCTACTCCTGTGAATCCTCCCTCACCCACCATGGCCCCGATGGGCTGGATCAGCCCTGACAGCAGGGAGGCAGGCAGAGGGCTCAGCCCGGCATCGGCAGCATGACAGCAGGCAGTCACCTCCCAAAAGACCATAAAGCACTGGTTCGTTGTAACGGTATTAAAAACTAACAAAACAAACAAAAAGCCTCCGTATTTAAGCTACTAATACACTGTGACTATCGACTCTCCTGCTGCCCACCACCATCCAGCCGCTACCCCATCACAACTCTGCTCCTCTACCTCTTTAGGTTTATGCTGGAAGTTTTTGGAAGCAGAGTCCACTTTCTCTTCATTTTCGCATCACTCCTACCCCACTGCAAAGCCGGTCCCTGCCTGGGGTTCCTGGATGCTGCAATAATACAAACAACATAGAACCGCCAATAAAAATTGCTTCTTTGTATCTGCCATCAATTAAAGCTCCTCTGTAGAGGCGGTGGCCACAAGCTGCAGGGTATTACACACCGCGTTGGCCTTTCAGGAATACCTGGTTAAAATATTTACCTGTTTGTCCAAGCCCTTCCTGCTTAAAACCCTGTCTTTAAAGGCAGAATCTAACTTTAAGAACTTTTTTTTTTATTCCTCTTCTTTGATCAGGGAGATAAGAACCACGCTTCAAAGAAACACAGTCAACCAAGCAAAACAAGAATAACTCGTCATATAAATAGTTTCCTTATACAAAATACACTGTTTTTCAACTGGCAAACTATTTATGCAGGAGACGTGATATTTTTAGTAGTAGCACACACATCTTCATTTCTGACAACTCCTGCAAAGTCTCATGCAAATTACCCCCCTCAGATTAGCAGGCAACAAGGTGCTGATCTCCAGCAGCTCTGTTCCTTGAAAATACGCTTATATAATTAAGCCTAATAATCCTGAAGGCTTCAAATATTTGTAACTGTCCCCCCAACAACCATGCCAAGAGACCCAAGTCAACAGAGGGCACATGTTCCCCAATGCAGACTTTTACAATGTGAGGATGACAGTGATACTATTCCAATAAACCTACAGTGGAAGTGTATGACTAATTGTATGAATTAGTCATGCAGTTGTGAGCATGTGTCGTAGCATTATCAGAGGGCAAGGCTCCGGGAAAACATGCACGCTAAAAATCAAAGTCAGCCCACAGTGAATAAGAAGGAAAGGCCTGCCTTCTGAAGAGCCAAACCCCCCACTCTCCTCTCAGGAAACCTATTTGTTTTGGAAGCAAGGATTTGTGCTGCCATATTGTTTGGCAACATGTTTCAAACAACAGATACCCATCTTGAGCAAATAAATTGAGATTTAACATTTCATCATGCCCATCGGCTTTGAGCCAGGTGCAGTATTGCCAAAGTTACTACTGTTTATTATCTACCATCAAGAGCTGTTTGTCCCCTTAAGTGGCAACTTGAACTTTAATCATTTTCACAAAACAGCTCTGCAAAGCTGCGGATGCTACACCGCTTCCCAAGCTTCTCTTGGCTTTCTGTGGCTTTGCATCCATCTTCTCCCCGTTTGTCTCCCTGCTGCTCTGCCACAGGCCTAGATATACAGCTACAGATGCACCACATACCCTGTGGACTTCCGTATTTGAGGAGCATTTTTTACTTTCTCTTGTATTAGAAAGCTGATGGACACAGCACAAAGAGTTCAGAACCCACACATGTTTGCTGAAAGATTCTGCAGGCAGAAGATCGCAACCTCTAAACTGCAGTGGGACAGCGCATTTCAAGAAAAGTAAACGAAGCATCCTTTATGTTCATATAGATTTACCATCTTTTGCTACTTGAACTCACCAGGAAAATTATTCCTTATATATATATTTTTATGTATATATCTATATACACACACATGCAAATTTTATGCACACACATATATATATGTATATCCTGCCAGCCCACATAAACCTGGTCTTTTTCTTTTTTTCCCTCAGTCTAAACCAGCAACACGAAGACTACAAGCCATGAGACAGGGTGAAGAACACACAAGCACCACCCACACAAGTCCAAATTTCCAGTTTTAATATACTTTGCTGTGTCACTCTTTTTTTTTTTTTCTATGCTGTACTGGGGTAGTAAAATTGATAGCTCCTGTACACTGATCGAGCTTCCAATGGAAGGCGGCAGCAGACCCCAGACAGCACTCCACACGCTTTTCACCTTTACAAACTGAGTCTTTTGGGTGCAAATACAATAAAATAAATACAATAAAATACAATAAAATACAATAAAATAATCGGGAGATCGTCACCCAACGCGCGACCCAGTTCTCAGCCACCGAAAGGTCAAAATACACCTAGGAAACTGGAGGGCTTGAGCGTGTCTAGCAACACACATCGGAAGGAAACAGCCTTTTTGCAAGAGATTTTTTCTCCCAGGAAATGTCATGTTCCAGCGGCGGGAGCCCCCCCCCAGCTGCCCAACCCGGGGCTACCACTCGCACAGGCACCAGGTTCCCGGGGTCACTGCCAGTCCGCTGCTGCTCCGTGTCTCCCAGAGAGAAACAAGCAAATCCAGGACAAGCCCGCAGCGAGGAGCGCCCAGCCTGGCCACCAGCCCCCCCGCAGAGCCCCCACCACCCCCAGCCTGGAAGCCCAGGCACCCCCGGGGGGCCCGCTCCCCCCGCAGCCCCCCAGCCCCGGTACCTCACGGCGGCCACCGGCTCCCGCCGCTGCCTCGGCGCTGAACTTCACCGCCTGCGCTGACAGCCGGGACCGCCCCGCCGGGCTTGGGGGGGCTGCTTCGGGGGGCACACCGGCGTCCACAGCGGGGCGGGGGGACACACGCACACACAGGCGCGATGCCACCGGCAGACAAAGAGCTGTCACCTAAAACGCCACCGAACGAAGCGGCCTCCCGGCCCGGGGGGTGCGCGGGCCCCCGCAGGCCCGGCCGCGGCCCCGCTGCCTCCCCTCAGCCATCTTCCAGCTGGGAAAGGGGCTAGGGCGGGGGGCGAGGAGGGAAACTGCTCTCTCACTTGTTTAATCAAGTGTCGGTTA